>CADEBD010001048.1:3683241-4354034 GCA_902825455.1 Arctia plantaginis | reverse complement strand
TTATAATTTGAAAATATATTACGTTTTTTTGAGGATTTTTTTAATTTATTTTTCCAAATATGGCAATCTTTTGGATATCACCACTGATGAGCCACTGCCATTCCATCGCCACTGTAAAGACGCTGAGTTAGTGTAGACTACCGATATTTATACCGATGCCAATGGCCACTCGATGGCATCTCAATAGCGTGTCAGTGGTATGACAGTGGCTTGGCGTGAACATAAAATAGCAGAATTGAGGCCCATATCTTCATAAATTATAGCTAAGAACCATCTCGACCACTTCAGCTTTCAAACTAAAGAAACCACATCAAAATCGTTCCATTCGTTTAGAAGCTACGATACCACCGACACGGTAATCTTATAACATCCCTCTTTTTGCGTCGGGGTTAAAAATAGCACTGCTTCACGTATTACGCATTAAATTTGTATACATATGACGACTCTTCAATCTGTGACGTCTCCATAACGTATTCACTAAAGAAAACAAAATACTTATCATCTTAATAAACAGTATTCTTTATCCCATGAATTTCCACTGTTTAAGGTGAATATAGAAGGCCCTATATTGTATATACTCATAGGGCGTTAATTCTAGTATCCCAACCCTCTATATTTGAATCGGTTTGGTACAATAAACCATATCTTTTAATGAATAAGCGACTCAATATTTAGCACCGTACGGTTTCTTTTTAGTTACATAGATAATGAGTTTCGTAATAACCATTAATTTAAAAGGAAATTATCTAAACAACGTTAGCTGATAAGCATATATTAAAATACGTGTCGTTCACAATACACATGCGACTTTAACGAATCGATCACGTTGCGTTTCGTTATTTCGTTTAACGACGCTGAATCATGGGCGTTACGAAAATAGATATGACGCAACATACATTTCCTGCTGTAACTAAACGCGGTAGTATACAGTCTGTGCTCACCACATAGAGTCGCTTTTCAAATTTCGAACGTTTCGATTTCGCAAGTCAATGTCAAATTTTAAATCGTGAATAGTTCGCGAATTAAAAAAAAATATGTAAAGCGTTTTAGATATTCTAATTTGTGTTCTCTTCCTTTGAATTTACGGTCTATTTTATTTTGTTACTTGTTTTGCTTTGAACGTTATTAGCTTTGCTATAAAACACATCAATTTGCATTACATTGTATATTTATTTAAATCATACTCAGGTATATTCTAATTCGTGCTGTATTTCTTGGAAATAAAGCACATTTTTACCATCAACGTGGCACACTCTTCCTCGCGTTGCAACGGCGCGTATAACGAAGTTATTCAGAGATATAAAATCGTTTATCTTTTCTATAAAAGCGAGTTCAGATAAACTATAAAAGTATATACTGTATTAGATTGTGTTTGTCTCCGTGTGGAGACACCTTTTGAGACAAAAAGACAGGTACGTAAAATCTAAATTTTTGTTTAAATATATTACTTCTAGGCGAGCTGTCGATTTAGTGGTTAGAGATCGCGGGTTTGATTCCCATCCAGATTTTTTTTTAATTCAAATTCAAATTCAAATTCAAATTCCTTTATTTGCAGAATGTAGTACATACAACAGATGTCAATAATTACAATACTGGTTCAGTACATTCTACCATGACAATGGTGTGCAAAAGGTGTCATAAAGTGCTGCACTAGCAGCTCACAGTCCATACTAGGTCAATTTTATTATTAAAAGTTCTTCTATACCATATGCACGAATTTATAGAATAAGTGAGACAATAAATAAAGATTTGTCAATAAAATCATGTCAGCTTTGAATATTATTATGAATTAAAGTAATTATATTATATTGTATATTAAAATTGAAATTAAGTGATAAAAAAAATAGTAAATATTTGTATAGGGCGGATCGCAATTATGTAAATGTTATGTTGAGGTAGGTTCCAAATATTCTTTGACTGAGTAGAAACATTTTTGTGTGAGATAAAGTTTAATTTTTTTTTGGAAAAGTAGTGGTTTTCTTTCGTTTTTAATAACGTCTGGTAGCTTGTTAAATATTTTAACTGCCATATAGTATGGGCTTTCGTTCAACATTTTTATTCTTGACGGAGGAAGGTAAAGCCTATTTTTGTGCCGGGTGTTTATGGTGTGGGTGTCTTTTACTTTTGTAAAGGCATCAATATTTTTGAACACAAATACGCATATGTCGAGTATATATATCGAGGGCAGAGTTAAAAGTTGAAATTTTTTAAAAAATGGTTTACAACTCTCCGTGTTATTAATTTGGGCTAGGATTCTTATACATTTCTTTTGCATTATGAATAGTTCACCGCTGTTAACGCTATTTCCCCATAGCATGATGCCATATCGGAGCCACGAGTATGCATACGCGTAGTAAGCAGACAAAGCTGTCTGTGTGTTAGTAGATCGTTTAATTTGAAGAAGGGCGTAAGAAAATCTAGAAAGTTTTGATTTAATGTGCTCGATGTGTGATTTCCAATTCATATGTGTGTCTATTTTCATCCCAAGTAATGTAAATGTCTCAACTTCTTCTAAACGTGTGTTTCTGTACATTATGTTCAATTTTAAAGGAGATTTTTTATAAGATCTGAATTGTATTATTTTTGTTTTAGTTGAATTTATTTCTAAGTTGTGATCCTTAAGCCAGTTATCTATTGTTTGAAGAGTGTTTTGTAAAAGAAGATTTGGGTTATTTTCACTTTCGCATTTTAATAGTATCGAAATGTCGTCCGCAAAAAGTACCGGCAGAGTTTTTTCTTTGTCTAATGTTTTTGGCAAATCATTTATATAAATTACAAATAACACACAACCCAATACACTTCCTTGGGGTATTGAGGAAGTTATTTGGAGTTCTCGAGATCTGAAGGATTTTATTTCATTTTTGTCATGGTTGTAATGATTAATTTGTACTATTTGTGTCCTATTTTCTAAGTATGATTTAAACCATGAATAAGCGGGTCCCCGTACTCCACAGCCATATAATTTGTTGAGTAAAATGTCGTACAGGACCCTGTCATACGCCTTTGTCATGTCCAGCAACATTCCTACTACGTGTTGTTTGTCATTTATGTGTTGTAACGCTCTTTGAATATATTTGTACACGGCTAACGTTGTTGATCTACATTTTCTAAATCCATTTTGTGAATCGTCAAGAATATTAAACTTTTCTAGGAACGCATATAGCTGGTTACACATAGCTTTTTCGAATACCTTTGAAAACGTTGGTAAAAGGGCTATTGGCCTATAATTTGTAGGAGTGTTTGTATCGTCTTTCTTATGTATTGGTTTGACTAAAGCGACTTTTAGTGCGTCTGGAAATTGACCGTCTTCAAAACTTTGATTTACTAGTAATGTCAGAGGGGTTGAAAGTTCCATTGCACATTGTTTTAATAAGATTGGTGGAATATCGTCGATACCACAACTATGCTTATTTCTAGTTGATCGAATGATATCGATTATTTCTTTTTGATTTACAGGGCGCACGTACATTGAACATGTGGAGGGGTTAACCACTGGTTGTCCAGGGGCGATGTTAGAGCTGGTTGTTTGGTTGTGCCCTACCGTTGCAAAGAATTCGTTAAATATGTTGGCTATATCTGAAGGACATTTGACTTCTTCATTGTTAACATTTAATGATATATTTTTAAGTCTGTCTATTTTCGTTTTACCGGTTTTTGTGTTAATTATATTCCACATTGTTTTGACCTTATTTTCAGAATTTTTCATTTGCCTAATAAATTCCATTTTTTTTGATTTTCTAATAGTGTATTTTAATATTTTACTATATGATTTGTAGTGTTTTTTTATTACATCACTTTTAGTTTCATTAAAGATGGTTCTTAACACCCTTTTATGTTTGCATGAATTTTTGAGACCTGTAGTCAGCCACCCTTTTTTAGGTTTGATTTTTATTTTTATTTTTTGTACCGGGATATGTTTATTGAGATTTTGTTCTATGAATGTCATGAAGGATTCATAATTTTTTTGTACACTATTGTTGTTATTTAGTATACTTTCCCAATTTGTTGTTTTTAACGAGTTTCTAAAACATTCCATCTTATTTTTTGAAAATATTCTTTTCTCCGTTGACCACGTTTTATGATTGTTTTTTATGAGATAGTCTAGGTTTAGTTGAAGAGTTACCGCTTTATGATCTGACAGTCCATAATCACAAACAGCTGGTTTGTTTATGAGAGGCGGGTAGTTTGTAAAGAGCAGGTCAATGCAAGTGGATGTTGTTTTAGTTACTCGTGTTGCCTCGCGGATTATTTGTTGGAGGTTATACGATTTCATAAAGTTTAAAAAATCCAAGGATTGTTTAGTTTTGCTATGTACGTTAATGTTGAAGTCGCCACCTATTACTATGTGTTTATGTGAATGTTTAGTATTTAATTTATGTAAAACCTTGTCCAATTGTTGGTAAAATATATCAATATGGCGATCCGCTCTATATAGTCCTATGAAGATACAATTAAGTCGGGGTATTTCTATCGCACTAAATTCTATTACAAATTCCCTTGAACAATGCACAATATCCAACATCTCAATAGAATACAACGAATTTCTAGTAATAATACAAACTCCTCCATGTTCGCGGGTTTTCCGACAGAAAATAGAACCAATTTTATAGCCAGGAGGCAAAACCGATTGACAATAATGCTCGTTTTTCCACAATTCTGATAATGAGATTATATCTATTTCGTGATCTACAAGCAATTGTTCTATTAAATCCACCTTGTTTCCAATGCTTTGAATATTTTGGAAAGCTATTTTGAGCTTAGGCAGCTGTATTTTTTGGTTTCTTATTCTTTCACCTTGTCTATGTATTTCGTGGCTAAAGAAAAAACTGTGAGCTGTCATCTAGTTCTCTCATCGCCTTTAATTGACTGTTTTGTTCACAATTATAATCATAATTTGTTGTGCGGTTTATATTGACGATTTCTTTTATTTGCTGTTTAATATCATCGAAAATCGTATGCATTCCCCTGTTATTCAGTCTTCCTGTCAGTTTGTTAAACATTGTACTGTCATAGCTTAAGTGTAGATTGGAGTCCAGCAACCATGCATGTAAATGTGTCATTATGTCTAGGTACAGTAGGTTACTAAAGTTTTCTATTCGCCAGTTATACATATTTGAACTATTGTTGAATTTAAAGGTAGGCAGGCATATGATAATATTTGTATTGTCTACTTTTTTCAAAGTGTTTCTAATATGAACGATTAAATCAAAGTAGTCTCTCGTTTCTGTGAAGTCGTCTTCTCCTATTAATATGATGCAAAAGTCATTCATAGTGTAATCCCTTAGCGTTTCTTCCATGCTTTTAAACAGATGATGGATTCCACAGTTCGTTTTCAAGTAGTGACAAATATTGTAATAAGCATCATCATTTTTGTTCTGTGTCTGATTGTAATTTATATGTATCTAAAAGACCTGACAGACGTTGTTCTGTACACACGTCTTAAATTAATAAGTAAATAAATAAACAAGGTTAGGTAACAACAATAAGATTACTTCTGGAGCTTTGCCAATCATGTAAAAATAGTATTAAAAATGAGTTCCAGCAGATTCTTTACGAATAATATACTAAAAACAGTAGAGTCGATTTTAAAGGAACTAAGATAACACTAACTTACTGCGCGAGGCACATTCAACCTTATAGCTAACGATGACGACCGCTTAAACCACTACGCAATCCATATACACTGTGGTACCAGAGTTATGACAAAGATTTGAATGACAGATAACACAGTTCAATATAAGTCGGTTAAAAAAAAGGTACGAAATACAGAAATGAAAATTTAGAACAAAATAAATACAGTAAAATGTATGTATATGTATATAAATGTATTTATTTGGGTATATAATATATAAATATACATATATATATGGACGGCGCGGATAGCGTAGTGGTTTAAGGGGTCGCCACGCCGCTTCCTTCTACACCGAGTGTTGTGGGTTCGATCCCCACATGGAACGACACTTTGTGTGGTACATGTATGATATGTACGCTTCATGTATGTTTGTTTTCCCCGCGACACAGGATATATCCGTAAGGCGGACGTTGTCTTTAAAAATGTATATATATATATATATATATATATATATATATCTATCTCTCTGCCAAATTTCATCCAGATCTGTTCAGCAGTTATCGCAACTTTCGCTTTTATAATATCAGCAAGATTTCTAAAATTGGTCTAGTATTAGAGTTTATTTTCGTATCTCACACGCCTAGACCCATGGCAACGAGCTGAATATCAAATGACATACTGGCAGACATACAGTACATTGACCTCGAATAAATATAAAAAAACTAAAGTAGGTGTTAATGATCTAACCGACTGCGCTAGATATAAGTTATGATTTTTCTTTCTGCAAGAGTATTATAGTAGGGGAAGCCATGATGCTAAATGCAATAAGTCCACATGATGCCCCATCATGTGGACTTATTGCATTTGAAAGATTAGGTAATAGAATGAATAAAAGTTATAAAATGTTTTCACTTTCAGCGGTGGGAAAAGCTTCTACAGGTTTTCAAAAATGTAAGGGGAGGAAATCGAAATTATTATTTTTTTAAATTAGTGTATTGTCATCGGTCCTCGATATATCTACAAAGTTTAAACGAATTCTGACCGTTTAAAGTCAGTCTAAATCACGTCCAAAGGAGTCGGTTACAAACATACACACAAACATACAAGTGAAGCTAATATAAAGCGTGTAAAAAAACATCGGGCGCATTAGATATTTTAGGGATATGTTACCCAAAAATGCTCCCATTAACACGTCTGACGATTAAAATTCCAGAAATCGCCATTTCGAAATACCCGAGCGTGTTAGATTTTATACAGACGGTTCAGCTTGATGTTCCTGTCATGCTAGCCAAAAATCTGACGATTATTTTAAAGGGTATTTTAAATCTGACAGTTTTTTTTTTTTATAAAAGGTGACAAATAAAGGCACGATAAATTATGTAGACATTTAAAGAGGATTTCTTTCGTTGTTTCCTTAAAAAATATTGTCAAGGTCAAGTGTTTTTTTTTTGGATCTTTTTTACCTTTCCACTGCTTTATGTAACGCTTAAATCGTCAGATTTTTAAATACACACTAATGTGTATGTAATTGGCTCAACTTACCTTAATCTTACACGCTCGAGTATTTTTGGCCATAGTTTTTTTTTTTAACTAATCTGATGGGCTGCAGACGATCCCCTTAATGTAGGGCTCATGTATGGTGGAGGTACTCAAATGGGTGTAAGGTATTCCTCCTTTTTTTTTTTTGTTCCGTGTGGAAATCCCCCGGATACCACCTGTCGGTGGCATGTCGGACTCGAACCGACTAAAACCGCACGCCGTCTCGGGTACTAATAGCCGGGGAAGGTATTCCTCCTATGTTAATCTGACACGCTCTGTAAGTGTCTTGTATGGAACTGTTTCTGAATTGCAACATCTTTGCTCTCGCTCTCCTGATATCTGTGTCACTGATTCTTGTAGTATTGTCGAACAGCGCCCATCATGAAATTATAAAACATGTCCGATCGTTCCAGCTCAAGTAGTAATCTCCCGTACCTCAAGTTCTTAAGCTTAAACATCAGATCATCCTTCAATTATCTAAACAAACTGAAATAATATTTCATCATCAGCCTATCGCAGTCCACTGCTGGACATAGGCCTCTCCCATTGCACGCCACTTAGATCGATTTTGCGATCGATTTCGAGCGCAAATCGTCACTCCACCTGGCCTGTGGGCGTCCTATACTACGTTTGCCGAGATGCGGTCTCCACCCAAGAACTCGTTTTCCCCAACGGTTGTCAGTTCTGCGGCTAATATGGCCAGTCCACTGCCACTTCAGCTTGCTGAAATAATATTTATTCCAAAAAAAATGGAGTTTCTCGGACAATGACAACTTTGAATTTTTAAGACAATTTTAGCTTAAAATACACTCTAATTTTTAAATCCCTGTTATTTACAAAACGAAGTGAATTAAGATTAAATCAATGATTGTACTACAATAAAAATGAAGCACCCTGTATTAACCTAAAAATGTCACCGTGATAATAGTTCGTCGGCCCCGTTACTATTGAGGTCGAATCGTACGCGAAATTGTGTGACGCGAGCGAAATCTTATCAACGTGTTGCTCTCTCGTAGCGTAAACCTTATCGATCGACAACATTGCATAAATGTTAGTGATGTTTTTGTATTCGATTTACGATCGATAAAGGAACGATTACGAAATGAAAATGTTCCATGTTATTGGTTGGCGACTAGTTTTTCTGTTTGAGATAAAGTTTTTGTTATATATAGACATTATAAACTTGTCCTAGATGTTTATCTTGTGCAAGCAATTTACCGAGTTTGTAAAATGTTAAAATTGTGTCTCCTTAGAGTTTCTTATCTGTACTTCTGTCATTATCATCATCAAAGACGTCCAGTCCTGGACATAGGTCGCCAAGGCTTACCACAAAAACTGGTCCTGTGAAAATACTTGGTTGAATCCGCTAATCTCAGAAACTACTGTCCTGAAGTGACTAGGTACTATTAGTTTTATCCCCGTTTTCCTCATGGACCAACTATGTACGCACAACTAGTTGTGCCATCCCAGAATATGTTCTTAATGACACAACTATGCACAACTAAGCACAACTCATTTACTATAACCATTCCTTTTAGCACAACTACAGGAGGAAATAAATAAGATTATTACTAACCTCTTCAGATATTGATGATTATGTTGGCCACTTCTGTCATATCTTTGTATATTAACAAATAGAAAATTATAAATGCCATTTTATGTCATTTATTATCAGTAATTATTTAAAAAATATTGATATATTATTTTCGTGCATACGCTGGCGTATATCTTGACTGTAAGCATGTCTATGCCTACGCCAGAAGACGAAGAACTTATAACCATAACGATGAACCTTTGTACACCTATTGTAATCAGTTGTGTATCTAGGAACAAATACTAATTGAAAATTATTTAGTTGTGCCAATAGGAATGATTTAAAAAAAATATTCCTCATGACACAACTAGTTGTGCATACATAGTTGGTCCATGAGGAAAACGGGGTTTTATCACGCTACGAACATTGGAGACGATCATTAATGAAAAATATTGCTAGAACACAACAAATAGTTGCAAATTGACATTTCAGAACCACGTATCTAAATAGGTTTAGCACGCTAGGTCATCGACATTGTAGATTAAGACAGCAAATAATTTTATTTCACCAACGGTACCTGTATTCTATGATTAAGCATTTATATGAGAACAAGATGTTGGAAGTAGCGCATTACACTATTTTTTACACGAGTTTATACGGTACATTTCGACTTGCTATTTCAGTCAGTGCAGATCTTGTATTTAGATTCCCAATAATACTTATTAGTTATGCGATTTTTAGATAATGAAATATGAGGTAAGTATAAGTTTTTTTCTAAAGCACGTTTAATAGAAGAAAACGCAGCTGTTTCCCTGCTTCTTCTTCAAACGAGCATATTATTCAAATCTGAGTATGAGAAATATAAATAAACAAAATTGGTTGTAATAATTTGCATTTAGTACAGTAATAGCTCTGATTGATCTGCATACATAATGCTTGAGAATGCGAATGTTATGAGTGGATGTGTGGAGGAAAATCGCCGAAATCACTGAACCGATTTTTATTTTCATCAGTACTTGATTTTTATATGACTATATTATAGATAATAATTGCTCGTGATGGATATAATCGGTGCGATATTAGTACACGTCTCAAAAACCTTTCAACCGGCTGACCCGCTAGCGAACGGCGTGGGCGCACGTGACGGAGAGACAAGCTGAAGCGCGGCGCGGGCGCAACGGCTCCCAATACAATTGCCATTACATACGCTCGCCTTATATACTCGATCGGGATCACTGCTCTGTACAACGTACCTATTTGTAGACATTACACACTAGCGCAAAATACAGTTCGCTTTTTATTTGTTTACCAACACCGAGACCTTAACAACATGTTTTTACGAACTATGTAAATTGGTTGTACGACATAGCAACTAGGCCAGGCCAGAACAACTTTATCTGAAACAGTAAGGGCCCGCCCGCACAGCGATACTTTACCGCGCCTTTTATTTCGCAAAATTCTGTGACACACTGGCACTGGCGGAAAAAAATAGCGCAAAACAAAATCTGTGATTTGTACAAAATGAACGCAATACGGTGGCGATTTATTTCCACAGAATTTCACGGACTTTCAGGATTAAAACTAGCAGCCGCTAACCAATAACATGGGACGTATCGCGTACCATACGAGTACTCGTTACTTAATCGACCGTAAATCGAATAAAAAAACCTCGCTAACCTTTATGCAATGTTGTCGATCGATAAGGTTTACGCTACGAGAGAGCAACACGTTGATAAGATTTCGCTCGCGTCACACAATTTTGCGTACGATTCGACCTCAATAGTAACGGGGCCGACGAACTATTATCACGGTGACAATTTTAGGTTAATACAGGTGTTTTATTTTACTATCTTGGACGTAATCTTAGTTTAGCAGGGACTTCAATATTTTATATGAGTGTATCATCTTTTCAAGTACGGTTCCTGTTTCGGTTGGTTTCTTTAATATGTGGCTGTATGCCCGGCGCCAACTCTCCTTGGGAATTTAATAGTTTTCAGACTGTTTTTTTAAACATAATGTAACATTACATTTATATAAATATGGCTCTGGATTTCAAACTAATAATTCACTATCATCTCTCTGCCATTACATAATCCATAAATTTTAGGTAAATAACACAGCACTTATTTTTCTACCGTTATCAATAACACGCCTTTGAACATACCGTTATTTTTATGAAATGGATCGTATTTCTAAAATGTAATCGATTAAATAAATAAAACTTATCGATAGGGACTGTTTATTCGATAGCAATATATTTTAGTCGACTTCTTTATCTGCATCCGGTCGATATTTGTATAATAAACATTTGAAAATATAAAAAAAATTGGCGCGCCTATTTTGCCTGACGCGTTTAGAAAAGTAGATGGCCTATCACGTAACATCCAATTAATGATAATAACTTTATATATCTCAAACAATCAAGAAGAATGAAAAAAATGAATGGAAGATTCATTATACTGCGCCGACCCCAAATAAAATTGGGATAAGGGTAGGCAGATGATGATGTTGACATATCTTACACACGGCCGTCTGATCCCAGACTAGGCAGTGCCTGTACTATGGTAACCAGACTGCTGATAAACATACTTATATATTTCTAAATACATACATATATAGATAAATTACACCCAGACACAGAATAAAATGATCGTGCTCATCACACGATTATTTGTCCTGGGTGGGAATCAAACGATGAACATGTAAGTAAATGCCAGTTTGGATAGATATTATATGTTTGAAATTCAATCACGCTAAGACTGCTGAACGAGTCTGAATATAAAATTGGTATAGAAATAAACTGTCGTCTGGAATATCAAATAGGCTAGATTGTATTCCAGAAAAACTGACAAGATCAAATTTTCGCGCGCGCCATTCCGGGTAGACGCGAGAATTACAGATGACATTAGAATTAAAATAAACCTATCGTTCGCACATTTTTACGCCTAAACTACTAAACCGATTTTAAAAATTATTTTACAAATGGAAAGCTACATTACCAGCGAGTAACATAGGCTAGTTTTTACCGCGAAAACCAACATACACGTGGACGGAGCGGCGGAAATTCAAAGACGATCTTTTAGTTCAATAAAAATATCTGAGAAATCATTGACGTCAAACGTCTCTGGTAACCTCTCAGCAGTCGCCATTTCGACTCATGTTTCAGAGCAATATTTTATGTATCAAATTCTAAATTAGGTAAGATGATACAAAGCAAATAGCTTGGTGTCGTATATGTAGAAAGAACCGCTGTATCAAAAAAAACATGCACATATTCACGACTATAAACCCTGAAGGGTTGGTCAGAGGTGTATTTATATGAGCACAATTTGCAAATCTTTTTCTTACACTTTTCACAAGGCTGTCTGATCCCAAACTAGGCAGAGCCTGTAGTATGGTGACCAGACTGCTGATAAACATAGTTTTTGTTTCTAAACACATACATATTTCATAATCTACACCTAGACACAGAACAAATAATCGTTATCATTCCACAATTATTTGTCCTGGGTGGGATTCAAAACCAAGACCTTCGGATCGACTAACAGGCCAGTAATACCCTACAGGTCTCCGATGCAATTAAAAGTTACAATCGATATTATTTAAAAATAAGTTTTAATCGACTAATTAAAAAAATAACTTCAATTAAAATATTCAACTTGTTGAATGAAATAGTTCATCCACTTATCTATTTCTTAGTACAACAGATAATTCTATTCTCTTAAACAAACAAATAACCCTAAGTCATTATGTTCTAAAACTTTTATATGCGATATTTAGGTATATTTGCATACATGTTGGTATTAAACCACTGTTTAACTAGCGCAGGTTCGAACCAGCGATGTCGCCGTTCGAAAAGTTCAAGGTTAACATATGACCGAGAACTTTATGTTAAATATATACTATATTGGCTTCTGCCTGGCCCGCGCAAATATCGGTCATCACGGTATAAAGTAGCCTATGTCTCCTCAGCAATCAGTCTCTTCATACCGAATTTCATTAAAATCGGGACAGCAGTTATTGATTTCCTATGCAAACTCTCCCCCCCCCTTTTCACGCCTTGAAAGGGTAATTTCTTTGATAAAAACTATCTTATGTCCCTTTCTGGAACTCAAACTATCGTTATAACAAATTTCATCTAAATCAGTTCAGCGGTTTAAGCGTGAAGAGATAACAGACAGACACACTTTTGCATTTATAATATTAGTATGGATAAGTACATACTATCGCACCTTTATTCCCAAAGGGGTATACAGAGGCGTATTAAACGGCCACACTGCCGACTGAGTTTTAAATCCATTCACGTAATAGGAGGACTGGAAACTGTTAGAATATTGATAACAAAAAATGTTTATTGTGTGATTGCTGTCTATGTAATACTATGTGTAGTAACATTTTCTAGAAAAATAGAATTAGTCTATCACGAAAAAGCAACGTGTGTTAATGGGTTATGTGTAAATATCCATAGTTATCGGTTTTAACTGTGTTATCAACAGCCTTAAATGGTACACTACTGGACATAGGCCTCTCCTTAGAAAGGAGGTTTTGGCCTATTTAAGACGATGGCCAGTCGGGTTCTTATAGGGTTTGTTTCAAGTTTTCCTTCTCGTTGTTCTGCGTGGTTTGCTCTCTTAGTCTGCTCTTGCCACACCCACGGGATGAATAAGGGTGGTGACACTGTATTCTTAATCCGTCACCACACGGATAATGTATTTTTTACGCATTTTACTGTGTAAATGTAGTATAAAACAGTCGAAAATTGTGGACTTGGAAAATACAGGGGAGATTTGGATGATTTTTTTATGTTATAGAGGCAAACGAGCAGACGGAAAGACACCTACATCTCAAGAGTCATCCAGAATTGGGGGGGGGGGGGGGACCCCTGTTTAGGCTTTGTTACCGGAGAGTCAACCTCCTCTAACTCACTGACTTGAGGAAGCTAAACGCATTTGTAACTCTTTGAGTTGCAAGTGTCTATGAGTGGTGGTAGTTACTTAACATGAGGTGATCGTTTGTGATCCGTATACGGTATAGTTCTTTGACTGACAATTTTCTTCGCGTAATCTATACAAATAAATAAAATTAAAGTGTCTGTTTTTAATGTCAAAATAATAGGTATCTTTCATACTCGCACGGTTATTTGCACGATACCTATGCCTATAAACCAGTTTTTTTTGTCTGTCCATCTGTTTGTCCTGGTAATCTTCTAAACGATTGCACCGATTTTCATAATATTTTACTACCAGGTAGTTGTCTATACAAGGAGTAACTTAAGCTATTTTTCCTCTCAGAAAACCCCTTTAAAATTTTACCCGGTCCCACGGGAATCGAAGTCACTAAGGCAGCTACCAGCTAGTATATAAGCCTACCGCAGTCCACTGCTGGACATAGGCCTCTCCCATTGCACGCCAATTAGATCGATTCAAAGTAATATACGAAAATATTACGTAGTAGCAGTCTGCCATAATATCGATAGAACGTAAATAAAATAGACTCAAATGTGGGTATTATGTACTGAATAATAGATAGAACTCGTTAATATATTATATCGACAAGGTCACGGGTTCGTAAATACCATGACGAAGCTATGGCAGTGTTCATTAAATATAAATGACAATCCTTGTATGTAGGGGTTGGAGTTAAGTCATACTATCTTTCCCCGCGGCTCCTCCCGCGTGTATGCCTATGTATGTAAAGGTATCCTATGTCCTCAAACTATCTCTATACCAAATCAGTTTAGCGGTTTAAGCGGGAAGAGGTAACAGTCAGACAACACACTTTCAAATTTATAATCTTAGTATGGATATTAGAAGTTTTGATCGCGGTTGCCTTAGCCTTTTTAAATATATTTCATCGTGGCAGTGTTATGCTGACTCGACCGGTTTGATACCCAAACGAAATCTTCCCATCTAATTCTTGGGGAGCATTGTCCGTGTGGTGACGGATTAGGAATACGGAGTGTCACCTGTTCATCCCGTGGATGTCGTAAGAGCCCACTAAGGGGCCAGCAGGATAACAGCACTGCAAAGAGAAGGAACCTTGAAACAAACCCTATACCTACCCTTCTGGCCAGTGTGGTACAGTAGGCCAAAACCTACTTTCTAAGGACAAGCCTATGTCCAGCAGTGAACTATTAAAGGCTGTTGATCGTGATGATGACTCATAGGGCAACAACGTATTTGTGATGTTTCTTGACTTGCATGTATCTATGGGCGGCTGTAATCACTTACTATCACGGGACCCAACTGCTCGTTTACCCCCCTAAATATTATACTTAACCTAAATTTTGCCGACCATGGGAGAACTGTGCTGCGGTCTCATAGGAATCACCGAGTAGATGAAGTTAAAGGAGGCCCAAGTCTCCCTCCTCACTCCCTTCTAGAGGAGAGGGCACACAAATGACCTAAAACCCAGGTTTAAGCCTGCGTTATACAACGCTATAAATAAAATATGACGGCTATAATTGTTATGCACTACTTGCCGTGGCCTTATTAACGTTAACATGTAGAACACTTTCCATTGTATATACCTATGTATCGGTTTGGAAAGCGATGGGTGATCATGTTTCTGAGATTGATTACTTACAATAAACTGTTTTATTAACAAAAAGAGAACGTTCAGAATGCTGAATCTGTGGCAATCGTTACGGGTAGTTCAGTTGGAGCCCTAAAAAAAGTGCAGCAGTCTTTCTACAGAACTTCGGTATCGCCTAGTACTTGGGTTGTGGAGCTCTGATGGCAGTCGCTTGGGGAAAAAAATCGAAGTTCATCCGTATCGTAGTAGACCTAAAGCCGACCCCAACGTAGTTTGGGAAAAAAGGCTCCGAGGAAGGAAAACTACCAAGTCAAGAATATAGATATATAAAACTAACAGACAACAAGCTAAGCCGGAGACAGACGGACGAAGATGGCGCAGTTATAACGGTTTCTTTTTAGAACTAAGGTACCCTGTAAATGAGATACAATAAACAGTATGTTTTTATTGGATAGTCGAAACCGTGACAAATTGATTTGACACGGAGCAGCTAACGATCAATAGGTAGACTTCGCTTGGTACCCGCGTATAATTCCACAATCAAAAAAAACAACGAGAATCGCAAATGCATTCTTCCGCCATCCCCCACAGGCATTGACCGTCTCACCCAAGACGGGTCTCGTCACCCTTCGGTCGTAGTCCTCTAGAAGCGCGCACGGATAACGGTGCGCTGCCTCTCAGGCCTGTATCTGTTCTGACGACGAATTCTCCAAAAAGACAATTCGAGGATACCCGACTAGCTTCGAATCTGATGGGGGCCCTGTTCCAAGTAGTGAAGCTTTCTTGCCTCAATTAATAGAATAGTTTTTATTCTAAGAATTTTAGATCAGAGAATAGTAAAGGCTAACAAATAAACGTACACTTATATTTATATTATTTGTTAGATTAGTACTAAGTACTTTGTTTTATATAGTGGGTTTATAATGTTCACCTCGATGTTATTTGCAGCCCTTGGCTTTCCTAGACGAATTGAGGTTAGTGTGAATATATTATTTAATTATATGTAGTTTTAAATAAATTAGATAACGTATTATGACGTATTATACTAGACTGGTTTACAATTTTCTTAAAGAGAATCGTGGTTTTTCTATGCATTGCAAAGGATATGAATAATTTAAACATTTTGACATTTAAAAAAGACACTTCAATTTTATTTATTTGTATAGATGTGCCGAAGCTTGGCTCTCCCACGTTAGTTTGAGCGTGAAAAGAATATAACTCGAAGAGGGGAAATCTGTGCCAAATCTTCATTTTCAATTGTTCTTTTCATCGAAAGAAAATAATGCTAGTAGTTGAATAAAACAGCCTAATAATGTAATTAATATTAAAACGTTTAATTATTTAATTTAATATTGGTTGTGGGCTTCGGTTTCCGCATTTAGACTCAAGAGTGGTCCTTTATGCGTCGAGGACTGATTAGCTAAGTGAGCCAACCAAGCTCCTTCCAGAAGCGCAGAAGCCTCCTGGGGCGTTCACAGGCTTCTAGTAGCGATTTTGGATCGCTTTATTTTAATATATTTCATGGTATTGTTCAAAGGTCGCAATAGGAAACAGTTACTAATCATTACAGGCTATCTAGCACAAGGTCATCGTGGAAAACTGTATACTTCAAAACTAGATATTTTTAACAACTATTTGAGACAAAAAAGGAACAGACCTGTGACTAGACTGTTATTGGTTTTTAAAACTACCGTCGTTTTTTTTTCATGTCTCTGGTCATTGATTATGTAAAGCATTGTTGTTGTTTGTCTATGAAAGGTGTACGTTGTATCGTAAGTTGAATAATTTGTACGTACCTTTTATTAAATATTAGTCAAATAATAGATAAACAGTAAAATAGGTTTTTAAACCAGCAAGCAATGTGTAAACTTTTAAATAATTCAGTTGAAATAACCATAAAACACACATGCATTTCATATTAATGATGATTATTACTGATTTTCATATTGAAGAACAGAAGTGATATCCATCTGTAGATTATTTTGAGGCTTTCGTTCATCAGTGAAAGCCGATTGGCTGATGATGATGACATACTCTTGATCCTTAATTATCTGTAGGATTAAATAATTCAATAATATTGTAATTGCTTTTGTAAACGTAACTTCACGTAATAGCGATAGCTAAGAATCAATAATACCACTATCGACATACAGATTGTCAAGGTCAACTATCCGTTATTGATAATTTAAACAGTACTAATAATTGTTCTTTACCAGTCTAACAAAAAGCTTCTCTTTGTCCACAGATCAGCAAAATCCAACCAGAACCGATTACAGAACCAATGGATTAGCCTTATATTATAATATAGTTCTAGTTAGCGTAAGCACAACCATGTCCCATCACCTAGTAACAGTATGCATGTTCTGCCTATTATGCGCAGCGCACACCTGCGGCTCGCACATAGACATACAAAAAGACGGTATCCTAACTTACGACTCAAATATCAAAGATGTGGACCATCTGAATATAGACTTAGAAGAAAAAAGAAAATTGTCACCAAGATATCATCAGAAATTATTGAAGATCAGACAAGGGAGGGCGAAAAGGGAAACCAAGATTAATCCAGACACATATATAAAGCAAATATTTCGATTGTATGGAGATGCAAGTACAATGACAATGAATTTAACAGGATTTAATAGGATGCTGGATAAACTGCAGCTGGATAAATTAATTATGGGTGGACCGAAGATCGATGGGAAAAGATACTTCCACGGAGAGAAAGAGACCACGTATAATGTAAGTTTTTTTATATTACTTAATGTTTCGTATTAGTTCGCCTTAGATCTGCTCTGTTTTAGCAAACGGGAAAACAAAATTTTTCATTGAGTTCAGAATTATAACTGCAATGCGACCTGCAGTCAGTTTTTCTGTAATTTATTTCATTACTGCACACAAGTCATGTTTGTCGTAGAATCAAGGGTTAGTAAATAACTCCAGTTTTGGGCAGTTTTAATAAACATTTGCATGTTTTTCAAATGCAGAATTAGCTTCTACAGACATACAGTATACTTTCTAAACTGTAAGCAAGCCTATTGACGTAGGCATCTAGGTTTGGTAAATACCTTCAAACCCGGAGATTAATCGTAAATATCCTTCCTCAAAAAAGATTTAACAAAGGATTATCCGTTGCATGAACATGTCAGTACAAGTTTAAGTATCAGGCGATCTAAGGACTGAAAAAGATATATATTTTTAAGTGTACTTTGGGGATTAAACAATTTTGGGTGACTATGTCATGAAATATGGCTATTTCATGCAATTATCAAATTCATCATGACGTAGTCAATGTTAGATTCTTGCAATATGGTATTCAATGATTTCCTAATTGAGATCTCTGTTTCTTCTAGTGCATGAACAGTTCAGATCTAGTTACAACAGTGAACACACGGTTACAACCTCACGAGGATCTCGCACACTCCCACGCACATGATCACGAACACGAGCACTTATTTGATGCAGATCATGATGCAGAACCAATCGTATCAGAATCAACACTTCAAAGCATATGCCCTATACTCCTGTACCAGAAAGTAGCAGACAATTCTTTAGAAAGTACAGGATGTGTCATAGAAAAAAATATAGGGACGAGAACAGAAACAAACTTGAAACATGTTGATAAGGAGTTTGGAGAGAAAAATATGTATGCTGTATGGTTGTACTCATCCCTCAGTATATTTGCTATTAGTGCGTGTGGTCTTTTAGGAGTAGCCGTCATTCCCATCATGCATAAGACATATTACAATCATCTTCTACAATTCCTAGTCGCATTAGCTGTTGGTACGTTGTGTGGAGATGCCTTACTCCATCTTATGCCGCATGCAATGAGTCCAGTTCACGATCACCATAATCCTCATGGCACTGAAGTAGACACGAGGGAATCACACGATTCTGGAATGTGGAAAGGTTTGGCAGCTATGCTTGGAGTAGTCTTCTTCTATTTCACTGAAAAGGGCCTAACTGTTGTCGTGGAGTGGAGGAAACGTCGTCAGAAGCTCGAGGAAGATAAACTACCTTCAAGAGTTCGTGTCTTGAAAGATGAACCTGGTGGAGGATGTTCAGGTTCGAAGGCATCTAATTCTACATCGAATACTCTGATGAAGATATTCAAGAAGGATGAGAAGGGGGATCCTACTACAAAGACTTGTAAACATAAGTATTCAGAGTATCCGTATTGTTATGATGAAATTGATACGGACACGCACGATGACCATCATTTGAGAGATGGGATCCCATCCAGTCCAAAGCATTCGAAGAAGCATAATAATTCTGTCAGTGTGGTTTCTTCAAATGCCCTGAATAATGCTGAGGCAAAAGAGGAACCCACAGCAAAGGACTGGCTGCTGAAGGGTGAAGGGGCTTCTGTGGTTGAGATGAACAATATGAAGCATAAGGATGATGGAAATAAGGATCTGAAAGACGGTGACAGCTATACTGTCATTTTGAGGTGAGTTTTTACATATTATCTAAGTTGCATTAAGTAGGAACAGGTCATGACCGTGTCCGACATAGCCACTGGTAGATGGTATCCGAGGGGATTTAAGCACATAAAAAAGGTCATGAAATGGTTTGGTTATCTTAGGTTTTTTTCGCGTTTTTTAAACGTTATTGACCACCATTTCCGGTGACATGTACAAGGGAGGAAACCTTCTCACTTAAAAATGTTGCAATTTCTAAATTATAAGTCGAATCTAAGGTAGCTTTACCATTCAACACCCACTCATCTCTGTAAATTTCTTAAATGAATTTTTGTTTTCGCAACCCTGAAGAACTCTTTTTTCCGTCCATTAGCGGGATTGATTTCGGATTGTCTACAATGGCGGTCTTTACTTATAATAATATAATTTATCACACATCTCATACACGGCCGTCTGATCTCAAACTAGGCAAAGCCTGTACTATGGTCACCACACTACTGATAAACATATACATATTATAAAACAAATACAGAACAAATAATATTCGATTTAATATTTATTTAGAGGTCATATATTATTAATATAAACATACCTTTTCAGGGAGCACTCCAGAGCCCACCACGGCCACTCCCACGCACACGGGCACGTCCATGCGCCGCCTTCGTCTATTGCGTCTGTTGCGTGGATGGTCATCATGGGTGATGGGCTACACAATTTCACTGATGGAATGGCGATAGGTAAGACACACATACTAGTGATACCGTACCCATACATATAAAATACGCCATCTAGCTAAAAGTGTTTGAACTACATCGAACTAGTGATTCTAAAACGCACAATTGAAGTTTACGTTATAGAATTGAGCAAATATGTGTTGTTATATTTTGTTGTTGTTGATAAAACAAGTGTGGTCAGACAGCCTGGTCAGATGATCCTCCGTTACTGGTGTAAGAATGGTACCAATACCTAAAATTCTTCAATAGAAGCTAGACTTTAGACGCCTTTCATTTATCTGTGAGAACAAACAGCGTCTTTGTTGACGAATTGAGTATACGGAGTATCACCACTCCTATTCATCCCGTGGGTGTCGCAAGAGCCGACTAAAAGAGCAAACTCTGCAGGATAACATTACAGCAAAGAGAAGGAAAATTTGACACAAACCCTATACCAACCCGTCTGGCCAGCCAGCTTGGTATAGTAGGCTAAAACCTCCTTTCTAAGGAGAGACCAATGTCCACTATCAAAGACTGTTGAGGATGTTCAGGATCAATTTGACTAGCCTATAGATTCCGGGATAAAGATTGGGCACTATTCACCACATGACTCTAAAACGGGCTTCAGGCTTTTGCTGTTGTCCTATTTCTTCATATCTTCCTCCTTTTCTTGAGGATCAGACATTGGAAGTACATATGTAATGAATTGTTTTCAGGTGCTGCCTTTGCTTCAAACATAGCGGGTGGTTTCTCGACGGCCATTGCTGTGTTATGTCACGAATTACCCCACGAATTAGGTAACCTATAGAAATTAATATTATTGAAAATGAAATTGTATAAAACACAAAATATCCTGTTTACAAAATAACGTTATTGTAACTAAAATACTCTTTGAACTCTAGTACTTTACAGTATATTGTGTTTGCTGCATTCCACAAGCGAATAGCATATTATTTTCACGATTTAGAAGTCACTGTCGTGTAATAAGGGTATTATAATAAAACAACTGTCTCCTTTAGGGATCTCGTTTAGTTTTCAATTTTATTTTGTTATAGAGGCAATACACACCTGTTAAAAGGTAAAACTGTTTCCGTGTACATAGTACATAGGATTCTGTTGGCTCCCTTTGGGTACGAAACCCTAACCAAGACTTATGTTCTTTCGATCCAGGTGACTTCGCCGTCCTGCTGAAGGCCGGCATGTCGGTGAAGCGCGCGGTGTGCTACAACATCCTGTCGTCGGGGCTGTGCCTGGCCGGCATGGTGGCGGGCGTGCTCGCCGGCCACGCGCCCTCCGCCACGCGCTGGCTCTTCGCCGCCGCCGCCGGCATGTTCCTCTACATCGCGCTGGTCGACATGGTATACCCCACCACTATATATACCTCAATAATTATTTTTTATTTTTTCAAGTCATGTGTGTGCTGGTGTCTATTATAGGTATAACCAGTATTACAGATCACCAGTAGATCAGTCTCTTTTCCAAAATATAAACACAGAGTAATTATTTTGGAAAGGAGTTTTTTTTATATAAAATTTTGGGAATATGCCAAAACTATACATACCCCAATAACTGTGTACATCAGATAACTATATATCCCTATATATAATATACAGGGTGCAAGGGACGGTGTAATGAACACTGAAATAAATAAAAACAACGTTTTATGCAATAAGCTGTCAAACGTTAAAGTCATTCCTCATAGGTATCGCATAAAAGTAATAACTATATAACGTCACAAACCTCACTATAGTAAGCTTATTATTTCAGATGCCTGAACTGAGCACTTCACATAGCAATGAAGGCACCCTCTGCCAGTGCATACTGCAGCTAATGGGCCTCGCCACGGGGATCGGCATAATGCTGGTCATCGCTCTGTACGAGGAGGACCTGAAAACATTATTTGGCTAAACAGTGCACTACACTACCAAAATAATGTGCAAGCGTGTCAAAACTAAATACACAAGTTGTGACGGGAGTTAAAGTGCCGTGACCGAACTAAAGTTAAAACCGTGACCAAACTAAAGTTATACAGTGACCAAACAAATGTGAATAAAATTTGTGTAATGTGCGAAATTGGGAGAATTTTTGCTTAATAGTGTTAAAAAAGAAAATATATATATAATGTACAGTGCCAATCGGATTTTTAAAAAAATGTGATCGCTTGAATTCCATGTAATTAAGCTGTTAGGCCATAGTGTCTAGAACATGACCCCATAAAGTGTATAAAAATGTGAATAATTAAAAAAATATGAGGTTTTTCTTACAAGAATGTTCATTTGTATGTAAGTATCTCGAATGTTTGCTTGAATTTGTATCAATATTTATTTGGTGCTACATTTATAATTTAAAGATCAGTTGTTTATGTGAAAATTGTCGCACACATGCCAACATGAAATGTCTTATTAGTATCAAGTTTACTGTAAATAAAGTTATTATTTGAGGCTACAACAGAAGTGCTAAACTTTTTTTTTATTAAAGACTACATATTCCAAATAAATAATAATTACATATCTTCGAATATTGTATGTAGTATCTGAAAGAATCTGTCATGTTTAACTTGTATTTGGAATACAGGCTTTCTGCTGGAACTGTTATCTAAACAGAAGGCCAATTATCGTAATAAAAGTTCGATCAAAATTCAGTTCCGATCAACCCTCGAACTGTCAAGAGATATTTTTGAATATAGTTTTTAAAGTTACCACTCTATATACTTAATTGATTTATAAATGGTCACATAAGTATCTGGTAACACTAAATATCACCTTAAATGTAAGCACTTTAGACAACGTTAGTAATTTTATGTCAAACTGTCAGTATATTGAAATAAAAATAGTACGTATATATTACTAACATTCTACATAAACCTTACAAAATTACTTACTTATTAATGAATTTTACAAAAATATATAACAGCCACAGGGATGAGAACAATCAAATTTACACAAACAAAGTTTTAATTAAATCAACCCGTCCCTGTTCGTTTCCGGTGGAAAGGTGGCCATCATACTTGCTGCATTGCCTCGTTGAATGGCAATGGCCAACCACCAGGAACGAACCGGAGCAGGAGACTTTATCGACTTCTGTGAGTTTTCGGACTAGATCTTCTAGAATTTTTTTAGTGTCAGCACCTCAGCTGCCCAAAGTCACCACCGTTACGTAGAACGAAATGATTATTTTTAAATACACCAGCTGTATGCGTCTTTTTGATGTTTAACATCTCTGTCTTTCCTACAATCGGTAAAAAGGGACGGAAGTATGTAACAGGAAACGGGGGAAGCGCGCGCTTTTTATTTTGACCAATGAGCGCGGACTAATCCCTCACAAGCCCACCACTTTAAGTCCTGTCTAGACGGGGTTATGACACTCGGGAAGTCCCAGGAAAAATTAAAACTGCCTTGGGAACCGCAACAAAATGAATCAGAAGAAAATTAAAGGAGTTGGAAATATAATAAATCTACTTACCTCCTTAACAAAGCGAGACAAAATGAAGTAAAAATAGGCATACCCTTTTAAACAGACTAAATATTATGGGTCCTAAGTGAGATGACAAATGTTGTACACATCATATGCCACTAATCTAGGTTTTTTTTTACTATAGCTAATGTTCCTTTTGATGATGTAAGGATTCTAAAAATAACATACACATCCAAATCTGATCAGAATTTAAAAGTAATTGTGGAATAGACACTGATATACCTACCAGAACTCTGAAAACATTACACGCCTTTTTGTGGCAATATCAAAATAAAGAATAAGATAAAAGATGTATGCATCTCCTGTGGATATTTTTATATCTTTGGGTGTGTGAAATGAAACTATGTTGGTAATAAGTAATAAATAGTATACCCAGATAATGCGAATGGACTCTATTGTGCAGAAATGATCCAATTAAAAGCAAGCCACAACTGAAGTATTCATCATCTCAGCCGAAAGACTTCCTTTGAGGTTCGTCAACCGGGCCTGTGCCACAGCGACCGGTCCTATGACCGCTACGATAGTATTGATGTTCAATTTTCAAAAATTATATGTATTTATAAACTTTCTATAAAAAAATACTTTTATTTATAATGATACAAAATCTTTTTTAACCTACTTTAAAAAAAGATACCCAATTCAGTTGTAATTTTTTTCTGATTGTCACCTTAGAAATCTGCCATTCATGTACCAATTTAGAAAAATCTTTTTTTTATTTGGGAAGGTACACTTCCTGTTTGGTTGCATTAAACTTTGAAGACAAATACCACCTCTAAGTTGTAATCGGTAATACTTATTTTAAAGTTAATTATGTCATTACAACATCGTTAATGTTTTTTTTTTTTTTTTTAAATACAGATAATTATGGATAGTTAATTGGCGTATTAATTTAGTTACCATAGAGTCAATCGTTTCTAATACATATATTAGAGAGGTTTAAACCCATAATATGTTTATGAGAAGGGACATATTTGTCTTCTCAGTCATGAAAAGCAACCACAGCTTCTGAAGATTCTAAAAAAATTGCATTCCTCAATAAAAATGTCATAGTTTAATAATAATATAACTGTTACGATAACTTCTCTTCCACTTCTAATAGAATTTACAAGAATTAAAATAAATTCAACATACGAGTACATCCTGTGAGAATAAAATACTATTAAACAAGCAGGTGTTGATATATACAAATTAAACTGAGCCATGTTCAGACGGCGCACATTCAACGCGCGTATTGGAATACGCGTCAACATGCTTCATGTCCTTCGCATGTTAACGTGCATTTTGACACACTTCAAGAGACAGGGCGTTGACGAGCGCTGTGACATCATCATTTCATATGAGCGTTTTCAACCCATCAACAAAGGTTTTTAATAAAAGGATTCGTTCATTTAATTAAAGTCCATAACACATTTTTCACAAACCACGAGTTCAGAGACACTTAATTGGTGATATTTCAGGCAGTGTTCATATTAAAATACAAGAAATGCCCAGATGAAAATAACATTCAAAGAATTGAACTGCAATAACGCCCGGAAACCGCTCGCCATGTGAACTCTATCCAAACATACGCGAGTTCGACGCGCGAAAAACGCTCGTCATTTGAGAGGGCGGAGGGCCTTAAGATGTCATATCTTAAGGCCCTCCGCACACTCAAATGACGAGCGTTACTATACTACTTATATTTTAAATGGCGGATACTAATGTGCAGTGTAAATAAATAAAGGACATTTTTCTCACTTGCTGCCTGTTAAAATTTAATCAAGGAATACTTAATTTCTTCTGTGGTTTGATGCTGCTTTTATTAAGGTTAATTTAAAAAAAGTATTCAGAAGTTTGAAAGTGATCTGTTTTAGTTGTGTCACCTTATACATAAAACTCTTGCCATCTAGTGAGAACACGCTAAACTAAATCAAACTCTTTCGAATGTCAATTGTTGCTGCATCGCGCATTCAATTTCGTCGTATTAACATCGACCGTTAGATTGCAGGCCCGCTAATCGAGGAATAGACTGTGCATCTTGGTAAATTAATTGTTTTACAGAAATAATACTTGTAAATTTATTTATATAGATGTGAAAAAAATAATTATGTGATTCAGTTGACATATATATGCGTCGGTGTCTCGTGACAAGCGATTAGCAGCGCCCACGTATCTCGTAGCAATAGTCAGTTATCTCGGCCGTTACCTACCTTATCCTTCCATAGAGGGCTTCATTCTTTGGCTTTTTTTGAACCAGTCTAATGCTAATCCAGTTATAGCCATGATCAACCTACTTCTGATGAGATTCTTTTAGTGTCGAGCCACTCAAATTCGATCAGTAATCTGCCTTAACTTACATAGTGAACTTCTAAATCAAGATATGAGTTGAATAGACTGTATATATTTATATATCGTGGCAGTCAGAGGCGTGAAGCTCTCGTAACTTATTATAAATAATATCATTTGTAAATAATAATTATTATTAAAAAAACTTCCTATTAAATAACGCTTTAATTAGGTACAGACAGACTGTGTTATATACATTTAAATGTTGTTATTTTATTGACTGTGTTATTTTATTATTCTTTATATAAAGGGATGACTATTTCTTCACTTCTCGTCAGTATCAATTTGTCTCTATTTTATTTGGACTGGTTTCTATGTCCGGCTGCCTACCTGTCGCTAACTCTCTGGTTGTAATTTATCTATAATATGTATGTATTTAGTAGTATTTGGCTGCACGGTAGGCATAGTGGTTTAATGCGCTGAGTGGTTTGATCCGCGCATGGGACAACACTTTGTGTGATTTACAAATTTTTGTTCTGAGTCTGGATGTTCTTTGTGTCCGCTTCATGTATGTTTGTAAAGCCCCCCGCGACACAAGATTTATTCCTAATGCATTGTCTTTACAAAAAACAAAGTATTCTTGTTTTGAAATATGTGTGACCTGTTGACTAGGATTATGCATAATTGCCTTCCCCCCCCTACCTCCTCCACATCGGAAGAGAATTTAGGAGCCAGTTCTATGACCAAACACATATATATTTTGATGTATATAACACAGTCTAGAACACAAGAAAAAATGTAGATTTTGTAATTTCGAAACAATTTGCTATGTAACAAACTCAAAGGTATTAACTATTTGAGGTATTATCGGGCCGTTTGCACTCTTTATTTTTATTTTGTTCTTTTGTGGTAAATTATTATTATATTTAAAAAATGGTAGAGGGTACCTTAGGTTGACAAGGTTGAATACCTTACAAGGTATAGGGATGGTATTCGAAAAGTCTGCCTGCTCCAGAGAGAAGGGCGTGAAAAAATCGCCTGGTCCGTAGACAAACAAATCTCTATTTGTTTGTCTATGGATCAGGCGATTTTTTTACATATATCCCCTTATATTTTTATATTATTCTCCACAATTCTTAAAACCTCGACAGAATTTATATTAGGAGATTATTTTAAACAAATTTCTGAATACAAAAAAGAAATACAAAAAACGTGTTAAATCGCCATAATATGTTCCATAAATTAAAAATGTAACCTACCAAAGCACAACGAATTAGCAACCCTGAACACCAATTTCGCCAAGTTAAAATTAATTCGAAACTATGTTTTGAGAGTTAAAATGCTGTAATTACACTATTTTAGTACTAAAAAAACTCTTTTAATTCGTTTATTTTATTATAATTAAAATTGAGTGTAAACGGCCATATTTTCGATACGATATTTCTTCCTCTTTGTATTTTGTTCCTAAAATTGTACTTATAATGTCAAACTTAATGTTAAATAACAGTTGTATCCAATACAAATTATTTATACAATATTTTTATTAGCGATAAAATGTATGTAGTTCTTTTTTTTGTTGCTTACATATAAGTTATAATTATTAAGTCTGATACAGTTTTGTATCGGTGCATCCTTAAATTAACAAAGTAAAATATTGCATTTATTTATTTTTTGTTGAATCATAACATGGATTTAAAATATGTCGACCAAGCACAACCCTATTGATGTGACTCATAATTCGATAAAAACTAAGTGTGATTTGAGGCTAATATCTACAGAAAAAATTGTTTCTAAATGTGCGTGAAAATTGTATTAAGATATTATCAAAGCTTTTAAGGAATTTTAGTTAACTCCAAAAGTAGAAATCATTCTAAAATAAAGATAAATAATAGAAAAAGGTATCTGAATAAGTTTATGGCCAGAATGAAATAAAAATCGTAACAGAATAATCCAAACACCACTCAGTGACAATATTCAAATGCATAATGCATATTAAGATGTTATGAATACATTATTGTTCAGCGTCTTTTGATTAACTTGTGTTTATTCTATTTTAACGCATACGTACATGTAACTGAGTTTTGATTTCAACATGCATGATGTCATCTACTTTGACCCATACACACATATATTTCAATCGTTAAATTTTACTCTTCATATTTTTTCATACTGGGCGCCTTGTATGAAAATCGATTCTTAAGTAGTAAACTCCAAAAAACTGCATGTGTCAATATACATCATCATCATCAACAGCCTATAATAGTCCACTGCTGGACATAGGCGTCTCTCTAGAAAGGAGGTTTTGGCCTACAAATGTCTATATACATAGTGATATATATAGACATTTGTCCTGTTATTCTCAACAATAGATATATTTTCTCAATTTCTATTTTATGAAAAGTTATGAAATTTTGCAAGTGTAACATTTATAGCATTTATGTATGTGTAACGGTAGCCCTAACACTCGTGTTATGTTCGTAATTTTTAGTTATTTATATCATCTGTACATTGTCATAAATCCGGCGTTAAACGGAATACACATAATATGACTGTCGAGTCAAATCAGTAGGTACCTTTTCATTAAATGCTAAAACGATTGTATGAAATACTATGGCGTGACGTCATACCAAGCTATTTTCAAATCATTTATATTTAATGTTTATTTGAAGATATCAAATCAATAAAAACAATAAATTGATAATGGAGGACAGTTCAGCGTGTACTTTAAGATGTTACATTTCATGATGCAGGGAATTTATTTGAAATCTAGGAAACCTCTTATAAACATTTTTTCAATTAACCACGTAACATATACGTGACGATGGCGTCTAAAGGTTCACATTTTCATTCTTTGATTGATAACTTACAGGTTCAAGAACCGATTAAAAATTCATACAAATCAAAAATATAACTTAAAATGCAGATATGTGTAAGGTATAAGTTTATAAGTTTGTTTTTTCTCTTTTTGGTGTTTTTAAATCATATTGAATGCGTCCGGCGACTGACGGTGATTGTCTAGAGTGACTGGCAGTCCTGCCTGTCAGTAATTCTTGATGGTGTTGTTGGTCGACGTTGTTAAGGATAAAGTGAATTGTCGCTAATGCGAGAAGTGTGATATGAAATTGGACTTAAATTGAATATATTGTATTAAAATATAATTCTGATTCTTATTTTTGGCTTTTATTTTGTTTCAGCTAACCTTATTGACACAAGTGCGTTGTCACGTTTTGTGTGCCCTTCCTTCCAGGATTATAGGGGGGTGATACGACCTGTGGCATCCTAACTCACTCGGTGACGGCGAAAAGCAACGAAAGAATTGCTTAACAGATTCCTATATTTTAAATTACTTTCTATAAATACCACTATTTAATATTATATACAACTAGGTTTTGCTCGCGGCCCCGCCCGCATAAATGTCGGTTATCGCGGTAAAAAATAGCCAATGTCTTTCCTCAAAAATCAAAGTGTCTCCACACCAAATTTCATCTAAATCAATTCAGCAGTTCAAGCGTAAAGAGGTAACAGACATACACATTTATAATATTAGTATGGTTATAACTACTGATGACGGCACGGATGGCGTCGGTGGTATAAGTGCCACGCCGCTTCCTACTGCGCTGAGTGTTGTGGGTTCGATCCCCACATAGGACAACACTTTGTGTGATCCACAAACTGTTATTTTGAGCCTAGGTGTTCTTTGTGTCCGTTTCATGTATGTATGTGCACAGGATATATTCCTAGTGCAGGGGAGTTGTTTTAAAAAAAAATATATAATGAAAATGATATTTTTTATCAACCTTTACCTTAAAAGTGGTAACAAAACAAACATGTAAATAAAATTTGTATGTATATATATGTACTATAACAATACAATACACAAATCAGTAATATACATATATTGTACACAGGGTATCTTCAGGGTGTCACACGTTTCGGGTCCCTAGGGAACATTGAAGTCTTCCGAATGTTGTCGAGACCTAGGTACAGCATCACCACGCGCTCGAGACCTATGCCTCCACCTGGGGTCGAAAAAGAATCATAATTAACTATCTACTTAATAGACACCTTATATTGTCTCTGCTCCGCTCTTTAAAGTCGCAGCGAGATGGGATACAAGATAAGACGTTTTATGGTAGTCACGTGACGGTAACTGACTACCACAGCCAATAGACACCTACATTTTAAAGAGTCACCAGCTACTAGGGATGTAATAAAATCACAATCACATGTGGTAAATCATATGATCTATAAATCATATCACCACACGTATGACTGATTTACAAAACTACTGCTACTTAATTATTATGATATTACGCTAGCGCGAGACTCGCGAAAGGTCTAAATCTAAAAAAAGAAGAATAAAAAGAACACAATCACATGTGAAATCCATGTGACTAAAACTAATCATATAATCAAATGAAAATGATTTAAAAGTAGCAATAATTTCCATGTCTACTAGTTACCGTACTTTCCAAGGGCTTGTCCCAGAATTTATTGTGCCTACGATCACCTCACTCAATCGGCAATACGCAACGAAATAATTCATTTAGTAATTTTAAGACAGTTTTAAAATACAATACTGAACTTTTCACATACAGAAGTATACAGCATTTAAAAGGAGCGGTTAACTTGACTCTTATGAAGTAAATCTAGATATATATTAGAATAAATATATAGGATATCATAAAACTAAAAAATTTGTTTGTTTGATTGAACACACTAATCTCAGGAACATATTTATATTTTTAGTTTTGGATAGCCCATTTAACGAGGAAGGCAGTTAGCAAATATATTCAAATTTTTAGTTCAACAATAGTGTTTAAGACTTTACATCTATAATTATGAACAGAAAGGCTCACCTGCATGTGGTGGACATCCCAACCTGAAGGATTCAATGTAGGCTGCTATCTTGCTGACATCTGTAATCATAAAAATATACATGGATCTGTAGTCAGGGACCCTGACTGTTCAGCCTGAGTCGAAGGGTAGTGGGTTAGATTCCCACACCAGACAAATAATTGTAAGATGTGTGATTTGTTCTGTGTTCTGGTGTAATCTATCTTTAATATAAGATTGGAATGTCTGTCTAAGTTTTAGTGATCTCAAGCCCGAGGTTGTGGGTTCAATTCCCAGCCAGGCCGACCCAGGTCAAATAATTGTGTAATTTATGTATAATAGTCCCTATTATTGCAATTATCCCTATTTATTTCTTTGTAACCTCATAAAAGAAGTGGGATGGAATGTAAGTGTATTTAAAAGCATGTATTTGGACTGTCTCATTGGTGCAGTGGTAGCGTATGCGACTGCTATGCTGGGGTCTCGATTTCGATACCCGGGTCGGACCAAATGTTTGTATGATCTGCAAATATCTGTTTCGGAGTTTGGGTGTTTTCTATGTATGATATGTAAGTGGTTACAAAAAAAAAGGTATAAAGTATTCTATCAGTCAATCTAGCTTTCATAGTACAAACACTGCTTAGTTTGGAACTAGATGGCGTTGTGTGTAAGATGTCCGAAAAATATTATTATTATTTATTAAAGCGTGGGAACGCAGCTAGCGTTATGGGCACCTTTGGGCCCGGAACGATCAGGGGTGGGTTATTTAATATATAAGTCATTTTAGTTATATGTAATATATCCTCAAATTAATTGTATAATGTATGGGTAAATAGAATTTAAAAGATTTATAAGTATGTTTATCTGCAGTCAGGTTGCCACATGCTTTGCCTAGTTTAGAATCAGACAGCCGTGTGTGAGATTATAATATTAAGTAATGTATGTTTATCAGCAGTCTGGTTATCATAGTAAACATTAAGTACTACTTACCAATACCGTGGTGCTTCGCCCTCTCAGTGAGGTACTCTGGGTCGTGTATCCTCTGAGCCCCGGAGAGGATCTCCTCCCCTCTCATGAACATGTCGTACGAATTGGACACCCGCTGGAATTCATAACATAAATTATATTGGGACGAATAGAAATAGACATGCTCGCGCTTACAAATATTTGTGGTAAATGGCAATCGTACTCGCGATATCTGGGGTGACAGACATAAGCTCACTCACTCACACTCACTCCATATAGTCACAATACATATAATATTTTTTACAAACATGTAAAAAAAACATAAACTTAACAGAGCTTAATATTATTTCCTTTAACATTACAACAAAAAGTAAAGTTAAGGTGACAGACTGGCTATAGGCGTTGTGCTATGAGAATACTAAACTAAACTAGTAAATACTAAACTAAACTAGTATGATTATTAATTAATGTATGTTTAGTAATTCATAATCATACTAAACTAGTATGATTATGAATTACTAAACGACTTACAGAAAGAAACACACACGCACGCGCACACACAAACACGCACGCACACACACACACACACACACACACACACACACACACACACACACACACACACACACCACACACACACACACACACACACACACACACACACACACACACACACACACACACACACACACACACACACACACACACACACACACACACACACCACACACACACACACACGCGAGTCGTGGTAAGAGGTCGTGGGATCGATTCCCATACACAATGCGCCAACAAAGCAGGGCAGAAAGATGATAATGATAAAATGAACTCACGGGGTTGTTGGGGTCTGGCATGGTGTAGAAGGGGCGGACGGCGAGCGGGTACTTGTCGAGGATGTAGAAGTCCGTGTCGTACTTGGCGCGCACGAGCCGTCCCAGCAGCTTCTCGTCCGGCGTCGACAGGTCGTCTTCCTCTCCTACTGTAACTCCTGGAACACAAGTAATTAAAAACAATTATAGTAATCTGTGTGGGGACGGATTAAGAATACAGCATGTCACCACCCCAATTCATCCCGTGGGTGTCGTAAGAGCCGTCTAAGGGAGCAAACTACGCAGGACAACAGCACTGCAAAGAGAAGGAAAACTTGAAACAAACCCTGTACCAACCCGTCTGGTCAGCGTGGTATAGCAGGCCAAAACCTCTTTTCAAAGGGGAGGCCTATGTCCAGCGGAGGACTCTGCATTCTCTATCGCATATATTATGGAGAGTGCTCCGAGGAATTGTTCGGACTAATACCGGCCGTAAATTTCCGCCATCGTTCCACACGGCAAAATTTTCATCCTTATTACCTGGATAGTTGGCGCTCCACTACTGCGCGCTTTTGGAGACAATTTTTACCCCGCACAACCAATCTGTGGAACGGGTTATCGTCTGCGGTATTTCCGGACCGATACGACGATATCAAACCTTCAAGAAAAGAGCGTACTCCTTCCTAAAAGGTCGGCAACGCGTTTGTGACTCCTGAGTTGCAAACGTTCATGGGCGGCGATAGTCACTTTCCATCAGGTGAGCCGTCTACTCGTCTGCCCCCTCTAACATAAAAAAAATCTAGTCCAGTGATTTAGGAGTGGCCTAGGTAGTTTTTCAGAACATATAATAATAATAATCTATATATCTACCTGCTTCTTTCAACATCTGTATAGCCTGAGGGAACTCTAGTCTGAGAGGGGGGTCCAAGAACTTGAAAGGCTCCACTTTGAACTGCTGCCCAACTGTCGCTATTTCTGATGCGTACCTGGAATGAACATCATCATCATGTATTTGTTCAACACAGCTGGTAATAATAATAACCATAGACATCTCACACAGGGTCGTCTGATCCCAAACTAGTCAGACCCTGTACTATGGGATACATATAGGTATGGTATACTATGGTATTATTGATAAATTACACACAGACACAGAAGAAATGATGTTTTATTTCAATTCGAAGAGTTCCGACATGAATAAACATATATTGTGCATATACACATACAAAAAATATTTTTTCTTTAATTTATTGTCTACAATGTCATCTATTGGCAATTATTTGACATAGATGGTGCTGTAAGCAATACGATAAATATTGTAAATGTGATTAAGTGAATAATTTTATTATGCTGGCAATATTGTGAGAAAACAGCGCTTAAAAAGAGTGACTAACAAAATTGGGAATAAAACTACAAAATATAAAGGGAATTTAGAATTAAAATAATATACTTTAATCGCCGTTTCTTTGTTTTACAGAGCAACACGTGGATATTATTTGTTCTTCATTCCCATAAAATTACATTATACATATGTACGTATATACACAATATATTTTTATATTATTAATAGTTATATTATTAATGTATTTCAACTCAAACTCAACTCTCGTGTAAACGGGACCAATATATGTAGATACTTACACACAGAGGTGTCGGTAACACTAACAGTGTCGCAAGTTCAATGGTCTTTTCCCATCTAAAAAAACACTTTCTTTTGTTTGTTGTTCAAAAATGCCCAACGCGCCTAAAACTTTACTAACTTCAGTAAAGTTTTCATTTCAAAAATACCCAAGTGCAAAATTATAAAATCCTATTAACAAACTCTTTAATACGCAAAAAACTTGCTAAAAATTTACTTTTAACTGGAAAACTTTGTATTATTATGCTTACTCGTCTCTCAACCCCCGGAACATTTCTGTGAAGGTGTTCCCAATGGTCTCCAGAACTTCGTGATAGTGGTGCTTAAAGGACATCTCCAAGTCGAGGCCCACGAACTCCGTGAGATGGCGGTGAGTGTTGGAGTCTTCAGCTCGGAAAACTGCGCCTACTGTGAACACCTGCAAGGTATACGAGGGAGAATGACTGATGATGGTGTAGTGGTTAAAGCGGTCACTTCGCCGGTTCCTATTGCGCTGAGTGTTGTGGGTTCGATCCAAACATCGGAAAACACTTTGTGTTGCAGAAATTGTTGTGCCGAGTCTGGGTGTTCTTTGTGTCCGTTTCATGTATGTTTGTAATGTATTACTGATTGTCTTTAAGGAGAGGCCTATGTTCAGCACTAGACTATTAAAGGCTGTTAACATTGATGATGTCTTTAAAAATATATATTAAAATATGTACTACTTTACATAATATATTACATACCAAAAGCTTACATATTTTTTTTGTTTTAACCGACTTTAATAAAGGTAAAAGGGTCTTAATTCCTTAGACCTCCGTAAATTACGAACTGACTTAGAAAATTCGTTTATTTATATGAAAGGTAATGGTAGGTCCCATTCATAACTGGCATAAGCCTCCTTTCTAAGAGGAGGCCTATGTCCAGCAGTGGACTATTAAAGGCTGTTGATGATGATGATGATGATGATGATGATTTATAACTGGAAAAAAACACCCCTACACATTTTTTATGTTCTCCTGTTTCTTGGGAACTCATGTGCTAGGAGTATGTGATGATTCTACTAAAAACCACCCCGACGGCCAGTCTCGGCCGTCCTACTTTGGGAGGTTTCGGACCATGTGACGCATGATCAGGCCCTATCCCAGGTGCAGTGACTTCCCCCTTCAATCGCGGCGTGGCGGTCCGATTGCGTGTTAATGCGATCAGGCTGCCATCCTATCCCCTGCCGCAGCAATTAATCTGCCTCACCCCTACACCCTACCCTCGTGTTGGCGTGCTCAATATTGAACTTTATTCATGAGTGCTATGAGTTGTTTGTTCTTTGAACGTCTGATTTCAACCATCTATTGCACTATTCTTTCATTGTTAACAGCTAGTTGTATATAATACCTTATCAAAGTCAGCAGCTATGGCCATTTGTTTGTAGAGCTGCGGGCTCTGGGCGAGGTAGGCCGAGGACTTGAAGTATGACACCGTGAAGACATTAGCACCACCTTCAGAAGCCGCTGATATGATCTTCGGTGTGTGGATTTCGACGAAACCTGTAAAAAAAGTTTAAAAGTAAATTATAGTCTCAGATATTCGCGAAAATATACAGGGAGTAAGAAATGCACACCCGTTATGGTGGATTGGCTCGAGTGGCATCACGGAACTCTTTTATACCGGCTGACGCAGATGATCACCGGGAAAGGATCCTTCGGAGATCACCTGTTTCTGATCCGCAAAGAGCCTACGCCTGTGTGCGACCACTGCGATGGCCGGACTGTGGACGCGGTGAAAGGTACCGTAGGCCACTCAAGCCCGGAGGTCGCAGAACGACCTCCGTCCTTCATAAGTAACAGGTGAGGCCATCTGTCACCCCAGCAGGAGCAAGGTCACCCCCGAAAGGGCACGCGGTGCGGAGCGCCCGAGGTACGCCGGGATACCAAGGATTTCCTGTCTAGGGTACATCTGGTTCCCCGGCTACCGGTACCCGAGACGGCACGCAGTTTTTGGTCGGTTCGAGTCCGACATAACCAACCCACCGGTGGGTGGTACCCGTAGGAATTCCGCACAGAAAAACAAAAGGTAGTAAGAGATGATTTAATAAATTTACTTTCCCAGACTGATTCATTCATCAACGCAGACTAAACCGCTGGGACACCAAACCTGAATTTTTACACCTGATGCTTTTTATGTTGTAAGTACCTACTAAGAAAGGATTATTTGAAATTTCAACCCTAATGGGGTAAAATAAGGGATGAATAAATGTATGTAAGTTTGCCATTTTCAAAGTTAATAACACGAAATAGGAAATAATCACGAGAAACGAGCCGCTGACGATAGCCCTTCTTAATACATAGTTATATTACATTATAGTTCATCCATAGCTCTTCGTTATATATAGTTCAGTTCAGTAAAATATGAACAATAATAATAATAATAATTTTTATTGAATAAAGTTAACCATAAAATAAGCAGAAAATTACACAACTTATTATATGAGCCACCTGATCCTCAAAATAGGATTTCCCGTTTTTTGAGAATCAGTGGTTGCACTTTGTGCATTATAGGTAAACTTAAATTATTCTAAATTAAATGTAACATGGTTAGGTTGGGCAATGAAATATCTCGTATATGCGTATGTGTGTGTGTGTGTGTGTGTGTGTGTGTGCGTGTGTGTGTGTGTGTGTGTGTGTGTGTGTGCGCGCGTGTGTGTGTGTGTGTGTGTGTGTGTGTTCACACACAGAGTTCAATGCACCTGCATCATGATGAACTGTAATATGTTTTCTTTATTCCTTGATTTTCCACCCTTGGGGTGTTTCCAAAATGGGACCAGATGGTTAGTATAGAAGAAGAATTTTCAAAATCAGTTCATGAATCACAGAGTTCTAAAGCAACAAAGACAAAAAAATACAGTCGAATTGAAATCCTCTTTCTTTTTTTTCGGTTAAAAAAATCATCAATCTAACGATACTTAAACATTGACTGCGGGATGGCGTAGTGGTTTAAGCGGTCGCCACGCCGCTCACTACTACGATGAGTGTTGTGGGTCCGATCCTAACATGGGACCACACTTTGTGTGATTCAGAAATTGTTGTTGTGAGTCTGGGTGTTGTTTATGTCCGTTACATGTATGTTTGTAAAGTCCCCCGCGACATAGGATATATTATTAACGCGGGAGTTATTTTAACAAAATAAATGTAATCAGATTTCTTACTAGTCCTCTAGTCTAGTCTTAGTAGTTCTTATAAGTCCGTGGTTGGGGAGTATTCACTGACGAGGGAACACTCCCCAACCAATAAATATAATTCAGGGCCACTATATAAAAACAGATACAACAACTTACCTCTCTTTGTGAGGATGTCTCTAAACAGTCTACATACTCCAGCTTCCAGTCTGAAGATGGCCTGGTTCGCAGGTGTCCTCAGGTCCAAGACTCTGTTGTCAAGCCGGGTGTCTTGGTTTACGCGGATCTTCAAAGCTTCAGGGTCCTGTGGAATTAATAAATTACTGAGTACTACGTAGCCCTTTCTACATCTCTCTTTCTCTCTCTTTCTGGCTAGTTTAAAGTCCCTTTAACGCAAAACGATACGTTTTGTAGGACTCTCAAACTGACTGCACTTCCTGACTTGACTGCGCGGATGCTGCAGTGGTTGAAGCGGTCACGCTTTCTACTGCGCTGAGTGTTATGGGTTCGATCCCCACATGGGATAACACTTTGTGAGATCCAGACATTGTTGTCCTGAGTTTGGGTATTCTTTGTGACCGTTTCATGTATGTTTGTAAAGTCCCCGCGACACAGGATTGTCAGTTGTGCGGGAGTGTTGTAAAAAAAAGAAGAAAGAAAAAAACAGTCAGTCAGTTAACAGGAATTTTTGTGTCATCATCATCAACAGCCGTTAACTGCTAGACTCCTCTCCTCCTCTCCTTAGAAAAGAGTTTTTGGCCTAATACACCAATTTGGACATACGGGTTTGTATAGGGTTTGTGTCAAGTTTTCCTTCTTTTTGAAGTGCTGTTGTCCTGCGTAGTTTGCTTCCTTAGTCGGTTCTTACAACACCTACGGGATATATAGAGAATTTTTGTGTCAGCTGTATTTCAAATACTGTACTTGACTATATACTTACGTCATTCTTCTCAGGCCTGCTAGCATCTTCAATCTGCAAAGGCAGCTGGGACTTGGCAGCGGAGACAAGCCACACCTCGGTGGCCAGGAGTTCTACGTCGTGAATCGAACATGACTCTATCGGAGCCGCCGTCTTCACCACCGAAGCGAAGATGTCCACTATAGATTCTTTGGTTATGCTGGAATTAAATTATTTAATAAATTTCAATATCAAAATAAATGACCAGGTCCTGGTCAACTCAACTCAAAATATCTTTATTTCACAACATTAAAAAAAAGTCTTAGATCAACACGCACAATAGCAACAATCTCTGTTTTATCAAACATTTGGCAAAATAAATATATATATATATATATCGGCAATCTATTACATAGTATGACTGCACGGATGGCGTAGTGGTTTAAGCGGTCGCCACGCCGCTTTCTACTACGCCGAGTGTTGTGGATTCAAATCCCACATGGGACGACACTTTGTGTGATCCACAAATTGTTGTTCTGAGTCTGGGTGTTCTTTGTGTCCGTTTCATGTATGTTTGTAAGATTCCCCGCGACACAGGATATTTTCTTAATGCGGGAGTTGTCTTTTTTATACTATTATTACTATTAATAGCTGTGCCAGTCTACAACCACCCGTTTCCAAGGGGTTGACCCTTACTAGAAGAAAGGTAAAAAAAAACTCATGAACAGATAGATACAATGGCATCATTAAATATACCACAACAATGTTTCGATTAGCCAATTGGTTAGTAATCCTGACTGCTAACTCTCTCTTTCAACTCAAACCAAGGACTCCAGGGGGGAATTGTGATGTAGGCTTGCCCAATGGCTTACGTAAGTGAGGCTAGAATCTGCTTAAAAAGAGGTACAAAGAATTGTCTTCATAATCTGTACACATTCAATTATTTGCCGTGACTGACTAAGTCATTAAAGCAGAGCCTAAACCGGCAGCGGATGCTTTTTATGTTGTAAGCACCAACTAAGAGAGCATTTTTTTAATTTTCACCCCCAAGGGGAGTAAAATAAGCGATCAACGGTTGTATGGAAGTTCGTCATTTATGGGAATTTCACCACCAAAGGGGGGTACTGTTCGGGGGTCGGATTTTCAAAGAAATAAGTAATAATCGAATAGCTTATCAACAGCCTTTAACAATACAATGCTAGAGACAGAAAGGAGCTAGTATTATATGTAGATAAAATTAATACGTACTTGCCAGTAAACTTGACCATCTGTTTGCTGACCTTCCTCTCCTCGCTGACGTTAACGAGCAGCTGCACGGTGCTGCTGTTCTGCCGAAGCACCGCGAAGCACTGCTTCCCTTTAGCGCGGGTGGTCTGGAGACGAGCTGGGGAACAAAACACACTTAACTATGATGTCCAAGAAAATGAGAGAATTATAAAGAGTTATAAAGTTTAATTGAGTTTGTATAGTGTCGTGTTGTGGAAGGAAAGTAGGTAAGGGGGGCAAGCTAGTAGGTATATATCATCAACAGCCTTTCATAGTACACTGCTGGACATAAGCCTCTCCTTAGAAAGGAGAGTTTGGCCTACTATACCACGCTGGACAGACGGGTTGGTATAGGGTTTGTGTCAAGTTTTGCTTCTCTCTGCAGTGCTGTTGTTCTGCGTAGTTTTTTCATGATGGATGAAAAGGGGTGGTGACACTCTGTATTCTTAATCCGTCACCACACGGACCTAGGTAGACGGACGCGCGGACACGGACGTAGCTATATATAACAGTTTTTTTTTAATTTATAACAATAGCAATCGACTAATACCGACCGCAACCTTCCGCCAAGATTTTCATCCCACCCACTTGGATAATTGGCGCTTCACCACTGTGCGCTTTGCAAGACACTTTTTGACCCGCAAAACTAACCTGTGGAACAAGTGTCGGCTGCGATTTTTCCGGGCCGATACGACCTTCAAACCTTTAAGAAAGGAGCATACTCCTACCTCAAAGGCCGGCAACGCACTTGTGACTCCTGAGTTGCAGGCGTTCGTGGGTGGCGGTAGTCGCTTTCCATCAGATGATCCGTCTGCTCGTTTGCCCCCTGTAGCAAAAAACGAGCTGATGGTAAGCGACTGTCACCGCTCATGAACTCAAGCGACACAAGTAGGTTACCGCCTTTTAGTGCTCCCTCCCAATAAAAAGGGGAGAGGGGGGCCGGAAGGAGGGGATTGGGCTCCAATAACAACAGTTTATGTAATGCCGTGGTATCACTCCAGTTGCGGCGGCCCATATCTGCCAAAGTATAGCTCTAATGGTTCAGTTTCAAGACAAAATGCAAGCATACCTCTAACCCAAACCTGCTGTCCGTCCAGCTTCACTCCCAAGTTTTTAACATCTGTGTAGACTCTGTCACGATTCTCTCCAGTGGACTGGATCATCTTGACAACTCCATAGCGACCCTCGGAGAAGTCAGCTTCTGGAACCTCGGCTTGTTGCTGTCCAGAAGCTGCCTGAAAGTAGAGGAAACAAACTTAGTCACAATTAAACATTATAATAATAATACAGGCTCTGCCTAGTTTGAGTCCAGACCGTAACGATTATTATTTCATTTAAGCATTTAAGCCATGTAAGAATTGTCAATTTTACGAACACGATTAACACTTACACAAAACTGGTCACAGGTGGATGCAGTTAGTGACTGTGATCATGAGTGTGTGTGTGTATTAATTCTGTATCATTAGTAACACAATGGTGGAAATAACCACTAATGGCTATTGCTGCAACTGAGCTGTTTCGGATTATCCTTAACCTGTCCCACAGTTTTTCCTAGCATGGGGATGGGAGGGGTTAACAGTGACGGCTTTGCGGCGGCTAGATGTAGATTATGTCATGTTGGATATATGTATAACCGTGTAACTATTTAAGACAATAAACGTTTACGCTGGGACGAATCATCCAAGGGGCGCCATCTTTACCAATTTTTTTCATCTGTTCGCGAACGGTTGTCGAGGACATGGCTTGAGGTGGATCACTGTGTCGCTCAATTTCTTACGAGTCATGGTAACTTTAAGAGCAAGTTGTATTCATTTAAATTAGTCGAGTCACCATTGTGTCAATGCTCAACACCTAACTCTCATTATGAACAGTCTGCTCATCATATCCTCTGGGAATGTAGTCTTTGGTATAATGAACGTAATATAATGCTGAATAGCTTGCAGGTGACATCTGGGGCGGTATACTATGGGGATCTTGTGTCAACTAGGGTGAATTTCCGTGCGTTTAGGCGATTCTGCCATATATATTATAGAAATCAAATATAGCTCATGTAGGACCCGTAATATTTTGTGGCCGTGGTGCTTCCCTGTTTAAAAGGGTGTATGCCTATTTTACTTCATTTTGTCTCCCGCTTTGCTAAGGAGGGAAGTGGATTTACTGTATTTCCAACTCCTCCAATTTTCTTCTGATTAATTTCGTTGCGGGTTCCAAGACAGTTCGATTCCCACCCAGGACAAATAATTATGTGATGAGCATGGTCATTTCTTCTGTCTGGGTGTAATTTATCTATACTATGTATGTATTTATTATTATTATTATTATTATATTCACATAAAAAAAATACACAATATATGTGAAGTCCCTGACTGCTGAGCTAGGCTCTTGGCCTGTGTTACAGAAGTCAGTGTCTTCTCCCATTATGAGGAACACAGAAATCTTATGCAAAAATAAGTGCAGTGAGATGAGTAAATGTGATGAAAGTGCGTAGTGTGGAGTGTGCCGTGCGTTTGTGGTGTGTATGGTATTTAAGTGTATGGATGTATATGTAAGTATGTATATGGAGTGATATGAGAGGTGTATATGGTCAGTTTTTAGTCTTTATGATAATAATTTTTCAGTTTGGTCATAGTCTATACCAAGCAACCAATTCTTTAATTTAATTTTAGCTTCGCGATTAGATAAGGGATGAATGTTCGTTAATTTATTTATTCTATTATATAAGAAGATAGACATGTAGGCATGTTGCCGTCTGGCAGAGGCTGTACGACAGGTGACGGATAAGCAAACATTTGTCATTGTACGCTTTCTATTATAATCCGCAGTATGTATTTAGAATTATATAAATATGTTTACCGACAGTCTGGTTACCATAGCACAGGCTCTGCCTAGTTTGGAATCAGACGGCCGTGTGTGAGATATGTGTAAATATTATTATAGTATTTCTATACATTAGTTCTGGATTTGTTCTGTGTTCTACCTTATGTTCAGCTTTCTTCTGTTGCTTCTCAGCAGCTTTGGCTGCTTTTTTGGCGGCCTTCTTGCTGGCTGCTGCATCACCCTCGAGCGCAGGGGCAGGCTCCTCGGATACCACCATTTTGTAATGTAAGCTGAGTAATAGAAGAATTTCATGTGTATTAAACCATTCTTGACTGATGTATCAACACACAGTTATTTAAAGAGGGTATACGAAAAAAAAGGACAATTGTCAATTTTTTATTTAATTTCTTACAATTATTTTTTTTACTAACATTTGCTCGTGGCTCTGCCCGTGTGTAAGTCGTTTATCGCAGTCAAAAGTAGCTTGTGTCCTTAAACAATACAGGGAATCTGCTCGTCTCGTCTCTCCGTTTTTTTTTATGTTAGAGGGGTCTAACATAAAGAAACAAAAAATCAAGTCGTTGGATCGGTATCACAGTGAAAGCATAACAGACAGACAGACAGAGCTACTTTTGCATTTATAATATTATTAATAGTGATTAGTCTAAAATGCAATGATGAAGTATCTTATGAAATAATTGTGTTATAAGTGTGTCATAAGTGTTGTCCTGCGTAGTTTGCTCCCTTAGTCAGCTCTTACGACACCCACGAGATGAATAGAGGTGGTGACACTCTGTATTCTGAATCCCTCACCACACATCATCCATTCATAATACCATAATAATAATAATTAATTGTACCACTCAATGAATGTGACCTAACAACGGTCTAATAAAGTAAAATTTTATTATTTCTGTTACTCTTTATTTGGCTTTAAATGGGTTATACAATTTTATTAATAATGATATCATTTGATTTATAGACGACCGGATGGCATACTTCCAAAGGTCGCAGCTTCGATTCCAGCTCAAGTCAAACATTTGTGTGTGTGATCATTTAATGTTTAATTTGGTCAGGGTGTTTCTATATATAATATGTATTTATTTACAAAAAAAAAGTATATGTATCAGTTGTCTGGTACCCATAGTACAAGTTCTGCTTAGTTTGGGACTAGATGGCGATGGTACAATATATTATTATTATTATTCTTCCAGCTACAAAGGACTTAGCCAGTTCTACTAGTAAACAGATGTCATAAAGATAAGAGTTTTTATTTATTTAATACATGTTTGTCAAAAATGTTGTTTGGAAAGTTTTTGCAGTGACCTATCTATACCTATATATCTAGAGCAAATGTGTAAAATTTCGTTTTATCTATACAAATAAATAAAATTGAAGTGTCTGTTTGTAATGTCATAATGATAGGTTCTTTTCATGTTCACATGGTTATTGAAATGATAACTTGTTTAGGTTTCGTGCAAATAAACGTGTGAACATGAATAAAAACTAGTTTAAATATTTTTGTGTCTGTCTGTTTGTTCCGAGTAATCTTCAAAACGGCTCGACCGATTTTGATAATATTTTACTACCCGATACAAGGAGTAACGTCGGCTATATTGCCTCTGAGAAAAACCTCATAAAATTTTGCTCATTCCAGAAAACGAACTGCAGTCGCTTACAATACTTCATTACTAAGGCAGAGCTTTTCAAATTTCACGCGAATGAAGTTTATATTACGAACTCACTGCCATTAAAGAATTTCTAGGTTGAATAGATTATAATAATATTTCGGACATTTAACACACAACGCCATCTAGTTTCAAACTCAGCAGAGCTTGTACTATAAAAATAATATTATTATTATTATATTTAATACACTAGCAGCTTAAGGCTGGTGCATGTATACAATTACACTTGTGTATTTAAATGTTTAACAAGTCTATTTAAAAAAAAATTAATTCTCATGGCACTTATCACAGTTTCCGGCAAAGAGTTCCACATATGCACCACTCGGCTAGGCAAATAATGTTTTCTGAGATTACTAGTGCACAGATGCTTGCCAAGCTTCATAGAATTACCTCTTAGTTGTGTGTGTTATATCTCACACACAGCCGTCTGATCCCAAACTAGGCAGAGCCTGTACCATGGTAACCAGACTGCTGATAAACATACTTATATATTTTTAAATACATTTTATAGATAAGTTACATACAGACATAGAACAAATGATTGTGCTCATTTCACAATATTTGTCCTGGGTGGGCATCGAACCCACAACCTCCTATGAAAGCTAGATGTAAATGTCTTGATACAAAATAATTAAAAAGTTACTAAACTGTCATGAAAAAGTAGTAAACAGTTTATGTATAGAATATTTATTGGTAATGTGAACATTAAAAAAAATATCTGCAGAACTCTAATTGTTTTTTTCAAAATAAAAGTAGTTGAAGTTACTTGTTATAACATCAGCTATTTAAAAGTCCGATAAGAAGTAGTCCAGAAACTATCCAGACAAGAGACAAAGGTTTTTGTGGTTTAAATACTGTGTGAGCATGATTATTACATTTTTAGCAAAGAGTTATTATTACGACATCAAAAACAGACACCTTAATTTTCTTTATTGGTATACTTTGGTATGTTTTATCTATCCTATTATTAGATATTTATTTGTTTGTTCAAACATAATGTCAACAAGTTGCATCAGATCATGGGTTTATTCCTTTCCGTGACATCATTCAACGTTCGTCGAATTTTATTATTTTGTTATTGCAATTTACAACAATACGCAATAGTATTGTAAGATACCGGCACTGAAGATTTTTGGACACGTTTTTAGACCGGTAACTTCACTTTTCTTTGTTAAATCTATAAAAAAATGCGGTTGTAAATTTATATAGTTCACGTGCAACAATAGGCTTTTATTTAAGCTAATATTACTTTGAAACTTCTTAAAGAAAGGTTGAAATGATTGTTATTGCAGTATTTTGCGACACGTAGGCTCAGATAACGATAAACAAACAGTGTTTGTGATAGAATGACGAGCTCTCTTCTAAGATACTAGCTACTAGTGATCTTTCATATTCCCAGGAAGTAGTTATTTTATGTATGCAACTTACCGAAACTTTGCTTTAGTCAGTCACAACAAAACTATTAGTATTTGTACATTATATAAAGATTGCAAAAAATACAGAAAGTTTAGTATTTATTGTAAATTTACCTGCAACGAGGTTATTCACGATATGGCAAACAGAGCGGTCAGAAATATCAAACTGAAATGACAATTAACTTCATAATAACAACAATGTTGTCGCGTATAAAAATAGGTACGATTTTCTTATTCAACTGGAATATCAATTATTTTGTGAAGAAATATTTTATAGTCAATTGAATTCTTTTTTTATGGTATTAATTTTACAAATCTCTGCCTGATTGTAAGTAACGGTCACATTGTCACTTCAACTAACTTAGCTCTCTTTTGATGCTATAGGAAATTTAGAGGTCTAAAGCATAAATCCCTACATAAATTTCTGTCTAGTCACCAAAGCTAGACAGGTGGCTTCCTATTATGAGCATGACAAAAAAAAACCTACAATTATTGCGCGATGCAGTTGCTCCTTAGTTCGGTTGGTCTTGGATAGATAACACTACAGTTTGTTTTTTCGTTATAGTTAATGTTGCTACAAACTTATTATTTAGTAGTTCTATGCTTATTCTTTTGATTTATATTTCGGTATAATGGCTTTAATTTTGTATATTATTTTAATCGTGTCCTAAATCAAGTAACTCAATAAGCTTAAAATTAAGCAAGATGGAAAACATCAAACTGTTATAAGTAAAAAATTAATAGTGATATGTTTTCTACACAGTGGTGATAAGATAATGGAGCAATATTATGTTGGTGAGAAAATGTCATGTTTACCAGAGAAATGATTGCAAGTGCCTTGACCGGAAGAAAAGGCTGGACCATTAAAACTACCTACTTAGAAAATAACATAAAGAATTAAAAAGAATAAGTCATTTTAAGCATTTGCGTCACATTGGCATATCAATACACCATAGGCATAGATAAACACAAAAATTATCCCAAACGTAAATTGTTCAAACATCACTTCACAAAATAGTGTAATGTATAAATTTTTCGTCCAAAATGTCCAGTTTTATCACTGGCCCTAAGTTAGAAAGAACTACGGGGCATAACTATATCTGTAATTTAAGTAACACTTGGCTACAATGCCAGTCTTCACGGCCAACATACCCGGTATCCTTAAGGTCGGAGATAAAATTGAAATCGGTGGTAAAATTAAGGAAAACGCTCGGAAGTAAGGCAATACATATTACTATTTGTTAGACGGTATTATCAAGCAGAAGTTATGTGTGATGGTACTAAGAATTAGTAGAAAAATTATCAGAAAATTTGTAGTATTAATACTAATGTTATAAAGCAGAAGAGTTTGTTTGGTTAAACGCACTTATCTCAGGAAGTACTGGTTCGAATTAAAAAAACTTTTCATGTTGGATAGCACATTTAATGAGGAAGGCTATAGGCTTTAATCATACAATATCACGCTACCATCAATAGGAGTAGAGCATTAATGAAAAATCTTGTAAAAACGCGGCAAATTTATTTCTTTTGAGACACACAAATGAAGTCAGCTAGTAGTTAATACTAGTATTAGTTTTCTATAGTTATTAAACTATTCCCTCCTGTGACAACATTTTGAGACATTGCTAGAGATAATAAAAAATCTGCTATAGTAGCTCATATTAGCGTTTCTCCTTTCCTCCATTTTATATCTTACATATTACTCTTTCTACAGTATCTGTACTTCTAACGTTATGATCTTGTTAGATCTTTGTTATCGAGTAGTTTCAAGCGAGGGTAAACCTGATCCAGGAACTTAAGATAAACATTCTTGGAAATTGACTGCACGGATGGCTTAGCGGTTTAAGCGGTCGCCACGCCGCTTCCTACTACGCCGAGTGTTGTGGATTCAAACCCCACATGGGACGACACTTTGTGTGATCCACAAATTGTTGTTCTGAGTCTGGGTGTAAAAAAAAAATCACTACCTAAATAGTCTTCACACAGACTGCTCTATTTAGTTTCTTCTCTTCTGGATCTTTAAGTAAGAAGCTAAGGATTCTTGTAAAAAGATATATATTACAGAACAAGTGATTGCCACCCACCGCTGGGATGGTTATGTCGGACTCGAACCGACTAAACACCGAACGTCGTCTCAGGTACCAGTTGCCGAGGAACCAGGTGTACCCTAGGAAATCCCTGGTACACCTTTTCACCCGCTTAGAAGTTTTTGGTTCCGGTGTATCTTTCACACTGCGACGCCCGATTTGCCGGCGTGTCCTCACTGCAATAACAGTGGTGACATGCGGGACTCAATTCTCTCCTAGCATCTAAGTGCAGGTACTTTCCGAAGCAGCCATGCCCGGAAAGGACCTGCGTCAGTCGGCAGGAAAGGGTCCCGTGCCCGGACCCAACATAACCCCGAACGTATAATTTCCTAGTTAGTTTTGTAACAAAACATCATGCGGTCCTTATTTCTCCAGGATGTCGGTGAATCTCTGCGCTCAAGAGGGCGAAGAGCCCCGAGATGTGGTGCTGCACTTCGATGTGCGGTTCCACCGGGACAACATCATTTCTTTATCCAGAAAGAACGGCATCTGGATTGGCAGCGGGAATTATGATACAAATTATAATATGTTCGTACCAGGTAAAATCGTTTTGCTACTGTCAGAAGAAGTAAAAGAAAGTTTTCCCTAAAGAGGAAAATATTTTTATTCAGTGTCCTTTAGATAAATCCATAAAATAAGCGCTTTATCAGTATGGTCAATCTTAGTTTTGTCATCTAGGTACAATATTCCGCATAATCTTCGAAATTAAAGACACCGACGTGATCACCATCTACTGCCAGGGAAAGTTCCACTCTAACTTCCTTCCAAAAATACCCCTCACGATGGCAAGGTATATCGTTGCATGGGCAGATGTTGAACGGATTACACATTGCTACTTCTATCTAAATAACAAGGTATTATTTTTTCTATATTTCTTATGTTATAATAATATATTCTCGCAAAAGGAAATCGTATTTCTGTCAAGGCAATGAAAATTATATTTTTATTCTTTTGAATTTCGGTCAGGCGGTGGGTGGAGATGAGATTAGTGGCCCAGGAGCCTATGTGCCGCAATCGCCGCGTCCCACAATGATAGCTGGTGATGCTGGTAAAAGATGGTAAGATAACTAAGGGTTTTTATTTGAGAATTATACAGTTTGACATGGGCAGTGAAGAATATAAAGTCACGTAAGGCATTCCTCGGTATTTTTGTAGTTCCCCGATAGAAAGTAACCGGGTACAGCGTTTTTAGTGTTCCTATGCACCTCCAGGTTGCTTACCGGTTTGCAGCTTCTTATTTTGAGCATACAATTTAAGAATTTCAAATACACCAGTTCAAGAGAGAGGGTTACGCGTCCCTCTCACTTGCAGTATGCTTTGTATTTATTTTTTACTGTGATATGGACCACTAGTACATAAGCATTTTGAATTTGAGGAGTTCAGACTGTTTAAAGTAAGAATTTTCGTCAATGTAATTTTAGACTCCTAAAATTTCCAGCTCTAGAATCCATAAAACACCACAGGGCTCCCCAGACATCAACTCATCGGGAGAAAGTTCCGATGATGACAAGCCGAGACCGAAAGGCGAGGGGCGAGCCGACAGATACTTCTATGATACTTTGATGTGCCAACCTCCAGATCATCCAAAATTTGGTTCACCTGATTCTATGAAGCGACGCGATCCGAATATAATCAGGGCTAAAGAATATAGGAAATTTAGGGAGTTATCGGATACAGAGAAAAATGAGAGCGAAGATTATTCAGAAGATATTGCTTCAAAGAATTTGGATTCATCCATTATTGAGTCTGATGATGTTTTGCAAGAATTAGGTATTAAGAAACGCAATAGGCGTGGTAAGTTTGCTCCGTTCGCTCAAGTTGTGAATTTTATGGGAAAGACCACGAAAAGAAATTAGCTTTGTGGTATAATTATCAATTGTTTTACGAATGGTGACTTATAAATTGAATAAGAATCTAGTCCCAGATACCCAGATGAAAACAATGAAACCGCTTTTAGTTCAAATGACAGATGCCCCAATTTGACAGATCAGCACTCTTGGTTGCCATACGAGAAAAATGTTATTGGTCTGGAAATTCAGAATGTGATTGACGTTTAAGGTTAGGTGATATTTTGTGTTTCTTTTGTAGATTTGTTTGTCTTCGTAACTAGTGGTGTCCCCTTTTGGATTAGTCAATGTGTGTATGTTGTGCAATTTGTATTTATTTTTAATGTTGTTATAAAAACTTATATTGTAATTGTAACTTGTTATACTCAAGATAAGTAATGTTATAAAAACATTTTGTGCAATTGTTTTTTTTTTATATATATATTAAAAGAAAATTCGAAAGTATTTCATAGATTTTATTTTTTAGATATGTATATATTTACAGAATTTAAAATGCAGTAATCACTAAAGATTGTTTTAAAACTTGTGTGACTCGTATCAGATATAGGTTAGGACTTATAGTATAAGCGAATAAATAAATTGCGGGTGCGGCAATCCTTGCATTTCACCAGGGGTTGCTGAGTATAGGGGCTACACGAGCAAACTGGTCACTTGATAGAACGTAATACAAGACCTTTGCCGCTCTGTAAATTCCTTTCCATAAATTGTTCTCCTGGTGAAGTAATGACCGAATAAAAAACCACGCACTCCGGGTAAAGTAATGACCATAGAAATATAAGCATAGTGAGAGCACGGGGTACAGCTGCCTGTAAGTGGAAGCGATACAGCCAACGAGAGAGATGGATGCCCGATAGTTATCTGTCTCTGTTTAGCTAAGCTGCGATTGGCTATCGTGAAGTGGGCGGGGTGTTGATCGTAGAACAGGCGAGAGATTAGAGATTTCCCCAGCCAACCAGAGAGCTGGACTAGAAAGAGATAAAGGGAACTATCTATTATCCATCTCTCTCGTTGCCTATATTGCAAGATTGGGGCTTTAGTTCACTCTATGCTTATTTTTCTATGGTAATGACAGAGTTGCTTAAACCGGGTTTCTGTAAGGCTGTTATATTACTCATGTGTGCATCACCTACGGTACGGCAGTTGTTTAAATATACAATATATATGTAAATTTTACAATGTTTAAGTCTCAATTTAAACCTAAATAGTATTACCATGATTAAAATTATTTATTATTTATTTACCCTAGAATTGCAATTAGTCCATTTAAACAAGATACACATACATTTTTAAAAATACACCCGATAATATCTACAATACAGCGATTAGTCTATAGGTAACGAAAAGGTTGCAGCTTGAAGTTAATGTCTAAAGATTATTGTTGAAGAAGAAACTAAGCCATACGAATTTAATTCAAATTATTATTTCTATAAATAGTGTAAAACTTAAGACCGACAATTTGCTTGGTCTTTCGCATACATGGTCCTTCGAGCTTCGTGGGTTATTACAAGAACTAACTTCAAAAGGCAACCATTTCGTTTTAAATGTTTACATGAACATATTATTTACAAACATTGAACACATATAGTTACAAAATTTGACACAGTTGTGCAGTCGGTTCGTTGTAATTTCTATATTTACAGATTACAACTTTTACCACAATAAATAAAACTTAGTACTAGGTTAAAACTTACTTAGGTTAAAACTGACAGTCAATGCAATTTAATATCCAGATTATTGACTACGGTTAAAATGGGCAGTCTAATTTGAGCCGAAATTCAGTTGCAGAGAATCTACTTTGCTTTGACCAGAGCCAATAGTCAGGTCCAGCTATTTTAAATAACTATATTAAGTATATTTCTAGTAGTATATTATGTGTCAAATGACAAGATCTCGTTTTGCTAGTGTGTGTAATGATATTTTCAGTGGACAATTGTGAACACGTGACATTTAAAATCAACTTTAAAACTGATTCAGGACTACATCTTAGATCGTCGCTATGCCTAGATAGTCTATGTCACACTTGTCAAAGTTGTGAACACGTCGGCAAAAAAATTGTGTCCAACAGTTGGACACAATTTTTTTCCGATGACGCTGTATGTCAGCTGTGTTGTCGATTAACACCAGCATAATAAAGTTGGTATGTTTGTTTTAGTTGTTTTATAGGGCAACACTCTATCTAGACATATTCACGATCTAAGTTCTACTCGTATACATTAAAAGCGAGGCTCTTGATTTTGATTCTAGGGTTAAAAATAACCCGTAGAACAAGTACTGATTTTGTCAATGGTAAATTTTTTACACTAAAATCTACATTTAATGAAATCAGCTTTTAACGAATTCGCAAATCACGTCGGCATGCTCCTCTGTTACGCCAATAGTCAGGAGTTGCTGCTTGGAGACGAGGTAGAGACTTTCCCCGTCTATTTCGTGGTCCTGAAGCAGTGAGACTGTGTCTTTCCAGCTGAATTTTAGAAGGTGTGCTGTGAGATCATCCACCTGGAAGGGAAAGCCTTGTTATTTGTTGGAGCTGATTGTTATTAAATACTAACGTTTTTTTCCAGGATCCCTAATTTCTGCTTACAACTTATTTTAGCTGTAATGTCTACTTTACATTCATCATCATCAACAGCCTTTCATAGTTCACTGCTTGACATAGGCCTCTCCTTACAAAGGATGTTTTGACCTACTATACCTCGCTTGCCAGACGGGTTGGTATAGAGTTTGTGTCAAATTTTCCTTCTCTTTGAAATGCTGACATGACTTGACATTACATTGATAAATAACGGAACCCCTTTTTATCCCGGCTTCTCAAGAATCGGATTTTGATCGGATCGGATCGGAATGGAAGAATAAAATAATATGAAAGGGATAAAGCTTTTCGGTAATAGCTACTTGAAGTTACAGGTACGCGATCACTAACTGCCAGAGGTATTTCTGACATTATACAAAGCATCCGTATAAATATTATCGCTTTTCTACCATTGGCTTCCCTTTTCCTTACAATATTCTCGTCCTCTTTTTCAAAACTAGGTTAAGGTCGATGCTGAACTTCGATTTTTTACGTAAAAAATCAAAGTTCTGCGTCTGCCATCAGATCTCCACCACCACTAGCCGATATCGAAGTTCTGTACAAAGACTGTTATCGCACTCTTTATGGCTCCAACTGCCGATTGACACCGATTTTCGTATAACAACTGGGACCGACGGCTTAACGATCTCTCCAGGGCTTATACTCAGCATTTTACCTTTTATACTTCCTAAAATATCCATAAGATAAATTTATCATTAACTACGTTAGTGAGATAAAATAATACTAGGTAAAATAAGTGTTTCATAGGCTTCTGTCTTGGTTGGAAAAATCCGTACTAAAAATTAGTTCGAAATTCAGTTCCGATCTACACACGATCTCACATATGTCATAAAAGGTATTCTCGTAGCAAAGTATTACTAAGACTAGTAGAATAGCGATTCAACTTTCGGTGACAATACGATATAATCACATTACAGTTAACGTTGGATCATACGTGAACGACTTTTCATTACGAGAATTGACCTTCTGATATAAAAGAAGTTCTTACCGTCCAAGATTTGACAGTAGTGTGCTCCAACTGGGAGAAGGGGTTACCTGCGAAGAAAGATAACACAAAATTAACAAAAGATAAAGTTCACTGGGATGAAGTCCAAAGTAACATTCATCATCATCATCATCATCAGCCTATCGCAGTCCACTGCTGGACATAGGCCTCTCCCATTGCACGCCACTTGGTTTGATTTTGGGCTTCTCGCATCCAGCTAAGTAAAGTAACATTATTATTTTTAAAAACCAAAAGTTCATGAACTTAATCATCCAAACGAGAGAGAAACATAGTTCGGCACAGAAGAGATGCCTCGACTGCAATGAAACCATCGCCGGACTATACGGATACCTGAGGACCAGCCCACCTTCTAAATCTGGTGGGGGCAACGCACTTATGTCTCTTGCAGGTACCCATGGGCCAGGACAGTCAATTACCATCAGGTGACCCGTCTACTCGTTTACCACCTGTACCACCCAAAATAAACAATAGTAATATGCATTACTTACCTCTTACTTTGGCTTCTTCTTTTTCTCTTTCCTCTGCCTTCTCTTTCTCTTCTTTTGCGCTTTCTAATAATAGATAATGGAACGGTAACAAGGGGATATCGACGGCGTTACTTTTGAGTTCTTCTTTTATACTCTCTCTTAAGAGGTCTTTCTTCTCATTCTCCTCTGATTTCGTGTTTGTATATAGAATTTTCTCTTTTAGGGGTTTTCTTATCTGTAATAAGAAAATAAACAATGATTACTTTTGAGTGTTAGAGCTTTAATAATAATAATAATAATAATAACATACTTGTATATTTCTTAATATTTAGATATCATGCAAAAATCACATCCAGACAGAACAAATAATCGTGCTCGTCACACAAATATTTGTCTTGGATGGGAATCGAACCCACGACCTCTGGCTTAGCAGTCAGGTTCTGGTGATCCAAAGATGAACAGTGACAGTGACATTCTCATTCTTTTGCTTTCTCTGCCTTGGACTATGGATAGAATTGAAGTCTAGAAAGAGTTTTGGGTACTAGATGCCGGCAGGAAACAGTGGATATTAAATTAATTGTAACGTTTCCGAACCTTTGAACTAAATGACTTTAAAAAAAAAAACTTCCTTATTCTTTTTATAAGCTAACCTAAAGAAACCTTAAAAAACTGCAAGCCATCGGTCTATTATTCGTCTATTTTAAGATTTTCTTACGTATTTTCAACAAAGAGCATTTTGAGTTGGGTCACTGTTATTCTAATGGTGCGATTTATATCTTTCGCCTTGAAACTTTCCGCTAAAAATTATTTTATTAAACATAAATTAATGCACTTACCGGAAAAGCAATATTAGATTCCTGAATCACGTATCCATCGACAACATGTGTTAATATATCTATTTTCTCCTGTTTGATTGTATTTCTATCACTCACTAACAATTGTTCATCGTTTTCTTGATCCATTTTCTCGTTATCACTCGCAACTTTTTCACTTACACTCGCAACTTGTTCACTCACACTCACACTCGCAACTTGTTCACTCACACTCGCAACTTGTTCGCTCACACTCGCAACTTGTTCACTAACACTCGCAACTTGTTCGCTTACACTCACACTCGCAACTTGTTCACTAACACTCGCAACTTGTTCGCTTACACTCGCAACTTGTTCAGTTTTATTTAACTGTTTAATCTTTTCGACCTGTTTTTCTTCAATTTTAATGGTTTTTGGCGGTGGTAAATTTATTTCAACTTCTTTTTCATTTTTATTAGTTTCTTTTACGATTTTAATTATAATATCTGTGCCTGCAGCAATATCTGATATAGCCTTTGGTATTTCGGCAGGTTTTGGTTGTTCCTCCACAGCTCGCAACGCAGGCTCTGCTTTGATTGCCGCAATTTTGACCTGTTCAGTAGTTTCTGTAGCTATTTCCATTTGTTGTGGTTTCGATTCATCAATTTTATCTTGAAGTACTCTTCCCCTAGCTTGAGTGAAAACTGTATTTCTAATTAGCTTTTCTTTATCTTGTAAACCTGATGAGTCTTTATTAATATTGGGTTCGATTTCAATAGCAGGTTTATTTATTTGGGGACTGTTTATTTGAATTTGTGGATTTAACTTAGGCCTATGCACCGGACTTGTATTTGTCCCCATTTCACTTACTAATTTAGTGACATTCATATTTTGTTGCACCGTATAATAATGTGGTTTTGATATACTCTCTTGTGTGTGGTTATAATTTGGTTTGGGAATAGCTTGTGTATTGTAGTTAGGTTTTAAGGTGGGCGTAGGCAGTTTCCTTTGAGTTTCGTCCGGAGATTCACTCTTTCTTTTTTTATTAATAATTGGATTGTTTAATTCTTGGATAATTGCGAAATTATTGTTAGTATTATGTAGGTTATTATTTTTGCTGTGGTCATAAACTGGGCTGTTTTGTATAGTCTGTACAGGTATATGTTGTTGAACTTTTGGCATATTCGTTGTGTTGTGACCAATTTGAGGTCTAGGTTGTATTGGTCTATAATAATTCGGCACAAAATTCCTGACATTTGGTGCAACATTCCCAATTGGACTGTTAACCGTTTTGTTTTCCACATTCAAAGGTGTTATTTCTCTTACTTTAGGTACTGCAGCTACATTTACGACATTATTTGGTATTGAAGTCCTTACAGTATTCATATTTGAACCGGGTCGTCCAGTGTTTGGTAAAAAATTTTGGCCAGTATTTGAAACAACATTTTGTAAATTAGCTAAATTCTGATGTTGCAGGTTTTGCATTTGATTAACATTCATGACCGATCTTTGGATATTGCCTTGTTGGTGCATCTGTGGCCTCATCACCACTTGTCCTTGGACCTCAAGAGTCGGATTCCCCATCTGATGTTGGATTGGTCTGTTCACAGAAATTTGATTTTGAATCATTTGTGGATTTGCTTGCATCGGCCTATTCTGCACTGTTCTTTCATTTGGTACATTTTGCTGCATGCTCTGAACCATATTTGGCATGATATTTGTCAATTGTACAGCTGACCTCATTTCTTGGGGATTCTGCGTCAACATTTGCTGTTGGAGTTGGAAGTTGGGATAGTTCTGCTGTAAGTATAATTGATTCTGGTCCATAGGTTGTTGAATAGAAGACACGATGTTGTTTGGCAGTTGATGAACATATACTACTTGGTTTTGAATCGGTTGTCGTGGCTGTAGACTGTTCTGAAGACTGTTTTGCATCCATGGCGGAGGGTTCTGTGGGTTGATAAAGAAGGTCTGGTTCGGTTGGATATGATCCCCTGCAAGACGATGGAAAAAATAATTAATAGACACATTACAGTAAGTTTGGTGTACACTTTTAGATTTTACGTGCACATTATAGAACACAAACGAAAGGATAATTGATTGGTAGTATTATCGTTTATAAGTGTACAACATCACTTACCTGGTTGTACTAAGATCTGAGTCTCATACACTAACCGCACTGGACACAGCACCATCTGCTGCCCCAGGGTCTGTTGGGTCCTGTAATGTGACATTTTCGTGGTTAAGTCGACCTTGGACCTAAAATATATTAAAATATAAAGACTATCTACGTATTAAATAAGTACATCGATTAATTCATTTCATTTTTTCATTTTATAAGACGACAAATATGAAAATCAAAACAAAACCATTTAAAAAAGTCCACCTAAGTCGTTTAAAATAATCCTTAATATTAGTATTGGTATTTTTGTCTTAACTCATTAGTAACATTGGTGTATAACTCCAAATTACTATAAAATAGCACATTCAATACGGCCTACTTACTATACAATAATAAGAATTGTCGGCAAAGTGCAAAGCACTTATTGGTCAAATCAAACGGCGTACATTTTTCTCCCTTCCTATTATTAAAAATTATGAACAGAAATATATTATAGCCTGGAAGAACACTTCAAACAAAACGCGAGCGAAGCCGCAGGTATAAGCTAGCTATGTTTTTTTAGGTTATAAGAGGCAAACAAGCGGATGGTAAGAGACTATCGCAGTCAACGGACACTACGCACTCCCAGAACTAGGTGGAAAGAGAGGCGGGTTGGTCCTTCAGTACCAACTTTATTCACTCAATACAAAACAACGAAGACATAGATTCAAAGAAAGTATGATTGAAAGAAATCCAGAAATCATCAAAGAAAGTATAAATCTACATGAAAGACAAAAGACGATAGTCGTCGCCGTTGTCTCGAATTTTAAAAAGGGCGCGCCTGGAAGTAGTCAAACGTTTACTTGTTGGAAAACGCTCCCTTCCGTTGGCACTTAGCAGTCGTCCGCTCGAATAAGTAATAAGCCCCGTTGTTTAACTGTTATCACGTTTAAAATTCATAAAACATCTAAACCTTATTTATTATAAATGAAATACTTATTTACTTTTACACGGATTGCTATAATAACTTGCTTATAGTAATAATATTTTCGGGCATCTAACACACAACGCCATCTAGTTTCAAACTAAGCAAAGTTTGTACTATGAAAGAAGAAAAAAAACGGATTATTTGTTACACAGAAGAAAAACAGCAACTGGTAAACCAGTACTTCAGAAATCAATTAATGAATCTGTCAGTCATTACGACGTCATAATATCTGGCAGAAACCATGACTGAATAACGTTAGGAAGTGACAATAAGTAAACTGTCAAATCAAATAAGTCCCTCTTCATTAAACGTCCAAATACCAGCTTACGACGACGTCAAATAATTTACTTTGAACCTTTTTCATATTAACGTAAACAATAATACCACAACGCATCTATTTTATGGTAAACTTATCTAACCATAGAATTTTAAACAAAATTATTTATTATAATAAATCATTCCAAAACTACCCTATTTTGAGTTGGTCATATTTTATTTCGTTTAACCTATAACACGAATATGTTACCTATTCTTTAAATTATTCTAAATGGAATAATGGTTGCGAAAGATGAGTCAACTACCACTTACCCCATTTGATCAGGCTGCGGAGCCAACGGTTGCTGCATCTGTAAGAAAATGCATAAATTATTAAAAAAAAAACAAGATTTTACCCAAACAATAACACAAAGTACGTAATGGTACAAAAGTTGCCAGACCAAAAAATTTCCTTTTGGTTTTCTACTATAGTATTGATTTTCTGGTTTCTACCAATCAAATGTTACATTCTTCTATTCTGTTTTTGTCTTTGACATTTATTACCATAAATGGTGGTAGAAAAGATTCTATCAGATTAAAATCGACTAAAACCACACTATTTGCCAAAAAAATAAATCGACTTCAGCCGCCGCGCGCCAGAACAACGTATTTAGTCTACGGCCTTTCCATCGACAGCCTCGAAAATTGATAGACCTTTCTTTGTATTTAGGCCTACGGAGATCATCATCCTAACTTAATATCGCCTTATCAACCTTTTAGCTCTGACATAACTTACTATTAACAATGCATTACTTGGTATGAATGAATGATTTAAATATTTAATTGTTTTCGCTGATGGACAAGACTAGTGATGTGTCAGATCTATGAAAATGAATAACGGTGCATATGAACGCGGTTTCGGATTATTAATTACTAGATCCGCTAAGGCGGTTACGAATGTGGACCTCAAGTATTTTTCTCATGTTTTGCGGATCCGCGTGACTTTAAGACGACGGGTGACATTGACGATTAATAGACACGACTTGTTTCGACTTGTATGGCACTTTGACGTTTGATAGATAATTATGTTTTCCATCGTCTTGCAGAATTTAACATTCATTAACTCACTAGATTAGATATTTAATATAAAATAAATTCATATATCCTAAAAAAATTGACGTTTGTTTGCTTTGAGTCAGAAGTTGTTGGTATTTTTACCAAGCTATAACCCGCGTTTCCGCTTGCTTTAATGATTATTTTATGAATGAATTCAGGTATACTTTGGCAAGAGTACTTTGATTGGTTGATCCAGGGGTAGGTAAAATGTTAAAGTGATCGGTTGAGTAGTTGAATAGAACAGAAAAGTGTGATTTGTCCTTGTAGTAATACCTATGTATTATTTTATTACCTGTTAATCTAATGACTGAGTGCCAACGGAACCCTAAAAAATTGCACACCTGAGAATCGAAGTAAAATGCGTCACGAGGGTGATATTAGCACTAGTCTACTAGGGTGATTTTTTATATGAGTTTTGTTTTTGTATTGCCGTACAAGGGTGAGTAGTGAAAGGGAGTATTGATAGATGTAATAAAAGGGTTGATGTTTTAACAAATAATGTTGGCCCATATAGTGTTTAGGATAAGGGTTAAATGGCATAAAATTATTTCTGACATGTTTTATAATTATGTTATGGTTTGATTTATTTTAATATATTAATAAAACTTATATTTATCTGTAAATTCAAAAAAACATGAAATATTTAATTATTTTGTAAATTATATTTTAGGCTGCAAGAAAAAAACAAACAAAAAGAAGTAGTAAAACATATTTTTTTTCTGTGTGTTATAGTGTGTGTATAGTGGTAATTAAAATATAAACAAAATGTTTTTTTTTATGAAACAAAAAAAACAGCAAAAGTGACAACATAAAACCCGTGATAAGGACATCAAAAGGCGAGCAGTTTCCGAGAAAGGCCTCGAAGGACGAATAAAAACATTAAAATAACCTTTCTCCCAGCCACCATCTTTGGGTCTTCATAAATCAACGGATTTCAAAAGAAATAATCTATTTGCTTGTGGTATTATTTTTTAGCATAATGTATTTCAAACTTTATTAAGAACTTTACACAGTTGAAAGTCATTTGGCAAGAAGGTTTTTTCTCCCAGACAAAGGCAATTTTCTTTCACCAATAGAATATGAACTTTAATTCAAAGTACATAGGGTTCCTTTCAGTACATAAGGGCCGGTGGTAATAATAAGCCCTCGGCGGGCATGGCAGACATTTTTTTTTGTTGAGAATAGTGTTGGAACGATAGTCGATAGTGTAGTTTTTGATTAGTTTTTTAATTTTGTTCTAAGGGTTTGGTTTAGTTTAACATTATTTTCCTTATTTTTCTATTAACATGGCTGCCTATACGAAAGACTGGAAAGGTTGAAATTAAGTTGGAATATCAACTGTATCCTCACGTGCTCGCACAGAAATGTAAAAATTTGACAGATTTAAGGTTTTGCTATTTTGTTTTTTTATCAGAAATAGATTAGCTAAAAAGAAGTTTCAAAGAGAAGATAATATCAACGCTGACTGAATAACGTTTACGCAGGCCTCACAATTATTATCTTAAAGCCATCTCAGCATGAGTTTTAGATACTTTGAATGACCTTGCAAATTAGTCATAAAACGTAAGAATAAACATTTTGCAAGAAACTTTACAGTAATATTTTAAAGTCCATACACCTTACTAAAACACCTGAACACCAATTCTTGTAATAAAAGTTCGGTCTCAATTCAGTTCCGATCAACTTTCGATCTCACAACTGTCAAAAAAAGTATTTTCGTAGTAAAGTATTAAACATCCAACGTTGACTGTAATGTGATTATATCGTATTGTAACCGAAAATTAAATCGGTAATTTTAGTAATATTTTACTACGAAAATACCTTTTATGACAGATGTGAGATCGAAAGTTGATAGGAACTGAATTGAGATCGAACTTTTATTACGAGAATTGGCCATTTGATTGAGACATTGTTACTTCATGATATTAATAAAACAAAGTCGTTTATAATTTTAATTACAAAAGCTTTATCCCGTACTTCGTATCAGTGGATGGAAAACAATAGCCTCTAATGAGCAGCTGATAAGATTTACAGAAAACAAATGTGGTAGGGGGATTATTAATGGCAGACTAGAAAAACCCTTAAACACCTTAAAATCGGTCCTATATATGAACTTTGTCTTCTGCTAAAGTCATAGAATAGAAGTAAGTTAACAAATTCAAATAAAATATTTAGATAAAGAATTTAAATAATAAGTTTCTGAGAAAATATTGTCTTAAAATATCTTTGGTTCTCAAAACTAACAATGAGCTGGTATTATACATTTCAAAAGAAATAATCTATTATTGTTCGTGGTATTATTCTTCTCACAATGTATTTTCAACTTTATTAGAACTTAACACAGTTCAAAGTCATTCATTTTTCTTCTAGAAAAGGTAATTACTTTCACTAATAGAATATGAACTTTAATAAAAAGTGCATAAAGTTGTTTTTAGTATATTAGGGATAGTAGTAATAAAAGCCCTTATCGGGCATGACAGACCTCTTTTTGGTTGAAAATATGTTCGCTGGAACACCGTTAGTTACTCTATTGTAACTTGTGAAAGTATATAACATAACCTAACATAACTAATCAAAATAAATTTCCCGTTATTTCAAAGTTAACATTAAGGTAAAGACTCAGTATGAGCACGTACGATGCACAACTCGTAACAGGATATTACTCTGATAATAATAAGAGGTCTCAACGACCAATTGGAAACTGTGAAATGCCTAAACAGTACAGTAAATCAATGTTAGCACGGTCGAACTCTCGCGTGGACGCTACGAGAGATAAAAAACCGTTTTCTTTTCATATTATAAAATAGCGTTACTGAAGATGTGATAAGCATCTTTTATTGCTGTTTGTAAGCTATAGAAGAAAGGAAAGAAAAGAAGAAATGCAACTGACAAGCTCTCGTTTGTAAGTTACAGACGATGGGACTGCAACTTACATAGGAGAGAGAGGGACATATCTATGTTGGTTCCAATCTCAACCAGTAATCATCAACAGCCTATAATAGTCTATTGCTGGACATAGGCCTCTCCTTAGAAATCTGGTTTTGGCCTACTATACCACGCTGGCCGGACGGGTTGGTACAGGGCTTGTTTCAAATTTTCCTTCTCTTTGTAGTGCTGGTGTCCTGCGTCGTTTGCTTCCTTAGCCGGCTCTTACGACACGCACGGGATGAATAGGGGAATGACATTCTGTATTATTAGTCCATCACCACACGGATAGAAAATCCTAACCAGTAATATCTGAAGGGTATTTAAAACATATACTTTCATTACTTTTCATTCATACATTCAAAATATAAAACTTTCACAAAATTTTATGAGTTTTATTTTCATATTTTTAACTTCATAAATAATTATTTTATTAATAATTCTTAATCAAAATAATCAATTAAGTAATTGTTAAATTAACTACCTAACTTAAAGTATACTCAAAAGTTATAACTCGATAATTATTTCATAAACTAACAAACAACAATACACTTTCTACCAAAAATATTATCGACAAATAGAAATTATATCGATAAGCGAGCTGTCAAAATCTCAACACTATCACAAAATGTAGGGCGCCACAGGGGAACGGCATACCCCGCCGTGATCACTATAAATAAGTTGCATACAACAGAAAGGGACGCCCTTATATCAAATACATAAGGGTAGAGTGAGACAGAAGAGAGCGTCAAAACAAAATAATGCTGCAACAGCATTTTAGGTTCTAACATGCAGGAATAAGTATGTACAACATTGATTTATTCTATCGCAAATTATCATACGAAGCCATGTCATATCCTATGTTTTTCGGCAAATTGAATATTTAAAAGAAAATAAACATTTAACAAAAAGAAAATAACTATTCCGAACAAAACAGCTGATACACTTTATCAAAGAGGACAAGTCATGATTAAAAAAACATTAAAAAAGTAACGGACGTCCATAATACAATTCTCATTTCAAATAACCGTGACGTCACGGTCGAAATTCATAGCTATTTCAGTGTTAGAACTCAATACGTAGAATAAAACACCACATTTGCACATTTCCTGCCTAAAATACACACTGAATGACAATTTTGTTCAAAAATCTATCAAAAATTAGGTTCCACTCACTTACCGTAACAGTTCCTCAGCTATGGTATCTTCATAAACGTCAAAAAACTATAGAAAACGTATTAAAACGTCACGATTAAAGTCACTCCGGACATCTTTCGAAACGAAATGGCTGCACGAATAACATAAAAGATACAACCACACCGTGTCACACCACTACCATGAAACATAAAACGATAGCAAAATAGCGACCGTATAGCGATATCACCGTACAGTTGACTATCGATTTTGTTAAACTAAAGTTATTTTAGTACAGGGCTCGCACAACCAATGATAAAACAGTGAATAACAAGCCACCGCATTGGACGGGACGTGTTTCGAAATTCAAACACGTTCCATGACCCCAATATCCCCTTGGTAGGTCGAACGGGGCAAGAAACATATGTCTTTCTCTGTCTACCATACAATAATTCTAAACGAGAAAAAAAGAGAGGCGGAATAATTTTTTTTTCAGACTTAAACGGAAAGACGATTGTGCAAATGACTTTTATAATCATCATAAGATTAATTATATACTTTATTGTGTACTGCTAAGGTTGAAATCTCTTGGTGACATGTTGGTGTTCTATAGACCTGTGTATACGTAGAATGGCTGATATGATGCATTATTCATGCTATTTGGGCCTATTTGCTGACTCGTAAGTTCTTATTACTATGAACAAGCATTTTTTTATAGTTGACTCAATTAATAGTTCGTTTAAATATGTATAAGGTGTCATATCGTTTACTTGGCTTATATTTTGTAATGATGTTTAATGGTAGTGGCCAGTCGTGTGCCGACGGTAACTGTAATGTTTTGATTTGAATAAATTTTTGAATTTAAAATGGAGTCAATAGACCACTGCTTCGGTCTAGGAATTCGAATATATTTTTGAAATATGAACTGAAGTGATTTGGGACTTAAAAATAAATTGTATTGTATTTGATACTTTGCTTTTTACTTTTTTTTACCTGTAGGGGAATATTATTGAACAGGGCAGTTTATTTTTTTGTGTTCGAAATTTGAACGTTTCACTTTGTAGGTAGTTAGGGTACCTAATTAATTGGCTATTTGAATTTCGAATGAATTCCTTTATCAATCCAGTATCCTTAATAAAAATATACTTATATATGAATACTCACGTTTGGTTCGATAGGTATGTATGTACCTAGGTACCTATTAAAATAACTCAAAGCAAGCAAACTTATAAAATGTACTTAGGTAATTAGAGGAATAATGACATGACATGTGTTATGTTAACTTATCTATGTCAACGTTGTCAGAATCCGACCTCTTTTTGAAAACACGATTAGGCGGGAAAAATAAACGCTTTTAATTTTTTTTTTTAATTTGCAGAACACCTTGACAAAGACAACAATCTGTTTGAAAATTTTACAAGGTTGTTTTACGAGGCACACATAGACTAAAAAGTGAATGCAATTTAACATTAATAAGTACTTTTCAACGGAAAAAAAATTCACTGTCTCTCATTAATTTCAAGACAGCCCTCTTTTTACCTGTTATTTCAGCGTTTAGGCACTTAGGTGTTGCACCGAGCCGGTCTCTAGAAACGTAGGTTTACAGTATACCTAGGTACCTAGAAGGTATTATAGATGAGAAGAATCTGACATCTGAACTAAGGTGACAGATTTTTCTCGAGTCATATTAAAACTTAGTATTGTCACAGTTGAAAATGATAGTTCTTTTGACAGATACCATATACTTATCCGGACAATTAAACATATTATCGATTGTTTTTACGTTACGTTTACGTTCCTTTTCTGCGTTTTTTACCATTATTTACGTTTTTTTCGGTATATAATCTTCCACTACTTTTATTAACACATTGTTCATCATTTTCCGTGTGGTGACGGACACACATCATTCTTAGTACGGAGTGTTGTCAACCCTGTATCAACCCGTCTGGCCAGCGTGGTATAATAGGCCAAAACCTCCTTTCTAAGGAGAGGCCTATGTCCAGCAGTGGACTACTAAAGGCTGTTGATAATGATGAGGATGTTGTTGGTCATCATTAAATTTGCCCTTGTTCTTCTATTTTAACATCAAATATCATTAACAAACAAATGTCTTTAGTAGACTAATGAGATTCATCAACAAGTGCACCTACTCAACTTTGATGAGCCTGTTGGTCCATCGGTTAAGTGACCCTGATTGCTAAGCTGGAGGTCGTGGGTTCGATTCTCACCCAGGACAAATAGGTAATTGTGTGTTGAGTACGATAATTCGTTCTGTGTCTTGGTGTAATTTATATATTCACATCATCATCACATCACCGGCCTGTAATAGTCCATTGCTGGACATAGGCCTCTCCTTAGAAAGGAGGTTTTGGCCCACTTTACAACCCTGGCCAGACGGGTTGGTTTATAACCGATGGACTTCATCAGTACCTAGTCTAGATACCATTTCTGCTTTTCTCTAGTTTGGGATCAAACTGTCGTGTATGAAACGGTTAGGTATTATTAGGTACTAAACTGTAAGGATTTTTCGCCTTATCAGTGGTATGAAAAAGAAACACTTAATGTTCTTGAATTTTGTATTCGACAAATATTTGTGTAGTTAGTTGATTTGATTAATCATAAATGGGATAGAAAATTATCGAATAGTATTATTCGAATATAATATGTATATTCATAAATATATTTATATATGTGTATTTGTGATGTGTTGTGTCTTATGTGTGTCTATGTATACGTTTATGTATGTAGTGAACCGTGTATATTTTCATTGATTACATGTAATAATATGTAACCTCTGTGTACAGCCCCGGATCTAGGGGGGCAAACCGGAGCACCAGCTCCGGACGGCAGTTTCAGGGGGCGTCAAAATCATGATATAACAAGGTTTTAAAAAAATATGTTATGTCCTAATCACGAAAAATGGCAACCATTATATATATTTGTGAGCTTTTTTTAAGTTATTTATCTCAAACGCTGGAGAGAGGGGCGCATTTATTAAATTACTGCCCCGGTTTGAAAACATGGTAGGTCCGGGGCTGTCTGTGCACCTACCTTATAAGATTTCTATACCACCCAAAGGTTGACTGGAAGAGAATGCCCTGGGCGTTAAGTCCACCGATGTACAAAAGTGCATATAGTTTGAAATAAATAAAATTAAATTTAAAGATATTTCCTAAAAGCAAGGCCCTCATTTTTCCGAATATTTGTCATTTTCTTTCCCATTTAATTGCTTTGCCAGTCATTGCACCTATAAGTTCCTGACTTATTGTGACTTACTATGAACATTAATAGCAATAATTTCGTCACGATTTAACGACTACCCTCATCAGTAAACCTACTCTCCAACTCCGCACATTTAAGAACATACCCTTACAGTGAAATTAGTCTCGAGAAATTTTTGCATATGTAGTGGTGTGTATATTACTCAGATCTTAGAGCGCGTTTCCACTATATCGTTCTGGCCTATACAAAAATGTTTCGATATCCTAACATTACTATTTAATTTTATACTTATCCCTAGCAACACTCTGACTTTTGTTTTCAATAACAACAAGTTTTTATTTTAAAGAAAAAGGTTTTGACTTTATAAAAAAAAAGGTGTGTGTGCGATTCACACACGATAGAAGTGAAACTTCAAAGAGGAGAGACCGATATTAAAATATTTTTTTTTATCCTTTCATCTAGGTTTTTAAAACTACAGGGGGTCTACGGGGGGGTCAAAATTTTTGTTATTTTTGGCCTAGGACGCACCGTTTCCGAGATATTTCAATCTAAAGCAAAAATCGTCACTTGATAGTGGAAAGTGGAAACACGCACAAAACCAGAATAAACCAGTTTACGCTGTCCGCTACCATACACTACTACAAACGCAAAAAATTCTCCAAGCTAATTTACCTGTAAATGCTACCTATACCTATCTATTTATGTTAATATTTGAATAGTTATAAGTACCTAATATAACGGAAAGTTAAAAATACTTATTATTAAAAACAAAGAAATAGGTAAGTATATCTATTAAAGAAGAAACAGACAGAATGATTCACTGAACGATCGATCAATGGACAGCTGCAATCGCTGGGTCTAGAAGCATGAAATTTTGCACAAATGTTCCTTAGGTGACGTATGTGTGCACTAAGAAAGAATTTTCACATATTCCACCCCTAAGGATGCAAAATGGTCGTTGGAAATTTGTATAAAACTTCGTTATTTTTGGTAGTAGCGTATCCTCTACGATGTCTGATGTCGGGACGGACCAAGTCGCTGGCAAAAGCTAGTTGGGTTATGAAGCTTTCGTCTCTGCCATACTTCGCGAGAAAGTAATTTCTCCATCCTTCTCTAACTAGCCTTCGAGCTTCAAGTTATCTTGTTCCTTTGACTCTAGGTATCCATGGCAACGCGAAAACAACAATTTTGATATGTGCACCAAAACCTCCTTTCTAAGGAGAGGCCTATGTCCAACAGTGGACTATTAAAGGCTGTTGATGTGATGTGATGTGAGGTTTGTCACATAGCAGGTATTAATTGACAATATTCTAGCTGATTCACATAGCGGTTATTTATTACGAAAGATGGATACGCGAACTACTCTTCCTAGTCAAAATGTTAAAATCTCAAAAAAGTGCACATACTTATCAGATTTTGGTTTGATAACGACAAAATGCAAAATTGCCTGATGACCGGGTGAACTATATCTACTCGTACGCCAATAAACTACTACTTACCAAATAAACATTGTTTTAATACAAACTAAACAGAGTGTTCTGATTTACCTAATATGTAATTCTTTTAAGCTTTAGTTTAAAAATTAATTACACTTTTAGTTAGGTATAAATGATGATTATTTTCTCATTAAGACGTATTTTTAGGTATGGAAGAAGCTGTTAATCCTGAAGATCCTGATCAGGATAATCGGCCAAATTTATCAAATTATTGTACTTACTTATTGTCATTGGTCCTTGATAAGTGTGGGAAGTACCTACATTTAAGTAATTCGACGTTTTGAAGTGGGTCAAAATCATGTTCGAAGACTCCGTTACATACTTACCAAGCCAATAAAAGCTTGTTAAAAACATGCGCATATGAACACAACGTTGTGTGGTTAAAAAAACCCAAAAAGATTTATTTTAAAGACTTTTAAGAGAATTTTTATTATTTAATTTAATCACATGGTTACCAATGACAATACTGATATCGACAATATCGTTACAGTTATAAATTAAAATGAAATAATGTTGTTCCTTTCCACTGACCTGTTAGATAGTGACGCTGATGTCTGGAGAAGAGGATGGGTCATGCTCATTCAAGAGAAACCTGTTCGTTCGTTATTATTCATTCGTTCCTATTCATTCAACGTTGCAGGGTTGTAATGGGGTGCATTCCTAGGTTTGAACTAAATTATTTCGTCTGCATCATTAAATGTAACATCCTAATGTACAATCTGAGGCTTCCTTTAATGTTTTTATTCTTTTGATATCTTCAAATCAACATTAAATAGAAATGATTTGAAAATAGCTAGGTATGACGTCATTGAATAGTATTTCATACAAAAATGTATCGCATCTAATAAAAAGATCTGATTTGAATTAACAGTCATCTACCCTATTGATTGGAAAAATATACGCGGGCACCTCATTCCAGACTTGGTACTGGAAAAAAAGAAGCTGTCAAAATAAATCCTAGTAATAATAGTTTGATTACTAGCTATAGTTACCTGTACTTACCTTTTACCTGATTCTTACTGTCAACACAACAAGGTATCACATGCTTTTGAATTTCCTGACGTTTCGATCAGGTTCACGGAGTGTAATTTTAGTCGCATTAATGGGGTAGATTCCTAGATTTGAGGCCTACATCATTAAATCTAATATCTTAAAGTAGAGCCTGAATTCTCCTCCATTATTAACTGAATATTTTTATTGATTTGATATCTTGATATCAACATTAAATATACATGATTTGGCAATAGCTAGGTATGATTTCACGAAATAGTATTTCATACAAAAATGTACCGCGTCTAGTGTTTTGACGTTTATTAAAAGATACTGATTTGACTTGACAGCCATCTATTCCTATAATCCAACAAATATCTAATTGGCATCCCATTGGCGAACTACAGAAGCATCAGAAGGATTGTCACATGGACAGAGGTAGACGTTTGAGAAGGAAAAGATAAGAAGGAGCGATATGGCTTGTTTCTGAGTACTCAGCGTTTGAAGCTCAAGGAGATATGGAGGAAAACTGTTGATAATAATAATTGATGTAATACTAAAAACATATACTTACACCCTGTTTTCCCTGGAGTTGGATAGAGATATTTAAAGGTCTACATTTCTCCGACTACAACCCGTTCACGCAGACAATAGGTGGCAAGCCTATTACCGCACACTTATTTACATATTACCTATGGGTACATTAGAATACTGACTGTCACCACCCCTATTCATCGCGTGGGTGTCGTAAGAGCCGACTGAGGGAATAAACAGCGCAGGACAACAGCACTACAAAGAGAAGGAAAACTTGAAACAAACCCTACACCAACTCGTCTGGCCAGCGTGGTATAATGGGCCAAAATCTACTTTCTAAGGAGAGGCCTATGTCCAGCAGTGGACTAGTAGAGGCTGTTAATGATGATGTTGATAAAATTAGGGACACTATGATACAGAATAAAATGATCGTGTTCATCACACAATTATTTGTCTTGAGCAGGAATCAAACCCACGAATTCTGGGTTAGCAGTCAGCATCAGTAACTATTAGACCAAATGGTAAGTTGTAGGTATCAATTGAATCATTATTTTAAGAACTGAGGAGAGGCGCATTTGAAGTCGAAGAAGTCGAAGTCATCGTGGCTCGTAATTTTCTTCTTTCGTTTTACAATTTCTTAAGTATTCATCATCATCATCAACAGCCTTTAACAGTTCACTCCTTTACATAACCCTCTCCTTAAAAGGAGATTTTGGCCTACTATATCTACTGTTGTAGCGGGATGGGATTCCAGCGCTTCCGCTCATCACTTTCGATGTTACCGCAATCACTAAAAAAAGGCGCTCACAAGACAGGTGATCCCTCGATAGTCATATAAATATAATTAAATGAAAAACAGTTTTTTCTTTACGTGTGCCAAGTAACATGGTGAAAAGAGTAGCTGCGAAAGCGACACTAACGGGGCCTTTAGTATTAACTCGTTGTGATGAACTCTAATAGTATGTACTCGTATATTCATGTATGTGAAATTATGTATGTAAACATTAGTTAATATACGGAAGTAGTAAATGCGCACAACACGCTACATATTACTGTATAGTACTTATAGTCCATCTAAAGGTTGCCTTGTATCACTGTTTTTTTTTTGTATGTATCATCGCATGTATCCTAATTATGGTGTGCAATAAAGAGTACCTATCTATTCTATCTATCTTATAGAGGCATGTAAGGTTAGCTCTGATTTGATTAGTAGTACGGTTGGTATAGTTCCAAGTGTGTCAAGTTTTCCTTCCTTAGTCGGCTCTTACGACACTCAAGGGATGAATAGGGGTGACACTCTGTTTTTTTAATGCGTCACTAAACAGAAAATTCCTCATAAAGTTAAGTATTATATTGATTAAGTAAGTGTGGGGATAAGATGGCGGCCTGATTGCATTAAGGCGCAATTGGGCCGCCACGTCGCGATTCAAGGGGGCAAGTGTTTTTCCCTTGGATAGGGCCTGATTAGACGTGGTGTCAATTTGGGGAGGACCTGAAATAACATGGTTCGGGTCCTCTCAGAGTAGGGCATCTGAGGCCGACCGTCGGGGTGGTTTTTAGTGGAATCACCACGTACTCCTGGCTCCTGAGTCCTGGAGCTCCGAAGGGATTTCCCATCCGGTCAAAAAAAAAACAGAAAGAAAGTAGGTATGTGGTAGCCGGATCTATACCTACCTGAATATAAACATACAATGTAAGTACAATTGATTAATAAAAAAACGGTGTGCATTTCAATGTGACAGTTGATGTGGCTAGCTAAAATTAATCATTATTCTATCATTTCAGCGTCAACATTCGATAATACTTATATCAATCAATCGTTCGTATCATTAATATAATATCAGATAATAATGATAGGTTTACCTAATTGGTTTAATAAAAAATAAAAATAAACAAAGAATATGGATTTTGCTCTCTTAAGTTGTCGCGACCATACTTCACTGCACTTAAGCATTTGAACATTATTATTCGCTAAAACAAAATATTCAGACTCCGCCATGTTAGATCACATAAACAAACCGATATCAGCGCCTCTAACGGTAACTATTGGAACTATTTTACTATGATCACTAATGATTGATCTTGTCTTGAATTACTTAGTAGTAAATTTGTGACGGATTAAGAATACGGATTGTTAATACCCCTATTCATCCCGTGGGTGTCGTAAGAGCCGACTACGGGAGCGAACTACGCCGGACAACAACACTGCAAAGAGGAGGAAAACTTGACACAAACCCCTTACCAACCTGTCTGGCCAGCGTGGTATAGTAGGCCAAAACCTCCTTTCTAAGGAGAGGCCTATGTCCAGCGGTGGTATAGTAAAGGCTGTTGACGATTGATTAAATTTGTTACTGCTAAAACAAAATACATACCTACCTTCAATTTATTGACCTTTAGTAGTATCCAGTGTTTTCTTTTTATTTTATGGTGTGAGGTAAGACAAACAAGCAGACGGGTCACCTCATGGTTACTGCCGCCATCTGCAACTCAAGGGTTGCAAATTGGTAGCTTTTGATTTGGGCCCTGGTAACCTCCGGTCGAGCCGGCCCATTTGTGCCGAAGCATGGCTCTAACAAGGAAGCCTACAGCCTACTATGTATAGTATGACCTGTATTTTATGTCCGTAATAAAAATATGAAATAAATACACGCAATAAAGCCGTGGCATAACTCGTTAAATAATAGATAATAACAAAGACAATTTTCATCACTCCGCTATTTACCGAGATGCTTGTATAGATGGCGCTACTAGTAGCTTTTTATAAAAATGAGACTGATAAAATTAAAGCTTAATAATGCCAATTTGGTACGCAAATAAAATCTAATCAACTATCATTACAATGTAGAAAATCTACATTTAGTTTTTAAAACATAGCGTAAGTAGTTCTAGCTTCTTCTTCTTCTAGCTACTACGGGCCTTATTTTATTATAATGTTCATTGTAATATTTTTAAATAATTAAATGAGTTTATAAAAACATTTCACAATAAAAATACTTACTTGAAAAAATAACTTTAAAAAAACTTAACACAAAGTTTAGCTTTGCAAAATTTTTACAGACAAGAAATAACATTATACTAATTAAAATTATTTATTAAGATTTTAAATAAGTAATTTTACAATTAAAAAGGTATTAACAAACTCATAGGCCGTTTATGTTTTAGCTTTTGGTTTCATTTTTGGCGGTTTTATTATCGAACCGATACTTTTTCTTTTCAACATGGCCGCCCTCTTTTTGGCGGGAGTTTGCATAGCTTTCGTAATTTTTGTTTTCTTTGTTTTTTCCGTACCTTTCTCAACCTGTTTATCGGTAGGTACCTTTTCCTTCATCATCACCTTCTTGAATTTTTTTGGCTTATCTTCTGATTTGCCTTCCTTTTGTTTAGTTTTCGACTTAACGGCTTTTTCTAAAGATTTCTTAGATGTTTCTTTCATTTTCTTAGGTTTATCTGTCTTTTTGGATTTTTCGTTTCCTTCTTTCTCTTCTTTCTTCTTCTTTGGTTTAGCTTTTTTCTCCTTCAAGGCAACGAGTTTAAAGGAACCTGACGCACCAATACCCTTTGTTTGGATAATCGTACCTTCTTCAACTGCTTTTTTAATGTATTTCTTGATGATATAATTGATTTTCTCTGTATCAACATTATATTTTTCTGTTAAATACTTCTTAATAGCTTGTAAAGATACACCTTTCCTACTTTTCAAGTCGATTAGGGCTTGGTGAATCATGAATTTTGTGCTTAACTTCTTCGTATCTTCTTTTTGTGTCTCTATATTTTTCTTCACTTGTTTCTTCTTTAGTAAGTCTTCTGAAGGACTTTTGGGCATTTTTTTTGTTGTTTTTTTTGGTAGTGCCGACTGTAACTCGATATCTGAACCTTCTGACGACATTTTAAAACGTTTCGGGAATCAAATGAACCAAGGTTCGCTTAAAATTTATGTTTTTTTATACTTTTGTAAAATATATTAGCTTAAGTGCATGAAAACTTTACCGTGACGAGAGAGTGGACTTATTTAGGGAAATATTTAAAACTGTGGGTATTTTTAAAAAGGTTTGGTAAGAATTTGAAATTGAAATAGTTAAAGATACCGTCTATCCTTTAAAATATAATTTAACATGTTATTCTAATTAAAATGACTAAATGTTTAAACTGTGTAGTCAACAGTTTCTTTAATTTGACGATTTGCAGTCACAAACCATAATCGAATTCAATTGAAAACGAGTTTGTTTTTTGTTACGATTTCCCCTCATATCTATACAACCTACCCTTCATCCAAAAGAGTACAAAAGTCTAAGGATAGCTTTGCGTATAGCGCTGCCAGAGGGACGAATTAATTAAAAAAAAAATGTTTTCTTCCTATCTTCGTTAATGTCAAATAATCTGAAGGAAGTAGATAAAGAAAGAAGATTTTATGTTAAAGGGTGGTGACGGATTAAGAATACGGAGTGTCACCACCCCTATTAATCCCCTAGGGGTATTAAGAGCCGACTAATAGAGCAAACTACGCAGGACAACAGCACTGCGAAGAGAAGGAAAACTTGATACAGACCAACCCGTCTGGCATCGGCTATTTACAAAGTGAGATGAAGCTTTTGGTAGTAGGGTGTGGTATAGTAGCCCAAATCTCCTTTCTGAGGAGAGGCCTATGTCCAGCAGCGGACTATTAGGCGCTGTTGATGATGATGTTGACCCGTACACTTTCACAAAGTCGGGCTTTTTAATAATCAGTAATCATCAATTTACTTAACGATTTATTTGTTAGCAATATTTAGATAAGACTTTTCTAAAGAACATTTAAAACTTATTATTTACATAAGTTCACTGTGGCTCACGTGACCTTGTATTTAAAACCTAAGTCGGTTTTGCGAGTCACGTACGGGCGCAGCTCGGAGCTGTTGAAAGGTGACAGGGTGTCGCCGTCGACGGATACGTCTAGGAGGACATCATCATCATCATCATTTACACAATTACTCTTAATTAGAATAAAACTGATGAGTGGTATTAATGTCGACTGGTTTGGGAATCGACGAAGCTTTGCTGAGGAGGGAAGTGGATTTACTGTATTTCCAACTCCTCCAATTTTTCTTCTGATTAATTTCGTTGCGAATTCCAAGACAGTTTAATTTCTTCCTGGGACTTCCCGAGTGTCATAACTTAGTGTGTTCGTGGGTCACTGCTGTGGATCCTGGTGTACAGGAGTTACAGTGGTGGGCGTGTGGGTGGGATTAGTCAACTTTTACTTCTTTGTTTCTTGTCGCTATCCCAGAAATGCTCATCTGAGTAAAGCCGTTCAAATGTAATCCATACTTATAAGTATTAATGTCAAAGTGATTTGATTTCTTACGCTTTCACGCCTAAACTACTAAATCGATTTTAAAAATTCTTTCACCAATGGAAAGCTACATTATCAGCCAGCATCTTAGGCTAGTTTTACTGCGATAACCGACATAGGTACACGCGGGCGGAGCTGCATGAAAACAGCTAGTCATATATATAAAAAGGTTAAGTTGGTTTGTGTACGCTTCAAAACCTCAAAAAGTTCTTACCGATTGAGCTCAAATTTTGCCACGATGTACAACCTTTTTTTTTACGTGTGGAAACCTTCTCGGGCCGCCACCCCACCGAGGTTTACGGCGGGGTGTGTGGTGTGTCGGAATCGGACCGACTAAAACCACACGGTGTGCCACCCTGCGCCTGTAATAGGAGAGATCCAGGAGCAGCTGGTATTGAGACATCCTGACCTCTCTTAGCACCTGCCCGCAACTGCGCGGGCACCACCTTCTGGTATATTCTCTATTTAGGAGACGTCCAGCCACGATGTACAACCTGCTTCAAGGATGGTTTTTATCTCTTTTTCGCGTTAGTTTTGTTCCTTATACTCATTAATCTAACCACTATGTGCGGCAGCGAACGTGGCAAGGTATAGCTAGTTAACTATATATAAGCGTATTAACGAATAACCACATCGCAAAAACTTTAATGTTTTGTCATATATGTGTAAAAGTCCTAATTAATAAACTATGTACTTAGTGTTCATCGTGGTTCGCCATTGCTACCTAACAATTACCTACCTTAGAATTAATTCAGAATTGTGGGTAGTTTTGGAAAGATTGTCTCCATTCCAATCACTCAAATGTTTTAATTTATATCTACACAAATATATACAAGTAAACAAAGCAGCAGCAAAAAAAAACAAGCAGGTGACGTTATATAAGGAGTAACTCAGGCTATTTTTCCTCTCAGAAAAACACTATTAATTATTGCCCGGTGGGACCGGGCAAAAAAATCTAATGCAACGCTTTTCAAATACCACGCGAACGAAGTCGCCAGCTAGTTTTATAATATATTTGAGATATTTTAAAAGTACCTACGATATTTTCTTAAGAGAAGGATTAGCTTGTTAACTTGTTAAACTGTATATTCTTATGACCCAAAAACATTCAATTTTAATTGGTTGGAGACTTGACAAGTAGTTTTTTCATGTTTTTTGCATCCTTATATTTATTTCATGCCGTGGTAAGTTTATAGATTATTTTTCAGATTATTTTTCGATCCCCACATGGGACGACACTTTGTGTGATTCACAAATTGTTGTTCTGAGTCTGGATGTTCTTTGTGTCCGTTTCATGCATGTTTGTAAAGTCCCCCGCGACACAGGATATATTCCTAATGCGGGAGTTGTCTTTTTAAAAATGAAAATAAAAAAATAGATAAATTCCACCCAGTCCCAGAACAATTGATCGTGCTTATCACACAATTATTTGTCCTCGGTGGGATTCGAACCCACGACCTCTACCTTAGCAGTGAGGATCACGAACCACTAGACGAATAGGCTCGGTAAATGGCCTCAACCAAGAAGCCAACATAAAAACAGAGAATAGAATTATGCGCAGACGTTTTGGTAAAATCTGCAATTGGTGACCGGTTAGGTTAACAGATTGCAAAGTTAAGCAATCCTAACCAGGTCAGCGTATTGAAGCCTCAAAATTTAACCACTATCTCATTTTAAAGGCTTATAACTATTGACCTGTTGTACGTGCAACACAAGGCTATGTTATATATCCCTGACTACGTTATCTGTGGTCATGATTATATAGCTATGACATGGCGCTGTCGTGTGATTACTATTATTTTACGTTATTTATGGTACCAAAGAGAAGAGAAACTACCTAATTTGCGTAACCTAGTAGGCCTCTCAACTATAACGATAGCTTATGTTGATGAGCGTTGTACGCTGTCCCACAAAATCACCTAATACTTGGGTTAATATTAGGTCTTTACCTATGAAATTGCCATTTTGTATGCAATAAGTGAAAGTACTTATTTTTTCAAACTTTTTTATTTCTGTTATTCGAAGTAATCACCCATGCAATCGACGCATCTTTGCCAACGCATTGGCAGTTTATTGATGCCCTTCTTGTAAAAATCAGCTGGACGGGAGGCAACAAACTCTTCAAAGGCATTTTGTACTACCTCTCCGGAATTGAATTTTTTACCCACTAAAAAGTTGTCTAAATTTTGGAAAAAGTAATAGTCGGTAGGTGCAAGGTCTCATGATGCGTCGATTGCATGGGTGATTACCTACTTTCAATTTCATAGGTAAAGACCTATTACTTGGTATACCCTAATACGGGAAGCGCACCCGTATTATAGTTGACTTAAAGCCGACCCCAACCTAGTTTGGGAAAAAGAGTCGGAGTAAGTTTCCTTGCTATTTTTTTTTGTCAGGCGTTTTACTTATGTTTCTGGAGTACCAGGTGTCCACGGGTGGTGGCAATTACTTACCATCAAGTAATGATATTTGTTTACCTTTTATACCATAAAAAAAGGAATTCTACAAAATAAAATAAATTACTCAATACGCAGTATGCAAAAAATCGTTTTCTTGTTTATATGCATGAATTCAGCACCGTTAAAAGTTCACCATTACATCATCATCAACAGCCTTTAGTAGTCCATTAGGTGGTCATGGGCCTCTCCTTAGAAAGGAGGTTTTGGCTTACTATACCACGCTGGCCAGACGGGTTGGTACAGGGTTTGTGTCGAGTTTACCTTCTCTTTGCAGTGCTGTTGTCCTGTGTAATCGGCTCTTACGACACCCACAAGATGAACAGGGGTGGTGACACTCCGTATTCTTAATCCGTCGCCATACCTAATTTATTAATTAACTTTTTCATAAAGCCTTAGTTCCTAAGGTGGTCCAGGTGGACCCCCAGGGGTCCACGGGAGACTCGACGGGGGTCTACGCTTGCGTGACAAAAACTTGGGGTTCACAATTCGTAAGAGGGTCCACTAAAATTTATCTGCTTTCGATAGTGAAGAACTAAAATGTTGGCTTGACTTCACCTATCAATGTAGGCAGATAATATTTTTAAAAGCTCAGCGACTGTTACTTGTAAAAATTGGATATTCCGTATTCAGTACAACGTGTCGAGACTTGCAAATAAACGTTCCTTATTTGTTTCTGGAACTTCGAAAAAAAAAGTAAATTGAATCGATGTTAGTGTCAGCCAGTAGTAAGGATTTTGCCTGCCTATTTGTTATATACACTTTCATTTTTTATTGTAATAAGTATATTTGTAATGTTTGCGTGTGGTAGGTACGTATTAAAAATTAAATACTGAACAGAGTCATTATTAGATACTTCCATAAAAGAACAGAAAGCCGAGAAAGGTTGAACTTTTTTTTTTACCCGTTGTGAGGTGGTTCACTAAAGGAAAGATATATTGTTGCGCTATAGGATTAAATAGTTTGAGAATTGTATGGAATATGGAGAACAGCGCCATCTAGTAATACGTGAAGTACAACTATTGAGATTGTGATTAATAACTCTGATACTTTCAGCGCTAGATGGCACTGCAAGTAACGGCTAACTGATACTGGAAGTCTTATTTTACTGGAACGGACTATCGAACACTAGGGATCATTCTAGTAATTACGATAGCACTATAACAGTGCATCATGTTGGCCGTACGACTCAATATCGTTTTACGACACAGAGAATTAACATCGAAGCGATTTCTAATACGACTAACGAGTTATATAGTGATTTCTTGTTTGTAATAGTGAGTGTTTGCAATAAAAGTAATTAACTGACAACTTTTATTTATTGTATACCTCGCTCGTAACAATATTATTATTGACCTGCATGATTGTAAATATTTCAAGTTCCTAATGTAAAATGACTTAATTATAAATATATTTTCATAAATTGTACGCGTCTACCCGTGACGTGCATCAAAGTAATAAATAAATAATTAAAATCGCGGCGATATCAAAATATTTACCAAAAAATGTTTTACATTACGTTAAAATCAATTTAGCCGTATTCATAAAACTCTACTATGGATTAAGATAAATAATAGAGTTTTATGAAGCGATTTATTGCTTTAAATAATTAGAATTAGTTTGCAGTACTTTGTTTAATTAATTTGACGGGACTGTTGGTCTAGCGGTTAGTGACGCTGACTGCTAAATCAGAGGGTTCGATTCCCACCCAGGACAAATATTGTGTGATGAGCACGGTCATTTGTTCTAATGTAATTGTGTGTGTGGGTGTAATTTATTTTTAAATGTATCTCTTTAAAATATATAAGTATGTTTATCAGCAGTCTGTTTACTATAGTATAGGCTCTGCCTAGTTTGGGATCAGACGGCCGTGTGTGAGATGTGTAAGATATATTATTATTAATGACAATAATTAATTAGGTAATCCTATACTGTTAAAATAACCATATCTTGCTGAGTAAGATCGCCTTATGATTACCAAAACAAAGTTTTTTTTATTTACAGGCAGGTTACTAATACGAAACATAGAACTGAACCTAAGAAGAAACGTCGACAGTATAGCGTTTATTTTTTTAAATTGGTTTTGTTCCAGTATAGGCAGACAAGCGCTTGTCCATATGCATTTTATGCAACAGAGTTTTTACCAATGAGTCTATGAAACCATCGAAGCTCGAAGATCATCTGAACGTGTCCTCCTGATAAAATAGGTAAAGATTTGAAATATTTTCAAGCATTGAAGGAGAAATATGAAAAGAGACCCACCGTGCACACACACACAATTCCGAATGGGGTGTTTTCTAAATGAAATAAGCGCGAATTGATTGGTTCCTTGCGCGGTAAACAGATGTCAAAAAAGTAAAGTTGGATGGAACGCAACGGGATTGTGACTCCTGAGTTGCAGACATTCATGGGCGGCGATGGTCACTTTTCATCAGGTGACCCGTCTGCTTGTCTGCCATCGCTAATGTAAAAAAAAAACACTTTTAATTGGTCAACTTAACTTTTTGTCATGCACTTACAGCACAACCAATAAATTCTCACTTTTTTTTTCGAAAACCATTAATCTGTGCTTGGAACTTGGAGTTGGAACCACAGATTCAGACCACATAGTGAGATCTAATCTTCACAAATTTATGTCGAGTTTTGGGAATAGAGTAGTAATGTAGCCGCAAGAAAATGTGTCAAAATTTATACTTTTATTACCACACACCTCATTATAATGTTTAAGTACTTAACTTGACATTAACGTCATTAGTCTTAATTTAGTTTTTGAATTACTCGCCGTCCACCTCTGAGACAGATTAAATTTTTTGGCATGGTCCTTCGAGCTGGAATTTGAAGAACCTTAAAGATTATTCAAAATAGCTTATTCTGGAGATAAAAGATATATCTAAGAGTGTCGAGTGTCTACGTACGAGTGACGAGAAAAGTACTATGGTCAAAGTAGACTCCAGGTTTAAATATTTTCGTATTAAATGGCATAAATACTAGTTGACATGCGCAACTTCGTCTTCTCCTCTCAAAAATAATACATTTTCCTGTTTTTGCAAGATTTGTCATTGATGCTCAGCTACTATTGGTATAGGCTTCCTCGATTATTGGGCTATCCAACACTAAAAGAATTTTTCAATTCGAACTATTAGTTTCTGAGATTAGCGTGTTTAACTAAAGAAACTCTTCAGCTTTTTAATATTAGTATGGATTAGTTTCTGCACCACTTGAACTTCCTATGTTTTCTATAGTTAATACATTTGTTTGTTAATTTTACACTTATTATTATTTTACTAGGTAGGAAAGAAATTAATCAAAAACAGCTTTTTCTTAAAAAAACTATAATTATGTGGGTAGATTCCGTTTTGTATAGGTAGATCGAATTTGTGTATAGCGCCATCTTACGGAGAATTTCAGAAACATTATAGCAGCATGTCAATCAACAAAAATTACCAATTTCACCCTCAGTGAGGGTAATTTAGAATCGTCCTTTAGCTTTACAATCTGCCGCGAATCTTCTCACGTGCACTATGTAATCCAGCATCACAGTCGCGAACGCAACGTCAAGCACGAACAGGGGAATTTTACCTGGAATTATAAAGCAGTTTAGTATATACTAGTTTTGCCCATGGCTTCGATAGTGTTATATCGATTTTATCAAATAACTGTTTTCGCGGATTTTCAAGTCTTTGCTCATCTCACGGGAATATTACCTATGGGTTAATCCAGGGTGTCAGCTACCTTTATATCAAGTTTTATCAAAATTGGTCTCAGAAACTTTCGTCTATTTTTTTTTTTTAATATTTTTTTTTTTAAAAGGACAACTCCCACATTAGGAATATATTCCTGTGTCGCGGGGGACTTTACAAACATACATGAAACGGACACAAAGAACACCCAGACTCAGAACAACAATTTGTGGATCACACAAAGTGTCGTCCCATGTGGGGTTTGAATCCACAACACTCGGCGTAGTAGGAAGCGGCGTGGCGACCGCTTAAACCACTACGCCATCCGTGCAGTATTAAGTGTTATATTTCTGCGCCAAATTTCATCTAGATACGTTCAACCGTTTTGGTGTTCCTGAGTAACAAATATTCATCCAAACTTTTGCATTTAGCCTGTTGGTCTAGGAGTTAGCGATCTTAACTGCTAAGCAAGCGGGCATGAGTTCGATTCTCATCAAAGTCTCATATTGTGTAATGAGCACGATCATTTGTTCTGTGTCTGGGTGTAATTTATCTATAATATGTACATAGTATTTAGTATTATACTCGTATAAGTATGTTTATTTAGAATTATATGTAAAAGGCTCACGCCAAAAGACTTGACTTAAGGTCCCCAAGAGGGAGCAGAGGGCGTCCACAGCAATCCTCCATCGCATTCAGTCCTGAGCTTCCCACTTCAGCTCATCATCATCATTGTGCACTTCCCTGATACGATAATTCAAAATAATAAGGGAATATACCTTTTAGGTCGCAGCACATGAGCCATTGGAATTTGGTGTAGGTGTCCGTCTTGCCATCAGACGTTTGAACTATTTCAGGAGTCAACAGCCAACAGCCTACTTTGTTTACACCTCTAAAAAATAACAACGTCTAGCTGTAAATATATTAAAAATCTGTACTTTTTCCGTCAGTTTCCGACTTCAACGGTGCATCATGATTGTAACCAACTGTGTTCTTCATCAAAGAGAGACCGCGTACCGGAAGACGGTGGTACAACGATACGTGGTCGTTGTGCACAACGTGGGGGAGGAATATGTCCAGCAATGGATGTCTTTCGGCTGAGAAGAAGAAGAAGCATTCTTCATCCCTCAACTCGATCACTGCACCACGACTGTCTCAATGGTGACGCGTAGACACGAAAAAATTAGAATATGTACTAAAACGAGCAGATGTGTCACCTGATGGTAAGTGATTATCGCCATGGACTCAAGGAACCCAAGGGTGGTGCCGGCAATTGAGCCCCCCCCCCCCCCAGGATTAGAGAAACCACCTTCTTTTTTTTCGGTTGGGCCGTCGGTGAACTCCCTCACTCGATGAATTACAACGAAATAATTGCTTAACATCTTGTGAGGTCGCGGTACCACTTTGAACCGGTAAACGTATTTATCATCATCAACAGCCTTTCCAATCCACTGCTGGACATAGGCCTCTCCTTAGAAAGGAGGGTTTGGTCTACTATACCACGCTGGCCAAACGGGTTGGCATTGGGTTAGTTTCAAGTTTTCCTTCTTTTTGCAGTGCTGGTGTCCTGCGTAGTTTGCTGCCTTAGTCGGCTCTTACGACACCCGCGGGATGAATTAGGGTGGTGACACTCTGTATTCTTAATCCGACACCACACCAAATGTGTTTATAGAACAGCTTGTCTTTCGGCTGAGAAGAAGAACTTCTTGCCTACCCTAAAAATAATTTGCCACATGTAGAAGATATCTGACAGTCCTCACCTTTTTTATTTTATTTTATCTGTTTAGGATAATTACTGCTGGCATTTTAAAAACATAAGATATAATACATGAACATCTGATGGCCATTTACAAATATCCGCGATTAGAAATACACACGTAACATTAAATTGGAAGTCAGTAAACAGAGACAAAATCAGCACCCGTAGTCAATCAAAACGCCCGTCCCACAAGCGCACCACTGAAAGTCCTGCACACCAGAATCAACAGCAGTGACCCACGAAAACACCAAGTTATGATATTTTTTTAAGCAAAGAGCACCACGGCCACAAAATATTATGGGTCCTAAAGTTTATATAGTAGTAGTAAGTTTATATAGTATATTTTATTTATATAATATATATGGCAGAATTGCCTAAACGCACAGTAATTTACCCTAGGTGACACAAGATCCCCATGGTACACAGTCCTTACCTCACAAATTCTTTATTAGGTGGATATCCAGGTATTGAAATGCTGCAACCAGAGGTGATGTAGTTGTAAGGATTGTCATCATCATCCACCACTTTGCCATCCTCAGATAAGGCTGCAGTTCGCCGGATGCTGGTGAAGTCTCTTGGAGCAACCATACCAAGGCCCCCGCCAGCTGTCACCTGGTAAGATAGATCAATACCAGGGCCTATTTTCTGGAAAAAATTTTGAACATAATTCAATACAGCCAGGCTTTTAAAATTTAATAGCGTTAAAAACTGAAGAATAATTTCATTTTGATGACATTTATGCGGCTTTGGTTACGGCATTGGACTTGCGATCAAGAGGTCGTGGGTTTGAATCCTGACCAGTAAACTTCCGACGTGAACCCACTCCTAACACAAGCAATTTAGCTTAGCTGGAGGGGTTAAAGGGAATACTAGTAATTTCGGTTGCTAGTAAGCCTTTGAAATTTTTTTATTAAGTCGAGCGCCATCTAACGAAGATTACTTGAACTACGAAGTAACAAAAATGGTTGTGCATTGCGCAACAGAAGTTCTTGTTCTGTTTTGTGTATAGGTTTATGGTTAGAATAGAATAGAATAATTTTATTGTAAAGCAATTTAGTACATCATATATACAAGAGTACATAAAATTAATGGCGGTATACAAATAGCGGCCTTATCACTAAAAATGAATTTCTTACTAATTCATGGGTAATTTTGGTGTGAAATTAAAAGTTACGTTACCTACTTCCATACATACAGTCAGGTCAGAGACTCTTTATACCAGGAAAACATACTAACAATCTTATATAAATAGTACAAAGTGTTTATTTTGGAGACACCCAACTTGTGTGAAGCGTGTAAGTTTTCGTGTCTGTGTTAAGTGTTAATAAAATAGTATCACCGCATTCTTGTGTGCTATTCAACACATAGTCTAAGTACACATATAATTACATAAGCATGGACTCAGTCACGTACGCACTTACTCACGCACGCACTCAATTAGGTACGCACTCACTCAAGCACGCACGAAGATTAGCTCCATTAACAACACTTACACAATACATACCTTAACGGTTTCAGTCTTCAAAATGGTGGGGTTCCACTCTGGCAATTTTGTGAAATTGTCTCTAAACTCCTCGTACATGAACTTTGGAGGGCATTCCACCAAGCCCTGAAACGCAAAGAAACGGGTGATCATTTTAGAAATTTAAATTTTACTTCTTTTATCAGTACCTAAAAAAACATCTCTATTTTTTTTTATTTGACACATGCGCGTTGTCGCACTTTACTCTTGGTTTGTTTTCATTGAAAATGGATTTATGAAATTTTAGCTTTGTTAAAAATAAGATAGAAAAATAAATTTATATTGCTTTATCAATTCGAGTTTATTTCTCTCCATTTTTATTGTCAAATAATGAACGTATAAAAAAAGTCGGACGGAACTACAGGAAAGGAACGCTAACACAAAACTGTTATGGCGGTAGCTCTGTGTGTGTGATTTCCGTACGGAAAAAAAAACTGTGTGTGAATGAATTTTTGGATTGCTAAGTCATCCAAATTTATGCCCTAAAAACACAATCAATAAATAAAAATATTATATTTGTTCGAAATTTTACTGTTTAATGTCCTAAATGCTGAGTTAGTTTTTCTTATAATAATGTTTTTTTAAATAATTTGAGAGTAATTTTTGAAATAATAATTTAAAATAATTTTGCTATTTGAAAATTGATATATGGACGTAAATAGCCTAATCCCTTTTATTAAAGAACGCGATCTTGTGTTGGGAACACAATCTCAATTTTGGGAAATAATGAACGTAATTGAAACCAATAATCTTTGGCATCGTGGAGTTGGCGCCAAAATGCGCATTAGAATATGAACAACTCGAACATAATGCGTGTTTTTTTAAGTTCGTTGAACGCCAATCGTCTGGACAGTTTTACTAAGCTCCTTGATAATACACTTTCTTATCTTAATGATACTAGAGCTAATAGATATCCATATCAAAATATAACTTGATACCGATAAAGCCACACCAGTCAAGTTTAGTACTTATTGGCGGTAAAAAAATACGTGACAATGTGTCACGTCATTCTTCATTTGGAAAAGCGCGCGAAAAGTGACATTTTTACCGCCATCTTAACAGAAGATACAAAATTACTAAGTAGATGTAACTATATAATATTTTTGTAAAAAAATACAATTGAAATAAAAATTTTAATGTGCCCGCAACAGTCTGTTCGTGCCTGTTCAAGCTATTGTTTTCACTTCCCGAAATTATTGACTTTTTTGTTGACTCGTATGAGTGACTCGTATGACTCGATCGCGTAGTGGTTTAAGCGGTCGCCACGCCGATTCCTACTACGCCGAGTGTTGTGGGTTCAAACCCCACTGGGTGTTCTTTGTGTCCGTTTCATGTACATATGTTTGTAAATTCCTCCGCGACACAGGACACATTCCTAATGCGGGAGTTGTCTTTGTAAAAAGGAAAAGAAGAAAATAAGCAATAAGTATTTGTTTTCTGAAACTGACTGTCTTCTTAATTAATATTCTCTTTCAACATGCTCCCATATATCCCATTTTCCCATATCTTCTTCCCAACGTGTTCGTCTGATTGCAATAGACCTTGCCCCTTGTGAAGGACCAATTCCTGTTAATCACACGTAGGTGTCTTATACACACCTCTGAATCCTTTGAAAATACATAAATGCCTAGGTATATGAATGTACTTACAGTAAATCTATACACCTTCCCAAATTTTTCAGTCTTCTTTGACTCCACAATGTCACCTTTGCGGGAGCCCTTCTTCTCTAGGGTCCAGTCAGGCAAGTTAATGACACGCCACGCGTCCTCCATACTCTCCTCCGCCAGAGCTGTGTACTCATCGGTCTGTGGCAACAAAAACGATATATAAATGATCATAGACAAAGCGATCTTTTTATGATACAGGTCTTCTGGTTTTGTAGTCACGAAATTAGAACTAAATCTTAAAGAGTAGTGAACAGAAATAACTTCTCTTTCTAGAATTGTTTGAGTTTTTCTTATTGATGACATGCTTCTCGAATGAGATGAATCTTCTCAACGTAATTTTGACTAACCCTGATGTTGTTATTACGTACGAAATATTTTTTTAACTAATATAATTACTACGAGTATTATAAATGAAAAAGTTTTTTTTTAATGTACGATGGTAACCAGACTGCTGATAAACAGACATACATATTTCTAAATACATACATATTATAGATAAAGTACACCCAGACACAGAATAAATGACCGTGATCACCACACAATTGTTTGTCCTCTGTGTCTGATCCGCAAGGAGCCAACGCCTGGGTGCCACCACTGCGATGGCCAGACCGTGGACACGGCTCTCCACACGCTGGCAGAGTGCCCGGCGTGAGCAGAGGCGAGACCTCGTGGCGGCCATTGGAGTGGGAGTTCTCTCGCTCGATAGCCTGATTGCGGCTATCGTGCGGAGCGAGAGTGCGTGGAACTCTGCCGTCTCCTTCTGCGAGCAAGTTATGCTCGCGAAGAGGTTTAGGATTCTCCCGGCCCGCCAGGCCCGGGAACGGGCCAGGTACCGCAGGCGACTTCGGCGGCGGAGGTCGCAGAACGACCTCCGTCCTCCATAAGCGCAGGCCTGGGGGTGACAGGTGAGGCCATCTGTCACCCTAGCAGAAGCAGGCCGGGGTGGCGGCGAGCGCGTTACGAAGCGCGCTCGCTTCCAGGGAGCACAGGGAACATGGGGTTCAGACACGGGGGGGAGGGTCGTCTACTCGTCTGTAGATGACCCGAGGTATGTCGGGGCACCAAGGACTTCCTTTCTAGGGTATACCTGGTTCCCCGGCTATTAGTACCCGAGACGGCGTGCGGTTTTAGTCGGTTCGAGTCCGTGTGGTGGTATCCGAAGGGGATTTGAGGCCGGAAAAAAAAAAAAAAAAAAAGGGTGCGAATCGAAACCACGACCTCTGGCGTAGCAGTCACGGTCACTAACCACTAGACCAACAGGTCAGTTTGTTAGGATGGATGGGTGTTTGTTACTTTACTTTTTGTGTTTTTTTTTATAACGCAAGGGGGTAAACGAGCAGCCGGTGTCCTGACAAAAAGGGACTACCACCGCCCATGGATCCCTGCAGCTCAATAGACACAAGTGTGTTTCCACTCTTTGTACCCTGACCCTCTTATCCAGATTTAGGGTTAGGTTGGACGTTGGGCATCCGGTGACTTCACTTCACACCGAGTGGGTGGAAAGCAGCGAAAGAATTGCGTAACACCGGTTTTCTGTGAGGCCGTGGTATTACTCCGGTTGAGCCTACCCATTTATGCCGAAGCATAACTCTCCCACAGTTAATAAAAAAGTGTGTGTGTCCAATTCACACGGCAGAAGTGAAACTGCTGATTTTTTTTTATCTTATAAAAAACCCTATAAAATTTCGGCCTTGGCCCGGGAATCGAACCCACTAAGGCAGCGTTTATCAAATTCCACGCGAATGAAATCGCGGGTCTGGTACCCGCGATTTCTTTCGTAGTCTAGTCTAGTATTAAATAAAAAGATAAAATATTCACACTGTCAAAATATTATATTAAAAATAATGTGTAATGTATTCTATTTTAGTCTCTCGCCGACTTAATCCTATACATTTATGTGTTTGTTTCTTTATCGGGGCACATTTTCGTTTCATCGAGTTTCAAATCACAACGATTCTAAAGAAATTTAAATTTATACGTTAGAAAAATTATTTCATCAGACTTGTAAATATAATAATAATATCATAATCCATTTTATCTAGATTATGATAATATGTATGTTTTCAAGTGCTAATAATGAAAAAATCTTATCCTCATAATTAATCTTTTAAGAAACAAAAACAGTTTATTGGCCTGACTTATCGATGCCTAAGATAGATTAAAAAATTAAAGGCCCTAAGAGGTATGTGAGTGGCGTAAGGCCGCTCGCCGAGTCATGCCGTGCCATGATGTCATAATGCTCGTCCCGGCTGGAGACTCCACGTGCCGGTTTTGCCGCCGTGGAGGCGCTTCAGCCGGTCATCTTCGATTGGGCAGGGCGGCTCTTTCCTTCCTACTGACGCAGGTCCTTTCCGGGAACGGCTGCTTCGGGAAGTATCTGCACTCAGTCGCTAGGAGGGAATTGAGTTTCGCCTGTCACCACTGCGATTGCAGTGAGGACATGGCTCAGCACACACTGGCAATTTGCCCTGCTTGGGCGACGCAGCGTCGAGTCCTCGTTGCAGTCATTTAAGTATACGCTCCATGGCCGGTAGTGACAGTTGTTTTAAAGCGGTCGCATCCTTCTGCGAAGACGTCATCCCGCAGAATGAGGCGGCGGAGAGGGCCCAGGAAGATGATTTTCACTTGTACCCAATTCTCGGCGGTGGAGGCGCGCTTACCAGCGCCTTATGCCACACTAAGTGTGGCCGCGGGTGGACCGGACGGATTTTCCCTTCACCCGCCATAACGGCCAGCTGCGAGGATGCGACGTCGAGTGTGCCAGACATCGCCTAAATAGAGTATGTACCCGAAGGTGGTGCGCGCGTCATTGCGGGCACTAGGAGGGACCGGATGTCATAATTCGTCCTAAATTAAAAAACAGCAGTTCCCGGATCCCTCCTATTACAGGCCCAAAGTGGCACACCGTGTGGTTTTAGTCGGTCCGATTGAGGCACACCACCTCGCCGCATACCACGGTGGGGGCCTGCTCGAGGGGGTTTCCACACGTAAAAAAAAGTTTAAGAAATTATACTTTTTGCTTGTTTAATTAAAAAGTAAAGCTTGGTGACAGATAACATGCAAAAAAAACGAAAAAGTAAATTGTAATGAAATGGACTTCATGTATACTCTAACGTAGTTTCAGTGTCCGTCTTAAAAGAAACAATAAATTGTGAGTGACGTAGGTATGTAATTACTGAGAAAATGAATTTAGGGAGTTAATCGTCAAAAGCCCGTGTTGAGTGAAGTAACTCATTCTTTGTTTTTCACCGAGTGAGTGAGATTACCGGAGGAAAAATCTCCTATTCGCTCCTTATTTATATGGTTCTGTGGCAACTTCCACATACAGAGAAAAAATAACACTACAGCCCCTTACGACAACACACCGAACTACGGAGTAATTACGAATGTATCTGTATCACGATATTAACAATTCTCTCGCCGATTAGCATATTATATACAATTTCCCAACATCAATCGTTGGGCCGCGGCCTCGAGGATTCACCCTTTGGACGGCGGTAGCCACTTGCCAGCAGGCCAGCCGTTTATTCGTTTGCATCCAGTATCATAAAAAAGTATATAAGTTGACAGGTGTCTAGCAGCTTTGGCTTTTAACATTTATTTAATGACAACACTACGTCACAAAATACTTAATAATAGTCTATAGCTAGTAGACTTACCGTAAGCCATTCAGAATGGAACTCTTCCTCGCATGTGTTAAAAAGCACCTTCATCCAATTTGACGTAGAGTAGCCGGTCTTTGAAACCTTACTTTCATATTCTTCGGGACTATTCGCGCTGTTTACGTCTTCTATATATTTCTCCATCCCTTTCCCTTTGACAGTTGACGGAAGAGCAGTGGCCATTTTGATTTTTAGAGTGATTTTTTTCACTTATGGGTTTCCTGTACTGTTATTGTCATCCAATCGTTTTTAAGCTTGTCTTTTGAAATATATTTTTTAAATACCTAACAGTTTAATTTTACAAAACGTAAAAAAGTCCTTCATTAGACCTCGTATTGCAAAACGATGTTTCTTTAGAAATTGCTGCAAATGACTAACATAATTACAGCATTTTCTAAAAACTCGTAGTATAAGAATCGTTAAAAATGATTTGCGCGATGTAGGAAAATCAAATGTTAGTTTGGTTTATATTAACTAGATGGCGCTAAACTCCATTAACAGCAACAGTTCAAATCTGAACAGTATAATTCTCGATTGTAATTAATTTAAGGAAAGTAAAAAAAGATAATCTTCGATTCTAAAGTCCATGTACAGCCAAATACCTTTTATGAGATCAAGAGTAGATCGGAACTGAATTTCGAAATAATTTTATTGCACGCGATTCTTAAAAATGAAGCAGTTTTCTGTACGTATTGGGTGTAATAACAGAATAACTAACTCTGAACATGGTTTAAATCATGAAGATGTTATTGGTGCGTGGTGTCTCCTCAGCTAGGTCTAAGATCTATCATAATCTCACTTATCCTCTCATCCGACGGCAAACTAGGACACGCGGTTGGTCAAATCAAATTTCGCGTTTCCCTGACTTCCTGTATCACATTTCCATCGCCTTTCGAAGCACTCCTATGGATTGCAACTCATCAATTTTTGATATCCGTTTCCGTGTTAAATATACCAAGGTATATATCGAAGTCCGGTATTAAAACTTTCAAGATTTTTTTTATTGTATATATAGGGGTGCTTTGTGTTCGCCCCCCATACTCGGGAGGGGGAGGGGGGAAGGGGGCATTTGTGCAGATAAATTGCTCTCCCACGGAAAAACGCTTAAGACAGTAGTATGTCTTTTCTTACCAATGTTATTAGTGAATCACTGATGACCTTGAACAATAGTAAAAAAAACTATTGGGACTAAAAGAACAGGGGTCAGTGTCGTGGTTAAGCTCCAGACAGATGTGGCGCGACGACCATGACCCATAGTGCAAGGGGTTGGTTTGAGATGGCCCTCGTAAAAGGGCAAAGGTCTTCCCTAAATCCTTCTTAACATAGAACGATTTGGAGAACACCGAAGACCTTTACCCAGTGAGTCAGTTTGGGTAAGGTTTAAATCAAATTAAACTAATCTGACTAGGTGGTTAAATCATTAATTCGTTATCATTAATACATAAATGGGGACAAAAATAGTAATGAAGTACAAAGGTGAATAAATAAGATTAGTTAGCAATCAGTTCGAAACGCTGTATAAACAAAAAGGTTCCAGTTTGAATAAAGTCCCGATTAGTTCAGTCCCGAAAATCAAAAGTACAAAAACAATTATACCTTATTGGTTTCACTATAAGAGTTAAATTAGAATGCCATTTTTGTAACAATTTGAATAACAATCCACCACAATAACAGATTTCATGCTATGACACCCATTTTATAATTAAAACTTTTTTTAAATTAACTATAATACTCTTTCACTACGGTTAATATTAATTATTTAACATTCCTTTTAAGAAAATATTTTTGTAAGTTAGTTAGTTGTCAAGATAAATATTAAAAGTATACAATTTGATTATACCACTTTATAAAACATCAATGATAGCCTAGATGTGTCATACAACTGATACATCACAAGCTGTCATTTTATACAACTCTTAAGACGATTAGCATTAAAAAAAGAAACTTATTTGACTTGCAAATCAAGCGCATTTTGACGTAATTATTAGCTATAATCACAATTAGCAATTATATTTATATGTTTTATATTTATTTCACTTAGAACTTACACTTTTAAATACTAATTTACACTTTGTTATTTATAGCTAAACTCACATGCGTTTGGCTCACGTGTTGTGTAAACACAGATATTTAATGTAGTTGTATCTTTATCAAATGTGTGATAAATATACGTGCGATATCAAAGATGGCCGCCTATGGCTTCCTTTGTGTTTTTTATTGAACTAGTTTTTTGTATGAGTTATGTTTTTATTAAGATGCAATACCTAATATTTAAGTTTTTTGACATTGTTACTTGTAAATTGGAGAATGCTGGGGTCAGGTGTTTTTGGAAAATGAATAATAACAATTAATAAAGTATTTGCAGCTTGCCAACCTATGCCTACAGTCGTATGACCATTAGACATGGAAATTATTGCTACTTATATATATTATTCATATGATGAAATGATTGGTTCAAGTCACTGTGATTGTGATTTGGTCATAGACAAAGATAAATGGCATTAAAATCAATCAAAATTCTTTTCATCCAATTACGACGTTTTTTTTTATCATATGATTTATCACATGTGATTGTGATTCTATTCCATCCCTTGCATGGCGTCTGGATTAATTATTCACATTAGAAAATATTAATGAACACACAGAATTTATTATGTGTCAGACATTACGAATGGTGGGTGTTCATTAATATTTTGATCGATTTAAAGACATTTATTTACTTACATAATGAGAAAATGTAATAAACACAAAATAAACGCGTTAAGTATCTCTGTGATCACAATACACTTTACAGTAATAAGTATAAAACTAAAGATATGAACACAATTTTATTAGTGTCAGTACTTTTTGCTAATGTCATCTTCTAAACTCATTTTAAATTTAAACAAGCTATCACTTTTAGTAATATCATCAGGTATTTTATTATAAAGTGACCTCATATAATATATTTTTCTTACCATAATCGGTTCTAAGTATTCATAATTCTATTCAAGCTGGGAATCGAACTCAGGACCTCCGGCTTAGTAGAATGGATCACTAATCACCGAACCAAAATGCCCATTAGAATAAAAATGTTAGACCATACGGTAACTTACGTGTCTATTGTAAAGATTTTACTTAGAAGTTTGAAATGCAATGTTTTTTTTGTTGACCATATAACTATATGGTCAACAAAAAAAGTAGTATTCGATTTATTATAGTCTAAATAAGTATAAATAGGCGGGATATAAATCACAACTGACATTGGTCGTCATTTAAATGGAAATATAAAAAACATTTAACTTACGAAAATAATGAAAAAGTAAAAACTTACACTATCCACTTCGAACTCGCTTCCAAGTGATAACACAGCTAATTACTCAGCGACAGCGGAAAGGAACTTAGTGGCCAACGGTTGGACACAATTTTTTTATGCTTTACAGCTTTGACAACCTAACCAAATTAAGATAGCTAGTTACAAATGAAGCAAAATAAATTGCTTATTCTATAAAAGTCGATTAAAAAACAGCAATATATTTTTAATTTACTTTAAAAAGACAACTCTAGCATTAGGAATATATCGCGAATAAGTCGCGTGGACGCCGTGTGAGTTTTCACCTCAGAATTTACTACTACGTTGAGTGTTGTGGGTTCGAACCCCACATGGGACGACACTTTGTGTGATCTAAGTACAAATTGTTGTTCTGAGTCTGGGTATTCTTTGTGTCCGTTTCATGTAAGTTTGTAAAAGTCCCCCGCGACACAGAATATATTCCTAATGCGGGAGTTGTCTTTTTTGTAAAAAAAAAATTAGAAGGAGGAGGGGTTTGGCTCCAGCAACTTCCCTCACTCGATAAAAAGCTACAAAAGAATTGCGTGATTTTCTGTAAAGCTGCGGTATTTCCCTGTCTTAATCTTTGCCTTCTTAGGTATGCTTTGGCCGCATTACAGACGAAATAATCTATCCTAATATTATAAAGCTGAAGAGTTTGTTTGTTTGTTTGAACGCGCTAATCTCAGGAACTACTGGTCCGATTTGAAATTTTTGTTCAGTGTTAGATAGCACATTTATCGAGGAAGGCTATAGGCTATATATCATCACGCTAAGACCAATAGGAGCGGAGCACCAATGAAGAATGTTTCAAAAACGGAGAAAATTTATTACTATTGAGAGACGCAGACGAAGTTGCGCGGGTCAGCTAGTATATTATACGCGCAGAAATTGTTGTTATTCAGTGGGTACCTACTCTTCACACGACTTTTAGTGTAACTTTCACACCTTATAAAAGTATGTGTTGTATAATTATTAATTAATCCATTAGATTATTATTATCTATTATTTTAATACATTTGATACTATTTTAATAAGTAGGTAATCATTTTTGTCACGTATACAGTTATACTGTATGACGTATGACAATCTGTATCTAATAATGATGAAATAAAAAATATTACTAGAATATTCTGACGATTACCAAACAAATAGCGGTACTGGCAACTAATAATAGTCTTTAAAAATAAAATTATGCAGCCTTCTTTATTGAAGTCAGGTAAAAAGCACGACCTGTCGGGGCACCAGGGACTTCCTTTGTAGGGTATACCTGGTTCCCCGGCTATTAGTACCCTAGACGGCGTGCGGTTTTAGACGGTTCGAGTCCGACATGCCACCGAAAGGTGGTATCCGAGGGGATTTCCGCACGGAAAAAAAAGGTAAAAAGCACAACCAACTGTATTGAGGTATACCGCCTCTTTTTATGTTTTTTGAACAACAAACAAAATAATGTATTATTTGAGATGAAAAAAAACCATTGAACTCGTGACACTGTTACCGTTACCGACACCTCTGTATATAAGTATCTACATATATTGTCTCAGTTTACCCGAGAGTTGAGTTTGGGTTTAAATACATCGATAATATAACTATATAAACATATATATACGTACAAAATAGGTATATATTCATGTGGGAAGTTTTCGAATCGAAAAAACAAAAAAGCTGTTATAATAAAAAAAAAGGCAGTTTTCACTTCTGTCGGCATTCCCACAGTGTTTCACTGTCACTGTTTTGTTTGTGGTATATATGGGCAAACAAACACACAGACAGGACATACGATGAAAGTCACACAATGTGGCAATCACTCAAAATCATGTGACCTGTCTTTGACAAAACTGCAAATGGTCGGAGGCAATTCTGAGCTCCCCAGCGCCCGGTGTCTCTTCTTCCGGATAGGAGATTACTGACCGTCTCCCGTTCTTCACACAATGAAGAGGCAGAATTCCACGTCTCGGTATTGATAGCACGCAGGCGGAGCTGAGACCGTTGCACTTCTATTTCCTGAGTAGTTGGTCTCAGGTACCCTCGCGAGGTTCATCACCCATGGTGCAGTTCTAGCATTTATTTAGAATAGAATTGATGTTATAGATATTAGGCCATCATCATCATCTGTTAATTTGCGCCCCTTATCATCATCATCATCATCAACAGCGTTTAATAGTCCACTGCTGGACATAAGCCTCTCCTTAGAAAGGAGGTTTCGGCCTACTATACCACGCAGGTCAGACAGGTTGGCATAGGGTTTGTTTCAAGTTTTTACCCGTGTGGTTTTAGTCGGTCCGAGTCCGACACACCACCCCGCCGCAAACCCCGGAGGGGTGACGGTCCGAGGGGATTTCCACACGTTAAAAAACAAAAAAAAAAGGTTTGTTTCAAGTTTGCCTTCTCTTTGCAGAGCTGTTATCCTGCGTAGATTGCTCCCTCAGTCGGCTCTGACGACACCCACGGGATGAATAGGTATGGTGACACTCTGTATTCTTGATCCGTCACCACACGTATAATTACGGATATTACGGAGGTACTTACGAAATGTTATATTTTTTTATTTGTTTCTTTAAACGCCGGTAATTTCTGAAACTATGAGTCAGATAAGAATTCCTTTTTTGTATTGAAAAGAGTATGATGATGATGATGATTGAAAAGAGTATTTACCGAGGTATAATATAGGCTATAAAACACCACGCCAGAATTCATACTAGTGGAGCAGTGACCACAAACGCATGGGCAAATGTTAGATAATTATATTTATACGCCTGCTTCTAAAATTAAAAGTCATTATCTGCTGATAACTTGTCTTGTAATACTGTAAACGATAAGTAGTCTGAAAATTACGATGGTGGTAAGAATACCACCATTTGTTGTAAGCGCCACCAGCGCTTCTGCGCATACGCAATGCTTGCAACTAACACTCACAACTGTAATTTGATACTAGTGTTTGCACGCAGCTTCGCGACCGGTGACTTAACCTGTCACCCCAACTCTGTGACCGGGTTTTTTTTCATGGTATAAGGAGGCAAACGATCAGACGGATCACCTGATGGTAAGCAACTACCGTCGCCCATGGACACCTGCAACTCAAAAGTCACAAGTCCGTTGCCGCCCTTTGAGTCCCTCTCGCTCGAGTCAGCGGGAGGGGGGATTTGGGCTCCGGCAACCTCACTCACTCAGTGAAAGGCAAGGAAAGAATTGCTTAAGACCGGTTCTGTGAGGCCGTGGTATCGCTACGGTCGAAAGTACGTACTTAAAACCTTACGTTGAGCGCGTTAGTTCAGACATGATTATATATTATGGAACGCTAAAGTTTTAAGTCATTTTACTTTTTAAACTTTTTTACCGAGTTTTCTGAGATCAAAATTATGTTAACATTGTTGGCGTTTAATTAGCATCTGCCTCCCCTTTCAGGCAAAAGACGCGAGTCTTTATACGTACATGTGTATATCCAAACCAATACAAATACACATTTACATGCATATATTACATTTTTAGTGAGCGTTAATCGAACCGGAGACCTATGACGTTACTACTACTTTCTTTTGGTTTTACAAACAATTCTTACTATATTTCTATTTATTAGGTACAGAAGGGGGTGTACATATGTCCGTGTAGTGACGGATTGAGAATACGGAATGTCACTACCCCAATTCATCCCGTGGGTGTCGTAAGAACCGACTAAGGGCGCAAAACAACGCAGGACACCAGCACTGCAAAAAGAAGGATAACTTGACACAAACCCTATAAGAACCCGTCTGGCCAGCGTGGTATAGTAGGCCAAAACCTTATTTCTAAGGAGAGGCCTATGTCCAGCAGTGGACTATTAAAGGCTGTTGATGTGATGATGATGATGATGTGATAAGGGGGTGTGTAGAATAAAATAAATAACACATAATACAGTTGATATAAAAATCGTTTATTACTTAATACTAAAATTATAGGTACATTAACTTACATAATTATCAATAAATATATGTACTATGTTATTTTATAAATTTATTACCAATTTTAATAAATACATTTAATATTTGTCTTATTTATTTATGGAAAAAATATTATTAATTGTACTATAAAAATTAGAAAGACGTGTAGAACGGAAAACAAAAAGGAATTTGGACCCAATACTTTTATATTATATGGGACTAAAATGCATTCCAGCTTAAATGTAGTACAACGCCATCTAGTGGTGGTAGAACGAATCAGAAGAACATGATACTATGACTAGGATATAGAACCAAAAGTTAAAAAAAAACAATTATTTACTAAAATTGGTAAATTCATTTTGTAATAAAACAAAGTATAATTATAGAATATGCTATTATCAGTTTAATAGATATTGTTTATACTTTGTTCGTTCTTTATTTCTATACAGGATTCATGTTCGTGTAATATTTTTAGGCAAGCGGTAGCTGCTTATAAGGAATGGCGTTGACTGAATGGTGTTCTTTGAATAGTTCTTAGAGGGGGGTGCGAAGATATTTGAGAGCATATCCAAAGTCTGTTTGCCATATAAACATCTGTGGCAATCGTTACGGGTAGTTGGAACCCTAAAAGAATCAACAACAGTCTTTTTACGGAACTTTAATATTCCTACTTGGGTTGTGGAGGTCTGATGGTAGTCGCTCCACGTAAACAATCGAACTTCAACTGTATCGTATTAGACTTAAAGTCGACCCCAACGTAGAAAAAAGGCTCGGAGGAAGGAAAACTATCAAGTCAAGAATATAGATATATAAAACTAATAGACACCAAGCTAAGCCGGAGACAGACGGGCGAAGATGGCGCAGTTATAACGGTTTCTTTTTAGAACTAAGGAACCCTGTAATTTTTTTTTATGTTAGACGGGGCAGACGAGCAGACGGGTCACCTGATGGAAAGTGACTATCGCCGCCCATGAACGTCTGCAACTTAAGAGTCACAAACGCGTTGCCGGCCTTTTAGGAAGGAGTACGCTCTTTTATTGAAGGTTTGAAGGTCGTATCGGTCCGGAAATACCGCAGATGATAACCCGTTCCACAGATCGGTTGTGCGGGGCAAAAAGTGTCTCGAAAAGCGCACAGTAGTGGAGCGCCAACTATCCAGGTAATGAGGATGAAAATTTTACCGTAAATGAGATACAATAAAGAGTATGTTTTTATTGGATAGTCAAAACCGTAACAAATTGATTTAACACGGAAAAGCTCGAAGGAAGATCCTGTCTGTTCTATATTAAAAAAAAAAAAAGAAATAAAATACAGTCGAATCAAGAATTTAATTCTTAAAGTCGGATAAAAACGTCAGTCAGTTTCTTTTTACCAGTAGTGTCAGTCAGAGATTTATTACACGAACCAACTTACATTAATAGTACTGTTTTTTAGTACTTTGGTGTCAGGTTTTTAAAAAAATAATGTCATTTTTGTGAGGATTGAGAATAATAATGTTAATTACAGCTTGTCTGATAGCTGATAGTCGCACCAAAATAATATTGTTTATAAGATATATCCAAAGCAACAGTGGACAGTAAGACTTTAGCAAGATAACACTATTCAAAATGATACAGTAATTTTGAGTTTCATGTAGAAGAAAAACAGACATCACTTTGATTTATTTTCGTATAAAAAAATAAAAAAGATACAAAACAAAACAAGTAAGTTAAATAAATATAATAATTTAAAAGCCGATATAGTATAGACAATACGTTTTTTTAACCATAGAGATATAAGCATAGCCTCAATCTTACTATATAGGCAAAGAGAGAGATGGATAACAGATAGTTCCCTTTATCTCTTTCTAGTCGAACTCTGTGGTTGGCTGGGGAAGTTTCTAATCTCCCGCCTATTCTACGATCAAAACCATGTCCACTTTACGATAGCCAATAGCAGCTTAGCTAAACAGAGACAGAGGGATCTATCGGATATCCGTCTCTCTCGTTGCCTGTATCTCTTACACTTACAGGCAGTTGTCCCCCGTATTCTCTCTATGATTTTAGCACTTCCTATAAGGATATGGCTGTTTGTAATATATGTACTTAGTCTGGCCATTAATACTATTACAATTAAAAGAAACCATAATATTGCATTTGAATTTAGAATCTGTCATGTCTGTTTTGGTGTCTAATATTTTTGTGATATTAAAATGGAGTGGGGTGATAAAGAGACCCGAATTGCTGTGATTACACAAAGTAGGGTAGGCAGGTTGTTATTATTGTTGTTGTATGCCAGGACAAAGATCAAGTCGTCCACGTAGTATTCGTACGAAAAGCAGTGAAGAAAAGAATTCGAAGAAACCAACACATTCACAATCTCATAAATTCGCGTTTAAAAAATTAATTGAGTTTAGAGTTCATTGTTATATATTATTCATTAACCCGTCTGGCCAGCGTGGTATAGTAGGCCAAAACCTCCGTTCTAAGCAGAAGCCTATGTCCAGCAGTGGACTATTAAAGGCTATTGATGATGTTACATATTTATAATGACAGTTTTCAATACACCAAAATTAATTTTAACACTGACTATGTACAAAAACAAATGTTTTTATATATTTATATATATATAAATTGATATACAATATATTTTTTTATATACATGATGTGAGAAACGAATCATTTTTGAATGAGGCAATTTTATATTTAATTAAAACTTAAATCATAATTACCAGTTAACGTCAGTTTAAACTTAATTTATTAATTACATAAGCTTAATTAATTTATATACATTGTTAGGAAAGTGTTTTATTTATTAATTTGTGTTAACCTAATGTAGCAAACAATTAGTCGTGCCACTGTAGCGTCAATTCAGAATTTTATTTGAATGTATATACATTTTAGTTTCATGTATAGGGCAGGCAATAGAGCACACAGGTCATCAGATGGTAAGGGACTACCATCGCCTATGGACAACCTCCAGACTCATAAATGCGTTGCCGAATTTGAGTCCCTCATCCCAGAGTCAGGAGGGTGCGCGAGGAGGGGGGCGGTTAGAGCTTCAAATTGTTACTTTTCAATATTTTTAAAATTTTATATGTCCAGTGGACTATTAAAGGCTGTTGATAATGATGATATAACCAACATAAAAACCCATTCAGACTACCTAGCATAATGTGCTTTTCATCACCAATTTAAAATAACAACTCCCGCATTAGGAATATATCCTGTGTCGCGGGGGACTTTACAAACATACATGCAACGGACACACAGAACACCCAGACTCAGAACAACAATTTGAGTTGTGTGAATACACCAAGTGTGTATAAATGAAAATTGAACTCGGAAGTTTCCAGAACATTAATAATAACCTCACACATCTCACACACGGCCGTCTGATCCCAAACTAGGTAGAGCTTGTACTATGGTAACCAGACTGCTGATAAACATACTTATATATTACTAAATATATACATATTGTACATAAATTACACAAACACAGAAAAAATCTATTTCACTCCTTCTTTATGAAAACTTCTTTGGGCGCGTTGGGTATTTTTGAACAACAAACAAAAGAATGTCTTTTATGGAAAAAACCCTTTACCTTGGAAGTTACCCTTACCGACACCTCTGTATATAATTCAAATTCAATTCAGGGGGAGCCGCGGGCAAAAGCTAGTATTTAATAAGGTAAAGCCAATGAATATTTTTGGAGAAGATTATTTTTTTAGTTTTAAAAATCCACTATGTTCTAATAACATATGCGATCGAAAACACAAAATCGACTAAAAAGACTAGTTATATTTCTCATAGTGTGTAAATAAGAATTTGTTTTTTTTTTAAATCAACATAATTAAAAGAGGTATCTTATTAAAATAAGGAAATATATATTTTGTAAATGCATAAATTGTGTACTGTACTATATTGTATTGTATTTTTAAATATGTTACAGTCAGAACTCTGAGCCAGTCATAATCATTTTTAACCGTTACTGGGCAGTAGCACTTTTGACTACAAGTCACGCCATCTACTCGTGTTGTTGGTGAATCATTTTGGTTAAATGAGGTTCCAACAGTACCGGCCACAGATTAAACTAAAGAGGAAATAATGTTACATATCAATAAATTAATCCATCACATTACTTAAAATATTCTGGAATATTCTTTTCCATGTTGAAAATTAAGGAACCGCATACGGAAAATTTGTTTAATTCTCTTTCTCGCGTCGTCAAATTCCTTGAACCCTGTTTTATACATAGTTTTTAGAATGGCTTGTTATGAAGCTATCCACGTTTGCTAAAATTATTTTGCACCAGGCCGTGGTCACAGGCTGTCTGTCAAAACAAAACGTCAGGTAATTCCAAGACATTTACGTAATACCTACCGTGAGCGCATTAATTCTTGTAAATATAATTAAATATTACGAAACGAGACGACTGTCCACTTATGTTGCTGACTGTACCAACAACAAAACTTAAAAAATTCTTAGCTTTAAGTATTCTTTAGCTTTCTTAAAAAAACATTCAATCTTTACATTTCACCCTTTACTTAAATCACTCACCCCTCATATAGAACTAATTCCACCCACACAGTGATAATTTAAAATCGTCCCTTAGCTTTACAATCTGCCACGTATTTTCTCACATGCACTATGTAATCCAGCATCAAAGTTGCGAAGGCAGCGTCAAGCACGAACTGGGGAATTTTACCTGGAAATTTAAAAAGAGTTTATTTAATGTTAATATTGTTAATCTGTGGTTTGTGGTGTGACTCGGATGGACAAAGTCAGTGATGAGTATATACGAGGGAGTCTGAAAGTAGCGCCACTGGATGAAAAGTTAAGAAGTAATAGGTTATCTTGGTATGGACATGTCATGCAGAGGGATAAGGAAAATGTGGCCAAGTGAAGGGGAAGTCCAAAGAAAAACCTGGTGGTGGATGGATTGTATGAGTGAGGATATGGCTAGGAAGGGAGTAAACAGTGACACATACGAGACGGATTAAGAATACGGACCGTCACCACCCCTATTCATCCCGTGGGTGTCGTTAGGGCCGTCTAAGAGAGCAAACTACGCAGGACAACAGCACTGCAAAGAGAAGGAAAACTTGACACAAATCCTATACCAACCCGTCTCGCCAGCGTTGTAGCTATAGTAGGCCAAACAAAGGTGATGATGTGGCATACGAGTCAAGTTCGACTAGAGTGATAACACGGCCTCACAGGAAACCGATGTTTAGTAATTCTGTCGTTTTCTGACCAAGACCGGTATGATTGGCGCTCCTGGAGACCTCCATTCAGAGGAGAGAGAGGAGTGCCGAACGTCGTAGGACCGAACAGCTACCGAAACCATGGTGGGATGATTCGTGAGGAGTTCCTATTAAAAAACCATTAACTTCTAGAAGAAATTAAGCTTGAAAATATTAAACAGAAATTAAAATTACCTTTAAGGTCACAGCACATGAGCCATTGGAATTTGGTGTGTGTCTCTATCTTGCCACCAGGGGTCTGGACTGATCGAGGCGTCAGTAGCCAGCAACCTACTTTATTTACACCTCTGAAAAATAAAATGATGATAGTTTAAAATTCTCTTTGAAGTTACAGATTTTTTGACTGCACGGATGGCGTAGTGGTTTAAGCAGTCGCCACGCCGCTTCCTACTACTTCGCGTGTTGTGGGTTCAAACCCCACATGGGACGACACTTTGTGTGATCCACAAATTGTTGTTCTGAGTCTGGGTGTTCTTTATGTCCGTTTCATGTATGTTTGTAAAGTCCCCCGCGACACAGGATATTTTCCTAATGCGGGAGTTGTATTTTTAATTTATAAAAAAAACTCATCCCTTACAGCAGTGACCAGAAGACTCCATATCCTCCTTTTCCTTGGAGACCTTTTCCCAAACTGGGTTAGAGTCGGCTTTAAGTCTACTACGATACGGCTTAACTTGGACTTTTTACTGCCGACTGCCATCAGACCTCCACAACCCAAATAGGCTCTAGGCGATATAGAAGTTCTATAGAAAGACTGGACTTCTTAGGGTTCCAACTACCCGTAACGATTGCCACAGATATTCCTATGGCAACCGGGACCGACGACATAATGTGTTCTCCGAGGCACGGAGGGGGGGTCTTAATATGTTAAGAATGGTCACCCATCCATAGACTGACCTGGCTAAGATTGCTTAACTTTGCAATGTGTTAACCTATTCGATAACCACTTAGCCACGATCTCTTCTAGATAACTTTATTCATATATATCCTGTTAAATGGCGCGGAGTTTATAGCACAACCAGTTTGAATTACAGGGGTGTGTGCTAGAAAGAAACCTACTGGTAATAAGTTACACATCGAGAAGGACTTCCTTCTGCATCCGGCCTTTCATCTAGCGACCTGATGTAAGCCTCGAGGATGTCAGTCAAGGTTCTTAGCAAATAATTATTAACGTATTTCTTTTTGAGGGAAATTCCTTCGGTTCTCCAGCTTCTTGGGAAGGTCATCGTGGCATTGCAAGACCCAGGTATGTGGTATTTGCAAGAAAATCATCCCGACGACCAGCCTCAGGCGGCCTACTCTAGGGAGGACTCTGACCATGTGACTTTACGGTCCCCCACGCTTGGGATATGGCCTAACTGCACCAATCTGCTGCTCTCAATTTGGTGTCGGAACTGTCGGATCATGTTGATATTTTTCCGTGTTCGCTTAAAGAGTTCACAAGGGCCCATATATTACGTACTGACTAGCTCTAGTTTTTAATTGTATGTGTTTACGTATTTTATCATAGTTTTGTTTGTTTTTTTGTAAGTCTTGCATTATTGTATTGGGATTTCTGTGATAATAATGTATAGTCTATATATATATATAAGAGATTTCCACTTATATAGTCACTCATCACGATATCTCTGGAACCATTAGAGATAAAGACTTGAAATTTGGTAGGAATATTCTTTTCACCGAGTAGAGGTCAGCTAAGAAAGGATTTTAAGAAATTAAAAAAAAAGAAAAAATTTGGTAAATAATGTAAATAGCAAAACAACCTTTGCAGGGTCAGCAAGTATGGTATAAATGACTAAATAAAATAAATAAAAATATTCTAGGGAAGCCGTAAGGGGGGAAGCCCCACGAACACATGCATGTAATGAAACCTGACAGCACTTACCTCACAAGATCCCTATTGGGAGGATATCCTGGCACAGCGACGCTAATACCCGAGCTGATGTAGCAGTGAGGGTTCTCATTCGCATCTACTACGGAACCAGTTTGTGACAGAGCTGCCGCACGTCGGAGGATGATGAAATCTCTTGGCGTGATGATGCCTCGGCCGCCGCCAGCAGTCACTTGGTAAGAGAGGTCGATACCTGGCCCTATTTCCTAATAGAAAAATTATAACTTATAACCAGAGATTTGTGCGTATTAATTTTTATTAATCGACCTAGAATAGAATAGGCTAAGTAAACATGCTTTTTATATTCAAATTCACAATAATATTCATATTAAATCTTAACATTATGTAAAAAAAAACAATAATGACGAAATAGTAAACATACAACACAAACTGCACAAAAGACATTGAGATAATACATCCAAAACTAAAGCACTTAAATAAAACAAAACGATAAAAATTAAGTGCGTACTTATGACTCTTGAACTGCAGGTGCTATGGGCGGCTGTAGTCACCCACCATCAGGAAACTTGTCTGTTAATTTGCGCCCCTTATCACCATCATCATCATCAACAGCGTTTAATAGTCCTCTACTGGACATAGGCCGCTCCTTAGAAAGAAGGTTTCGGCCTACTATACCACGCTGGCCAGACGGGTTGGTATAGGGTTTGTTTTAAGTTTTCCTTCTCTTTGCAGTGCTGCTCTCCTAAGCAGTTTGCTCCCTCAGTCGGCTCTGATGACACCCACGGGATGAATAGGTGTGGTGACACTCTGTATTCTTGATCCGTCACCACACGGATAATTTTTTTTTGTTTCCCTATTCCCTAGAAAAAGGAAGACTCCCTATCCACCTTTATTCTTCTTTCATTAAACCATCGTAGCTTAAAGTCAAGTCCTGCCCTTGCTTATCTAACATGCAATAATCATAGTGTTGTGACCATAATAGTTCCATACCTTAATAATTTCACTCTTCAAAATGGTGGGGTTCCATTCCGGCAGTTTTGTGAGGTTATCTCTGAACTCCTCGTACAGGAACTTAGAAGGACATTCCACTGAGCCCTGAAACGAAACGAAAGGAAATGAACTTATTTCAAAGATTTTTTATAATTAAAATAAAGTGAATGTATTATTGTAAAAACTTAAAAACTTTACTGAAAATATGTATAATACGTTGGCGAAGTATTCATGTTAATTGTACTTATATTTCTTAAGAAAATCGCAGTCATAAACATACAGCCTTGGCCAAAAGTATTAGGAACCCCAGAAAAATGCACAATTCATGTTTACTGATTGAACAATGAATAAATGCTTATCTTAGATGGTATGCCGGGGTCACAAATAACTTCCTAGAAAAACAAGAAGCTATCTGTTATGGTCATAAAACACCTGGTGACTGAAAACAAAGGATTTGTTTTTATGCGTTCTTATCAGTCAATGTTTGGTCACTTGTGTTCAGGACTCTAACGAGTAAACAAAGCTTTTATTTCTAACATAGTGATTAAATTGACGAGTAATTTATTTAAAAATGCCGAAAAGAAGTGAAATTAGTTTGGAAAACCGAGTAAAAATACAACTTTTCCATGAACAAGGGAAGTCGCAAAAAGAAATTGCTAAGTTAGTGAAATGTTCGCGTTGCGCTGTGCAATCTGCTATCAAACGGTTTGCTGAGACTGGTAGTCACGCTAATAAACCAAGAACAGGCAGAAAACGTGTGACTTCGAAGCGCGAGGGTAGAAAATTAATACGCGAATCTATGAAAGATCGGAAGAAAACATCATCAGAGCTTGCTGCTACTTTGTCCGAAGAGGCTGGAAAGCCAATAAGTGCTCGGACCACCAGCAGAAGACTTGGAGAAGCAGGCTTAAAAGGATGCAAAGCCAGGAAGAAGCCCTGGCTTTCAGAAGCTAACAAAAGAAAACGACTTGAATTGGCTCTACGGCATCAACATTTTACTGAGGAAGATTGGGCCAATGTGGTATGGTCTGACGAATCTAACTTTGAGGTAAGTAAATTTTACTGCTTTTGTTATTAATAATCGAGGACAGTTATTTATTTAACTAAAATAATAAAAGTTAAGGCAGTTTAAAAAAAGTGTTTTTTTTTTCAACAGATATTTGGAACGCCAGGTGTGACCTTTGTGAGGCGACGTGTTGGCGAAGAATACCATCCAGATTGCGTCGTACCGACACTAAAGCATGGAGGCAGCATAATGATCTGGGGCTGCATGGCTACTGATGGGGTTGGCGAAATGTTTGTTTGCGAAGGTCGTATGAACACTAATGAACAGCGAAAAGTACATAAAAGTGCTTGAAACTGCGCTTATGCCTTCGCTAACGAGTATTTTCGGCGATACCAACTTAGAGGGAGTTATATTCCAGCAAGACAATGCACCTTGACATAAGTCAGCGACTACGATGCGTTGGTTTACTGAAAACAACATTGACTTGTTTGATTGGCCAGCGCAGTCACCAGATTTGAACCCAATATAACATCTTTGGAGCATTTTGAAGCGCATGATTAAAGAGCATAGTATCACATCGAAAACGGCATTAAAAAATGCGTTAGTACAAGAATGGAATGCCATTACAAGGGAGGATTGTACTAAGCTTGTACGCAGCATGCCAGCTAGAATTAGTGCAGTAATTAAATCTAAAGGTGGACCGACTAGAATTTAAGTTTTTTTCATTCCTTTTTGTGAATTTTAATGGTAATAAATAAATTCAAAAAGTATAAGTTGTTTTTTCTTCCTTTATTTTAAGTAAAATGTAGGGTGCCTAATACTTTTGGCCAAGGCTGTACATACGTAAGAATAAAAGCTTATTTTTGAAAACAAAAACCCAACTGCGTAAAAATGTATCCCAACTTAAAATTAAATAACCAACGATTTAAATTTTTTGATTTTCATATTACCCAGTGTTACTCTCACAATTAGGAGGAATCTGACGACACCTCCCAAGCTAAAATTCATTAAGCCCTTAATTAATCGAATCTAATTTTTAAAATTCCCAACACTTTTTATATGTTAGTGAGGTTACTCTTGGGTTGTAGGAGTCCATAGGGGGAGAGAGTCACTTACCAACAGATGACCCATCTCGGCCTCAATTTTGCTATTTTATATTAACGCCAAGCTAAGTCAAAATATCAGTATTCTAACAATATAAATTCAATAGACTGTCGATATAGTAGGTAATATAGGTAATCAATGGTAATATCTACAATATTGCCATACCTGGAAAGTAAAATTTATAATTTTCTTACAAATTTGAAATGTACCGTTTACCAATCTGTTACAAAGACATCGAAGACATTTGTATCAGTGACAAGTCATCGGGAGGCCATTGGTCTTACATAGTTAGTAGAATGGGAAAAGTGCAAAACTATTCCGACGACAGTCTATTGATACAATATTAAAATAGCAGAATTGAGACCCTGTTCGTTTGCCCACTGTGCTTAAAACCTAATTCAATTTTAAATATAAAGAATTATACATAAAGAATTATACATAAAAGAATTATACAAATTATACATACAGTAAACCTATACACCTTTCCAAATTGTTCAGTCTTCTTGGATTCCACCACGTCACCTTTGCGCGAACCCTTCTTTTCCAGGGTCCAGTTTGGAAGGTTCACAATACGCCACGCATTCATCATACTCTCCTCTGCTTGACTCTTATACTCATCGATCTGTGGACAAAGAAATTTCACAATCAATCTTGGACTAGTCAACGAATCACGGAGTCACTAGCGCAGAGGTAAAACGACGACAGCCCGAAGGGGTTTCCAGACGTAAAAAAAAAGACTGGTCCAACTGCATTGTACAGTGGTTTCAGCGAATGCAAAAATGCATTAATTGCGGAGGAATATACTTTGAAAATCAATAAATGTATCGTAAGTCTTATATCTAGTCTTATTTATCAGAATCCAGAAACTTTCAGTATGCCCTCAGTAAAAGTAAAAAATAGGGTTTGTTTTAAAACGCAATAGAAATAACAAATCATAATTTTACAATTTTCTAGAAAAATTACATGCTTCATTTTACTTTGAGCGCCTATCAAACAAACACTGAATAATTTAAAATCTAACATACATATACTTTTTTCTTGAATGTAGTAATAATATTTAGACAATGTAGTATCCAAATATATTAAAAACAGAATTTCGTATTTTTTTCAAAATCGACATTTTTTTTTACGATCATGACGATATGGGTAGCATTAACAATTAACAAAATATTAATTAAAATAAAGTGGGTAAGAAAAGGTCAAAAAATAAAACGAAAAATAAGTGAGGTAATACACTGGGCCAAATGCCATCGACACGATAAGAAGAAGAAAAACATGTATTTTTTTACTTTTGTACTACTTTTGTAAAATTTGCCGACCTGAATTAAAACATAGGCTACTTTTTGTCCCGAAAAATGTAATGTTCCTGTGGGATGAGCAACGAATTGAAAAATATTTGCTAATCTTTTGTAACATCCCGGTTTTTCAGATAGAAAATAATAGCAAATACACTAGTAATTTTACAAAAGACTTAAGTTTTGCCGAATTTATCCAGTCAGTATGAGATAACGCTCAATTAAGCCGATTGAGGTCGCTATCTTTAAAATTGCTATTATTTGTGAGTACTAAACTGAAAGGAAAAAGGAGCGGCTCGTGGCTAAGTGGTCATCGAATAAGTTAACACATTGCAAAGTTAGGCAATCTTAACCAGGTCAGTCTATGGATGAGTGACAATTCTTAATACGTCGGTCCCGGTTGCCATACGAACATCAGAAAAAAAGAGAACATCAGAGGCAATCGTTACTGGTAGTTGTAACCCTAAAAAGTCCAACAACAGTATTTCTATAGAACTTCGATATCGCCTGGTGATTGGGTTAAAGCACTGGTGGCAGTCACTTCGAGTAAAAGATTGAAGTTGAGACGTATCGTACAATAAACTTAAAAGCCGACCCCTGGGAAGAAGGCTCGGAGGATGATGAGTACTAACCGTGAGCCATTCAGCATGAAACTCCTCTTCGTACGTATTAAACAGCAGTTTCATCCAGTTGGACATTGTAATACCGATCTTTGCCAGTCTACTTTCATATTCTTCCGGACTATCCGCATTGTTAACTTCCTCCAGATGTTCTTCGATCTCTTTCATTGTGACAGTTGACGGGAGGGCAGCGGCCATTTTGTTTTTATAGCGTTTTTGCTTTTCTAATTATTTTTTAACACTTTTTATTTGGTTTCTGACAATTCTAAGTGAAATTTATGGTTAAGCTTGTAATATAAAAATTATGGCTTTCAATAACGCAGATCGATCGCTAAATGGTAAGGAATAGATTAGATTTCTAGGTTTATACTTTACTCTCTTGATTAGTTTTATTTAAAATGACGAACTTCTTTACAACCACTTCATCCCTTAGTTTACCCATATAATGGACTATTAAAGGTTGTTAATGATTATAGGTCTTGTGCTTTCCTACTTACATGTACTCACGCTAAAACATTTCGATTTATAATAATTTCAGTCCGTTAAATATTAGAGGGTAACCCCGTTGCCGTTAATATTTATATACGAGACTAGCTGAGACCCGCGGTGTTACCCGCGTTTGTTGTTATAACGGCGAAGCTAGTCTAAAAAATGTAGCCTAAGTTACTCCTTATGTCATCAGCTATCTGCCAGTGAAAGTCCCGTCGTAATCGGTCCAGCCGTTCCAGAGATTACCCGGAACAAACAGACAGACAAACAGACAGACAGACAAAAATTGTAAAAAATGTTATTTTGGCATATGTACCGTGTAAACATACATATGCATTTAGTAAAAAGCGGTTATTTTAATGTTACAAACAGACATTCCAATTTTATTTATTTGTATAGATAACTCGGTGAACTTTGTATCACCTAATTCTATTTGTCTGTATACAATACCTATAACAACAATTGACAAATAACAAATATGTCGATCCGTTGTCCTAGTGACAATGTTTTACATTTTTAAAATGTAAATATGAATACAAAAATTAAATTAATGTGCTGTGATGTGAAAATCTTAATAATACGTTTTATCCTACACAATAACGTAAATGATTCATCAGAAACATGAATTAAACGTAGCCAATTTGTTTAATATACTCATACGTATGTATACTAAAGAAAGAAAAGGCAAATTTCAACTAGGGATTTTATAGAGCTCCGTAACCGTAATAGAAGCTTACGGATATTTGAAATAAAAATCTATCCCTAACTGAAACTGATATTATATTTTCTGATAGGTTTGGGGTTTAAATATGACAAGTTATGACAGATTTTTGTTTTTGACCATGCCGACATACTAACCACGCGCGTTGTACACATTTCTATCAAAAATAGTTAGAATTCTCGACTGGATTGTAAGGATGGAAAGCGACTACCTTCGGCCATAAACGCTTGCAACTGTTTAAGCGGTCGCCACGCCGCTCACTACTACGCTGAGTGCTGTGGGTCCGATCCCCACATGGGACGATACTTTGTGTGATCCACAAATTGTTGTTCTGAGTCTGGGTGTTCTTTGTGTCCGGTTTATGTATGTTTTTTGTCCCCCGCGACACAGGATTTATTCCTAGTGCGGGAGTTGTCTTTTAAAAAAAGAAAAATAATAATAGTAACGTTAACTGAGTAAATAATTAAGGTTATGACTTTTTTGTTTGTGTTGTTCAAATATTCTTATCTCTGTAACTATCAGTCAAATTTGAATGATTCTTCTTATGTTGGAGAGAACATTTATGGAGGAATAACGACGAGCTTATTGGTCTAGTGCTTAATGATACGGACTGCTAAGCGAGAGGTCGTGGGTTCAATTCCCACCGAAGACAAATGTTTGTGTGATGAGCATGATTATTTGTTCTGTGACGATTTAAATCATTGTAACGTGGACTTTCATACCCATTACAGGTCAAAATATATATTGGACACCTATAATAATAACTAAACATATCTTACACACGACTGTGTGATCTCAAACTAGGCAGAGCCCGTACTATGGTAACCAGACTGCTGATAAACATACTGATTCACTTCTTCGTGGTGCAGTGATAGCGTGTTCTGCAAAAATTTGTGTCGAGGTTTGGGTGTTTTCTATGTATAATATTTAATTCCAAAAAAAGTATATTTGTATTTATATCAGTTGTCTAGTACCCATAGTACAAGCTCTGCTTAGTTTGGGACTAAATGGCGTTGTGTGAATGTGGTAAAATATTTTTAAAAAAAGTTCACTCTTCGTGACAGTTACTTCTGATGTCATAAATCTCGTTATTATCGATTTGAATTATGTTTTAACTTATACTTATATACTTGTCAACCATTCTATTCAGAATACAATGTAGTATTGTAGCCTTCACGAATCCTAAACTTTGTAAATTATATCTCTATATACACGGTGATTTTTTAGGCGTTTTGGAAACGAAACATTTTAATTTGGAATCATCTATAGTACCAATAAAAATGATTAAATCAATTGTAATGTTGTCTAAAAAAAAGTTTCAGTTTTAATATTCATTTTTACTCGATCGACTTGGAAAGTAGTAATGGACTGATCATTCATTCATTATCTTATATGAATGAAACACGTCCGTGGGCGTTTCGGCGGCCGCTGCGCACCGCTGACGCTAACAGCAGCTGATAAAACTATACCTATAGGCGCGAGCTAGCGAGTACTTACGTAGATAGACTCCAATTTGTCCTTCATACTTTACACGGGCTTAGGATCGTCGGAAATACCTTTTTTATTTAAACTTCTTTTCGATTATTAACCACGATTGTTCTTTTCACATCAAATCAATTTATCAACGGACTGTAGGTATAAATATTTCAAGCGTATTTAAAAAATCGGAGCTATCTACAGAATAATTAACTTACATACCTATTTACAGTTTATTTACACTATTTACACTTCTCTGTATCGAAGCAACTGCTCAAAATGGAGTCCGCTGCATTCAATACACAAACGTCCACGTTTAATGCAATTATTTTTTTAATTTTCTTAATGTGTCTCTATCACTTTTCACTTTATCAAAAGCGTCCACTATCGCAATGCGTAAATTATCACGGCTTTCATATTCCCGTGTATAAACAAGTATTTTTATTTCTGACCATAAGAAAAAATCCAGGGGCGTTAAGTCCCGGGCACGCCGTCATCGCGGCGGTAAGACCCGTTATGGAGGATTGGCTCGAGAGGCGTCACGGGACCCTCTCATACCGATTGACGCAGGTGATCACTGGGAAGGGATGTTTCGGAGATCACCTGTGTCTGATCCGCAAGGAGCCAACGCCTGAGTGCCACCACTGCGATGGCCAGACCGTGGACACGGCTCTCCACACGCTGGCAGAGTGCCCGGCGTGGGTTGAGCAGAGGCGAGACCTCGTGGCGGCCATCGGAGTGGGAGTTCTCTCGCTCGATAGCCTGATTGCGGCTATCGTGCGGAGCGAGAGTGCGTGGAACTCTGCCGTCTCCTTCTGCGAGCAAGTTATGCTCGCGAAGGAGACGGCGGAGCGGGACCGGGAGAGGTTTAGAACTCTCCCGGCCCGCCAGGCCCGGGAACGGGCCAGGCACCGCAGGCGACTCAGGCGCCGGAGGTCGCAGAACGACCTCCATCCTCCATAAGCGCAGGCCTGGGGGTGACAGGTGAGGCCATCTGTCACCCTAGCAGAAGCAGGCCGGGGTGGCGGCGAGCGCGTTGCGAAGCGCGCTCGCTTCCAGGGAGCACAGGGAACATGGGGTTCCCACACGGGGGGGGTCGTCTACTAGTCTGTAGATGACCCGAGGTATGTCGGGGCACCAGGGACTTCCTTTCTAGGGTATACCTGGTTCCCCGGCTATTAGTACTAGGCGACGGCGTGCGGTTTTAGTCGGTTCGAGTCCGACATGCCACCGACAGGTGGTATCCGAGGGGATTTCCGCACGGAATAAAAAAAAAAAAAAAAAGGGGGCGTTAAGTCCGGGCTTCTAGGTGGCCAAGGCACTGGCCCTCCTCGACCTATCCACCGATCACTTAACTCATTGTCCAGGTATAAGGAATAATAATTTAAACGTCCTTGACCTTGCGCGTGAGTATAGTATTTCTATTCGTAGTATTTACCTACTTGCGATTGAAAAGCCCTACTACTGGTTCTCACCTTTTCTCTGTAATCGATATGAATATCGACTTTGATGATAAAAATATATATGTTTTATTAAATTAACGTTATATATAGCTTCTGTTACTGATAAATAACTCAAAATTTTCTTTTCCAAAACGCTTTCAAAATCACCGTGTATATATCTCTATATATTTATATCTCAGCAAAAGGAATCTCATTTAATTTCCTATTTATTTATTTGATGGTTTTTTTTTTTTATAATCACGCAAAAAAGGCTGTATTAATCTGGATTCGTGTGGTGGTTATCAGTGTGGTGACGGATTAAGAATACAGACTGTCACCATACCTATTCATCCCGTGGGTGTCGTAAGAGCCGACTAAGGGAGTAAACTACGCAGGACAACAGCACTGCAGAGAAAAGGAAAACTTGACACAAACCCTTTTTTTTTTTTTTTTTTTTTTTAACGTGTGGAAATCCCCTCGGACCGTCACCCCTCCGGGGTTTGCGGCGGGGTGGTGTGTCGGACTCGGACCGACTAAAACCACACGGTGTGCCACTCTGCGCCTGTAACAGGAGGGATCCGGGAACAGCTGTTGTTAAGACATCCGGACCCCTCCTAGCGCCAGCCCGCTCCTGGTGCGGGCTCCGTCTCGATATTGTTCCTCTCTTTAGGCGGCGTCCGGCACACGCGGACGCCGCCCCCTCGCGGCTGGCCAAACTAATGCGGGTGGAGGGGAAACCCACCCCGTCCACCCGCGGCCACACTCAGGGCGGCATGAGGCTGTGGTAGGCGGGCCTCCGCCGCCCGGTTCGCCGGCGGCGGATCGGGTCCGAGTGGAGGTCGTCCTCCCGGGCCCTCTCCGCCGCCTCCTTCCGCGAGATTACTACCTCGCAGAAGGTTGCGACCGCGGTAAAACAACTGTCGCTACCGGCCATGGAGCGTACTACGGCCGGTAGCGAGAGATCCACTCCGATGACTGCAGTGAGGGCCCGGCGCTGCGCCGCCCATGCGGGGCAGACCGCCAGCGTGTGCTGGGCCGAGTCCTCACTGCAGTCGCAGTGGTGGCAGGCGGGACTCAGTTCCCTCCTAGCGACCGTGTGCAGGTACTTTCCGAAGCAACCATGCCCGGAAAGCACCTGCGTCAGCCGGAAGGAAAGGGTCCCGTGCTGCCGCCCTGCCCACTCGGCGATGACCGGCTGGAGAGCCTCCACGGCGGCGAAGCCAGCGCGTGGAGTCTCCAGCCGGAACGACCAACGAGCCATCGTGGCTCGGCGAGCGGCTTCGCGCCACTCGCGCACATCCTCGGGCGGAGGGCGAAATCCGCTGTCCGCCCGGAAGTCAGCCACTCGCCGATAAACTTCGGCGAGCACTTCCGCCTCCAAATCCCACGGGGGAGTTCCGGCCCACACACAAACCCTTTTTTTTTTTTTTTTTTTTTTTTTTTTTTTTTTTTTTTTTTTTTTTTTTTTTTTTTTTTTAACGTGTGGAAATCCCCTCGGACCGTCACCCCTCCGGGGTTTGCGAGCCGACTAAGGGAAAAAACTACGCAGGACAACAGCACTGCAGAGAGAAGGAAAACTTGACACAAACCCTATACCAACCCGTCTGGCTAGCGTTGTATAGTAGGCCAAAACCGCCTTTCTAAGGAGAGGCTTATGTCCAGCAGTGGACTATTAGAGGCTGTTGATGTGAAATCTGGATTCAATTTGGCACAGAGATGGAAAACAGTCTAAAATAGCACATATGTTACTATTTATCCCGGAAAAATTGATTGAAAAAACGCGATCGAAGCCACGGGAAAAGGCTAGTTTAGTAATAAAGTAGCACGAAAAAAAGAGAATTGTCTTAGTCGGAGTATTGGAACATTAAAAACACACACACATATAGAATAACTATACTTTAAAATATTCACTATTAAACTGAATTGTGTGATACGACTTTTGAATACAGGTAACGAAAAAACCCGTAGCGGAACCGTCTCGTGGGAGCGCGCCGCCTTCACTGATAGGTAACGGTGAAGTTCCAAGCTTGGCCAATACAAGGACAAAATAGTGATTGATGCCCGCAATTATTCTTTGTGTAAAGTAACGAATTAATATCGTTTTTTTTTTTAATTTTGACTGGCCCGTTGGTATAGCTTTTTTTTGTTGGCGGTGTGGAAAATCCAATCGGATCTCCTTTTCCTCGGGGCCTCAGGAGCCAGGAGAATGTGGTGGTTCCACTAAAAACCACACCGACGGCCGGCCTCAGGTGCCCTACTCTGGGAGGACAAGCACTATGTTATTTCAGGTCATGGCTCGTTAGTATAGCTAAGTCTCGAAGTAAAGTACAGATCCAACGTTGACTTCAATGTGATTTCATCGTATTGTGACTGAAAGTTTAATCGGTATTCTGCTAATAGAAATGTTACTACGAGAATACCTTTCATGACATTTGTGAGATCGAAAGTAGATCGAAACAGAATTTTGAACGAATTTTTATAACGAGAACTGACGCCGTTGTTCCGTTTCCCCCCAATTAGAAATAATTTTATGATAAGCACGATCATTATTTGTTCTGTGTCTGGGTGTAATTTATCTTTAATATGTATATATTTAGAAATATATGTATAAGTATGTTTATCAGCAGTCTCGTTACCAATATACGGACATTGCCTAATTTGAAATCAGACGGCCGTGTGTGAGATGTCTCGTATCATTATTCGTTTTTGTATCAAATTACAACGCATAATGAATTATAACACAGCAGTGATATTTCCAGCTTCAACGGTAGCAGGTTTTAGTCCCGCATACTGCAAAAATCCATCCTAATATTATAAATGCGAAAGTGTGTCTGTCTGTCTGTCTGATTTAGATGAAATTCGGCACAGAGATCGATCGACGAATCCCGGGAAAGGATATAGAGTAGTTTTTATCAAAGAAATCATCCTTTAAGGGGGTGGAAGTTTGTATGGGGAATCTATAAGCGCTGAACCGATTTAAATGTGGTATGAAGATACTTTGATTCTTCAGGAAAGACATAGACTACTTTTTACTGCGATAACCGACATTTACGCGGGCGGAGCCGCGGCCAAAAGCTAGTATTTATATATAGGGGTTGCAGAAAGGTGGGTGGCGTTATGAATAGCCAACAAGTCTACCGCAACACATGGAGACAAGCTACACAGGAGACAAGTGCGGAGCCCTGTTTGGGGATATAGGGAAGTCCATCATTGTCATATAGATCATTCTAGGTACAAAGTTCGTCAGAACTAACTCGAGGACAAAACAATCAGTGGACAATTAAATTCAATTGACCATTCGTCATTCACTTGACATCATTGCTTGAATGTTTCTTAATGAGGATTAGAGGCATTTAATCAGCGGTGCCTTTACTTAATTGTATTTGCGAGAGGGCCGGTCACCTGATGGTAAGTGACAACCGCCGCCGATTGACACTTGACTCAAAAGTCACAATTGAGTTGCCAGTCTTGAAGAGTCCCCCCTGCCCAGGGTTAGGGGGGGAGGAGAGGGAAGAAGTTGGGCTTCCTGTGGCATGATTCTCCCACGGCACATACATATGTATAAGTTTACAACTTATACGTATACAAGTATTTATACGAGATAATTTACTTTATTTATTCTTTTTGTTATTTGCTATTATAATATGTGGTTTTTTTGTTGTGTTTTTATATTTACTGTTATTATTACAGTAGGGGAATGAGGGTGATCTCCAACACAAAAAGGAGGATTCTCTGACCAGGCCTCAGCCAGGGGTCATCTACAAGCCGTAGATGGCTCGTGGTTTGTCGGAGTACCAGGAATTGGCTTCCTAGAGTACACCTGGTTCCAAGGCTACTAAAAGAAGACTCTTCAAGATAGCCTTAACACACTGGAAATGTCGAAATCAACCCTCACACTCATTCAAAGAGCAGTGCTTCTGAATACATGCCGTCTCTCATGCAAATTTCTCGCTTCATCCTCATCTTGACTTTACATCAGCCCCTTATGGCACGCTTTGTTAAGGGCAGTGTGTTAGATTTTGCTACCCCTTTAATATAAAAGGGAGACCACAAAAGGTATAAAAGATAATAATTTTATCTAATACCAGTTCTCAAAAATGATTAACGCTCCACGGTCATACAGAAAACCGGTTTACTGACATACAGAGTGAGTGAGGTTTCCGTAGCTGGCATAACCCGGGTCAGGTTAGGTGTAAGGGGGGCGGTAATCGGATGGCTGCGACACGCTTGTGACTGTATGTTGCTGAGTGAGCTGTATGTTTCCATGGGTGGCGGTAGTCACTTACCATCAGATAGTTTATATTTAAAGTAAAAACTTCTTTAGGCGCGTTGGGCATTTTTGAACAACAAACAAAAGAATATTTTTCTTCTAAATGCCGTTACCGACCGAAATAGAAGTTGTTTATAAGTATCTACATATATTGACCCCGTTTCCACGAGAGTTGAGTTTGGGTTGAAATACATTAATATAATAACCACCTATATATTATGTGAAAATATATTGTGTATATACGTACAACATAGACATATATTCTTGTCAGAACTTTTCGAAAAAAAACAAAAGAAATACTTTTATAGTAAAAAATAACAATTTTCAAGTTTTCACTTATTGTTTTTTAAGACAACGCCCGCATTAGAAATATATCCTGTCTCGCGGGGACTGGTGTGTTTGTAACACACATGAAACGGACATAAAGGACATCCAGACTCAGAACAACAATTTGTGGATCACACAAAATGTCGTCATATGTGTGTTGAACCCACAACACTCGGCGTAGTAGGGAGCGGCGTGGCGACCGCTTAAACCACTATGCCACTATATTTTTTTAATTAAAAAAGAAAATGCTTGTGAAATCAAAACCTTGTTTTGTCATATTTTGATATTAAAATAAGTAGAATTATTTTTATTTCAAAGCGAAAAGTGCATTTTTCCGTCAAATGGTGTTGCTTATTTACTTTTTAGTTTACAGGTGCTTTTTTCTGGTAGATAATGGCTAAGGCATTAAGGTAGTAAAGCAGGGCAATATCTATCAATTCTTTTATTGTACCCGTGAGAACTAGTGACATCAGGATATGTGGCTCTCTTTCTATTTCCCTTTAAGACATATTTCATCTCTCTTATGTAACGAAACATAGCTCTCAATTGCCGTAGGTACACTTCTAGAACATTTAATCAGCTAAAAACAATAAACTCGAGTAAGTAAAATGGTGTGTACAACTATTTGAAATGTACAAACTGGCAATTTTAATAAAAAAAAATATATTTTTTCATCGTCGAACAAGCCGTTTAGACTACCTTGCCAAAGATATGTGTATATACATACATACATATTTATGTATACTCTAAACACATAACCAAAAGCACTCCGTCCCCTACGGTAACAAAATATCAGTTACATAGACATACCTGGTCTGTTGTCAATATGATCTGTTCTCCAGGTACTCTCGGCCGTGGACTCGACTCTGGTGTTTCTACGGGAGAGAACCATTTCACGGTTGACTCCGCATAGTTGGAGTGGTGGGGTCCTGATGCGTACCCCGGATGCAGGAGGGGAGTTCGCTCAGAAGCACCACCTCCGTGATGAACTATGGAAAGAGAGGCATTTGAGAGATACCGTTAATATGGAGTTGTCATCAACAGGCTTTTGTAGTCCACTGCTGGACATAGGCCTCTCCTACCTGCCAGCCTGGTACAGTAGGCCAAAACCTTTGGTTTTGGCTTACTGTACCAGGCTGGCCAGATGGGTTGGTATAGGGTTTGTGCCAAGTTTTCCTTCTCTTTGAAGTGCTGTTGTCCTGCGTAGTTTACCCCCTTTGTCGGCTCTGACGACACCCAAGGGATGAACAGGGGTGGTGACACTCCGTATTCTTAATCCGTCACCACACGAATAATTTGTGTTAATCATTCATGATAATCAGTTGTGATATAATTTTCTCACCGATAGTTTCTAATATCTGTTTGGCTTGTAACTCCTGAGGAAGCACCCTGAAGTCCAGGAACCACGCTTCGCCCCAAGCGAGTGTAAACGATGTTAGTATTAAGAATACTTGGTACACCGGCTCCGCAGCGTGGGGCCACTGTTGGGCAACAAAAATATATTAAAAAGTGGGCTGTGAATGCTGTAATGGTTGAAAATCGATAGTCTAATTAAACTATACCATCATCATTATCAACAGCTTCTAATAGTCCAAAGCTGTACATAAACCTCCTTTCTAAGGTTTATATATATATATATATATATATATATATATATATACATTATATATATATCTAATATAATATATATATATAATACCATACAGACTAAATCCAGATGCATGCAGCATAGGGATGTATTTACATTATTGTATATTTAACCGACTTCAAAAAACAGAAGGTCAATTCTCGTAATAAAAATTCGTTCAAAAATCAGTTCCGATCAACTCTCGATCTCACAAACGTCAAAAAAGGCATTCACGTATTAAAGTGGTAAAGTATGACTAGCAGAATACCGATTCGACTTTCGATCATTTTATTTTATTTGGGGAGCTTACGGCTAAATTTACAAAATACATATGATGTTACAAGCTTCTACATGTAGAAAGAAGATAGTGCTGGTATCTATAATAATACATACTAAATAGACTTACACATACATGGATAGTTACAACAATTTAGGATCTAAATACAAGTCATATATAATCACATTACAGTCAACGTTTGATGTTTCATATTTTACTACGAGAATACCTTTTATAACAATTTGTGAGATCGAGAGTCGATCGAAAATGAATTTTGAACGATTTTTTGTTACGAAAATTGATCTTTAAGAGATTCTGAATTCCGCAGAATTTTTTTTGTGTATGTATTAGTATAGTTTTCGCCATTGGTAAACGACATTCAATAATACTTTTTTTTTAAATGAATTAGCTCTTAACAGACCATCCGTTTAAATTGGAAAAAAAAAATCCATCTCTAAAGGCCTCTAAGGATGAAGAATACAGACTTCTGTAAATTTGAATGACTTTCTAACAAAGATTTTTGGCTCACAGTTATGTACTTACATCGTAAACGAATACTTTTGCTATTAAAAATGCACACGTACACCCTGTAGATAGCTGAAACAAAAAAAACATATCATCACTGTCATCATCATTTCATTATCATCATCATCTTTAACTTAATGGTGGTCGACGAAATGTGTAAGTTTGGCTTCTTATAAGTGTTTTTGTTTGTGAAAGATAAATTACACCCAGACACAGAAAAAATGATCGTGCTGATCACATAATTATTTGTCCTGGGTGGGAATCGAACCCACGACCTCTGACTTAGCAGTATCCTCACAAACCGTGCCGGCTGGATTTATGGACACATTCATCAACTTTTATTCAGCATATGTTGACCTATCATGGCATGGACAGTCAAACAATAACAGTTAATATTATACTGCCAAGAAAAGACGGCAAATGGTTGAGAAGAAGATAATTGTTTGCGAACTTAGTGGTATAAAAATAGTTTTCGCTTACCGCAATAATACTCCAATTATTAATATACAGCAATGCGTAGAACAACAACAAAACTATAAATCTGCTAACTGCTACCATTACGATGTCAAACAAGGAACTCTTAATATTGTAATTAATTATCTCTGATTTAAATATTTCTTCTAAGTTTACTCCTCTTATCTGAAAAAAATAATACAGTTTCACTACAAAGGCGTCGTACAACATTGTGACGAACCACGAACTTCGATTGCGCGATGCAGCATCACAGATTTTGTGTTTGTAGATAGATACCTAATACTTTAGTTAAAGTAATTAATCGTACAACAAATATAATGTACAGAGGGTGGCCTTATCGCTTAGAGATATTTCATCCAACCTTTGGATGGACTGTATTCATTTTAAACTGGTGATAGATATATAAAAGTTCAAGCAATAAAAAGGTCTACTTATGAAATATTTTAATATTTTTCAAACATAAATTTTACTAATCCATGTATACAGTGAAATACAGTCTATGTACAGACAGTAATATACACATAAATATATACATATTACACTAATTTTCAACTATGAGAGACGGATAATGGTCATACAGCACAGTTTTGAAGGTGGTTACGGATTGCGCACGTTTGATAGAAGCCAACAACGCATTCCATAAACGCACAGCTTCTACGGAAAATGATATTGTATAAAACTTGGTAGAATGCCTTGATATTTCCAATATCAAGATTCCAGAACACCTTGGGCATTTAAAATGTGTGTCATGAAGGAACGTAAAGCGTTCTTTGAGCTTAACAGCAGTTAATGGATTAAACAAAATATTATACAGAATCGTAAGAATATGACATTGTGACATGAACATGGTGTCGAACCACGAACTCCAATTGCGCGATACAGCATCACAAGTGATGTGTATGTAGTTTGGAATGTTTTGGATAGATGGCGTCGAAATTAAAGATGAAATTACTTGAAACGTACCATAACACATATGAGCCACATTAAACTGGTGAATAGCAGGTCGAATGTGACGAACAGGCAGAAAAACCGCCTCACCGTGGACATCTTGCCTTGCGGTCTGTGTCCAGCCACCAGGTCGTCTGACACCAGGTTTACTGAATGTGATTGAGCTGAAATAAGAAATGCTTGGTTTATAATAATAAAAGATCGCGTGGTTTCAATTTCGACTTAATTTCAGTAAATTTTATTTCATTATTATTACTTGGATTTTCATTATAGACTTTCCGTACCATACTAGCTTTTAAACTCTTGCGTTTTCCAAGAAAAACAATTACAATTTATTTGATATTTCGTTTTCTAGAACTAATCTGGGTCATTACGTTGCTGTGAAAATTTGAGGCGTGCGGCCATGGTGCCGAGCGTGAGTGCGTGTTACTGCGCCGTCTCCTTCGGCGAAAAAGTTATGCTTGCGAAGGAGATGGCGGAGCAGGACCGGGAGAGGTTTAGAACAGCCCGCCAGGCCCGGGGTCGGGGTACCAAGGATTTCCTTTCTACGAGACGGCCTACGGTTTTTAGTCGGTTTCAGCCCGGGGTTGGTATCCTAGGGAATTTCCGCACAAAAAAAAGCTCATGGTATCGATATTAGCGAATCTTTACCTCGATTTAAAAGACACTTGCAAAAAGTTCTTTAAGTTTCTCATTTATTATTCGTTGTATTTTTTCTTCTTTTTTGAGTATAATAATTTGTAATTTTTAATTTAATTTATTGGTGTTACTCTCATTATGTTATTTTTAATTTAATTTTGTATTAAATATTCTAGTGCATGCTGTAACTGAAGGAGTTCACTATTCACAACACTATGTGTGTAATATAAATGTGTACTTTTGTGTATATCCAATAATTAATTAAATAAATAAAACATTAGCCAGAACAACGAGACAGATATGTCTATCTGATCCAGCTAATCTCCAGAATGAGAAGATTTACTTTAACGGGACTCCCTCTGGCAGATATCTGATCTTATAATTTGTGCTTAGGAAATTTCTTTTTTGGAAAAAATTGTTACATTAGATACAAGGAATGTAAGCTTTTAGGAGTTGCTAAATTGAATTGTTTTCCTGTTTTTTTAAGTTTTTGTAAGTCTTATAATAATTTTTAAGTTCACATTGTTTTTTGTGAATTGTTATTGCAGTTTGGTTGGTCCATGTTGTGCCTACCTGTTATAAAATCTATGCGTTTGTAAATAAATAAAATCAAATTACTTAAGAGCTGTTCTGTGAGCCGGCCCTCGGCTCCTCCACGGGTCTCGTTTAGGAAGCGGGACTAAGAAGTCCCTAAGACAGGGACATTAAATTTCATTGTTTATAATAAAAAATAATAATAATGGAACTTACTTAACGTCCTTTGGTGAGGGCTGACACTACTGAGGAGGGACTCCGCCGCTTCTCTGATATATGGGTCCGACATCTTACTGTCTACATCAAACAAAAATAAACATAAAAAAAGTGTGTGTGTCAGCTCCGACGCACGACTGAAGTTTACTTTTTAAGAACGATTCGACTGCACCAAGTATACAAGTTATACACACACATGGGAAAGGTGCGCACGATAGGTTGCGCACAAAAACGTAACGAGGTCATTCGATCACTAAATTTTACTCTTCATTTTTTTTTGGCGCGCCCTTTATGAAAATCGATCCTTAAGAACTAAGCTCCAAAAAATGGTATCTTTACGTAACTAGCAAATCCATACTTATAAATGTAACAGCTAGTTTGTTTGTTTGTTACGTTTTCACGCCTAAACTACTAAACTGATTTTAGAGTCTTACAAAAATGGAAAGCTACATTATCAGCGAGTAATATAGGCTACTTTTTACAGCGATAACTGACATACACTCGGGCGGAGCCGCGGGCAAAAGCCAGTTATGCAATAGTTTATTGATTTATCTACTATATTTCAGGATTGTTTAAGGAATTAAAAATCCTTATATATGAGAGGAAAAATAGCCTAAGTTATTCCTTATGTAGACAGCTACCTGGTAGTAAAATATTATCGAAATCAATCCAGCCGTTGTGTAGATACCCGGAACAAACAGAGAGACTGACAAAAAATATTTAAACTGGTTTTAGGCATAGTTATCGTGCAAATAACCGTGTGAGCATGAACAAAACCTATAATTTTGACATTACAAACAGACACTTCAATTTTATTTATTTGTGTAGTGTAGATCGGTAACAACGTTAACGTTCTCATTAAGTTAATTTTATTCTTAGATTGTAAATATTGAATGCCTGTTTTTAGTTTAAAACGTTAAGTTTTTAAATATGTTGCCTTATACATTTCCTTATACCCACCTTTTTACTAAATAACTATTTAGTTTAAATAATCGTTAAGTTAAAACTTATTCACTCACTAATAGGTTTAATTACTTTAAATATCAAATAAAAGAACCCATGTAACACCGAAATCAACTCAAGTCAACCGTTAAACATTACAATACATATTTCTTTGAGCTGTCGTTAGATTCGTGTTAATTGGATAAAAATTAAAGTCACCGGTTTGCAAATTTTAGGCATGTATTTTTACGCTTACGTTTACGCTGCGTTTTGTTTTTTAGGGTTCCGTTCCTCAAAAGGAAAAAAAACCCTTATAGGATCACTTTGTTGTATCAGTCCGTCTGTCAAGAGCGTTAGTCTCGGGAACGGCTGGAGGTAGCGAGTTGAAATTAAAACCATATACTCAGGTCTACAGTTCTTGAAGCTGTGAAAAAACCAATACCGCATAATTCAACACTATCAAGGGAATCAAAATTTATGGGGTACTTCCCGTAGACGTATACTATAAGTACAGGGAAAAAACTGAAAACTATACATTTGTAATTAAATCATAAAAAATATAGTCTTTATTTAGGTACGATTTCACTTATGAAACACAATAACATAAGTAATTATAGGTTCAACTCCTGAACTATTTATAATATGTACCTGCAAATTTGTACGGAACCCTCGGTGGGCGAGTCCGATTAGCACTTGTCCGGATTTTTTTATTTTGTTTTATGATATTTGCATATACGAGCATCTAAAGGCAGGATTGTATTTATACGTATATGCATTTAACGAACATACAAAATATACTGTAAATATATGACTGGTTTGTGGGTCTAGTGGCTAGAAACCCTGACTACTAGTCATGGGTTAGATTCCCATCCAGGACAAATAATTGTTTGATGGGCACGAACTAGTTTAGGTTCAGTGTGTGTGTTTGTGACCGTGTGTGAGATGTGTAAAGATCAAATTCAAAATTCTTCTTCTTTATATGTATATTTATAAATGTTATTATTATTATTATTTGATAAATAACGCGTCAGGGTCAATAACATTAATCGTTATTACAATATTTCTGTAGCAAGCGCATCTGGCTTATGATATCTTATCGAGTGACTAACAAACTAAAAATTACTCATTAATAAAATAAATTATAGATTACTAACAGCTCTACAAAGAGAAGAAAACTTGAAAGAAGCCCTATACCAATGCCCGGGTCAGACCAAATGTTTGTATGATCAGCAAATATTCGTTTCGGAGTTTGGATATTTTCTGTGTATAATATGCATGTATTTACAAAAAAAGTATATAAGTATTCTATCAGTCAACTAGCTTTCATAGTACAAGCTCTGCTTAGTTTGAAACAAGAGGGCGTTGTGTGTTAGATGAAATAAAATATAATTACTCGTATTATTATTCAAAACTACGAGTAGCTCAGTTTAAACTTAACACTATAATAATAATAGTAATAGTTTCATACATCTCACACACGGCTGTCTGATCCCAAACTAGGCAGAGCCTGTACTATGGTAACCAGACCGCTGATAAACATCATCATCAACAGCCTATACTAGTCCACTGCTGGACATAGGCCTCTCCTTAGAAAGGAGGTTTTGGGCCATATTACACATATTATAGATAAATTACACCCAGACACAGAACAAGCGATCGTGCTCATCACACAATTATTAGTCCTGGGTGGGAATCGAACCCACGCCCTCTGGCGTAGCAGTCAGGGTCACTAACCACTAGACCAACAGGCCAGTCCACTATGTAATAATTGTTTGTGTATTTGGTACTTGACTATTCGTACTCTATTTAAAGCGATAAGCCTTATAACAATTGAACGGGTATTTTTAATTATACGTTTATGGCGAGTCACGAACGTGGGCTAACAAATGTTATGAAACTGATATTTTCGTAAGGTATTTAGAAATCCTTTGTTCCACTGGACTGAGATTCCTTGTGGAAAAAAAAAATATTACACTGCACAGTTACAACTAAAAATAAATTTAGATTTTTTTCTGTCTATCTTGACGAATATTGATTGTTCTATCAATCTAGTGCGTGTGGTGACAATTGAAGAATACGGAAGGTTACCACCCCTATTCACCCCGTCGGTGTCGTAAGAGCCGATTAAGGGAGCAAACTACTCAGGACAACAGCACTGGAAAGAAAAGGAAAACTTGAAACAAACCCTATTCCAATCTGTACGGCCAGCGTGGTATAGTAGGCAAAAACCACCTTTCTAAGGAGATGCCTATATCCAGCAGTGGACTACTAAAGGCTGTTGATGATGATGATATACATATGTACATTAATAATGTATATGTGTGTAATAGCTGATAAGCTACATTAACCATAAACAATACAAGAATATGTTTAACATAATATAGTAATTAATTACAGTTGATTTTATCAACGTATTGTTGCTATTGTGTTTGCACAACCCAAGTCAGTAAATTATAAATTGAAATATTATTCATTCATTTAGTTACGGTAGTCTTATAAATGAATTTACTGCTTTTATGATTACTTTAGCTTCGCTCGCGTGATTGCCATACAATCGTTTATCCCCTATTTTACCTCCTTAGGAGTGAAATTTCCAAAAATCCTTTCTTAGTGGGTGCCTACAACATAAAAAGCATCAACTGCCAAAATTTCAAGTTCGTAGCCCTAGCGGTTTAGACTGCGTTAATCATCGGTCAGGGCAAAAATTGTACGTGATTAGATTAACGGACATACCCAATATTCAAATATATGTATTTGTATTAGTATTTAAGATCTAGGACCTTGGGCGGCCACCTAGCCACGAAAAAAACAAAAGCGATGGCAGGAAAAATACAGGGACAGCGGTTATTAGGAAGGAGTCTTGTGCGGCAGACAGGTCAGACACTGCCAGACTGCTGAAAACCATAGCAAGTGGAGATGAGCATCGAAAAGATAATTTATACTGGTCACAATCCTCAGCAATATGGAGCACAATATAAGAAGGAGGATATATCTTTAAACAGTTTATTATTTAGTGTAAGTGGTAAAAAATAGGGTATATTGCTTGAACTGTACCCAACGGACGAGAATTACTTTCATACATACACCCATGTCCGTGTGGTGACGGATTAAGAATACGGAATGTCACTACCCCAATTCATCCCGTGGGTGTCGTAAGAGCCGACTAAGAGCGCAAAACAACGCAGGACACCAGCACTGCAAACTTTGCACAAACCGTATACCAACCCGTCTGGCCAGCGTGGTATAGTAGGCCAAAACCACCTTTCTAAGGAGGCCTACGTCCAGCAGTGGACTACTAAAGCCTGTTGATGTGATGATGTGATACACTCACAACTTGCTCCCAATATATTATTGCTACTTTTAAATCACAATCACATAATGAAATCCTTAGACACTGTGATTTCACCGACAAAGATAAATGGCATCAAAACTTTAACTTTAAGAACTTAACTAAAACTTTAAGATTTAGACGTTTTGCGAGCTGGCACTAGCGTGTTCTTAATCATAAGGCGCAGTGGTTTTATAAATTAGTCACCGACGTGATTGTATGATTACTAAATCATATGATTTAAGATCGGTGATTGTGATTTTATTCCATTCCTACCAATCTGTACAAATAAATAAAATTGAAGTGTCTGTACGTAATGTCAAATAATAGGGTTTTTTCATGCTCACATACATTTCTGCACGATACCTATACCTAAAAACCAGTTTAAATATTTTTTGTCTGTCTGTTTGTTCTGGTTCTTCAAAACGGCTGGACCGATTTAGATAATATTTGCATGCAAATAATATATTTATTTGTATAAGAGTATAGATGTATAGACTAGCTGTACCCTGCCTTCGCTGCGGTACATTATAATTGCATTGATAAGAAATAAGGAACAAAAGTGACGAGAAAAATAGAGATGTGTCAAGTTATATCAAAGAATAAACAGAAATTTAATTAAGGAATGTGTTCTCATTTCCTGACCTTATCGTAGTTGTCATTTATTTTAGGCATCAATATAAGGCTGATAAACTTAGACCTCTGTAATACATTTTAAGACAAGATATTGCACATTTAACATTGTTAAATCATTTTGCATACATGTCGAAATCGGTTTAACAGGGATCGATATAAACAAAAACGGATTTTGGGGGTCTACAAGGTCTAAAAATAACATTCTCATTTGATTCAAAATACTGTATTAGTTGTGTTATGTGTACTAACTTGTTTTTAGAATGACTAATATTTCAGTAGGAAGTATGATTGTTGTACTTTTCAAATACTCATGTTGATAAGCGTGCAGTAATTTGGCTGTAGGTCTGAGGTATCACTTCATTTTAGAAAAGGGGTCTCTTGCCCAAAAAAGTTTGGGAACCTCTGCCTTAAATAATCATTAATTCATAAATAATTAATTTACTAATTCATACATATTTAAAGATTTATGGGATTCGCATTCTGATCTCAAACTAGGGAGAGTTTTTTATTTGGATATAAATACATATACACTTTTTTTTTGTAAATTCATACTTATTATACATAGAAACACCCAGACCAAATCAAACATTAAATGTTCATGCACACAAATGTTTGACTTGAGTGGGAATTGAACTCGCAACCTTTGGAATAGCAGTCCTTTCCTACATATTAGAGATACATTACACCTAGACACAAAACAAATGATTGTACACTCATTACTATTATTATTAGTTATTCAACCAACATGGCAACTGACAACCTTGGTCACTAAAAGCCAGACGAACAGGCAACAGGCCAGTTATTTATTGATAAAAACAAGGTTTACATAATTAGAAAACATTTCATAGGAGAGAGCTACAAGGAAGGTATGGGTATCTTAGACCAAAAACTAGCATTTCATTTTTAGACTTATGGGTAATTATTTTTTTGAAGTCATACCCTTGAGTCCCCCCGAAAATCAAGGGGAGGTGTGGGGCTTTTAGGCCCCGGTAGCCTCACTTGCTCAGTAAAAGCAACAAAAGATTTGCTAAACATGTGTGTGACCTTGGTTCACTCCTGCCGAGCCAACCCTTTTGTGCCGAAACATGGCACTCTAACGATAAGAACAGAGAAACAATTTTTAGTCCTTAGAATTCTATAGAATCTAAGTGTTAAATAATAACTATGTCTATGGTTATAATAATTTTTTAATATTCAAAATATGAACATTGAAATACAAATATAGCGTTTAAGATAAAAAAAATTTTTTTTTATATGAATATAAAAGATCATTGAAGGTAAACTAGTCAAGTTCTTAATTATTGGCCTTCGAAATATTATAATTTTTTTTTTAAACAAAGCACTCAACTGTACGATTTAAAATCAATCTCGATTTACATAAACTACTACTTACGATAAACATTTTATAACAAAGAGTTGTCTACTTACTTGTTTTGTATTCAACAAATCACTTTAACACTTTTTCAACTTATATTATGAAATGCATAACTAGAAGGGCATTAACATAAATGCAGGCGTAACGACAAATAATACAATCCGTGTTACATCTCGTTGGTAATCCTCTTTACAAATTGTTATCAAACATTTCATTTGTTATCAAATTAACACAATAGACGACTAAAAATCTCAACCAAGAGTTCAGCAAAACACAAATCTGTTCCAATTAACACTGGAAAAGGATATATAGCTAAAGTTAAGAGAAAAAAACAAGGACAGCGATATAGAAAAGCTCGTTATTAAGTACTAGTCTGACTGGAACAAAATATGTTATGACGCATAGTTTGACAGCTTCATTAACGGTTCTTTTCACTCATAAAAAAATAAATGTCGCACAAATAAATTACGACCTATTTAGTTGGAAAACTCTGACTGTTTGCACTGTTTAGCATACTTAAAGAACATTTACACCACAAGACAAAGAACTATTTATCGTTGTCAGTGAAGAAGTAAAGGTCAGCTTGAATACATCAGCATACCCTAAATAACCACACAAGTCCTGACAGCGGTATACACTTCCTCTCACAGGATGACTTCACGAACCATGATACTGTGTTGTGTTTAAAATAATTTGTTTAAGTTCTATGGTTTGGTGTAGAATTAAGAAGACGGTGTTAACAGTGTCACCACCTCTATCATCCCATGGTGTCGTAAGAGCCGACTAAGGGAACAAAACTATGCAGGACAACAGCACTGTAAAAAGATAGGAATCTTAAAACAAAAGCTATACCAACCCATCTCGTCAGCGTGCTATAGTAGGCCAAAACTTCCTTTCTATGGAGAGGCCTATGTCCAGCAGTAGACTAATAAAAGGCTGTTGATGATGATGATGATGAAATTTTAAGTCTTTTCATAGAGTGTTACTTCTGCATATCAATAACATGTTGCAAGCTAGTAGAATCCATTGCTATGCAGATGATGCCCTGTACAGCGGCCGCCCCCAATATTTCTCGAGAAAACGTCATCGAGAGTCGAAACAAACTTGTGTCTGAAATTGAAACTTCAGTTTCAGATTAGAACCGACCAAATCTAGTCCAGTTCAACCCAAAAAGACACAGGTCTGTGCTTTCACCGCTAAGAAGCTACCATTTGTCGTATCATCTCGGTTGGAGAAGAATACTATGTCATTGATAACGGCACATAAATAGACATACATCGATATCTTCAAAATGTCGATACGTCGTCGTTTAGATCCTGTCAAGTTCCGGACTCACCAGGTTTGTTATTTTTTTTTTTTCAATTTAGTGTTAAACTCGCATAGATGTTATGCTTTTCTAGTTTTTATTTCATAAAGTGTTACTCTATTATGCATAATGTGACGCCTTTAAATGTTGTGCGTTAATCTCAATATAGTGGATGAATGCTTTATATTTTAGTAAATAATGTAGCAACTACTAGCTTTCCAATAAGTAAATCAATTGCTTCTGCCTTGTGTAGATGTATATTGAAGTACAATTATTAGAATTATTATTTATAATTTATTTCTTATTGATTTATTTATTTATAGCTGGTATTACACATGCTTGGTAAGCGAGGACTTTTTCTCTTGTTTTACCATGTATTGGTAAAATAACCTCCACCCTTTTAGGGCGTCGGCTAATAATTTCAACAGCAAAATAGGATTGTTTATGAGTAATAATAATGATAACAATATTTTCGGCTATCTGACACACAACGCCATCTAGTTTCAAACAAAACATTAACAATATGTTAGTACTTAACCTCTAAACATTTAAAATCCAATATATTTTTTCCTAGACTTCTTTCGCTAGTATTTTTTTTATGAGAATGGTCAAGAATAAATTCTCAAGTATTAAGGATTTTTTGATATTTAAACGCTACCCTTTCAGTTTAAATAAAATTATGTATGGGGACCTAAACTTAAAAACTTAAACTTGAAACAAACCCTATACCAACCCGTCTGGCCAGCGTGGTATAGTAGGCCAAAACCTCCTTTCTAAGGAGAGGCCTATGTCCAGCAGTGGACTAGTATAGGCTGTTGATGATGGGGACCTGCCATTGGCCTTTTGAGAATGGGACACAAGCTTTTATATAATAATAATAATTTATTTGGAACAAGAAAACAATATATAATTTAAAGGTGTTCAATAACAGTCGCATTAATTAAAAACTGTATCGTGTGACTATTAAAGTTCACCTCCAGGAATTAGAAAACAGTACCGTTCCATTGATTACAGTAGTGTGTGAGTGTGCGTGCGATTTAAATGGTTTCTTTTTTCTCTTTGATTGTTATTAGCAAAACATATTAGTTTTAATTATAGTGTGCCGACACAACATGTATTTGCCATACATGTTGTGTTGTTGAAATATCATATAGCTCAAACAATTTTCAATGTACAAAAGAGGTACATAACAAAAAATACTCTTAATTTATTCACAGCATGGGTTGTTTTCATATTCATTAAAAATCTCTTATGTTCTATTATAATAGATAGTGACGTGCGCCTGTCTAAAGTCTAATAGCAATTTGACGAATAAAAACGTTGGACTGGTGTGTTTTGGTGTCACCTGAGGAGGCATCGCTCATTAGTTGTGATGTTTGATTTTTTGGGAGGGAGTATAATCCGTGAACCAGATAACCGACGTTGGAACAACACCGGCTGTAGGCCTTTGAAAGTGGGAATCACTGGAGTCTATGGAGAAAATGGTTATACAACGGACTAATATCCTCTCAAATCACAAAATCTTTCCTAGAAGCTTTCGAAAGCCACAGAAGATTCTTTTGCTTCTGGAAGCAAATTCTTCAACCTTATTCTCTCGCATAGTGGACCGTTTAAGATATTTTATGCGAAAATAAAAACACGCCAATATAATGCCATATCTTTAATTTTGAATTTAATAACAGTCACATATTTTTTTCTCCTTTGGTATACTTATACTACAATTAAATAAGTACATAAAATATCGTTATAATAAAAGTTACATAGTGCATTTTGCGTCTTTTAACCATTTCAACAAACACATAATATTATCTATGGTTACTAAAATCTATTATTGTTTAACGGTTATTTGTAAGTACACAAAAATACTAGTGATGTTCAAGACTCGCGTAACAGTTACTTTAAAATTTATTAAATAATAAATACGTTTTTATTACCATTATTTTGGACCACTATTACAAATGGCAGTTCTGTAGATAAGTAGGATTACGCGTGTCTTTGTTTTTGCTTGCAGGATAGCTTTAATATAGGTCCTACAGATTACGAATATACAAAATAATAGAACTACAATATAGCTAATTTTAAATAAAAATTCGTTCCATTTCAAACAACAATTTTCGAGTAGATGAGACTTATCTATCCAAAGCATTCTTAAATTAATCCAAAATCAAAGACAGAGACAGAAAAAGGTTTCGTTTGATTCTCTCTTCATAGGATCTTAGTCTTTATGACAATGACTTAAAAGTAATTTCACTATGTCCATGTACAAGCTAAATCTCTTGTTGTTAGTTTGCAAAATCTAAAGTATCTAGATGATATTATGCTTCCATTTTAGATAATTTTATGACTACTTAACTAGAAGAATAAATATTACGGCTTATTCAGTTCTCTTCGTTATAGATGTAATAGTCTCCCATCCATCCCTCCTGTCGAAATTCCAACTGCTTAACAAACCCCTTAGAAAGATGGTCGGACGGACGTATCATATATTGGGGTGACTCAGTAAATAGGGAATTCGTCTTTAGGGTTCAAAAAGGATGTGTCAGATCTATGTATGGCCTGTATAGTACAGACAGCTGTCAATCCTGTTTTAAAAGCTAAAAAAAACTTACTCTACCGTCTTTATATATCTATGAGGTCTCTATATTCGTGAAGAAAATCATGTCTCTATACAAAATAGCTCTTAAAAGCCATTACAGGTAATTAAGGGACAAAAACAAGCTAAAACTTGAAATCCCACATGGAAAAACAGCTCTGCTGAATAAATGTTAATTTTAGTAATTGTTATGACGATGACGCACTATTATTATGACATGTTATTAATTATGATTATTGTTTAAATTATCTTTTATGCCTAAATTATTTCTCATGTTTTTATGTATGTATTGCATGTATCAAAAATATTTGTACGCCATAAGGCAAAACATAGCGCACCTATTCCATACTGTAACACGTCACATACCATTGTAACCGTACCCACCTATGTTTACAAATAAAGTATTCTGATTCTGAGTATATAGTTGGATGAAGTAGTTACTTGCTTAAAAAGTAAGTGATCCCACACACTTGGGCCGATTCATTGATGTTAAAGCTTAGAGTTGTAGCAATAATTTAAATACTCGGTTCTGTATTATCAACAAACCTATTTCAAGAACCAACCACCATCGTATGGATAAAATCATCTATTAATTTCAAAAGACAATTGTGTTAACTTCAAACCTGTTATTTAAGTCATTTTCCAATCACTACGCTTTAACCCAAAGGTACAAGGTATAATGCTTTATTCCATTTACTCTTTTATATCTATGGTTGCCACAGATTACAAAAAACTAAAAACTAAATTTAATCTCTTTTAGTACCATCGAGTAGTTCCTACTCTATTATCTGGTGGGTCCTTGACGCAGCAATACGAAGCTAAAACTCCAACGGTAGCGAGGCTCAGTGACAATATGCTGACTCCACAAATTGCCCCGGATGTAACATCATTTAATGGAGTACCAGGCTGAGGTTTAACACAAAGTATGGTGAGAAGACCAAACGCGCTGAGTAGTGAGAACGATGACAGCACTATGTAACCTGAAAACAAAAACCATTTGAAACAACCCTTTTTTCCGAAAATAACGTTGATTTTTCATGACGTTATTTTAAGAAGTTTTTTTAAACTGTTGTTTGATAAAAAAAAAGACATTCAGATGATAAATTATTCTTTGCTTATAATCTGGGAATGTCAGATTGTACCTAAGTTACATTTTTTTATTTATTATAATTTATTTAGGTTCTTATTTTGTTTTTTTTTTCTGTTCAACTGATCTATATGAAATTTTACCTCTAATCTGGAATAAAGTACATTAAAATATTATAATAAGTAGGGCAAAAGGTATTCCTAAAAGCAAAGCTTGTTGATATACTTACCGGATATGTAGTTTCTGTTGGGTAAGAGCTGTTGTCTGCGGAATCTGAACCCAAGTAGTCCGAGTAGGAAGCAGGTAAACCCTGACAGCACCCCAAAGTCCAGGTAGTAGTGTCTGCCGAACTGGAAGATTAAAAAGTACTATTTCAGGAAAGAGAGTGTGGAAGATAAATAATGCTTCGAGGGTATTGGTTAACATTGGACGAAAAGAACTTGAATTTATTATAACTGTGTTTCATTCTAGCCAACTGGTGGGTCCTTATATGTATTCCTATAATCCTATATAATCAATTATTAATCAATTATTAATATCATCCTAAATCTTTATACATTTTAAAGAATTTTTAAAAATCAAACCTCTAAAACACAACAGATATGTGTCCCGTGTACGAGTAAAACTATCTATTTTATTGTTATATGCGACAGTTACCCCGTCTGTTTATGTTATCAAACCGGCGATGAAAATTTTTCTATTTTTTTTTATTTTTTTTTTAATGAAAAGACAACTCCCACACTAGGAATAAATCCTGAATCCTGTTTCGCGGGGAACTTTACAAGCATACATGAAACGGACACAAAGGACACCCAGACTCAGAACAACAATTTGTGATTCACACAAAGTGTCGCCTGATGTGGGGATCGGACCCACAACACTTAGCTTAGTAGTAAGTGGCATGGCGACTGCTTTTTTAAGACACTACGTCATCCGTCCAGTCAATATTAGGCTATAGGGCGTGCCAAATTAATATACATACATACCTATATAAACTTAAACATAACCCTCCCGGCGTAGGCCAGTAAAAAGTTGAAGGGTAGTGAACTCTACTTTAAAGCGACTGAGATGCGGACAACAACTAGTCTAAGTAACTTACTAAACTAATAGTCCTTTCGCGTTAAGAAAATAGTAAAAATCTTTCGTACAAAACGATAATTTCTTGGAATATGATTAGTCAGGGGGAACCTGATTTTCTTAACCCGACAGGTTTTTATTGTCCGCTTTTTCGTACATAAAATATTTACTTACAGCATACATCATGTAGAAACTTAGTCCCGCCGTTAGTCCACCACACATTGTGAGCATGAGGGCGGCAATCGTCAGGGACGCTGTTGCAGCACTTATCGTCTTCCAGCTGGATATTGATTTGTATGTATCCTCTGAATACACGGAAGGCGGAGATGCTACCCTGAAATTAAAAAAAATGGCTTTCAATAATAATAACCTCACACATCTCACACACGGCAGTCTGATCCCAAACGAAGCAGAGCCTGTGCAATGGTAACCAGACTGCTGATTAACATACTTATATATTTCTAAATCCAGACACATTATAGATAAATTACACCCAAACACAGACCAAATGAACGTGCTCATCAAACAATTATTTGTCCTGGGTGGGAGTCGAACCCAGGACCTCCAGCTTAGGAGTCAGGGCCACTAACCACTACACCAATAAGAAAATATGTTCCAAATTACTTTTTAAAAAGTGTTACAGACTTCAAAGCGCAGACATCATCACATCATTTGCTGGACATGGCCTCTCCTTAGATAGAAGGTTTTGGCAATGGTTTTTTATGGTTTTCTTTTTGTTTTGGCAGAAACTTCTACATTCCTTATTTTTTCCCGAATGGATTGCATTTTTCTTTAATTTATTAGATTATTTATCATAAAATAAAGTATCGGCAGGCTTAATGCCCCAGGCGTTCTCTACCAGTAAAAAAATTAGGCGATGTAGAAAAAAGATAATATAATAATAATATAATAAATTCGGACATCTGACACACAACGCCATCTAGTTTCAAACTAAGCAGAGTTTGTACTCTGAAATCGAGATTGACTGATAGAATACAAAAATACTTTTTTTATAAATACATAACTATTATACAGAGAAAACCCCAAACTCCGAAACAAATTTTTGTAGATCATACAAACATTTGGTCCGACCCGGGAACCGAACTCGAGACCTCAACATAGCAGTTTCACACGCTACCACTGCACCACCCAGGCAGTCCATGACCCAAAGATGAGTTAGGTGTACGAAAGAATAAAGATTAATAATGATAGAAGAAAATAAATGGCCTATTTGACTGGCAATACCCCTGGAGACAATATGTGTTAATGTCTTGTTGGACCCCTTGGGTTAGTTGGAGAGGTTGATAAATACAAACAACAAGGACTTGAGTGCATCAATAGCACTTGGCCGTTTTTAGTAATTAGGTACTTTTTCCTCGTCCGTCGTTCGTTCTTGCTTGATTGGCCTGTTGGTCTAGTAGTTAATGGCCCTGACTGCTACGCCAGAGGTCGTGGGTTCGATTCCCAACCAGGACAAATAATTGTGTGATGAGCACGGTCATTTGTTTTGTGTATAGGCGCACTTTATCTATAATATGTATGTGTTTAGAAATATATAACTTTGTTTTTCAGTAATCTGGTTACCATAGTACAGGCTCTGCCTAGTTTGGAATCAGACGTCCGTTATTACCTTACCTAATTAACCTTAAGTACCAAGTAAATCTACCTACTACTCAATAACTTAAAACATTGTAGGTCAGTACCTAGTATTACGCAAATAATAATAATATTTTCACAAATTTACACACGGACTTCTGCTTCCAAACTAGGCAGAGCCTGTACTAGCAGTACCAGTGTACTGCTACTAAATAAACGCACCTGTACTTAATCGTTAAATTAATAGACCCACGTTGTGTTTTTATATACACAACAGGATACCTAGCCACCTGTGTTGTGGATTCTATACACCTGTTGTGTTGATTATTTTTAAACCAGCTGCCCTGTAGTTATGCTGTTCGCAATGACGTTTTAACTTCAAAAAGAAGAAAAGAGTCTACAATTACTTAGAGTCAGCAACGCGCACGCGAGTCTTCTAAAATCGCTTGCGATCGTAGGCTACGATAACCGCTTAATAGAAGGCAGGCGGTATGCTTGTTTGCCCCCAAACTACTTTAAGTGATTAGTTAAAAAGCTAGTTGGAAATTAAACATTAACATATTTGTGGAATATAATTATTTTTACACCAGCTGCGCCCCGCGCTTTTGCCAGCGGATTTTTAATTCCATGCTCATTCCACGGAAACACTACGTTTTTGCGGCGTAAAAAGTAACCTATATATTAATCCAGGGTATTAGGGTATTCAATTTTGATAACATTTGGTAGGAAGATGTTTGTTCCAAATTTTATCAAAATTCGGTCAGTCGTTTGAGCGTAAAGAATTAATAAACATACAAATACACACACACACACACAAACTTTATACTTAATACTAGCTTTTGCCTGAGGGTCCGCCCGCGTATATATCGATTATCGCGGTAAAAAGTAGCCTATGTTACTCGCTGAAAATGTAGCTTTCCATTGGTAAAATATTTTTTAAATCGGTCAATGAGTTTAGGTGTGAAAGCGCAACAAAGAAACAATCAAAGAGATTAGCACGTTTAAGCGCAATTTCAAAAACCACTGGATCGAATTGAAAAAATCTTTCAGTTTTGGATAGCTCATTTATAGCGGAAAGCTATTATAGGCTATAACATCACGCTACGACCAAGAGGAGCTTAGAATCAATGAAAAATGTTGCAAAGACGGGGAAAATTTATTCCTTTTGACAGAAGCAGTCGAAGTTGCGCGGGTCAACTTGTGTAATAAAACCCGTTAAAAATGTATGTATTACTGATTTACACCTGTAACATAATAAATATACCTTATAAATAATAAAAAGACATACCTTGGAACAATAACTGCCGTATTTTTATCCTTCCTCTGACTCTCCCTTCTTCTCTCGTAGTCTCTTCTTTCTCTACTAATCTCTCTCTCCACATCAATACTCCGATCTCTACTTTTATCCCTAAAGCTGGTTACAAAGACGTCGTGTCTGTTAAACTCAGGCACACGTTCTGGCAACCCGTAGTTAAGTTTTTGTTGAGCTTTGGGTGAAATTGGGGATGTTGCTGCGCTATTTCTTGACATGGTAAGATTAGCACATGATTTCGAAGGGGTTACTCCTTGACTTGGAGTACTAGAAATAAATTTTCTTGGACTGTCACCGTGTGGGGAATCAACGGACTTGTTCGGCGTCATTCGAACAGACGGTTGGCTGGCATAACTCTTCAATTTTCTAGGTGTAGACAGCAATTCGTGAAGTTTCTGAGTAGCTATTAGATGTTTTTGGGACATAATCGGTGATGAGAACGTCACTGTTTTAGGTTCGTCATCATCATCCGAAGGGACTATGGCGTATCTGTGTGTTTTCCCGTTCACTGTTTTGACAATTTCGGTTGGAATTTCTTTTAACTCGTTCTCGTCTGGCCCGTCTACGTTATACTCTTGGATTTCCTCTTCTTTTGCTTGAACAATACGTTTCTTAGTTGGAGAATAATCGTCAAGGTCATCGAAATCTTGAATAACTTCGTATCTATGCTTAAGTCTGTCTTCTAAGCCATCATCACTGTGATTATGTCTATCATATCTAATTTGTCTCTGCTGTTTAAGCTGAGCCATTTCGAGATCCTCACTCCGCGCTCTACATCTCACTGTACGAGTCGGTTTGTGAATCAGAGAAGCTTGTCTTTGGAAATGTCTTTGTTGGAATTTCAGAGGTTTCGGAGGTAATTCTGGAGGTTCATCTCTGTTTCTAGGTGCTCCGGCTGGCGACATTCTTAAAGGGTTGTCTGATATATCCGTCTTCATGATTCTGTTGCTGATTTCGAACTTTCTAGGTGAGTTCGCTCCCAGTGGCGGCATTCTCTGCCTGTCTGGTGAAACGATCTTTGTGACGCATGATTTTTGTGCGAAAACTACTTCGCTTTGTGAGCAAAAAGCTGGATTCGAATAATATTTGTACACAATTTTTGGAGAATCCATTTTAGAAGCGTATTTTTTCCCCGAAGTGTATTAGTGCATATTTCCCTTCTTAAGAAAGGGTGAGCTAGTACCGGAACCGTTGTGGTTGGCTGCTTTCTTATTCTAAGTGGGTTCAAGGTATGTTTCTTATTTCTTATAATACATTTATGTATACACTAACTTAACTTTAACACCGACTGATATTCGTATCAGTATTTTTATATACTTATACAAAAGTCTACTTTAAAATCTTCCAAAGTAATATTTAAATACACTTAAATTTTCACTTAACGTTATCACTTTACTAGCTTATCTAATACACACTAAAACCTAAAATCAGTAATAATAATGTTAAATAAATTTACACACGTCTTTCTAGTTTGAAGTTCAACCGTCAACTGCAAATGGAATTCCTTTTTCAAAAAAGCGTCGGGGTCGGAAACGGCGCTTGCGCACCCCTGCAAACAGGCACGCGCTACGCAAATATAATATTAAAAACGATTTCTTTTTATTTTACAACGTGCTCTTATAAAATTAAGGTTTGAATTCAAATAACGCCGAGCTTTTACGAAAAAGTCGTTTATAAGTTGACGTTTTTATTAAAAATGAATCTTGCCACTTTATTTTAGAGTTCGATATGTTATGGAATTATGATTTTATAGTGAGACTAATAGATAAATACCTTAGCGTAATAATTGAATGAACTTTTGAAAGGTTTTTCAAATAGGGTGCCGCAGTAAGGGTCCTTTGAACTAACGGTGAACATGTCCAGCCATGTTTTTTGCACTTCTAAGTTATGTATAATAATTTCTTTTTATTTATTACGTAATACCGTTTTTTCTGGAAGACTACTTTTGTTCTAACTTGTGGTTGTAATTAGTTTTGTTCGTGATGCTCTCTATTTGATGGTAGGCAGTCGCCAAAACCTCTTATTGTTTATAATATTAGATGAAAAGACTATTAAACTACATTCTGAAGATCTTACCTAGAATCTGTGGTCTAGTATTTAGTGACCCTGACTACTACGCCAGAGGTCGTGGGTTTGATTTCCACCCAGGAAAGTTTTATGTGTTGAGCACCATTATTTGTCATATGTTTGGGTGTACCTAACCCAAACATATAACAAATAAACAACAAATACATGCATATTATAGATAAGTTACCTCATTTATCTATAATATGCATGTATTTAGAAATATGTAAGTATGTTTATTAGCAGTCTAGTTACCATAGTACATGCTCTGTCTGGTTTGGGATCAGACTGCTGTATGTAGGATGTGTGAGGTTATTTCTCTAGGTAACGTAACCTAGATTGCCAGCCCAGATTGATAAGGTGCTGAAGGTTGGGTCAAACAGCGGATGGGACGCGACAGGGACGCAACATGGGCAGATTGTAGTTGTCGTTGTCGCTATTGTTGTTGACTTTTTATTTGTTGACCGGTTGGAAAATCCTTTCCTGCTCCTTGTTGACTCAGGAGCCAGGAGTATGTGACGATTCTTAGGCCAGCTTCGGGCGTCCTATTCTGGAAAGGACCGGACCATGTAATTTTAGGCCCTAACCAGGGGGAAATTGTCCTGTTGGGTTAGGTCTGCTGAGCCAGTGGTTGTGGGTTCGATTCCCACTCATGATGAATAGTTGTGTATGATATAATTTATCTATAGTATTTTCTGTAATGGAAATAATTTGGAAATATAAGTATCTTTATCAGCAGTCTGGTTACCATGGCTTTGGGTTGTTTGTGATCAAAGCGTATATTTAAAAAAAGTTAGTAATATATAATTTGATACATAACTATACATACATATTTTATTAAAAACATCTTTAGGCATTACAATCAGATAGCATAAAAGCTTATTTGCTAATCAAATCTTCACTTGTTTGCCACCTTAGTTGTATAAAATGGAACGTAGATTTCGAATCTTCACAATTCCATTCATACTATTCACATCTGCTACGTCGGCTCCCTGCTTACCCACTTTCCCTGTTTACCTATCGTAATAATAATAATATCACGAACGGCACGTGCTGGAGTGTAACGGTCGGAGGCAGCTGACGACACGGCGCGCCGGCGCATACGCAGCTGCGCCCAGGGGTACAGCACCTGAGGCGGGATGTACACAGAGAAGTTTTGATCTCAAATCAAGTGTCCATTTTCACTTATTTTTAATTATTTAATGTATTTATAACATAGTATGTCGCTATAGTATCGCTATGTAGTCAGTCGCAAGTAGCAGTATAGTTGTATGGCTTTAACTTAATTTTAGAAAACCTTAAATCAATTTTTCCAACGCGAGAATAAAACTCAAAATGAAACAAGACTCTCGTGACAAGAACAAATGAGACTTTCTCGAAATTTAAAAAGCGTTTGGATAATTGTAAGCTGTTGTATATTGTTTGTGTTTTTTTTTCTCCTAATTTTAATTTTATTGAACTTATAAAGGCAGTCCAATCGACCATAAACATCAACAACTAACCTATGTAACGTTGCCAACACACCATTATTATTGACTTAAAGTCATTACGTTACAAAGTTCTATTTTGCACACGTTCTTAAAGTTTACTTTAATTATGAACAAATATGGTCTTGAATAAGTTAACAATATAAACACGATACTGTCTTCTGTAATTAGATGAATAAATCAGCACTAAACTGGTTGATTTTTATACATCTTATTTGAGAGGTCTGTATCAATCCAATGAAATTTGGATAAAACTGGAATAAAACTAGCAAAGTCTAGTTTTTTTCTTGCGCTTAAGCTATACGTCTAACCAAAAAAATTAAAAGTAAACTACACTGGATGCATTTCCCATAATTAACATTTGGTTTTGTGATATAATTTAAACTAGCACTTCATAGACTACCTACTGTGAAATAAATAACATATAAAAAGTCTAAAGTAACAAAGTTCTACTATCGGAATAAGTTGTGAGACCTTATTGTAACCATGTCTGTAGTAAACATCTTCAAGTACATCTTCATCATCGGAAAAACTCGAATGAGTTTATGCGGCATCTTACTGTTTAAACAGTGTACCTTATTTTATAACAATAAATAAATAAAGTCTTTGTTAAATGTAATAATTTGACCGTCACGCGGTTGACGAGCTCTGCCTGCGGGTGCTCGCTTCGTCCCCGTCCCGTATCATATTGACATTCAAATACCAGCCAAAATCGACAAATATGACCCTCAATACATTTTACAACACTAGTCACTTATATTTTTAATACAATAATTAACCACAGATATTGTTATTTAGCTCTTTATGTTTTATTTTAGGCTGCTAAAACTCTATAGGTACTGATTAGATACGATTAGTAATTCGTGAATTAAAGCGATCATTAAATGTTAAACACATGTTTTTGGATTGCCTGGTGTTTTGACCAGGTTCCAATGGTGACGGCAGTCCACCTGTACCTGTAAGTAATACCAGCTGACCGCACTTATCAAAGCACTCTTAGGGGTCTTCGCGAAATATTGAAGGTAGAATTGTAAGTTTAAAATAAATTATTATTATAGTACAGTTTGAATTGTCCTCCATTATCAATTTATTGTTTTGATATCTTTAAATCAACAATTTGACAATAGCTATGTTTTAGGTCATCAAATAATTGAAATGCTTAGAATTGGGTAACCACATTGAGTAATCAAGTTACGAAAAGAATAGGGAATATTTCAAGGTATAAGGGGATATATTTTTTTGGTTATAACTAGAGAAGGAAGAAAGTTAGGAGGTAGAGATTTATAAGTTTACTTTGTTTGCACCTCAAAAAAATAGTGAGTTTTACACCCTATGTACCGTAGAGTTATATACCCTATGGCCTTCCTCGATCAATAGGCTATCTAACACTATCAATTCGAACCAGTAGTACCTAAGATTCTCCAACCAAACAAACTCGCGGTCAAACAAACAAACTAAATTTTCAGCGTACAGACTTCGATCAAGTTATTTGATCCAAGAATATAGATGACAAAATATTGTGTACCTTAATAACTATCATGTAAAGAAAAGTATTTAAGAGAGTTTTTAATAGAACGGTTTGACGGATCTACTTTATTTTAACACTAGCTGACCTGCGCAACTTCGTCTGCGTCTCTCAATAGTAATAAATTTTCTCCGTTTTTGAAACATTCTTCATTGGTGCTCCGCTCCTATTGCTCTTAGCGTGATGATATATAGCCTATAGATATCCTCGGGATATCTAACACTGAAAGAATTTTTCAAATCGGACCAGTAGTTCCTGAGATTAGCGCGTTCAAACAAACAAACTCTTCAGCTTTATAATATTAGTATAGATAGAATTATCCATATCCATGTTCCATACTAATATTATACTCGTAAATGAGAAAGTGTGTCTGTCTGTCTGTCTGTCTATCTCTATGTCTGTTTGTTACCTCTTCACGCTTAAGTTAACCCGATGAACCGGATGAAATTTGGTATAGAGATAGTTGGAGTCCCGGGAAAGGACATAGGATAGTTTTTATAACCAGAAATCATCCTTTAAGAGGGTGAAAAGGAGGCAGTTTGTATTAAGGAATCAACAACAGCTGAACCGATTTAAATGAAATTTGTTATGGAGATAGTTTGATTCTTGAGGAAGGATATAGTCTCCTATTTACCGCGATAACGGAGAGGAACCGAGGAGAAAGCTAGTATAATTATATTTAATCTAAATAGTGTATATACTGAACATGTCTTCTTTCTTTGTCGACGATATAGTTTTTGTATTGATTAATAAACACTTGTGTTAACAAACGTAGCTACTTTACGAATAGGGTTCAGTAAGCTATAGGTACTTGTTCATTTACATTTTCAAACAGGAAGGTTTACAAACATATGACCATTTCTACATATAAATCTCTAGTATAAGTCACGTTTACGTGTACAACTGTGGCTCGTAGTAATCGGCTTTGTGTTTTTTTTCATTCCCCTAAAATGAAGGAAATACAATATGCTCCAGTGGCGTTGTGGGCGCACTAATATGGACTAGCGATCCGGCCCGGCTTCGCACGGGTGCAATGTAGATGTGTGGAGTAATTAATTATGCATGTGCATGTTGTATTTGCCTATAAGTATTTGTTACACTTTACTTAATATTATTTGTTTCTGAAATTATGGTAGCATGTAAGTGTGTAAACAAATGTTGGCAACTCATAAATAAATAAATTCTATTGTTATGATAAGACTAAAGGGCGTCTTAATAAACAATATTTATAGGCTCACTCTGCTCCTGTCGGCAGCTACTACCTGATATCTTTTAAGATATTCATTTATATGATGTAAAAGGCAATTTTGATCTACATCGAGTGCACAACGTATCTCATGTATTTAATTGGATGAAAAATAATACTGTATTGTTAAAAATATCTTCACAACCAGTTACTGAAAATTATTTTTAGAGGTTTCTATTAAAGCACTTTTAGAAGGCATTAGAATTATAAACTGCGGAACCCCTTTCCAATATTACAATTAACGAAAAATACAACAAAAGTAAAACACAGTGCTCAGTTAACACTCGTCATGATTGCCATACAGCTCGCCATTTTAATTTTACTCTTTATAAAATGTGAAGCTGGAAAAATATTAGCCGTGTCTCCAACGCCTTCAATCCACCACCAGAGAACATTCTATCCTTTAGTCAAAGGGTTAGCAAAAAGAGGACACGAAGTTATCTTTATCGCAGCAAATCCTGCTTATCCAGACGGGAAATCTCCAGAAAATTTCCAAGACATAAATTTGGAACATCTCTCTAATGGAATTTTGAAAAAATATGCCAATTTATCACAGGAATATATAAATACTTTAATAAATATATATTCTAATGCAATATATTCTATAATGCTGCAGTTATTTGAAGAACAAATGAAGAGTGAGGAAGTCCAGAACCTGATTAAGCATCATAAAAGCTTTGATTTGCTTTTACTTCCAGCTTGGTTTCGCCCAGCGATGGTCTGGTGTCATATATATAAAGCACCTGTGATAAAACTAAGTACTTACGGCCTGGGGTTTGGTAATCCAAAAAATTTTGGGGTCCCTATCCATCCGATTCTTTATCCAGATAATATGAGCAAGAGAATTTACAACTTGAATGTTTGGGAGATATTTACGGAGGTTTATAACATGATTAAGTACAATGAAGTGTTTCATGATTATGAGGATGAAGAAAATAAGATTTTGAAGCGAATCTTTGGACCAGATGTTCCCTTGTTGAGTGAGTTGGAAGGAAATGCGGAAATGTTGCTTTTGAACAGTAATAGCTTTTGGGAGAGGAACAGACCCTTGCCGCTGAATGTAGTGTATTTTGGGAATAGGGATTATAGCACTGCAAAGGAGTTACCGAAGGTAAGGCTTTTATTAAACTCGGAGTTCAGCAAATGCAGCTTCCTTACGAATGCTTTCTAGAGTTAAGACCATCATTTGTCGTCAGTTTGTTAACTGATGTTCTCTTTTTGTAGTAGTAGCTATTGTCAAGCTATTGTGTCAATAAATAAATATTTGATACTATTTTAACCGACTTAAAAAGAGAGGCTAAAACAACACATTATTAATTTATTAACCGACCTTTTGAGGTCGGTTAATAAATTAATAATGTGGTGTTAGTAATAATGGTAATAATTGGAAGTTTTCAATTCGGATGTTTTTTCTTTTTATGTATGTATGTTCGGCATAACTCCGTCATATATAGACGGATTTTCAAAATTCTTTTTTGGTTGAAAAGGGTTTATTCTGAAATAGTCCCATTTAAATTTCATATAGAATTGATGATGAGTTTCGGAGACAGACAACGGAATTCTTCAAGAAATGACAGCAAATCCACCGCGATTGCTGCTAGGTTCTTAATGCTCTTTCTTAGTACTGTTTGAAGTCGGTTCAACTTTTTTATAGGGATTTTATTAGGTATTCATTAATCATACATTAATTGTTTACCAACATATTGATGAATTGGGGTAAATGCTCTTCTTCCAGGATTTGAAATTCTTTCTTGACTCGTCTCAAGGAGCTATCTATGTCAACTTAGGTGATAGTAAATCTTTACGCCTTCCAACGGCTATCCTGGAGATGTTCCTAGAAGTATTCTCTGGACTTCCTTATAATGTGTTATGGAGAGTAGACTTTGAAGGACTGAAAGACTTACCGCAGAACGTTATGATGAAAAATATATTTTCGGAAGTTGACATTTTCAGTAAGTACTTGTTAAACTATATAAATAAATGTTTGTTTATTTGTCCATACAGCTTTGCGAAGCCATTGATCCATCATATTCTATGGACGCCTGCGAGGGTTCCTAGCCAAACAAATCTCGCGGGCGTCCAGGCTTGCAAGCGTCCCCAGAAGACACTTGGCCATAGAACCTTCTCATGATACAACTCTAGTCAACGGAATGTACGACCTATCTTTTTTCTATTTAATGTGAGGTTATTTTATTTAATATTTCAAGTCTATTTTAACTTTCGCATACCCAACTTTATGGAAGACTGCACTTATAACTCCGATACCAAAAAATCATCAAAAGAATCCAATAATACAGTAAAGGCCTATATCTAAATGGAGTATTCTCGGCAAAACATTAGAAAAAATCGTTTCAAAACCAATATCGTATGCTATTCGTCACCATATTTCAGACAGACAACATTTTTTTATAAAGGTCGAAGCGTAGAATCAAATATGTTAACTTTAATGATTATTTACTAAAACTCTAATATGCAGCTAAACGTAGTATACACGGATTTTTCTAAGGCTTTCGATAAAATAATTCATATAATAGTTGCTAATTGCGAAGTTCGAAAATGTTGGAATACTTGGCAACCTCCTCAGATGGATGAAGTCATATACACGAAACCTTAGCCAAGCTGTCTGTCTTAAAAGTTATTGTTCTAGCTACCTACCCGTCCCGTCCGGTGTTCCACAAGGTTCCCACCCCGGTCCCGTCCTATTTTCCTTATACATAAATGACTTGTTCTATGATTTCAATGATACTGACTACTTACTTTATGCAGATGATACAAAGATTTTGAGCTATAACAAGAATGGCGGGTGTCTACACTTTCAAAATGCTTTAATGTCATTTTCTAAGTGTTTTGCTGACAAGCAGTTATTGCTCAATTCAGATAAATGTTAATAATGACTTATACCCGCAAACGGACGAATATATTATTTGATTATCACTCAAGAGTGGTTACCTAACGTTTACATACAATTCGAGACCTAGGTATTGAAATGGATGAAAATGTTTCGTATTAACCACATATGGACAGCATTGCACAGAGGGCATTTAGAAATTTGCGCTTCATAAATAGAATTTCTAAACGTTTCAGAAAAGAAAATACCATAAAAAATTATATTTCAGTTATGTACGGTCAATTTTAGTTGCACCGTGTGGAATCCCCATTACTAATGTCATAATGATAGGGTAGAAAAGTTCAAAGAAGAAGTTCTTAAATTATCGCTTCTACAATTCAGATCATCGTAAATTGAGACACTTAATCAGAATCATCTTTCACTTTCAATCAGCATCAGCATTTTATATAGACAAATTAGATCAAACTATAAGCAGTTTGATCTAATTTGTCTATATAGAATGCTAAATTATAATTTTGCTTCGTCGTCTCTTCTCTCCAAAATTAAGTTTATACCAAAGCTAGGCTTCCAGTTCGTCCATACTGGACACAAAATGTCTTCGCTCCCCCTAAATTACATAAAAATTATGTATAAAAAAGACTTCCATTGTATACATTTAAAAATATATAAGTATGTTTATCAGCAGTCTGGTTTGCATAGCACAGGCTCTGCCTAGTTTGGGATCAGACGGCCGTACGGGTCTAAACTAAGTAAATATATTATTATTATTGTATAGATCTTTTTAATAACTCTTTGAACAATGTTAAAAATGTCTAAAAGTAAATTGTTGACATTTACTTAGTAATATCGCAATGTATATATTTCTCTTAAACCTTTTATTTTCTTTTCTTATGTCAAGTTATTTGTAATGTGAAATGTACTACATTTGTTTAAATCCATTCTTGGGCACTCTTTGTCTTTTATTAAGTATATTATTTATATTGCTTTATGTTAATGACTGCCTTGTACCAAAACAAAGGAAAAAAAAACTTCTTGGTAATATTCTCACTAGATGGCAACTGCCCCACGGTTTGGGGAAATCTGATTTCTCCGTAGCTGTTGTAAATGAGGGTACCAGTATCAAAAGAATATATTATGCCACCTTTCGTTATTGTAAATGACAAAACAGTTTCTCTTGTTCAGGGCATCCGAACCTCAAGCTCATTATTACCCACGGTGATCTCCAAACTACCACAGAGGCGATCGAAGCTGGAGTGCCTCTCATCGGAGTTCGTAAACTAGGTGACCAAATGTTTAATATGGAACACTACACCCAGTATGGGATAGGACTCCACCTTGACGGGAATGCTATTGGCAAGGAGGAATTCAGGAGTAGTGTGTTGAAGGTTATAGAGTATCCAAGGTTTGTAGTAACCATTTTTTAAACCCCATGAGATAAGGTGGTCTACCCGTAATAACTGTTCAGCCTAGGACTGCATCTGCATGCATGAGTAAGCTCGTTTTACTTTGGTCCGGGGTCTTATCATAGTCAGTTAGGCAGGGCGGTAGCACGGGACCCTTTACTTCCGACTGAGGCAGGTCTTTTCAGGATAGTGTTGCTTCGAAAAGTACCTCCACTCGGTGCCTAGGAGGGCATTGAGTCCGGGATCAAGACCTCCACTAGAACTCAAAATGCCCTTTACCCAAAAGCCCTTACTAGCACCGCACACCGCCCTGATTTTAGTCGGTTCGATTCCGACACACCGCCCCAGTGCAAACGTCGGTGGTGAGACAATTAAATGTTTTGTTTCAATTAAATTTATGTTTTTATCCCCAGCTATAGAGACAACATTCTGCGGCTACGTAAATTAATTAACGACACTCGAACTCCATTATTAGACCGCGCCATCTTGTGGACAGAGTACGTATTAAAACACTCAAGTATGGCACACCTCAAGTCATCAGCATCAAACAAAACGTGGACAGAATACTATGAATTGGAACTAATTAGTATAGTAATAAGCACTATTATAATATTATTAAGTATTTTTTGGTTGTTATTGAAGATTTTCCTAGAGAAAATAGATGCTATAATTGCTCATCAAGCTAGAACTGAGGAAATATAAAGAAATGTCTGTGTATTACATAAGTACTTATAATTAACTGCACGGATGGCGTACTGATTTAAGCGGTCACCTTGCCGCTTCCTGCTGCGCGTGTGTTGTGGATTCGATCCATATATGGGACAACACTGTGTGATCCACAAATTGTTGTTCTGAGTCTAGGTGTTTTTTGTGTCCGTTTCATGTATGATTGTGGGTTCCCCCCCGTTCCCCCTGTGTCGTAACAGGATGTATACCTAGTGCGGGAGTTGTCTTTTAAAAAGTAAAATACAATAAATATAAGAAAATTACTAATAATATGTAAGTACAACTGTAAATATAATATCTAGGTATGTTTACCTGCGTTTTAGAATTTGAAAAACATTTAAGGTTTGTTTTATGTTGGCCCACATAGCAGAACTTATTTATTATATCTGGAAGAAGAAAAAGATTGACATCTTAACCACCTATGTATCACAAAATTGAATAAATAAATGAAAATGAAATAAAATGAAGAAAACCTTCAAGAAAAGAGTGTACTCCTTCCTCAAAGGCTGGCAACGCGCTTGTGACTCCTGAGTTACAGGCGTTCATGGGCAGCGGTAATCGCTTTCCATCAGGTGACCCGTCTGCTCGTTTGCCCCTTATTCTATATAAAAAAAGAACTCACTCTTATATGACGATCTGACGCTTAATGACACTAAATATTTTAACTTAATACAATCTAACAAAACTAAATACAAAGTATTTTTTTTAAAGACAATTCCCGCATTAGGAATAACTATATACTGTATGGCGGGGGACTTTACAAACATACTTGAAACGGACACAAAGAACACCCAGATTCAGAACAACAATTTGTGGATCGCACACAGTGTTGTTCCATGTGAGGATCGAACCCACAACACTCAGCGCAGTAGTTAGCGGCGAGGTGACCGCCGATAGTCTTCCCCTCGGACTTAGGACCCACAGCACTTAGCGTAGAAGTAGAAGGCGTGAGGACCCACAGCACTTAGCGTAGAAGTAGAAGGCGTGGCGACCTCTTAAACCACTACGCCATCCGCGCAGTTAATTTATCGAATGAAAATAATTAAAATAAACATGTTTCCTCTCGCTTTCCTGCCATACGTGGGAGTGAAATATTTTATTTGTGAATTAAAAAAAATTAAATGATTCACCACAGTTGAGCCGAGTATTTTTTATTTGTATAAAAAGTGGGTAGTTATACCATGTCGGACCCACAAAACTAAGCAGTTAAAGCAAGTAGTTGAGAGAACCTGATAAATTACTATTCATTTATGTTTTATAATTAAAATTTCCTAAATAATTATTTATTAAATGAGGGTAGTTTTTTGAATCCATAATTCATAGACAGAATGAATGGCACGGTATCAGCATTTTATTTACCCACAACATTATTTTAATGAGTTAATAAAGTATTATATAGTTATTGATGAGAGACGCCTGAACGTAGCCGAAATGCGAATGCTGAGATGGATGTGTGGTGTGACTCAGATGGACAAGGTTAGGAATAAGTATATACGAGGGAGTCTGAAAGTAGCGCTACTGGATGAAAAGTTAAGAAGTAATAGGTTATCTTGGTATGGACATGTCATGCGGAGGGATGAGGAAAATGTGGCGAAGAAAGTGTTAGGTATGGGAGTTGAAGGGTACAAGAGAAGAGGCAGACCGAAGAAGAGGTGGATGGACTGCGTCAGGGAGGATATGGCTAGGAAGGGAGTAAACAGTGAGATGACGCATGACAGAATGGAAAAATCATACATACTGCGCCGGCCCCAAATAAAATTGGGAAAAGGGTAGGCAGATGAGATGAAAATAAAGTATTCCAATCAATCGTCATCGTCCATTTCACAGTTCTCCATCCGATTTTTACGAAATAAAATGTGTTAATAACCAAACGTAGAAATATAAATATATCCGTATGGTAACATATTAGGAATACGTCGTAAGTCGTACGGTGTCGTAAGAGTCGACTAAGGGAGCAAACTAAGCAGGTCAACAGCTTACTAACTTAACAGAGAGATAGGCCTCTCCTTAAAATGAGGTTTTCCCTACTATACTTACCACGATGGCTATACAGGTTGGTATGGGATTTGTTTAAAGTTTTCCTTCTCTTTGTAGTGCTGTTGACCTGCTTAGTTTGCGCCCCCTCTTGCTATAGTAGGGAAAACCTCATTTTAAGGAGAGGCCTATGTCCAGCAGTGGACTACTGGCCAGCAGTGGATCAAAGGCTGTTGATGATAATAATGATTATATAAATATATAATTGAATGTTTCTTATAGTTTATTGCTTACACCGTAGAATACCTATACCTTTCTGGATCAGAGAGTTATAAAACTTTCCTTTGAAAGAAGAGAAGAAAAGAGGTAGAAGTAAGAGGTATGCCTATCAGTAACTCTTCTCAAAACCTGTGCTGTGGATGGTGGTCGAATTCATTCTGCACTTTGAGTTTCGATTAATGTCTTCTGAGTAAAAGAAAAGAAGGTTCTAGTCTTCTCCTTCCTGAAGTACTATTAAATGATTTTCATCGTTATCCTGTTTTAATTTATTTAAGATTAATTTTAATTAAGAAAAGAAACTGATACTAAGAGAAAGAAATAAAAAGATCGTAAACACTTAATAATTTAAGTAACAAAAAACTTTCATCTTAAACAATAATCATGCTTGAAACACTATCTATCAAATATTTTCTTCATAAGCTACTATTTATTTAAATATGTACATAACTCTTTACAGTACCCACAACTTGCCAGACCGAATAAATTAACATAAACCGTACGAAACGCATCTCAACGTTCATAATCTAAATCCGTTTAATTTACAAGCAACAAAAATCACGAAAATGTCTTCCAAAATCAACAGAGCAAAGAATAGATCCAGGTCCTCAAGAGCTGGGTTGCAGTTCCCAGTTGGAAGGATCCACAAGATCTTGAAGAAAGGGAATTATGCACCCAGAATAGGCAGTGGAGCTCCAATTTATTTGGCGGCAGCCCTGGAGTATTTGTCTGCAGAAATCCTCGAACTTGCAGCTGAAGCAGCATCAGATAATAACAAGAGCAGAGTCATTCCAAGACACATTTTATTCGCCATTAGAAATGATGAGGAATTGAACAAAATGTTGTCAGGAGTGACGATATCACAAGGTGGTGTGCTGCCTTCTATTAACCCCATACTGCTGCCTAAGAAGACTGTTAAGAATGATGGATAAAGAAAACTGTTAAGATGATGGATAGAAGAGAACTGTTAAGATGATGGTCGAATAATGGCCTGAATATTGACAAAGTCCTTTTCAGGACTGCATGTTTCTTTTGTTTCTGATGGACAGTCAATTCTGACGTTTTAGTTTATACTAGCTGACCCGCGCAACTTCGTCTGCGTCTCTCAATAGTAATAAATTTTCTCCGTTTTTGAAACATTCTTCATTGGTGCTCCGTTTTTCAAATCGAACCAGTAGTTCCTGAGATTAGCGCGTTCAAACAAACAAACAAAGAAACTCTTCAGCTTTATAATATTAGTATAGATAATAACTTTACTTTTACCAATATCTGTCAATAAAATATTTACTACAATTAACATCTAGCACCCTATGCTTTTTTAGTCAGAAAGCCAATTCTCGTAATAAAAGTTCAGTCTCAATTCAGTTCCGATCTCAGAACTGTCATCTGTCATAAAAAGTATTTTTGTAGTAAAATAGTAAAGTAATACTAAGACTATCAGATTACCGATTAAATTTTCGGTTACAATACGATATAATCACATTACAGTCAACGTTGCCTGTTAATTATTTTGCTACGAAAATACCTTTTATGACAGCTGTGAGATCGAGACTTAATCGGACCTGAATTGTGACCGAATTTTTATTACGAGAATTGGCCTTCAGCAGTCAGTTGCAAAATGTTGCAATCAGAATTGGCACTTAGCAAACTCAAACTCAAAATATCTCTATTCCATAAAAACCTTAAAATTATTTGAAATCGTCTCTTGTGTAGACTCTAAAGTCGTAAATCAACACACACAATATAAACAATCTCTGTTATGTCAAATATTTAGCAAACTAAATATATACGTGTCGAAAGTCTCTTACGAGTATATGAAAGTGCCGATCTACAACCACTCATTTCCAAGGGGTTGAGCCTCATGAGAAGAAAGAGCAAACAAACTCACGGCCACTCTTTTTTAATTAACAGATAATACAGTGGCATCATTAAATATACACAACTTTGTTTTGATGTGTGCCCACATCACATTTCCACTAGCAGTCAGGGTCACTAACAACTAAACTAACAGGCCAGCCTTTATAATATAGTTACAGTGTATTTCTGTTAAGGTTATGTACCTACCCGAGTAAAAAAAAAAAAACAACAATACAATCCTATCTTCAGATGCTCGTAACGGAAAGAAAAATATTTCCAATAAATTAATAAATTATATAATAAATTACCAAATAATATGAAAGGAATACAAACAAACAACTTATAAAAAAGTTTTCTAGTTTTTAGCATCACGATTGCAATTGTACAAAACCCACTGGCTATCAGACATCGAAACGTAATTCGACCCGGCACCTTTATATTTAATGTACCTACCCACATTTTAGTTGTATAATTTGCTATGAGTGCAATGGTTGGTGACACGGTCAAATACGATCGTGGATTATAAGTTTACTATCAAGTTCATAATTTATATTTCTCAATATAAGGGGAAGAGGAGAGAAGAGGAAATAAATATCTTAAACCGAATATCTTAAACATTTAAACTTTATTTATTTTATCTTTATTATTCTTTAAAAGAGGGTTCCTTTATAAGTGGACAATAGGTATGTACGAATATCTAATATTAAATTAAAATCAAATCAATACGCTAAGCTTTATATGATTATGTTAGATCTATAGTGTACTACGGATGGTATTCGAACACGCGCCATTTTGAATAAAAACAAATTAAAAGCTAGCCAGAGCTTCGTTAACGCTGATTTACTTAAGATTCCATGTAAACTCAAATGTTTTTTTTATTGACTTCAGTTCATTTCAGAAACATATAATGCAGCCCTGAAAAGGGCTTTGTCAAAATGAGTTGGTAATTGCTACCTAACTGTCAAGCAGCGAACCATTAGGCCCTCTCGCCGCGCACTCGACGAGCCAATTGCATATCTTTAGGCATTATAGTCACTCTCTTAGCGTGGATAGCACAAAGATTAGTGTCTTCAAATAGCCCAACTAAATATGATTCACTTGCTTCTTGAAGCGCCATGACCGCAGAACTTTGAAACCTTAAATCAGTTTTAAAATCTTGAGCAATTTCTCGCACGAGCCGTTGAAATGGCAGTTTCCTTATTAACAATTCTGTACTCTTTTGATATCTTCGAATTTCTCGTAAAGCTACTGTTCCTGGACGGTATCGATGAGGTTTCTTCACCCCTCCAGTAGCTGGAGCACTTTTCCTTGCCGCTTTTGTAGCAAGTTGTTTTCTTGGAGCTTTTCCTCCGGTTGATTTTCGTGCAGTCTGCTTTGTTCGCGCCATTTTTGTACGTCAAAGCTCTTGAAAGTTTCGATGACAGTTACAGAGAAGATGATTGTCTGTGGTTTATATAGGTTTACACAATCGATGTTGGTTAAGTGAGGGTAGTAAAAACTTTTTTTAATAGGTTTAGGCATTGATATAATATTTACTTACGTGCTGTTTTAACTCAATGGGTTTAGGTTTTTTAAATACCAGTTGTTGTTATATAAAATTTTAATGATCACTGGATCTTTAAATTTTGCTTAAGATTTTATATAACAAAAAATGCTTGATATTGTTAATCAGTTTAATCAGACAACACGAACATAAAATGTGCAGTAAAATATAATCTCAAACTGCAACCTAGACCTAAAGACCTAAAACATGAAAGAGCCCTGCAGCACATACCTACCTCAGTGCTGGACATAGCCTGTCCTTAGAAAAGAGGTTTTTGCCTTATACCACGCTGGCCAGACTGATATAACCAACCCGGTTATATCAGTCTCAAACTTGAACCAAACCCTACCTGGGTTTGTTTCAAGTTTAAGACTTCGTCAGACTATGTCGTGCGGTGTTTTAGAGGGCTCTGGTCTTAGGTCCCTCCTGTGGAACTAACTACTGTGGGTACGACTGGGCAAATCGAGGGTCTGAATCGCTGAGCAACGATGGCTCGTTGGTCGTCCCGGCTGGAGGCTGACTGTCTTTGCAGTCGTAGAGGCGCACCAGCTAGTCGTCGTTGAGTGGGCAGGGCGGCAGCACGGGACCCTTTCCGACTGACGCAGGTCCTTTCCGGGCACGGCTGATTGCATTATTTGCACTCGATCGCTAGGAGGGAATGGAGTCCCACCTGTCATCATTGCGATTGCAGTGGGGACTCGGCTTAGCACCCACTGGCAAATAGCACGCAGTGCAATTTTTAAAAATGTACCAAAGTTTACTGTAGTTACCAAAGTAGTCTGTTAATTATTATTATTTATTAATTGTTTTTATAAATGAGTTGAAAATTTACAATAACAATTAAACTGAAGTATTATAACATCAATCAATGACTTCATAACGAATAATATGAATGTTTCCGTATCATAGAAAAATATGCAGTCCGTGAGACACAATTTTTAACTACCCACATTGAATATTCATTGTCTCTTAAGTGTAAAAATAATGTCATCTTTTTCTTTAATTTCTAGGTTTAGTTTTAAAACATATATAAATCTATCTTTCTTTATATAATTAGTAGGTAGATAATATATATATATATTAGGTCTTTACCTATGAAATTGCCGTTTTGCATGCAATCGGTCGTCCCCACTGCTCCTTCACGACAACGCGCGACCCCATACTGCGCAACAGACAGTCTCCAAGCTGCAAGAGCTGGGGTTGTAAGCTCTCCCTCATCCGCCATACTCACCAGACCTTGCACCTACCGACTATTACTTTTTCCAAAATTTAGACAACTTTTTAGTGGGTAAAAAATTCAATTTCCGAGAGGCAGTACAAAATGCCTTTGAAGAGTTTGTTGCCTCCCGTCCAGCTGATTTTTACAAGAAGGGCATCAATAAACTGCCAATGCGTTGGCAAAAATGCGTCGATTGCATGGGTGATTACTTCGAATAACAGAAATAAAAAAGTTTGAAAAAATAAGTACTTTCACTTATTGCATACAAAACGGCAATTTCATAGGTAAAGACCTATTATATAAGTCCTATCCGCTAGGTATGTAATATAAATAAGTAGATATATTTAAATTATTATGACTTATCTGCTCGAAGAAACAAAACAAATTTGCGGCCCTGAAAAGGGCCTTGTCAAAATAAAATCAAACTACAAACTCAACATTTATTTATATAAAATAAACTTTATTAAAATATTAACCACCAAAACCGTACAGTGTTCGCCCTTGCCTCTTTAAAGCATAAACGATATCCATAGCAGTCACAGTTTTTCGTTTTGCGTGCTCCGTATACGTGACAGCGTCTCTGATGACGTTTTCCAGAAACACCTTCAGAACACCTCTGGTTTCTTCATAAATTAATCCAGATATTCTTTTTACACCTCCTCTTCTTGCTAATCTTCTGATGGCGGGCTTAGTGATTCCTTGGATGTTGTCTCTTAACACCTTTCGGTGACGTTTAGCGCCACCTTTTCCTAAACCTTTCCCGCCTTTTCCTCGACCTGACATCTCGATTTTTTTTTAACGCAAGTGTGAAAGAATTTGTGTAGAATGCGGCCTACTTGTATCTTTCTCGGTTTATATATGGCCAGTGATATGATAACTTGGCTTTATGTAGGTATGTTTAAATTGTTTGGTTGATTCGTAATAATCATATCAATATCAGCAATAGATATTACTGATTAAAATAAATAAAACCTACCTACAGTAAGGTAATACAAATTACATAGTTGCCTATATTGCATTTTATGTCATATATAAGAATTTGTTAGTTATTACTTTTAAATATACCTATACTCAAACATTAAGAAAATGATTTGACGATAGCTGGGTATGACGTAATACTTTATCATTTCATACAAATTTCTACAGAGTGTACACGAGCATATTAAGATCATAGGCTCCGACTGCTTGCGGGGTCCGAAGGCGGGTTGTCCGTGTGGCGACGAATGAAGAATACAGAGTGTCACCACCCCCATTTATCCCATGGGTGTGTTAAGAGACGACTAAGGGAGCAAACCCTGCAGGATGACAGCACTGCAATGAGAAGGAAAACGAAACAAACCCTGGCCAGCGTGGTATAGTAGGCTAAAACAAGCCACGGACAAAAGAGGGCTATGTCCAGCAGTGGACTATTTAAGGCTGTTGATGATGATGATGAAAAGGCGGGGCCTTATGTTCTACATATCAATATCAAGTATTCCAAATATAAGATGCTTTCGTGCGCCCTATTTGTTTTAAAAAGGTACAAGCGTTTTTTACGTGTATTTAATATATTGATGACATTTTTAACATTAATTAATATGTCTATCCCGTAATAGGTCAACTGTTCCTGAGGTGGTTCCTGATTTGTTTCCTAAAATTATCTGTCTGACAAAAAATATTGATTTCCATAGATATTGATTCCTGATAAATGTGCTTGTTTTCATTGAATAAATTGATGCCACTCCTTCCACTACCCACAACTTGCGCCACTCCGTAAATTTATTTAGACGGTCCTGTTTCAAATGTCAAACATAATTGACGTTGTTATTATTGACAAAATCAAATTTAGAACCAGACAAAATGGCGCCAGTGAAAGGACCAAAGAAACCGCTTAAATCCATGGAAAAAGCCATTGAAAAACCAATATCAAAATCGAAGAAGAATAAAAAGAAGAATTACCTGGGTTTCGCCATTTATATCTACAAGCTATTAAAAACTATAGCAAAAGAACCAATGCGTATATCAAGAACATCAATGGTCATCATGAATAGTTTTGTGAACGACACGTTGGAAAGAATCGCCGTCGAAGCGGGAAGATTAGTTGCCCACAGTAAAAAAACAACTATGAGCAGTAGAGAGATCCAGTCAGCAATAAGACTAATAATTCCCGGAGAGCTAGCAACACACGCGAACATCGAAGCAACTAAGGCGATCACCATGTATTACAAGAGCCGAGAAAAAACCGCCCCAACGAAGGTTTGAATAAATAAAAATAATGAATTTTATTTTTGAAATTATTTATTGTTAAATATGATTGTAAATAAAGGATTTGATGATTTGTTACTCGTTTTATTGTAAAAAAATATAATTGCATATACATATATCTTTATTTATTTATATTAAGAGATTAGTTGAATTTAAAGTTTTTTTATCACACACATTCGCACAAAATTTTCATTTTACCCTCATTCGAAAACAACTAAACAAAACAAAAACAAGATCAAAGGTATGATTATTTAGATCTCTCCGTTTGATTCTTCCGCAAAACATCACAGAAGAAACTGGTCTTTCAAAGCTTTGAATTGAACGAAAATGCTTTCTTTAAATTCAATTGAATGCTCAAGACTTTTATTTTATTGACCTTAGTTATCTGTTTTAATAGGTCCCTTTTTTGTTGCAGAATATCTAACTGCTTGCTTTTTAAAAACTTGCTAAGTAATAAAAAAAATACAATATTCTTAAATGTTATTATTTCAACATACCGTTTAATATTACAAAGATAACCTTAACCTTACCTACAAAATTATATAAAAAAATAAAGTCTAAACTTTAAAAACAATTGTTACCTATAGGTGTATAACCTTGACGGGCTCGAGGCTACATTCCTGAATTGAATTGGTCATACTCAACGTAGTTAACATTTAAATTTGAAACAAAATCAACCTCTAAGGGTTTTAATCTAAGAGATGGAGAATACTGCTTATTACCAATTATTATCATGCGATTGAAGTCATCACGCGCACTGAAGTCATTGATATGTCGTTTTTTTTTCAAGTCTGGGTAAACTCTTCGTAAAAAGATATACCTAATGTTAGCATGTAGCTATTTTTCACATTTTAATTCACGTCAGTTTAAATCCAGAGACAGCCAATAAAAACACTTGTCAGTTTTATTATATTAGCATAGATTAATAATATTTTTGCAATCTATGTCAATGATAACACTTTAACCCGACGCCATCCAGGTGCACTCTGCCGTCTCCTTCTGCGAGCAAGTTATGCTCGCGAAGGAGACGGCGGAGCGGGACCGGGAGAGGTTTAGGACTCTCCCGGCCCGCCAGGCCCGGGAACGGGCCAGGTACCGCAGGCGACTCAGGCGCCGGAGGTCGCAGAACGACCTCCGTCCTCCATAAGCGCAGGCCTGGGGGTGACAGGTGAGGCCATCTGTCACCCTAGCAGAAGCAGGCCGGGGTGGCGGCGAGCGCATTGCGAAGCGCGCTCGCTTCCAGGGAGCACAGGGAACATAGGGTTCCCACACGGGGGAGGGGGTCGTCTACTCGTCTGTAGATGACCCGAGGTATGTCGGGGCACCAGGGACTGCCTTTCTAGGGTATACCTGGTTCCCCGGCTATTAGTACCAGAGACGGCGTGCGGTTTTAGTCGGTTCGAGTCCGACATGCCACTGACAGGAGGTATCCGAGGGAATTTCCGCACGGAAAAAAAAAGGTGGAAAAACACGAACATCCTCGTTGGGTCAAAATTAGGCGTTTAGAAAATAGGTTATTTTGGAAACTAACTCAAAATCTTAATACATACCTGGGTTTTAGAAAAAGATAATATTTTTTTACACATTGGTATAAAAAAATAACAAAAAATATGAACTAAAAACATTTATTTCTGGTATTTTAAAGATACTATAAAAATATAACAAAAATAATAAGTCATCTTCCTTTTGACCTTAAAAATATAAAACATTTTGCTCATAATATAGTTCATGAACATAAATAAGACTAAGATCTTTAATTAAATAATCACTAAAATTATAATCATGACGTCAGCATGAACCTAACAATAGTTATGTTCGCACATTGTGCGCAGAAGGGAATTACGTGTTGTTGTTGTTGTTTGACATATAAACTTCTGCCATTCATGGCAGGTATGAGTAGTCTTTTTGTCCTTTTTCTTGGGCATTTTTGGAACTCTGCGAACACCTGGAATCTTAGTTGGTGGTTCGTCAGGAGTTTCGCCTCTGAATTCCCTGATTCTTTTGAGCATGTTAAGTGGTAATCTATGAAATATTTTGAAAAACTAATATTCGTTTGTAAGATTTGATTCGACGAGGCTGGCATTTACCTTGATACCTTGACATAGTTCATCACATTCTGGCGTAACCTAACGTTTTTAGCTGCGTACAGTACCTTCAGTTGTCAGTTTACGCTCTTTGAGTAAAAGTCCCATTACAATGGCACAAAATTGTTACATTTATTTATTTATTTATTTATTTATATCTTTATTGTTTACAAATTAGCACATAAGACATTACAAATATATAGACTTAACAATCGGCGGTCTTATCGCTCACGGCGATCTCTTCCAGACAATCTTGATACGGATATTTGTTATTTAAAAGTTGAGTAGTTTACATACACATAACGCATATCACGTGAATATTTAAAATATAAACAAAAGCATCCATACACAATAAACACCTGTTCACACTACACATAGATAAATACATATACATACATACATACACACATACATAAACAAAATTTATAAATATACATATACATATTTATATATACATATATATACATATTCAATAGACATACACACAACATATATATATACTGTCCGAAATATATACCATATATAAAGAAACCAACAGTATTTATAATGTCAGATAAAAATCCTTCACTAGCTTTTTGAAAGCGGGCAAGGTTTTAGCTTGCCGGATTGCCAAAGGCAAGTTGTTCCAAAGTCTTACTGCTTGCACAGTAAAAGATTTGTCAGCAAACTGGGTGGAATGTTGCGGCATTTTTAGTTTTAAATTCTCCGATGACCTTAGGTCCCTGCAATGTGTGTTGTGTAAGAACTGAAAACGTTCTTTGAGATAAGAGGGTGTGCGAGGATGAAACAGAACACTGTATAAAAGAGAAAGAATATGAAGATTCCGGCGAAAGCGTATTGGTAGCCACTTGAGTTTAAAACGATACTCTGAGATGTGATCATATTTGCGTAATCCAAATATGAATCTAATACATAGGTTTTGGAGTCGCTCAAGTTTATTCAGTTGGTCTTCGGTGAGATCCAGATAGCTGACATCGCCATAGTCAAGGATAGGAAGAAGAAGAGATTGTGCGAGCGCAATTTTAGTATAGGTGGGAAGGAAGTTCCGTAGCCTTCGCAGAGATCCTGCCGCTGCAAATAGTTTTCGGCTAACTTCTCCAACCTGGGGGCCCCAGGATAGGTACCTATCCATGTGGATCCCCAAGTTTTTTACCTTTTCACTGTAAGGTACAACCGAGCCATTGCAACAAACAAATGGTATTTGCTGAAAGTTTATTTTAGCTTGTAGCCTGGGACTACCTACAATAATCACCTGTGTTTTTGTGGGGTTTACGCTTAGGCCATACTCCCTACTCCAGTTACATATTTGCATTAAGTCTCTATTTATGGCATCCACTGCTTTTGTTAAATTATCTGGAGTAGCTTGTGAGTAGATTTGGAGATCATCTGCGTAAAGATGGTAGGAAGACAGTAATTGATTTGTGATTGAGTTAATAAAAACTGCGAAAAGTAAAGGTGATAACACGCCGCCCTGAGGTACGCCCGCAGATGTTGTGAGCCAAGAAGAATAAACGTTTTCAGTACAAACACGCTGCTGGCGACCGTACAGGTAACTACGAAACCAGTCAATTGCCGATGGAGATATGTTAAGAGAGCACAATGTACCCAGCAAGACATCAAAATCCACAGTGTTGAAGGCGTTGCTGAAGTCGAGTAAAGCAAAGACCGTTAGCTTTCCTTCGTCCATGCCTGACCTAACATCGTCCGTAATATGGACTAGAGCTGTTGTAGTGCTATGACCTGGACGGAAACCTGACTGGAAAGGATTGAGGAGACAATTTCTTGAAAGAAATGAGGTTAACTGTGTGTGAATGAGACGCTCGAGGACTTTGGAAAGAAAAGGAAGGATAGATATGGGACGGTAATCTGAAAAGGAGGACGGATTACATTTCTTGGGGAGAGGAATAATTTGAGCCATTTTCCATGCAGAAGGAAAAACGTTGACGGATATGGAATAGTTGAGAATATGGCTAATTACAGGTAGGATCTCATCCAGGATAGGAAGAACCATTTTACGGCTGATACTGTCGCTTCCTACTGCAGTAGAAGTTATTGACATAATGCTCTTCCTTACATCACATGCAGCAAATTGACTAAAAAAGAATGGGGAACAGTCAGGAATCGGCAGAGAAGAAAGATAATTCAGCGTCGTAGTCTTGGTAGCCGCTCTGTAAACGGAGGCAGCAGAAAAATATGAATTCAGGGAATCAATATCAATATCTTTTGAAGCACAATTTGGACGTGACTTGCCGATTCCCAAGGACTTAAGAAACTTCCAGACCTTAACTGGGTCACCGTTTTCAACCGATTTGTGGATATGTCGGCGCTGAGCGTTCCTACACATCTTATTGCAGTGATTTCTAATAAGCACAAATTTTGCCCAGTTTGATGCTGTAGGGTGACTTTTATACTTCGATTGAGCTCTTACTTTCTTTCTCTGTATCTCCTTTATTTCGCCAGTAAGCCAAGGTGCAGGGAGATGTTTTACCTTTATTTGTCGCATCGGCGCATGCTTGTCATACAAGTACATTAAATTATTTGTAAAGATGTCTGTTTTTTCGTCAACACATTGGGAGTTAAAAAGTGGACTCCAGTCGATGTTGTCAGCATCTCTGCGAAGATTTTCGACATTCATATTTCGAAAATTACGGTGTGAGATTATTTTAGCTTTAGGTTTAGGAGTACGAATGATATAGGATAGAAAGAGAAGATCATGATAGGAAAACGAATCTGCAGGGCACTGGCCATGTTTAGCCACGTGCTCTACAGAGGATACAAGGATGAGGTCTAAGAGAGATGAATTACGGTTAGGCAAATTGTGTGTAGGATTAAGTGAAAGAATCGAAAGATTGCTGGATTTAATAACAGATCGAAGGGTGGCAGAACGAGAATCGTTTTTCAATAAACAGGTGTTAAAGTCACCCATGACTATAGTATGACTGTACGAGGGGGTTAGGTTTTCTAACAGAACTTCAAGTGAAGAAAAATAGTCTACTCGTAAGGAGGGACTATAATATACACCGAGAAGTAGTTTTGTGTTTTGGAGTGAGATTTCAATGAATAAATGCTCGCCAGCATTTGTGGGGGGGGGCTGAGATGACATATTTACTATGGAGAAAGGAATGTGAGATCGGATATACATGGCAACTCCACCGCCACGTCCACAAATACGATCATTCCTTACCAGCTGAAAACCTGGTAATGAGTACGATACCGTGGAGAGGCATGGCTTTAGCCACGATTCTGATACGAGAATTGCGTGGACATTCGTACAGTCGAAGGTTGTCAGCATTTCGGAGAAATGTGCCGGAATGCTTTGGGCATTTATATGAACGACATTGAAATTCCTTGGGACATCAGAGAATTGATTCGAGATAGTGTCTGCCAGTGAAGGAACACTAACGAAACTAGCATCGTCACTGGATACCGAAAAATATTCGTCAGTGTCACTATTAGTGACGTGTGACGTCATTAGTATATATTATATATATAAAGAACGAAAAGAAAGGTTTAATTTAAATAAGTTAATTAATATATAAATATTAAAAAAAGAAAATAAAAAGAAAAATACGTTTAACTTGTATAAAATATTAATAAAATTCCCCAATTTATCCGTCTGCCGGCTGTATGTTTTTATAATAATAAACAGATTAATGAAAGAAAAGTTTGCTTAATGTAGCATCATAGAACTAAATCAAGATTGCGTCCAAATATTTTTTAACTGAAAATAAAAATAGAAACACTAGTTTAGAAATAAATAGGAAGTAGGTAATTATAATTCTAAAAGGCTGGTATCCAAATCATGTGAAATCTATTAAAGGATATGAACCGGAACGCAATCCTGTTGTCACAAATGACAGCTTAGTTTGACGTACCACAATATTCCTCTATGCTTGTGATCTTAACAATTACATATTTTAGAAAATTAATAGAAAATAGGGTATGCAATCAACCAATATATGACGTAGGTACAGTAAATATACAGTGTGAAGGTCCCTTCGGTTGAAGTGAATATTATGTGACAAACCAAGCATGCACACAATCGCAAACAGTTGGGTGACCAAAACAAATACAGTACTATTATTTTTTAGCGGCACGCCTGGTCTTGCTCACTGTTGTTTTGGCAGCAGCTACTGGCTTCACCACATCATCATCGATAGCGTCCAGTTCACCAAGTGTTGTTATGCGATGCCTTTTATCGCCAGGACCCGCAATGTGAATAATACCTTCTCGGGTCCAACATTTAGTTATGCCGAACCTCTGACGTGCAGACATGAAGAGATGATGTCTGGATTTAGTTTAATGCGACATTGGGTCAAATTTACCTTTTTTTTACTTCGTAGACGTCTAGATCTCGTTATAAACGCACAATTACTTAGATACACTGCAAATCTAATAACACAAAGTCTTATTCCAAGCTATAACAAAAATCAATATGTAACGTAACTTATTTTGAAGATACCCGTCATTATGTTCGGGTCATTATGACAAAACGCGGATGGCGCCGGGTTAAGTCTTATCATCAGTAAACTCCAATATTATTAAGCAACTGTGTCAGGATGATCTGGTGGACGTCTCGGAAGACCGTCCTGACGTTGTCAGTGTCAGTGGCGGTCGTGAAGTGGAAGTAGCATTCCCTCGAGCGAGTTGCTTCGCCGACTATGAAGCGCTCCGAAGCATTTGGCTGACGGCGTTCGCGCTTCTTTGTTAGTATTTCCTGGAAGAGGTGAGTTAATATAATGGGTTAGATGGCTGTCAATTTAAATCTTTTGAAACTCAAACATACAACTACCATAAAGATCCTACATTTTTTTATGCAATTTTATGATGTGACGTCATACTTAGCTATGGTCAAATCATTTATAAGAATTTAATAGTGATTTGAAAACATAAAAACATTAAATTGATAATGAAGGACAACTAAGGCTGTACTTTAAGATGTCACATTTTAGGACTCAGACGAAATATTTTTGATTTTAAACTAAGAACCTTATTAGGTTATTTGAACAGGGAGCTCTTTTGTTGGTTGGTGAGTGCAAACAGCCAGCATTAGACTAGACACTACAGATAACTAAAAATACAGGATGTAAGGGACGATGTACTGAAAATCGAAGCAGTGTATTCAGATCATTATTCTGAGTTCAAATATAGTAATTTAAGTATAAAAGAAGACGCTTGGCGGTCAACGTTCGTCAATTTGAGTGACTTGTTTTATTACATTAGCCAGTGTAACTTGAACTTTTATCGTACAGACTTTTAAAGGAGATGAATTGTCTGACGTAAACATATACACGGTGTAAGGGACGTCGTAACGAATACTGAAATAGTGTATTCAGACCATCATTCTGAGTCGTAAATCATTGGAATTTTCTGCCGGAAAATTATTATTTTTATGCAATCAGCCATTGATATAATACTTACATAGATGAGTAATTACCGCCTAAAATCGTTGCTACTGCACATCTGTCCACAGGCATATGCGTAGCAAACGTCAATTCAGTGTTCAATGTGGCGTCAACCGAGTTGAACATAGCGACACATGACAGTAACAATCGCCAAAATGGGTAAATGCGTAGTGAAAGAATGCGATTCAAGGTCACAAAACCATAATAAATCATGCGGAATTACTTATCACGTGTAAGTTTATGGTTTTTGTATTGATAATATCGTAAATAAGGCTATAATTGAAATAAAACATTGATAATTGTAATTTAGAATCAGTGTTACCATTAAAAAATCATTTTTGTTTTCCCACATTAGTGGGAGAATTTATAATTTATGAAATAATATGCTTTATACTGTTTTTAAACATTTTGTCAATAGTAATAAAATATAGGAAGAACGGTAGTTGTTAGGGCTGAATCGATCACTCTTTTTAGGGACCCGTTGAACGTTCACCTTCTGCCAAGCTCGCAGTGCTGGAGACTTTTGTATAAAAGAATTAATTAATTCATTCATTCATTTTTCTTAATTAATTATCAAATAAAAATAACGATTGTACAAAAAAAAAATATATAAAAAAAATATAAATAAAAAAATATAAAAAAAAATATATATATATATATATTTTTTTTTTAATTTGTATTTTAAAATATTAAAAGAATTTGCAATACACCCTGGGGATTATTTATTATCAGTACAAGTTGATCATTCACTTTTACTATTAAATGCCATTATTTATACATAGGTAAAAATAAGATTGTATCATGAAAGTAAAATATTCACACAAACTTATAAAAAAGAGTCTAAAGACAATTGTATACAAAACTGATGCTTCATAGCGGAGTTTGATTTTACACTGAATATAAACCCTTTTAACCAAATATTTCTAGTTATTTTATTATTTATACCTATTCCATTCAATTCGAAATATATTATTTAAAATATTTAAATTAATTTATTTTATTACAAAATTGTTTTAAAAAAAAATGTTTCTTGGTTCTTATGGGTAAAATTTCATACGGTAGTCAACACTGGCCCACCATCGTAAAGTTATGTCTTTGTCTTTGTCTAATCAGAGCGATGGTATTGTTCTTGTTTCGCGTGTAAATGAGACATAAATATGTTTACTTTCAAATGTTTCGTGGTATCAAAGCTACGTCGTCAAAGTTCAAAAGTGGTTACACTTTTTTCGACGTGTGATAATGAGGTTTGCTTCTCTAGTGTTGTTTTAACTCAATGCAATCAGCTGTCAAAGGTTAAGGTCATTCCCCGTAGGTATCGCGCCGTCTACGCAACCAAACACAATATGGGGAGGAGGAGGGGGGACACTAACACAAAAGCGAGAGGGGAGGCCCTGCGCGCTTCGGCTGTTTGATTAATTACATTGCAGTTTGTTGGAATTTATTAAATTGTTTTCAGTAAAATGTTCTGTCTAGTCATCGTGATATCATTTTTAAACAGAAAAATGGAAAATAAAAAAAAAATGATTTTTTTGAAAATTTCAATGATTTTCGACTCAGAATCTGAATACACTATTTCAGTATTCGGTACGATGTTCCTTACACCTTGTATAACACAACTTAATAGAGTTGGCGTTCGTCAATCCACTCTTTGACCTCCAGAGGTATATTTTTTACAGGCGTTTTTTTTTATTATTTTAGACAGCCGTAACGATATTACAATGAGTTACTAATGCATACAAGCGCCGGTAACTGCTTCCCATTAGACAAGCCTGTTGATTTACTATAGACAAAAATCTTACCATAAATAAACTCTTAATAAACATCTTGGTCCTTGTGTATTCGTCTCCAGCAGCGCTGAACTGGCCATACTGAGGGAAGTAAGGCGCTATGCTCCGACCTTGGGACACTTTCGCTTCGAGGAGGTCCTGCTTGTTTAAGAAGACTATCAGACCGGCCTCCAGGAGAAACCTGAGAAAAAAGGAAGACCACTCTTCAGTTCTATTCAAATTGTACTTTACCTTTCCAGTCACTCCTAAAAACTACCATGGCAGAGCCATGCTTCGGCACAAATGGGTCGGCTCGACCGGAGTGATACCATGGTCTCACAGAAAACCGGTGTTAAGCAGTTTTTTCGTTGCTTTTCACCGAGTGAGAGAGGTTACCGTAGCCCGAACCCCTTTTTGCTGATTCTATGAGGGAGGGACTCAGAGGGTTGCAAGTGCCTTGGCTTGTTCAAGGGCCTGAAGAGTTCTGAACCTCTCCCGGTCCTCGTTCGAGGAGCGCCGTGTCTACGGTCCTGTCATCGTAGTGGTGGCACTCAGGCATTGGCTCCTTACGGATCAGGCACAGGTGATCTCTGAAGCATCTTTTCCCGGTGATCACCTGCGTCAGCCGGCATGAGAGGGTTCCGTGATGACTCTCGAGCCATTTCTTCACAACGAGTCTTACCACCGCGATAACGGCATGCCCGGCGCTCGGTTGCCCAAGTCTTTCCTTCCACTCCTCCACGAGGACCTGGCGGAGTTAGGATTTCTGGTCCTCGATTTCTCGAGCGTCAGGACTCCTGTAGGACCTGTAGGCGAGAGCCGCAAGGGCTCTCGCCTACAGGTCCCACGGTGGAGTTTCGGCCAGGAAGGCCGGGCTCAAAGGAGATCGTGCGGTATCCCTGCGGGCCTTATACAGACTCAAGAACTTTCTTCCCTCGGAGACAAAAGCAATGTTGGTACAGACATTATCCCCATTATCGACTATGGTAATGTGTGCTACTACGACCTGAATGCAGACCTCCTTAAAAAATACGACCGACTTCTGAATAACTGCATTCGATTTAATTTTAATCTCCGTAAATTTGACCATGGGTCCTCCTTCCGCATTAAGCAAAATTGGCTCACGATTTGTCAGCGCCGTCACCTGCGCGCCCTGACCACTCTTCATACTATTCTCAATTCAGCTATTTCACCAACTTACTTGACATTTTCCTTCCAACTCTTGTGTTCTAATCATGACAGAACCCTTCGCTCCACAAATATTCTTCTTCTGTTATACTTCCGCGTGTGTTCATTCTTCTTTCCTCATTCAATCTGTCCTTCTCTGGAACGCTCTTCCCCAGAAAATCAGAATGGCACCCAGTCGTCATTCATTCAAGGGATATACATATACATCGTCATGGTATTAATATTATATGAATTATGTACATTATGTATATACACGGTGATTTTGAAAGCGTTTTGGAAAAGAAAATTTTGAGTTATTTATCAGTAACAGAAGCTATATATAACGTTAATTTAATAAAATATATATATATTTTATCATCAAAGTCGATATTCATATCGATTACAGACAAAAGGTGAGAACCAGTAGTAGGGCTTTTCAATCGCAAGTAGGTAAATACTACGAATAGAAATACTATACTCACGCGCAAGGTCAAGGACGTTTAAATTATTTTTCGCCGGAGTGTAGTGCGTGCATACCTGGACAATGAGTTTAGTGATCGGTGGATAGGTCGAGGAGGGCCAGTGCCTTGGCCACCTAGAAGCCCGGACTTAACGCCCCTGGATTTTTTCTTATGGTCGGAAATAAAAATACTTGTTTATACACGGGAATATGAAAGCCGTGATAATTTACGCATTGCGATAGTGGACGCTTTTGATAAAGTGAAAAGTGATAGAGACACATTAAGAAAATTAAAAAACAATTGCATTAAACGTGGACGTTTGTGTATTGAATGCAGCGGACTCCATTTTGAGCAGTTGCTTCGATACAGAGAAGTGTAAATAGTGTAAATAGGTATGTAAGTTAATTATTCTGTAGATAGCTCCGATTTTTTAAATACGCTTGAAATATTTATACCTACAGTCCGTTGATAAATTGATTTGTTGTGAAAAGAACAATCGTGGTTAATAATCGAAAAAAAGTTTAAATAAAATAGGTATTTCCGACGATCCTAAGCCCGTGTAAAGTATGAAGGACAAATTGGAGTCTATCTACGTAAGTACTCGCTAGCTCGCGCCTAGGTATACTTTTATCAGCTGCTGTTAGCGTCAGCGGTGCGCCGCGGCCGCCGAAACGCCCACGGACGTGTTTCATTCATATAAGATAATGAATGAATGATCAGTCCATTACTACTTTCCAAGTCGATCAAGTAAAAATAAATATTAAAACTGAAACTTTTTTTTAGACAACATTACAATTGATTTAATCATTTTTATTGATACTATAGATGATTCCAAATTAAAATGTTTCGTTTCCAAAACGCCTAAAAAATCACCGTGTATATTTGTATATATGTATGTGTCTGAATGGACATGTAAATCTTCATATATATGAAATTCTCGTGTCGCGGTGTTTGTTACCAAACTCCTCCGAAACGGCTGGTCCGATTTTTATGAAATTTAAGTGCATATCGGGTAGGTCTGAGAATCGGCCAACATCTATTTTTCATACCCCGAAATGATAAGAGTGAGAGTAAATATTTTTTGTTTGACAATTTTTTTAATTTTTATTTTGTTATGATTTAGCATTGAAAAATACATACAAGAAAAATGTGTATGGCTAAACAATATTTATATATTCCCTGTTTCTACCCCCGTTTTTTTTGCCTTTCGTGTAAATGTACTCCTTGATCAAGTCTTGTATGTGTATGTATTTAGTGCACCTAATCCTACACCTAAACCTATTCCTGGATCGCAAGTCCCCGGCGCTGTCGAAGTCGCGTGTGTTGACCCAATCTATCACGCGATGGACCCGGCACCCGGACGGTGAATTCATAAAACGCTATGAAATAGGTCTCATTTCTACACCACCCCAAGGTAAACTGGCAGAGAATGCCTATATAAATAAAGCATTAAATAAATTAAAAAGTATCCCCTTATAACCCTGATGGCCAGTACTCGCTGCGGTCGTCGCAGTAATGCGATGTTGCTGACCTTCAAGGTCTCCGTCCATACTGGGGCCCCATAAAGGGTCAGGCAAGAGTCATCGGGTCCCCTCATATTAGGTAGCAACCGCGCTGTTCTAACCAACTTGGGGACCAGACTTCGAAAATGAAGTCTGAAGTCAGATCGGCCATCGAGTACGAGCCCCAGATACCTCATCTAGCGTGTCGTCCGTGGGCCCTAGTCATCATACATGCAAGAGTTTGGGTAGATGGATGATGGCTTTTTACACAGTACAATGGCTAAACAGATCTGGATGAAGTTTTGTACACAGATAGATTGTAGTGTTCATAGCTTATATAACTCCTCACTAAATACTCTATCCAAAAAAAGATACAAAAAGTATAACTAAAATCTGAGCTGTTCAAGAGATTAGTTTAAAAAAAAACACTTCAGTTATTACATTATAATAGACGAGCTGTTGCCCGTGGCTCCTCTCGCGTAATTATTTCGTATATCTACATGGGCGTAGCTAGCCATGGGCTCAGGGTGGGGCACAAGTCCTTTGTGTAACGCATGTCACCAACCGCTGCGCGCGTAAGGTAAATCGCGCGCGCTTTTTGTTTTTGATCGCTTTTTTTGTGTCGACTGTCGAGTATGAACTTTCTTACGGATATTAAGTATTGTAGTTAGTCATCATCAATCATCAACAGCCTTTAATAGTCCACTGCTGGACATAAGCCTCTCCTGAGAAAGGAGGTTTTGGCCTGCTATACCACGCTGGCCAGACGGGTTGGTAAAGGGTTTGTGTCAAGTTTCCTTCTCTCTGCAGTGCTGTTGTCCTGCTTAGTTTTTTCCCTTAGTCGGCTCTTACGACACCCACGGGATGAATAGGGGTGGTGACACTCTGTATTCTTAATCCGTCACCACACGGTTAGTATCTAGATAATTTAATTTTTCAGGTTTGCGTAGGTACCTTCAGGTCAGAGCCAGGGTGGGGCAAGTACCCCACCCTGTCCCACCGTGGCTACGCCCATGTATATCTAACTTTGAAATTAACTAACTTTCCCATAACCGTTCATTCCTTATTACCCCCTTAGGATGAAAATAACAAAATTATTTTTTAGTGACTGTTTACAATATAAAAAGCATCGGCTGTCAAAGTTTTCAGTTTGTAGCCCCAGCAGTTTAGCCACTGCGTTGATGCATAAGTCAGTCATTGCGAGTAATTTAAATTGTATGGATCCTACTTCAAATACTCTTTAAACAATTTCTGTAATTCTTAAGCCAAGGATTTTGTCTATTACCTGCTCTGCCACACATCGCCAAACAACTCCAAGGCTTCCTTCAGTCTGTTCTGAGTGTTGTCCTCCCTCAGAGTCTGGTCGAAGTCGCTGCACGCCACCAAGAACCATATTGCGTTGATCCCCTCAAATACCTACCAAAATGACTTTTTTTTTAATGGGGATTATATGGGACCTATACCAGTTGACGTCCTGAACCTAATTAAAGATAAACAATATCAAATGGGCCTGCTGGTCACTGATAAAAGAAAATAAAATGTAAATTAAACACAAGAAAAACCGTTTAAAAAAAGTTGAACCGTCTTCAAACAGTACTAAGAAAGAGCATTAAAAACCTAACAGCAATCGCGGTGGATTTGCTGTCATATTTTATATTTATATCCGTCTATATGTAACGGAGTTATTATACCCGAACATACGTAAAAAAATATAATCATCCGAATGGATAACCTCCTCCTTTTTGAAGTCGGTTAAAAATACCTGTATCCATTTTTTCCTCTCCCCTCTTTGCCCTCCCACATCAAACATCCAGAAGTCTTGGACGCCACCGTGCATTGATTTTGGCACCTGTAATAAATTTAGGGAATGGAAACCAAATTAAAATTATATTTTTAAAATAAAAAAAGGCAAATTAAAAAACCTGACTACGTGAAAATGTGTGCTTAAAATTTATACTTAAACTTGAAAAACATACGGATAATAAAACTTCATAAACACATTACCTAATGGACGTAAAACAATAACAATAAAAAACGTGATAAAATAATGAGATTTACCATCAACGCTTTGAAATCAAGCAGAAGTGGGGCAATTCGAAGGTATGCAATTCCTAGTACGTGATCTCGTTAATACCCGTAAGTAAATCAAAAGACAGTGAAAATAAAGCCGATGTGTCTGCTTATTCTTTTCGCAAACAAACCTATTGTAATTTCTTTCTTACCTTCACTTTGAATTCGATTTTTTGTATCCCCGTAGTTTTCTGACGACACCGCAATATATCAGCGTCTGATGGAACATAGTCTGGTTTCTCAATAAGATCTATTCTGTCAAGAAAACTGAAAACGGTAAACTGATTTAAGTAAGGTAAAGTAAGGTAAGGTTTTTAAAAAGAGACATCTGTGATTCAAAATCTTGTAATGTAACTTTTTAACACTAGATGGCAGTTTTCTCAATTCAAATAGAAATGTCGTTAACAAATCATGAAATTAGACATTTTGTAATATGCCTGGGAATGTGGTTTTTTTCTACCATATATGGCACTGTTTTGAAGATTTTTTTAATATTTTATAACGCAGCGTTTAACTTCATCACTATATATATATAAATAAATAGGACTAATACTTACTATTCAGCACTATCAATTAGTTGATATTCATTAGCCCTCTTAAAACATTCTCTGACACCGCCATCACGCCATAATGCCCTCACATGGTCAAAATAAACCTGAAATCATAATATTTTATGTACAAAATTTCGATTGTAAATTTTATAAAATATTTCATTTACGAAGATTATTGATACGATCATTTATAAAGAATAAACTCATTTTTTTACTTTCATTTACCGTCTCTGGCTAAAATAAGATTCTCCCTTTTAACGTAAGTATAGCGCCTGAAAATTTTAATCAATGAACCACAGTCGGAACGATTAAATGTTAGGGAAGATCAGGTACCTAAGTTTATTTTTAGGAAATGAATATAGCTTGTTATAGCTATATTCAAGGTAAGGTTGGCTCCCATTCCAATAGAAATCTGGTATCCTCTTTCTTTATTGTATCATCATCATCATCATCAACAACAGCCTTTAAAAGTCCACTGCTGGACATAGGCCTCTCCTTAGCAAGAAGGTTTTGGTTTATAAATCGTTTAATAAATCATTAAACAATATACACAAGTATTTTATATTTATTAATAATTGCGGCTGTGTTAGAAAATTTTAGGAAAGTAGGAAAACTTAACAGCTGCTCTGATGTGTCCAGCAGTTGAAAAAGCAAGTCTGGGTTGATGACGCAGACATAATTCGGGTCATATAATTTTAATTAGTCTAAAAGTAATGGTTCTCAACATATACTTTGTTCAATTTTAAAATAATATTTTTATAATAATTTCGCGATTCCCTCGTGACTTTACCTCGGCACATTTACGAAGCCAGCGAAACCCAATGATATTTTATACAAACAAGAGGTAGAGACGCCACCAACGCATAAAACGCGGGGGTCCTAATTAGGATCATTGCTAGCTAGCGCACGTACTAATTCGAGAAAATTCATAAAATGCCTTCCTGTGTATTCCGAAAAAGGTACCTAAATAAAGATAAAAAAATATCATACCGCAGGTAAGTGTTTTGTTCCACATAAAATATAATATCTACATAACGTATCTTCCTTGAAATATAATTGACGAAACCCAATAAAGCAATTGCCGCCCTAGTGTGCCTAAAACTTAAATATTCTATGTATATTTGTATTTGTAGGATAAAACCACCTTATTTTTCTCACCTCTGTGTATTCAAGGGGTCCACTAGGCCCCCATTTTAGTATATAATGCTGTGACTGTATATTCTTAGGATTCTGTAAAGGGATGCTGAGAGCAGGCATGTTGCTCAGGATATCGTAGATGGATTCGTGTACATTGTGTCGTATGTGTACCGCCTTCTCCGCTCGTTCTCTGTGCGAATATGCGTATTACTATTAGTTTTTAGGCAGGCGTTTATCATAATTATTTTATTAGTGCTTTTAAAATAACCTGAATGAAAGGATTGTACACTTCCAAAGGATTTGCAGGACACTAGGTTTTTCATTATATCTAAATAAAGCATTGTGTTTAATGATAATTGCCAGAAAACGTATGATTTATAAAAAATATGTTTTTTTACCTTACCTATAGATATCTCACAGGCTTAGCTAAAAAACTGTTAGTTAAACTAGAAAGCTGTAATTTTACATAGCTATTAATTACAACAACCAAATCTTGATAAATATTTTTTAGGATACCTACCGCCTTCAAATGGCTATGAGCTTGTTCAACGATACCACGGTAGGCGGTTACAAATCGCTTTATAGTATGAGGTATCGTGGGGTATACGTATAGGTATCTTTCAAAACTATTGAGAGGCTGTAAACTATTTACTATTTACCTACCTAAAGATTTTACCTTGTTCTTATTTTAGAGAGTTAAGTGTCCCTTGTATATGCTAAACTGTTGCCTTACAAATATAAATAACTAGCTGACCCGCGCAACTTCGTCTGCGTCTCTCAATAGTAATAAAATTTCTCCGTTTTTTAAACATTCTTCATTGGTGCTCCGCTCCTATTGGTCTTAGCGTGATGAAATATAGCCTATAGCCTTCCTCGATAAATGGGCTATCTAACACTGAAATAATTTTTCAAATCGGACCAGTAGTTCCTGAGATTAGCGCGTTCAAAAAAACAAACAAACAAACTCTTCAGCTTTATAATATTAGTATAGATATATAACAGATTTGGAAAAAAAGTTATCGCGACTGAGTTAACTCTGTTAATTCAAGAGTAATAGTCGACCTACTTATAAAACGTACAAATTATGTAATCCTTAGAAAACTAAAAACTAGACATTTCAAACAATTATTTAAAACAGGCACTGATAAAATACGGATCTCAAGACTACACGTGAGTTTAGCTTCACTTCACGTCTAATTTCCAGAGATGATGAGTCCACTAACAAAGCAAATCTCTTGGTGCAAGAAGTATAGATGTTTAATGAATATACTTACTTAAGTGAGAATCCTTGAACATGCAATATCTTCATTTGTTTAATTATTGTAGTTTTTCCACTCTCACCGGTGCCCAGGAGTAACAGTTTTATTGCCTAAAATATCAGTTCAATTAAATTATCTGTGTGGGGACGGATAAACAATAGAGTGTCACTGCCAATGCCGACTAAGGAAGCAAACAACGCAGGCACTGCTAAGAGAAGGAAAACTTGAAACAAACCCTATAACAACCCGTCTGGCCAGCATGGTATACTAAGCCAAAACCTCCTTACTAAGAGGCCTATGTCTAGTAGTGAACTATTTAAAGGCTGTTGATAATGATGATGGAGAACTATATAATTTAGGCTGTTTATCTAGTGGTTAGTAATGTTGATTGCTGAGTCAGATGCTATCGGTTCGATGCCCACTCAAGACGAATAGTTGCGAAATGGGTATGATCATGAAGACTCCAATTTCTATTTAGATATTGTTGAGGTTCCTGACCAGCAGTTGGACCGCAGTCTGCCAGGTATACTCCAACTCAAACTCACTTTATTTCATAAAAAAATTAAAATTGTTTGAAATCGTCTTTTATGTAGACCCTAAAGTCATAGATCAACACACACAAAAGCAACAATCTCTGTTTTGTCAAATAGTAAAAGTAAAGTAAGACTTATATAGGCATATAGTATACTGGGCACGCCGTCATTGCGGCGGTAAGACCCGTTATGGAGGATTGGCTCGAGAGGCGTCACGGGACCCTCTCATACCGATTGACGCAGGTGATCACTGGGAAGGGATGTTTCGGAGATCACCTGTGTCTGATCCGCAAGGAGCCAACGCCTGAGTGCCACCACTGCGATGGCCAGACCGTGGACACGGCTCTCCACACGCTGGCAGAGTGCCCGGCGTGGGTTGAGCAGAGGCGAGACCTCGTGGCGGCCATCGGAGTGGGAGTTCTCTCGCTCGATAGCCTGATTGCGGCTATCGTGCGGAGCGAGAGTGCGTGGAACTCTGCCGTCTCCTTCTGCGAGCAAGTTATGCTCGCGAAGGAGACGGCGGAGCGGGACCGGGAGAGGTTTAGAACTCTCCCGGCCCGCCAGGCCCGGGCACGGGCCAGGCAGCGCAGGCGACTCAGGCGCCGGAGGTCGCAGAACGACCTCCGTCCTCCATAAGCGCAGGCCTGGGGGTGACAGGTGAGGCCATCTGTCACCCTAGCAGAAGCAGGCCGGGGTGGCGGCGAGCGCGTTGCGAAGCGCGCTCGCTTCCAGGGAGCATAGGGAACATGGGGTTCCCACACGGGGCGGGGGTCGTCTACTCGTCTGTAGATGACCCGAGGTATGTCGGGGCACCAGGGCCTTCCTTTCTAGGGTATACCTGGTTCCCCGGCTATTAGTACCCGGCGAAGGCGTGCGGTTTTAGTCGGTTCGAGTCCGACATGCCACCGACAGGTGGTATCCGAGGGGATTTCCGCACGGAAAAAAAAAAAAAAAAAAAAAAAAAAAAGGCATATAGTATATGTGGAAGAACAGGTTATGACATTGAGGAAGTTCCTGTGTTTACCAGAACTTAAAAGTAAGTAAATGGTTTGGTCTGTGGTATAAAGTGACGTATCGTTTTGGCGATATACAAAGCGAAATTGATTTGAATCGATAATCAAATACTGTATTGAAAATTTACGACTGTAGTGATGAGTTAAGCGGCCATTTTGTCGCTTTATACTACCCTGAATGTGTGGGTTCGATCCCCACATAGGACAACACGTTGTATGAGCTACAAATTGTTGTTCTGAGTCTGGGTGTTTTTGTGTCCGTTTCACGTTTCAATGTTTGTAAAGTCCCCCGCGACACTGGATTCCTAGTGCGGGAGGTGTCTTTTTAAGACAAGAATTAAAAATGTAGGGTTTAGTTTAATAATTACAGAATAGTGATGTACTCACTTCGTTATATGTCTTTATCCAGTTTTTGATCTCACGGTCGATCTGTTTCGAGTGGTCCTCATCTTCGTCGGTCCCCCTCATACAAGGTATGAGACGCATTATGTAGATCTGATAGCAATAATATCTATAAAATAAATACTGGTATAATAAAGCTCTTTTTTTTATAAGTAGGTAACTGTGTAAACAAATCTTGGACGTCAATTTTTAATTATCGTATCCGATACGATTTTCCCTCCGAAATAGGGTGTAGGGAGGGAAGTGGAGGGGTTGTGTAGTGCCGGTAAGCTTATTCACGCGGTGAAAAGTAAGGAAATATTTTTAACACCTAGAATTAGGTAGAATAGCACGTAAGACTATTTTTGATCAAGGATAAAATTAATTCACTATATCATGCTTCGGTACGAATGGGCCGGCTCGACCGGAGTGATACCACGGCCTCACAGAAAATCTGTGTTAAGCAATTCTTTCGTTGCCTTTCACTGTATGAGTGAGGTTAGAGAAGCCCAAATCCTCCCTCCCGCTGACTCGAGCGGGAGGGACTCCAAGGGCAGCAACGCACTTGTGACTTTAGAGTTGCAGATTTCCATGGGTGGCGGTATTCGCTTACCATCAGGTGACCCGTCTGCTCGTTTGCCCCCTTATACCATAAAAAAAAGAAAAAAAAATAGCATTAAATCTTCACATGCCATCCCTCTGATATGCCACTACACTATAAAGTGCTTTCACCGGTAAGCACTAACACACAATTAACCCAAGACAACTGCTAATGAATTTCCGGTAAGAGCGAATAAATTAATGTACGGCATTTAAAAAATATCCAGTAGTTCTTTTTTCAATAAAGTGGCAGCCAAAGAAAAAAAAGAATACCTACAAAATAATTGTATTTTTTATTCTTTTTTAGATAATTAAGGATTGCCTTATTTATCTTTAATAATAATAATTCGATCAAAAGCCTTAAGTCAGATCTGTCGCAATTTAGTAAAAAGTTTTTTATGGGTATTTACCTGCAATAAATGATTATTATTAATCTCTTTATTAAATTTTAAAATACTTAATGATTACATTTCTAAATATATTACAAAAGAAAGATTTGATATTAGTAATGTAAGTCAGCCTACTAACAGTGGGGATTTACCGATTTTATGATAAAAACATTTTCAAGGAAGGTTTTTGTTAGACAAACGGCTGGTCATAAATAATTTTAAAGAAAATAAACTTTTTGCAACGTTGCACATAACGTCTCACAAATTCGATTGGAAATAAAACCGTTTAAATATCCTTTTTACTATGTACTAGCTATTGCCCGAGGCCTCACTCCCGTGATTATTTCCAATTTCGTGTTTCTAACTTTGATAATGATGCACTGCCATACAACCGTTCATCCCTTATTTTAACCCCTTAGTTTCCAAAAATCCTTTCTCAGTCTGTGCTTATAACATAAAAAGTATGGCTGCCGATTTATAGCCCCAGCGGTTTAAGCTGTGTTGATGAATTAATCATTTAGGGCGAGTAATTTTGTATAGATTTCTTATTAATACTGGACTTTATAGATTTTATAAGGCAATTATTCGTAACAATGGTGTATAGTGAATAATATTATCATTAACAACAAAAGCTAAGATAAATGTTAGTAAGGTTCACGTGGGCCGTGTACGGCAACCGCAACTACTCGATCACACTAGACAATCGAGATTTTATATATTTATATCGATTTTTAATTGTAAGAAAGTAATTAATTGAAACAATTGAAAATACTAACCTCAAAATTGATGTGTTCGCAATGAAATCACAGTTACTAATAATGTTTTATCAAAATTATCATATATCGATGATAATTTGTTATCACATATTTTATTGTAATGTTTTCTGATTAATTTTTAAAGATAAATAAATATTCATAACTTATATCTTTATTAGACAACATTGAATGAAAGATTGAAGAAAATGATTAGTTTCATAATGTTTCAAGTTTAACATTCACGCTTATCTTTAAAGGGAGTGGACAGAGAGAGATAAACTTGTCATACCTTACACCAGTGCCGGATTAAGACAGCGCGGGGCCTGTAGCAAATTCTACCAAGGGGCCCTTGGATTGTTTTAGGTTATCTAGTTTATGGTATTTATCATCATCCTCAACAGTCTATTGCTGGATATGGGTTTCTCCTTAGAAAGGAGATTTTTGTTTGCTATGCTACGCTGCCCAGACGGGTTGGTTATACCAGTCTCAAATTTGAAACAAACCCTACTTGGGCTTGTTTTAAGTTTCAAGAAACAAACCCTATAGGTTTTGTTTCAATTTTGAGACGTCGGCCCATGTCATGTGGTGTTGAACAGGGCTCTGGCCTTGGGCCCTCCTGTGGAACATAGGGTACGACTAGGCCCTTCGAGGAGACTTCCCCTCCCCCCCCCCCGGGCTGGGCGTAATCTGTTACTCCAACGACACTTTGGTTGTCTGTGGGTAGGAGGGGGACCTGGGGTGTCTCTTTGGTGGTTGTCTTAAAGGTGGTCTTGGATAAGACGAAGGCCTCTTATTTCTTGGGCCTAGTTGTAGTCCACCCCCTGGCGCCTCAATCGTGGTCATCTTGGTCAACGTACCGGTTCAGGCCCAGATGAAGGATATGGGCCTAATACCTGACGGGAGATGGCTCTTCGATGAGCACTCCCGACAGCTTACCCTAAAACTGCGTCTGCTCTTAAGTGACTTTTGCCCAACCAGTATCGTTTCAAGACAGCTGTACACGGGGCTGTCCAGTCAATGGCACTACATACTTTTTTACGGTCAGAAAGAGCGGGGGCCCCCAAATGCGTGGGGCCCGTAGCATTTGCTACTCTTGCTACGTGGCTAATCCGCCACTGCCTTACACATGGCTTTTGATCCCAAACTAGGCTGACCTACATACATATCCATTCTGATATTAAAAATATGAAGGTGTGTCTTTCTGTTTGTTGCCTCTTCACGCTTAAACCGCTAAACCGATAAAGATGAAATTTGGTATAGAGATAGTTCGCATTCCGGGAAAAGACCTAAGATAGTTTTAATCCTAGAAATCGATCCCTCTTTTCATCCCCTTAAAGGACTTAAGGGTGTGAAAAGGGTGGTGGAAGTTCGTATGGGTAATCAATAACTGCTGAACCGATTTAGATGACATTTGGTATGGAGATAATTTGATTTTTGAGGAAGGACATTGGCTACTTTTTACTGCGATAACTAGCATACACGCGGGCGGAAACGCAGGCAAGAGCTAGTTATAAATAAATTACAATCGGATAGAGTAAATAACCGTACTGGTCACAAACATTTGTCTAAATACATATATATTATAGTGTCTGGGTGTTATTTATCAATACAAATAAATAAAATTGGAGTGTCTGTTTATAATATTAAAATAACCGCTTTTTACTAAATGCATATGTATGTTTACACGGTACATATGCAAAAATAACAATTTTTGTCTGTCTGTCTGTTTGTACCGGGTAATCTCTGGAACGGCTGGACCGATTTCGATGGGACTTTCACTGGCAGATAGCTGATGACATAAGGAGTAACTTAGGCTACTTTTTTTAGACTAGCTTCGCCCCGCGGCGTTGCCCGCGGTTATAACAACAAACGCGGGTAACACCGCGGGTCTCAGCTAGTCTATAATATGTATGATGATGATTCCTATTAAGAAATTATTTGTCCTGGATCTGAATAGAACCTACGCCCTCAGGCTTAGTAGTCAGGGTCACTAACCACAAGACCACCAGTTCAGTCAATCAATTGGCCTGGAATGAATACAGTCGTGTGTGTACAGAAAACGCGGTTTTACATTTATTGTTGAGAGGGTCTTAAATAAAACTATAAGAAACAGTAATCAAACCTTTAATTACAAAACTATTTCTAGAGTTAACTGCTAAATTATTGCACTTAAAAATATAATCAGTCCTTCATATGTCATTAAATTTCCAAATAAAATCTGTAATAATATTTTGAACCATTAAATTTAATGTGTATATTTGTGTTTACGTCGTTGATGTTTATAAATACAGTGCGGAATGGAGGGATATATGTGTATGCAGAGGTGTACCGGCGTAAGGGGGTGTATGCGCTAGTGGGGGGTTTTGCGTTCGGCATGCGTACGTGTGGAGGTATGTAGGTATTGTTGCGCCATAGGATTGTGGTTCTTGTGTATGTCAGAAAGACAGCGCCATCTAGTATCATGTAAGATACAACGCTACGCATTGAGATTATAGTTCTGAATTTCGAAACTTGCTTGCAGTGCCATCTATATATTTACTATAAAAGCGGAGCGTGTTGGCCGTACGGGACAGTATTGTTTTACGAGACAGCGTATTAACATCGAAGAGAATTTCTAGTGCGACTAACGAGTTATATAGTGATTTATTGTTTATATATATAAGAGATTTTCACGTATATAGTCACTCATCACGATATCTCACGAAATTTGGTAGGAATATTCTTTTCACCGAGTAGAGGTCAGCTAAGAACGGATTTTAAGAAATTTAAAAAAAAGAAAAAAAAATGTAAATAGCAAAACAACGGTAATAGTGAGTGTTTGTAAATAAAGTACATGAAAAGTAATTAACCGATAATTTTTATTTTTTGTACACCCCGCTCGTAAGTGTGTTTGTACATACACATACCAGTGTAACAGTAAAATTAAGTGAAATTTGGCCCACCGTTACTGTATCCTGAAACTTATAGGGTAGGTAGCTAGGAATCCCCACTCGGTTTTTTTAAATTATTGAATCTCAAAAGTCAATGTTCGATTTACTATTCCTAGTACGATTTGAACGATAGAGTGTTGTTTCAATCCTTGTTGACCTTTTTCACAGATACAATGATAATATAATAGGATGTTTTCAAAATCAACACCATAATTTGGTCGTAAAAACTAAATCAGAGCATTTCATTTTCTTTAGTTCCTCTTAGCGTCAGTTACTCCAACAACATCGGGTCATCCAGCTGCAGTTGCACCATTTGATTGCCATTAACGAGGACCCCGTCCCTAAGAAGGAGCTGAAGGTTCAGTTCTGGTATTTCCTGAAAACAACAAGTATAAATGAAATATTTAAATGATTTCTAAAGCTAATGGAGACGTACTCCACAGCCTCAACGCATGTCACTACGCGTGTGACGACGACTGTTTAATGTAAATCAGTTAACGTTGGTAGGATACAGGCGATATCTTTCTTTTCTACGAGGAAACTCACCACCATTTCAACTGCAGGGTAAAATACATGGAAAAAGGTGTAAGAAATAGGTGACGGCCTTGAGGATAAGTTTCGACAGCCAATCACCATGGAGCCGCACGTCCGTCGTAGCATTGTCGAGCTAGTAAGGCCAGTCCGCGTGTTTTTGTCCCGACTTAAAACTGGGTGTGCCCCCCACAAGCATGACTGAGCAACCTCACACAGGCTCCTCGCTATGTCAGGAATAACGTCATCCAGAGGGAACTTAATATCGAGAGCCGAGGCTGAACATATTTATCGCCTCGTCACCTGGTCGATGGTGCTGGCTGGTAGTGGCTGATGGCACCTTGGGATGCCCATTAACCAGATGCGAACAACCTATCACGCGACCTGACGACCGAAGTATATCTCAGAAAGGACTGGTACCCCGGTTACTACTCTTTAGACTTCACGTCGCCACGATGGGTTACCACGCGAAGCCGCACGTAAAAGGTAGATAGGTATACATTTAAATGACTTGTAAGTTACTTATTAAACGGATAGATGGCGTTAGTAGGAGATATTTTAAAAGCTCCAGGAAACTTATTTCTTGCACTTTATTAAGTAATAATGGTGGTGTAAGAAGAGGCCTATGGCCAGCAGTGGACTATTAAAGGTTGTTGATGATGATGATGGTGGTGTTAAAGTAGTACTGACCTCCCCTCCAACGTTGACAGGAAGTGGGTAGGCAGAGGACTCCTGCTGTGAGCACACGCCCCGCTGCAATATCTTGGGCCGTCGAGGGTTCTTCGCTATGCCTCTGCCGCGACGGGCTGGCTGGAATTCATCCACTGGAAACATGTTGATCTTATTAGTTCATAAATACTATAACTAAGACAACTTTGAAAAATGAGAGAGCGGTAAAAATATTCGGTACATAGCAGAGATATGTGGTTACCAATCACATTTGGTTGATTTTTATAATCACAACTGAAGTTGGTGTCGTGTTATGTAGTGTTTAAAATATGATAATATAATAATATTTAAAAATGTTAAGTTATTTTGTTAATATATATGTTATCTTGTGTACGCTTCAAAAAACTCAACGAGTTTTGGCACCGATTTAGCTCATATTTCTTCAAAGGTTGTTTTTATCTATTTTTCGCGTCAGTTACTCATTTTTCATCATTGCAACTACAATGTGTCATGCCAGGGTACAGCAATCTACCATAAACATATTTTTTGGTAAATTAAACTGATGATTAGTTATTTAGTGGTATAACGTGCGTCCCTGGTACCCCTCTTACCCGGCGACCCTCCGTGGCTCGCCCGCGCATGCGCGGTAGTGGCGGTAGTACCCGAAAATCCTTTGCGCGCGACACCCGTGTCACTCTTGGTTGCGCCCGCGCTCCTAAGTTTAAGGTCCTTACGTATTCTCGTTTATGTAATGTTTAGTGTGTAATGTGTTTTGATAAAGTAATTAAAACCTACCTGTTACGAGTCACGCGTTTCATTATTATTGTTATTATTTGATGACTGGATGGCGTAGTGGTTTGTGTAACGGACTGCTATTCCAAAGGTCGCGGGTTCGATTCCCGCTCAAGTCAAACATTTGTGTGCATGAACATTTGATGTTTGATTTGGTCTGGGTGTTTCTATGTATAATTTGTATGTATTTACAACAAAAAAAATATATAAGTATTTATATCAGTTGTATAGTAGCCATAGTACAAGCTCTGCTTAGTTTGGGACTAGATGGCGTTGTGTGTATGTGGTAGAATATATTATATATTATATTATTATTATATTATACTAACATTATAGTAGTATATTTTTCAAGGACCGATAAGTATATAGTTGATATAAGAGGTAGATAAAAAACGAGTGGTCGCATTTGATGGGTGATCTCTGACATCTCAACTACCATCTGACAAGCAATTCTACAACCGCGCACGTTCATAACAACAACAGTAGCAACATTTAAATGAATATGAAATGTGTGAAAATATTATATATGTTAAATTTAAAAATAAATTATTTGACTGCCTATTGTATAAGTGTTCTACTCAATAAATGAGATTTTAAATAAAAGATTTGATACAAATTTTAAATTAAACGATCATGCGTATTTGCCTTTATATTCTCATTAATTGAATTAAATTTAATACCTTTGACATTGTTTTGAATAATTATTAATATTATTTTTAATAATTCTTGAAATTGTATTTAGTAATCCCTGTCAGTGTATTTAATAATCCTTGACATTATAGATTTTGATAATCCTTGGCATGGCACAGTTTTAATACTTTTTTTTTCTTTTTTTTTTTAAAGACAACTCCCGCATTAGCACTATATCCTGTGTCGAGGGGGACTTTACAAACATACATGAAACGAACACAAAGAACACCCAGACTCATAACAACAATTTGTAGATCACACAAAGTGTCGTCCCATGTGGGGATCGGACCCACAACACTCGGCGTAGTAGTGAGCGGCGTGGCGGCCGCTTAAACCACTACGTCATACGTGCAGTCAACTCAATTTGAAATATGGTTCCAATAAATTTAACTTTAACTCTGAATTATTTGTACGCTGGAAACAGCAAAATTTTATGCATAACATATTATGTTTAACACCTGAATCTCAACAATATTCTGACAAAGAAATTTATTGTTATTATTACAATCATTCGTCAAATTAAATAGAGCGTTCTCTGGCTTCCTGTTACACATTTTCGTCCCCTTTCAGAAAATAACTTCAACAGGTGCAGGAAAGCGAGACGAAAGATGTTACACATAAAAATGATGAGCACTTATTCAGGGAGTTGAGCGGTGACGTGTGGAGTACTCACGCGCGTTCCGCAGCGGCGCCGGCGCGGGCTTGGCGCAGGGCACGTGCGCGCGCGGCACGTCGCCCAGCGCGCTCAGCGCACGCGCGCTGTTGGGCACCACGCCCGTACTGCCCTGTCGATAAACCCCTCATTCACTATCGTTATAACATTCAACTTCATTATTAAAACACAATATTATAATTTAGTCATCGACGGCCTTTAGTAGTCCACTGCTGGACACAGGCTTCTCCTTAGAAAAGAGGTTTCGGCCTTCTATACCACGCTGGCCAGTCCAATTGGTATAGGGTTCGTGTCAAGTTTTCCTTCTCTTTGCAGTGCCGTTGTCCTGGTAGTTCGCTCCCTTAGTCGACTCTTACGACACCTACGAGATGAACAGGGATGATGACACTCCGTATTCTTAATCCGTCACCACACGGATTGATTATAATTAAACAATTTCTACTAAAGCAAGAAATATATTTTATTTTATGAAAAGTGGTACCTATCATAATAATAATTATTATACATATAGATACATACAAATTAATATATACAAAGCGGACCGAACTATAGTCCATCAACGTCGTGCGCGACCGTCCTGCGGGGTGACAGACGGCGGCGGGGACGAGGTACTCAAGATGTCAGCGGGTAGCGGGTGGTGTAGCGGGGAAGGGAAACGCTTCTCTTCGTGTGTAGCCGTGTGCTAGAATGACGCGCTACCTCGCCCCCGCCACTGTCTGTCACCCCGCGGGATGGTCGCGCACGAGATTGCCGGGTTATAATCACATATTTTTCTAATATATAGTGTATTTTATTCTCAAATGATTTGCAAAATACGAATAAAATTTAATCATCGCTTTTGCCACAAGACAAATTAAATCGAATAATAAGATGCAAATTAGAAAACCGTTATAGAGTACGCCCTTTTCTTTTTATATCTACATTCATATTACATTTTCAATTTAAACGTCTTTAATCCAAAATAATTATTAATAAATAACTTTTTAACAATTAAACATATTTCAATAATCAAAATAAAATAATTATTATAATTATTTATTACTTATAATTGTGTAAACGTGTCGACCTCCTGACCAATCAATTCTAAAAAAAATCGTTTTGTATGAAAACTTGGAACCTGATTGGTCGGATTGATGCGTATATTGACTTTAGTATACTTTACTTATTATTGGACTAACTCACCTTGGCGAAGGAAATCTTGGTTATTTCAATAACTTTGTCGTGTGAAATATTGTGCATCGCGAGATGCTTCATAACTTCATCCGGGGACGGGTTTAGACCTTCCATCTGTAACATACACGTGAACATATACCATACTTTTTGGATAATTTTTTTTGGATAAAAATTAAAAGATACCATGAAGAGCGTCGTGGGAGATCACCCAACGGAGTGACCCAACGGCCTCACAGAAATGATAAGAAATTCTTTCTTAATTATATTTATTTTCTAGGCTAGATTATCTGGTACCCGCGACTTCGTTCGCGTGGAATTTGAAAAGCGCTGCCTTAGTGGGTTCAGCAAAGCAAGTGGGGTGAGCAAAATTTTAAAGGGTTTTCTGACTGGGAAAAAGCCTACGTTACTCCTTATATAGATCCTGGTAGTAAATATTATAAAATCGGTCCAGCCGTTTAGAAGATTACCCGGCACAAACAAACAAGCAGACATTTTTTTTAAACTGGTCTTTAGGCATAGGTATCAAATGCAAATAACCTATTATTTTTGACATTACAAACAGACACTTCAATTTTATTTATTTGTATAGATTTCCGTTTTAGAACCCATGGTGTCATATGTTACATTAGTACATCCACGAATAGTAGATAACCTGAAGCAACCCCGGTTTGAGTAGAAATCTGCTGTGCTCTGTGTGCATACTATGACGACAGTCTACACTCACCTCGAATACAAGCAGTGTAGCCGGGTGTTTAAGACGTAAGTGTGTCCTCAGATCGGACCGGATCCTGAACCGCTTCGGACACCTGCCGCAAGCCCACGCCCTCACGCCGCTGTGGATGAGGCGGTGGTTTCGCATCGCTGTTGACCTGGAGTAGAACATTTAGATATGACAGTATGACTATACATCGCATGTCGGTCGAATATCGATCAGTATTTTTTTTAATAAAGAGGATTGCCGAATATATTCTGTGTTGCGGAGGACTTCACAAAAATTCATGAAACGGACAGAGAACACCCAGACTAAGAACAACAATTTGTGGATCATACAAAGTGTGGTCTCATGTGGGGAACGGACCCACAACACTCAACGTAGTAGTGAGTGGCATGGCGACCGCTTAAACCATCCGTGCAGTCAACCAATCAAGTCATCAAATTATCGTAATTAGTATCATTATGAATTCAAGATAGCGGTCGTTATAAAATGGCGGATTTCCGTACTTCGATATTGAATAAAACAGTTTAACTGTAGTAAAATGCAGTGTACAAGAAAAACAATAAGTTTAAAAAATACTTATTCATATTATTATTTGGTTTTTTCTTTAATTCACTTTCTTAAGTGTGTTTTCTTTACTTTTTTATAATATGACTGTGTGATGAGTACCATCATTTGTTCCGAGTTTGAGTGTAATTTATTTATAATATGTATGTATTTAGATAGATATATGCCCATGAACGTCTGCAACTAAGGAGTCACAAACGCGTTGTCGGCTTTTTAAGGAGGAGCACGGTCTTATCTTGAAGGTGAAGAGGATAACCCGTTCCACAGATCGGTTGTGCGGGGTAAGAAGTGTCTCGAAAGGCGCACAGTAGTGGAGCGCCAACTATCCAGGTGATGAGGATGACCATTTTGCCGTGTGGAACGATGTCGGAGCACTCTCCATGATATACGCGATAGAGAAGGCGGGTACCTGCGGAAGGCGACGCCGCACACGTCGCAGGGGAAGGGGCGCTCGCCCGTGTGCACGCGCAGGTGCTCGTTGCGCATGGACACGGTGCGGAAGGCGTGGCCGCACACCGGGCACACGTGCGGCCGCCGCGCGCACCAGCCCGCCTGCTGGTGCACCTCCCTGGGGACACGCTTACACCCTTCACTTTCACTCCTATCGTTTTTCAAATCCATCGAAACGAACTATGTAGTAAGAAAACTTTCGTCAGAAAACTTTTAAAATGAAAAGATAGAAAATAAATTATTAGACGTTTAGTACTATTTCATATTTACGATAAGAAGGTAGGTTTTCTATAAATAGTATTATTAAATTATAATTTTAGTAATCTCAATTAAATGGAATATTAGAAAAGACAGGATAGTAATTGCAGAACCTAACATTAAAATAAACACTTAATAATAGCGACCTATGAAATCATACATTGCGAAGAGGAAAGCGGTGATCCTCCAGTAACCCACTAACTCAATGAAAAGCGAAACAAAAGAATTTTTAACAAAAAATGGGCAAACTACGGCCGCCCATGAACGCCGGCAACTCAGGAGTCACAAGCGTGGTGCTTTTTAGGAAGAAGTACGCTCTTTTGGAGTACGTGGTATCACTCCAGTCGAGCCGGCCGATATATGCCAAAGTAATCTCTCCCACGGTTGCATTGAAATAATATCGGCAATAAAGTCGCCGTATTGCAGCAGAGAGAACAGAACAGAAGTACATACTTGACATGCTTATGTAGGTCCGGTGCGTGTGTGAAAGTGGCCGGACAATGCGTACACGCATTTGATATTCTCTCTCCACTGAAGGTGCCTGAAATAGAACAAAGGAAAAATGTTTTCGTAGACTATTGTTGATTGTAATAAAGTTCACTATTGTGTGTTTATAACTGAGAGAAAAAAAATTACGTCCTTTTTTTTTAATGTTAGAGGAGGCAGAAAAGAAGACGGGTCACCTGATGGAAAGTGACCACCGCCGCCCATGAACGTCTGCAACTCAGGAGTCTCAAACGCGTTGCCGGCCTTTTAGGAAGGAGTACGCTCTTTTCTTTTCTGTTTCGATTGCAAGTTTTATGGCAACTGTTTTGTGACAAATATAACGATCTATACCTAATTTGGTAGGTATATGAAGTGGTTTTTAGCAACAGCGACAGTTTATGAATTGATAATGATTCAAGCGTAAAATCTTTGAACCCAAGCGAAAGCTCCAAAAAAAGAGAGGGTGGGGGAGGGGGTGTTTAGATTGACGCAGTTTTAGTACCATATCATTTACTCCAAATTAGCTGTCCGTGATTATTTATTATTTCGTGTTTCTAACTTTGCAAATAACGAACTTCCATACAACAGTTTATCCCTTTTTAAACCTATTAAGGTTGAAATTGCCAAAAAATCCTTTCTAAGTGAGTGCTTACAAGATAAAAAGGATCAGCTGCCAAAATTTCATGTCTGCTGCACACGCAGTTTAGGCACTGGGTTGATGAATTAGTCAGTCAGTCTGGGTAAGTAAGATATTGGTTAGACTTATTTGAGGGTATTCATAAATATTCTCTTAAGACGACACATCGTATTTTACTCTAACTAACTGCGCAGACAGACTTCGTTCTGTCAAAAGTTATGTTTTAATTTACTCTATGGTTTCATGGTATAAAGAAATCTTGTTTTTGCCATTTACCTTACAATTTTTATGTTTTTCTCTCCATAAGAACCTTCCTTGTGTCTTAACGAAAATATCTAACAAATATTGGCCGAATGGGTCTACCTGTTGTTTAGTTTTGCAACACATTTCATTTTTATTTATAATATATATATGTAAATGGAGCTCTTTTGGCTCTTCACATCATATCACATCAACAGCCTTTAATAGTCCAATGCTGGACATAAGCCTTTCCTTAGAAAGGAGGTTTTGGCTCCACATTAAATTTAAATTTAATTCGACTATACATCAAAGTATTATCTATAGATAATACTATAGTGACAACATGCACTATGATGATTCTATAATGAGATAAATTCTCTCTGGCTTTGTAGAATCAGAAGTGAAAGTCATCAAAACAATGTTGTGGTATATTTAATAGTGCCATTGTATCTACCTGTGAATTGCAAAAGAGTGGCCATGAGTTTGTTTGCCCTTTCTTCTCATAAGGCTCACCCCCTTGGAAACTTGGAAACGGGAAGATTTTGTATGGGTTAGATTTTTGTTAAATTTATTTGGTTTTACTATTTGACAAAACAGAGATTGTTGCTTTTGTGTGTGTTGATCTATGACTTTAGAGTCTACATGGAAGACGATTTCAAACAATTTTGGAAATTTTATGAAATAAAGAAAGTTTGAGTTTGAACGAGATTTTTCAAAAGAAACATTATATTCAATTTTAGATTGTACTAGATGGGATAATATTATTTGAAGCAGTTTTTAATGTTGCTTCTCTTTACAGTTTAGTAAATAATCATAATTTGTATTGAAGTGTAAGTTATGTTTGCAAAAGATATTTGTGATATGTCTCTTTAAAGAATAAATTTCTCTTTACAGAGCAACAACTTTGATTTTTGTTTTAATAAACAACTTATTCAACAAAGAGAAGGAAAAGTTGAAACAAACCCCTTTTTTTTTTTTTTTTTTTAACGTGTGGAAATCCCCTCGGACCGTCACCCCTCCGGGGTTTGCGGCGGGGTGGTGTGTCGGACTCGGACCGACTAAAACCACACGGTGTGCCACTCTGCGCCTGTAACAGGAGGGATCCGGGAACAGCTGTTGTTAAGACATCCGGACCCCTCCTAGCGCCAGCCCGCTCCTGGTGCGGGCTCCGTCTCGATGTAGATGTTCCTCTCTTTAGGCGACGTCCGGCACACGCGGACGCCGCCCCCTCGCGGCTGGCCAACTAATGCGGGTGGAGGGGAAACCCACCCCGTCCACCCGCGGCCACACTCAGGGCGGCATGAGGCTGTGGTAGGCGGGCCTCCGCCGCCCGGTTCGCCGGCGGCGGATCGGGTCCGAGTGGAGGTCGTCCTCCCGGGCCCTCTCCGCCGCCTCCTTCCGCGAGATTACTACCTCGCAGAAGGTTGCGACCGCGGTAAAACAACTGTCGCTACCGGCCATGGAGCGTACTACGGCCGGTAGCGAGAGATCCACTCCGATGACTGCAGTGAGGGCCCGGCGCTGCGCCGCCCATGCGGGGCAGACCGCCAGCGTGTGCTGGGCCGAGTCCTCACTGCAGTCGCAGTGGTGGCAGGCGGGACTCAGTTCCCTCCTAGCGACCGTGTGCAGGTACTTTCCGAAGCAACCGTGCCCGGAAAGCACCTGCGTCAGTCGGAAGGAAAGGGTCCCGTGCTGCCGCCCTGCCCACTCGGCGATGACCGGTTGGAGAGCCTCCACGGCGGCGAAGCCAGCGCGTGGAGTCTCCAGCCGGAACGACCAACGAGCCATCGTGGCTCGGCGAGCGGCTTCGCGCCACTCGCGCACATCCTCGGGCGGAGGGCGAAATCCGCTCTCCGCCCGGGAGTCAGCCACTCGCCGATAAACTTCGGCGAGCACTTCCGCCTCCAAATCCCACGGGGGAGTTCCGGCCAACGCGCATGCCACCTCCGTAGAAACGGTGCGGTAACCGCGTATGGCTCTGACCGCCATTACCCTCTGAGGGCGCCAGAGGCGTACCCTATTCTGGGCGGTCAGAGCCGCCGCCCACACCGGTGCACCGTACAGCGCCATTGACCGGACAACCCCCGTGTACAGCCGTCTTGTCGCGACGCTGGGTCCACCCATATTGGGCAAAAGTCGCCCTAGGGCAGACGCAGCGCCGACCAGCTTTGGAGCAAGCTGTCGGAAGTGCTCGTCGAAGAGCCACCTCCCGTCGAGGATCAGGCCCAGATATTTCATCTGGGCCCGAACCGGTACGAGGACCGAGTTGACCACGATTGAGGCGCCAGGGGGTGGACCACGACGGGGCCCATGAAATAACAGGGCCTCCGTCTTATCTAGGGCCACCCGTAAGCCCAGCGCCTCAATGCGCCCGACCACCAGGGAGACTCCCCCTGTGGCCAGGCGCGCCGCCTCTTGGAAGTTTGCCCCCCGGGCTGTCACGAGGGTATCGTCTGCGTAACAGATTACACCCAGCCCGGGGGGGAAATCGGCGCGAAGGGCCCAGTCGTACCCTATGTTCCACAAGAGGGGTCCAAGAACAGACCCCTGTGGAACACCGCACGACATGGGCCGACTCCTCAAATTACCTTCTCGGTCCTCGTACACGACGGTACGCTCCTCTAAATAGTCTGCCACCAGCCGCCTCAGGTACTTTGGCACCCCATGATAGTGGAGTGCTTCCCTGATGCAGCTGAATGGCAGACTATTGAATGCGTTGGCGATGTCCAATGACACCGCCAACAGCACGCCGCCACAGCTCACGGCCTCTTCGGTCACGGCCCTCAGGCGCAACACAGCGTCGACTGTCGAACGCCCCGCCCGAAAACCAAATTGGGCGTCCGACAGATCGGGGCCCACCTCGCAGAGGTGCCGGACGATGCGGGCAGAAAGAACCCTCTCAAACAATTTGCCCGCCTCGTCCAGCAGCACGATGGGCCTATAGGCCGCGACCGAATCGGCAGGCCGTCCCGGCTTCTTCAATAGGACCAGCTTCCCGCTCTTCCAGCACTCAGGGAAGCGTCCCGACGCCAAGCTAGCGTCGAACACCTCCCCGAGGCGGTCTGCCAAGTGGTTGAGGGCCAGGGCCAGCACTCGGGCCGGTACCCCGTCTGGCCCAGGGGCGGTGTTCTTGGAACGAATCCGTAGAACAGCCGCCCCTACCTCCGAATCCCGGACGGGCGGAACATTTTCCTCTCCGTGCTCCCCGTCGTCTCCGGCCAAGGAGGCCATCGCCGGGGGAGTGTGTTCCGCTCGTTGCGGGAAAAGGCCCTCAACCACTTCTCGCAGGAAGCTGGGCTGGAGAGTCTCCGTAAGGGGGGGGGCCCGACGCGCGGAGCTTTTGTCGCACCGCGCGGTAAGGGCGACCCCAGGGGTCACGATTAAGACCCTCCAGCATCTCCTGTCTTTTTTCTTCTTTGGCGCGGCTAATGGCCAGCTTCAGAGTTTTCCGCGCCCGTCGGTACTCCTCATGAAGCCGGTCCTCCTCACCGTCTCCACGGTGACGCCGCCGACTGCGCGTGTAGGACCTCCGGGCACGTGTACAGGCCGCACGGAGGTCCGCCAGCTCCTGGGACCACCAGTAGACCTCCTTCCTTGGAGGCCGACGACCTCGAACGCGGGGCATGGCCGCATCGCATACATGCGTAATCGCATCGCGAAAGCGGCCAGCCCCCACGTCGACCTCCTCGGTCGGAGCCTGAGGAGACAGCCACGAGTGAATTATGGCTGCCTCCTCTAGTAGGTCCCGGTTCAGCCTGGCAACAGCCCACCGCGGAAAGCGGGATAAACGCCGCGCCACGTGACCCCTACTGGAGTCCTGGGTCCGGGAGAGCTCAAATCGGATATACAGGTGATCCGAGAGCGTCTCAACCTCTTCCAGGACACACCAGTTCCTTACTCGTGCGGCGAGGGCAGGGGTAGCGAACGAAAGGTCCACTATCGACCCCCCCTGCTGTCGCACGCACGTGTTGGTGGAGCCTCTGTTTAGAAGACAGAGGCCCACCGAGGCCGCCCACTCCTCTACGGCCTCGCCCCTGGCGTCCGTCCTGGGGGAACCCCACGCAATGGACTTTGCGTTGAAGTCCCCCAGCACAAGGACGTGCCCAGACGCTAGTCGCCGTATCGAGGTCTCCAAGCTGGTTAGGAAAACCTCGAAGTCGTTCAAACTCCGGTTGGGGGAGAAATAGACACCATATATGGTGATCCCCCCCCACTCGACGGCAACATATCCAGTGCCCTTGTCTCTTAGCGACAAGGGCGGGGAATGAGCCGTCGTGGAACCGACGACTGCCACGGAGCCGTCCCAGTCACCCATCCAGTTTGGACGGGGAGGGACAGAATAGGGCTCCGCGACTACGGCAACACCTATCGACCACTGTGCCATGGTTTGCAGGAAGAGATCCTGCGCCGCGGCACAGTGGTTCAGGTTCGTCTGGACCAGGAGGTTGGAGACTTGATCCATTACTGGATCGTCTCTACAACCTCCTCCATGGGCGACGACGTCGACGCACGAACTACATCGGAGGCAGCCTGGGTCGACTGGCTAACCCCCGACGTCTGCCGAGAACTGCGGGGAGGCTTGCAGCCTCTCTGCCCCATCTGGTGATTGGCGGGCTTATTGCCCGCCGCACACACTGGGCAGTGAGGGGCGGCAGAGCATTCTGCCGCCTTATGCCCCGGTTGACCGCAGCGGAAACACAGTCCGCCGCAGTCAAAACAACTGTCGCACTTGACGCGCGTGTGTCCCGTGGCCAGGCATTTAAAACACCTCATCGGTCTCGCCGCCAGGACTGTGATCCTGGCGCTCACGAAACCGATGAGCAGCCTGCCGGCGTCGGCCAATACTTTGGCCGACGCTACGGGACAGCTGACCCACACGGCACCAAGCCCTCCTGGACCGGGGCGGATGGTGCCGACCCTGACGTTGTCCGCGCTGCACCCCGTCTTCTCCCGGATTACAGCGCGGACATCTTCGGCCGTCACAGAGTCGTCCAGGCCCGAGATGCGCAGCTCCGCGCACTTGGTAGGCCTGGCGATCTTGACACCATCTGTGGTCGCGAATAAACCCCGCAGCCTCTCAGCGAAAGTGTCCGCCGTCTTGGCGCCTTCAGCCCCTGGGAACTCGAGAACTCGAGCTCCCGTTTGGGCGAGGCGCATCTTCACCCCCACCGTCCCAAAGTCGTTGGCGAAGCTGTCCCGGGCCTTTTTAAACACGGCCGCGTAGGACAGCCCGCCGTCAGCCGCCTCCGGGGACACGGTCACCACTACCGCCGCGGTTTTGGGCGGCTGCAGCTTCCGCGGCCTCTTTGCAGAGGCCGTTGCCACCGGTGGCGAAGGCAGGGCTTGGGCTGCTCTTTGGGCAGCCTTTTTGGCCCGCCTTCGGGACTTCTTGGAGCCCCTCGCCTCCTGCCAACCCTCGTTGGAGGGGGCAGGTGCGGAGGGGCCCGGCAGGGGTGTCGGAGTGGGGAGCGGAGGGAATGCCACTCCGCTCCTCGGCGCTGTTCTAGGCCCCGTCTTGGCCGGCGCCTGGGGATGCGCCCTGGCCGGCGCCTTAGCCGGTGCCTTGGCCGGCGCCTGGGCCGGTGCCTTGGCCCCCCTCCTCGGCTTTTGTGGAGCCGATGGAGTAGGGGCAGACGCCGCCGCCGCGTAAGAAACGCGGCCTCCCACAACGGGGAGCGCGGTCGGAGCGGCGGCCTTAGGCCGCTGTGCCGACGCGAGCGGGGGGCGCATAATCGGCGCAGGAGGCAATCTCGCCTCCAGGCCAGCCAGGCGTCCGTCCAGCATATTCCCAACTGCGATGAGGATTTCTCGCAGTTGGGAGTCAAATGCCCCTGAGTTGGTGGTAGGGGCAGGCTGGGACGCGGACGGGGCTTCCCGCTCGGGGAGGTTCGCCTGGAAGCGGGCGAACTGAGCGCTCAGCTCGTTCACCCGCTCCGTCAGCTTCTCGTTGGCCACCTGCAGGCGAGAGACGTCGCCCGCTAGGCCCTCCACGACCTCCGACAAAGCGGAGGAGGAGTCCTTAAGGGCCCTCACAAACGAGCCCTTAAGGTTCACGGATTTGGTGGCCACCTTGTTGATGACGGCCACCGCCGCTTTCGCCCTCTCCTGCACGGACACGGGAGCCTGGGGGGCATTTCCCCCCACCGGCTCCCGAACCTTGAGCAGGAGATCCGCGATCTCCTCCTCCGCTACGGCCTCGCCGTCCACTCGTACGCTCCTGTAGGACTCCGCGTTTGAGAACGCGGAGCCTGACGGGGTCGAGACCGAGGCCGAGGCCGATTTACGCGCCCTCCCTCGGCGGCTGCTTGCCACCTTTGGTGGCATCATTTCGCCGGACGTGTCGGTCCCCTCCTCCCTGGAGCGTCCGCGTTTCCTGCTGTCGCTTCGTTCCGCCTCCATGGCCTCCGCGCCATCCGACGAAGCGGCGGATCCGGAACGCAGCCGATCCGATGCTCTTCGGCTCCCAGTGATCAGAGTCAGACTGACCTCTGGGAGCCCCATCGAGATAGGCGTTCCTGACACCATCTCACCCTCAGTGGACGACCCATCCGCTCCACTGTTTTGCTTCTCCTTCCTTCCCTTCGTTTTCTTCGTTTCCGTTAGGCTTGCCTTCTGTTGTTGGTTATTTCCGATCGTTTTTTGTTGTTGTTTTAGGTTTTGAACAGTATCCATATTAAATCCCACGAGTGGGGGAGAACTAGAGGTCCACCCGGGCAGAGATCCCCCATTACCCGGGCAAGCGTAAGTTTTTAACCCAACCGAGGGGTCCGCAGGTACCTCGGCTTGGAGTGCGCTCGCGACTGAACTTCCCATCAGCCATGCATCCCCTGGCCACGCACCAGAACACGGGATTCGGGGAATTTTTTAGAGAGGTTATCTTCCTCGCGGTCCGGGCGGTTAAGCCAAGACCCTCGCCCCCGATCAGAGCAGAGACTTAACCACAGCGCTCTTCTCGGGATTACGATATGCCGACGGTTGACAGGTAGACTACGTCCCCCTGCCTGCTCGGTGGTAGTGTGAGTACACGCCGAGCCCGTCCTCCTTTCTCCACCGCTGTCAGCGGAGAAACTGTGGCCCCTACAGGGCCCCGCCATCAGGTTTTTTACCGAGGTTTCCTCCTCCATGCTCCGAAGAGCGAAGAGCCAGCAGGGCAACCGGCAGACACGCCCACCCTGCTGGACCAGGCCTTGCCCGAGAGCCGATGAACGGCTACCTCTTCTGCTAGAATATTGGCCGCTGGCGATAATCCTCTCCTCCAAGAGGACAAGGAGGAAACAGTACCATCGCCAGCGTTTCCAGGGTGCACCACGGGGAGGTTTTCTAGCCAGCACCCCAAACAAACCCTATACCAACCCGTCTGGCTAGCGTGGTATGGTAGGCCAAAACCTCTTTTCTAAGGAGAGGCTTATGATGATTATGATAATATATGGTATAAACAACTTATTACATTTATATAGATATATAACCTAAGGAGAGACCTTGGACTACTAAAGGCTGTGATGATAATGATGATGATGATGATGGTGATACATAGATAACGAACCGTAACACGTAAAATCATCTCACCTTGCGGGTTATTCGCCCTAGTGGCGGACACATTACCATCGCTGTGTTCTTTCTTCCTGTGCTTGTACAACGCTGTCTTATTTGGTAACACTTCCTCACAGTCTCGACATGGTATCCTACAAATATAATAATATTTTTCGGACATCTAACACACAACGCCATCTAGTTTCAAACCAAGCAGAGCTTGTGTACTATAAAAGCTAGATTGACTGGTAGAATACTACATATTATATTATAAATATATTGACGACCGGATGGCGTAGTTTGTGTACTGTACTGGACTGCTATTCCAAAGGTCGTGGGTTCGATTCCCACTCAAGTCACACATTTGTGTGCATGAATATTTAATGTTTGATTTGGTCTGGGTGTTTCTATGTATAATATGTATGTATTCACAAAAAAAAAGTATCTATGTATTTATATCAGTTGTCTAGTACCCATAGTACAAGCTCTGCTTAGTTTAGAGGTGGCGTTGTGTGAATGTGGTAGAATATTATTATACATAGAAAAAACCCAAACTCCGAAACAAATATTTGCAGATCATACTCGTACATACATTTGGTCCGATCCTGGAATCGAACCCGAGACCTCAGCACAGCAGTCGTAAAGGCAGTCAAGTTACTATTGACGCAATAGGCGTAACAACCATAGACTATATTTTTGTATGAAATACTAAGACGTGACGTCATACCTTGCTATTTTTTTTAAAGACAACTCCCACACTAGGAATACATCCTGTGTCGCGTGGAACTTTACAAACATACATGAAACGGACACAAAGAACACCCAGACTCAGAACAACAATTTGTGGATCACACAAAGTGTCGTCCCATGTGGGATTTGAACCCACAACACTCGGTGTATTAGTGAGCGGCGTGGCGACCGCGATTTATTTATTATATGTATGTCTTTATCTATTATATGTATGTATTTAGAAATATGTAACAATGTTTATCAGCAGTCTGGTTACCATAGCACAGGCTTTGCCTACTTTGGGATCAAACGGCCGCCTACATTTTAATGTGTAATAACAATCATATAATTCTGAACACAAATCGTGGTCAGAGCAAAAATAGCTCTTAGGAGGTATACGTGAGAGCTATTTTTGCTCTGACATAATGGAAGTGAGCAGTCAGCTCTAAATCACATACAGACAGATTTAACTCGTGAGTACAGGACCATTATTATCAACATAACATCTACACGATTCCTGGTAATCACAACTTGTCAAAAGGGATTTTTAAAAACTATTAAAAATAAATATACATTTGTTTGCCCTCTTAATGGTAAAAACATGTTACCTATAATCTTCTCTGGCAGTTTTATTACTAGTCCCGGGGTCGTCAGGTCCAGTTTTGCCGTGAACTTTTTTCCGGTGATATGCCATACTCCAACTGAAATGAGAGTATATTTAAAGCTAAGAATAGTTCTACATGTAGTTTCGAACTAATTTAAACTTTATTGCGTAAACAATAGAATTGTTTATCTAAGTGTTTTAGAGAGTGAGACTTCTGTACCTACATAATTGCTATTACCATATATATATAGCCAACTTGGTTATACAAAAAAGTACCTACTCACCTGTTAGGAAAGGTCATTTCACATTGATTGCACTTGTATAAAAAGTTCTCGTTGGCATGCTTCATGCGACGGTGCACTTGAAGGTACGTCCAATGAAGGTAAGAACGGCCGCAGTCCTGGAAATTATTACATCTTGGAATAAAAACTTTTGCGAGTGGTATTCTTATTTATCCATACTTTTGCGAGTGGTATTCTTATTTATCCATACTTATATTATAAATATAAAATGGAAAACCACTTTATCAGCGAGTAACATAGGCTATTTTTACCGTGATAACCTTCATACACGTGGGCGGAACCGCGGGCAAAAGCTAGTAAATGATAAATGGTTAAACCGTGTGTATTTCGGCTATGTTGTGTGTATTTCCCACACAGGATGGGATCATCTATAAGCCGTAGATGGCCCGAGGTACGTCGGGGTACCAGGGCTTTCCTTTCTAGGGTATACCTTGTTCCACGGCTACTGGTACCTGGAGACGGCGTGTGGTTTTCGGTCGGTTTGAGTCCGACATAATCGCCCATTGGTGGGTGGTATCCGAGGGGAGTTCCGCAGAGAAAAAAAAGGACCTTCATCAAAAGGTAAAAAAACCTTCCGCATCAGTGTCAGGGGCTACACTGCACTGGAGTGACATCGAAGAATTTAAAAGTTTATCCTTTATAAATATTACATGAGATCGATATCTGAGATTTAAGCAAAATCTATGTCCAGCAGTGTGGTCCGATTGTCTGTGTGGTGACGGATTAAAAATACGGGAGTCACCACCGCTATTCATCCTATGGGTGTCGTAAGAGCCCACTGAGGGAGCAAATTACGCAGGACAACAGCACTGCAAAAAAAGCTTGAAACAAACCCTATACCAACCCGTCTGGCCAGCGTGGTATAGTAGGCCAAAACCTAGTTTCTAGGGAGAGGCCTATGTCCAGCAGTGGACTATTTTATTTTATTTTTATTTTATCTAATAGGTACAGTAAGAGATAACAGATTAGCACATACACAATTATGGGGACAATATACAATAAGGCTGTTGATGATGATGATAAGTTAAGTGCACGTGTTCTCACCTCGCATAAGAAATGTTTAACGACAGGAAAGTCTCCGTATCCCAGTATGCCGGTAGCGGAAGGTGGTTCCGTATCTTTCTGCGTAGAACCGTCAGCTTGCTTCTTAGCATCAGCCAGCGAACGCTTGTAAAAGCCATGTGTCGTTTTGTGGGTTGTACACCTAAGTTTAAAAAAATATTATTTTGTAGTTTTGCTACTACTCCAACGAACTCCAAAACATTTTAATCAATCCTAAGGTTGCCTGGAAGAGATTGCTCTTAGCAACAAGGCCGCCCTTTGTACATTGTCTGATATTTTTATGTACCAAAATACTTGTAAAATGTGTGCAAATAAAGAGTTATCTATCTATCTTTCTATACATGAAACGGACAGAAAGAACACCCAGACTCAGGACAACAATTTGTGGATCACACAAAGTGTTGTTCCATGTGAGGATCGAACCCACAATACTCAGCACAGTAGGAAGGGGAGAGGTGACCGCCGATAGTCTTCCCCTGTGCAAAGAGTAACCGTGACAGGGCCATGATTTAGCACAAATGGACCGGCTCGACCGGTTACTGGTTTTCTGTAAGACCACGGTCTGACAGAAAACCAGTATTAAACAAATCTTTCGTTGCATTTTACCAAACGAGTGAGGTAAACGCAGCCCAACCCCCTCTTCCCCCTTATTAAGAGGGGAGGACTCAAAGGTCTGCAACGCACTTGTGACTCTCGAGTTGCAAATGACCACTGGCAGCGGTAGCAACTTACCATCAGGTGTCTCAACTGCTCGTGGGCCTTCAACCTTCCATAAAAAAATGGATGTAATTGATCATCAAAATTCGTACCTGGAGTATGTGGCGAAGCTGACTTTACATATATGACAGGTGAAGGGGTTCTTAACCCCCTTATGTATGACACGGTGGTTGTTCAAACCACTCTCCAAGTAGAAAACACTGCAACAAAACGTACATAGATTTTACATGGGCTTATTCCATTTTAGTTAACAATAGGGTATACGTTAAATCAAATCAGTAAGTCACACATCACATCACATCACATCAACAGCCTTTAATATTCCACTGCTGGACATAGGCCTCTCCTTACAAAGGAGGTTTCACCACCATCATCATCATCATCAACAGCCTTTAATAGTCCACTGTTGGACATAGGCCTCTCCGTGGAAAGGAGGTTTTGGCCTACTATACCACGCTGGCCAGACGGGTTGGTATAGGGTTTGTGTCAAGTTCTCCTTCTCTCTGCAGTGCTGGTGTTCTGCGTAGTTTTTTTCCCTTAGTCGTCTCTTACGACACCCACGGGATGAATAGGGGTGGTGACACTCCGTATTCTTAATCTGTCAGGAGGTTTATGCCAAAGGAGGTTTATGCCTACTAAATCAGTAAGTATATTTCTATAAACGTAAAACGGTAGACGGTACATTTTTGTAAGTACTAATAACGGTAAACCTAACACTCGTGTTGTGTTCGTAACTTTTAGTTAATGATTTCATCTATATATTGACATAAATCTGGCGTTAACCTTTGAACGCAATGAGGTAGGTGACTGTCAAGTCAAATCAGTATCTTTTTATCAAAACGATAGACGCGATACATTTTTGTATGAAATACTGAGGTGTGACGTCATAACTAGCTATTGTCAAATTATTTATATTTAATGTTTATTGGAAGATATCAAAACAATAAAAACTTGAAATTGATAATGGAGGGCAATTTAGGCTATACTTTAAGACGTTACACTTAATTATTCAGGCGGTATAATTAATTTTAGACCCTATTGCTAAAAATACTCTTATTTCTAACAGTTTGTCGTGATTACTCCTAATTCCGAAGCCAAGTACGAGTAAATAATAGTTTATAAAACACGCTTTTGTAACTAAACTAAAAAATAGAAAATAATTTAATCAAACTTCAAAAAATACAGTAATTACAAAAAAAAATCGTAATAAAGTTTGAAATGTACGAAAATCAAGTTCAAAGATTCCGTTACATAAATACATACAGGTGAAGCTAATAAAAGCATGTTAAAAGAATAGATGAACACTTACTCTTCGCAGTACTCGCATCTGAAAGCCTTCTCAATCTCCACGACTCTTATTAAAGCTCGTGCTTCATCAGCTAACTGTGACAGCAGTGGTTCTCCAACTTCATTCGACACTTGACGTTTTATTGGCTTTGATAGCTTTGGAGATTCTATAAAGGAAGAGTTTAAAAGCCTTAAGTAAGCAGTGAGGTGTTGTCCGTGTAGTGACGGAGTGCCACCACCATCCCGTGGGTGTCGTAACAGCCGATTGAGAGATCAAATTACGCGGAACAACAACACTGCAAAGAGTAGGAAAACTTGAAACAAACCCTATACCAACCCGTCTGGCCAGCGTGGCCAAAACCTCCTTTCTAGGGAGAGATCTGATGTCTCGGGTTCGATTCCCGGGACGGACCAAATGTTTGTATGATCTGCAAATATTTGTTTCGGAGTTTGTGTGTTTTCTACGTATAATATACGAGTATATGTATTCACAAAAAAAGTAGATAAGTATTCCATCAGTAAATCTAGCTTTCACAGTACAAGCTCTGCTTAGTTTGAAAATAGATGGCGTTGTGTGTGTGTAGATGTCCAAAAAATATCCGCAACAGTGTCGACAAGCTTCAAATTTTGCGTCGTGTGCAGGCTTGGTCTAAATCTTTCATTTTCACTAGCTAGTCCGCGCAACTTCCGACTTAAGATATTTAATTTACAAGAAGACCTAAACATCACTTCAACCGTGTGAGGTCTTCTTGTAAATTAAATATCTTCTTAGATTTACTTGTAATATTGTTTTATTACATCAGCACAATATAGATTCAAAGTTCACAGTCCCTCAGACAGACACAATGAAGTAGGAAGTAGTGTTTCCATCGTGCAATCTATATTAGTGACGCGATATATTAATCTACTAAATAGTTCTTGTATTACTAAAAAAAGCTTACCAATTATTTGTACGGTGTGTCTAACAAGCCCACTGGTGGGCGATAGCTGGACCGTCATCTCTTCCGTCTCTTCCTTCAGCTCGTTCGCGTACGCCTCTATACATTCAGTCGACTTTGTAGTGTGTTCCTATGTCATAAGGTTTAATTTTATGATTGGCTTAAATTGGTTTGTGGCGATTTTCATGTTCACCGTTAAAAGTTACTTTAACGCCATCTAACGAAGACAAAGCGAATTACAGAATGACTTTTAATTCTGCATCGCGTTATGAAAGTTCTCGCGCAGAGTAGTACAGTCGGGGTGCGGCACGGCTGATATGATTGGTAAGGGGATTGTTACCTTTACGTGGGAAGGACCAAATACTGTTTATTTCATAGTTTATTAGATATTTTGTGTGTCTAACGCTACATGTATTTAAGAAAATTACAAAATATTGTCGAGGGAATCCTAGTAAGTGAAGATTAATTTAAGTTTCAGAAACAGTATGTAACGTATTACAGAAATCATAATAATATGTCGAAGCGTTGTTTACAAATAAAACATAGTTAACTTAGACTGAAAATGATATTTAAAAAAATATCACAAAATGTTTTCCTTGGCCCAGTAGCACATGTCTAATTAGCATATTATAAATTAATGTTTAGGACAGTTTTGAACATTTTAACAGCTGAGTTACGAAAAACTTGCAAAAATTATTTCTTCTTGCTCTGTTGTTTTTTTACGTCGGATTATTAATGTTCATCTCATTTTTAAATATATTTTTTATAATTTTAAATGTGTACTGTATAGGTGCCTAAGTTTTGACAAAATTTACCTTTACTGCAATAAAGGAGTTGAATCCCTAATAATCACGAATGAATCTCTAATAATGTGTATTAGTCAAGACAAAGCGTAGAATGCTACACAAGGGGCGGTACCTGGGCGTGGCGCGCGTCGCGGAAGGCGCGCTTGCAGACGGCGCACACGCGCACGAGGCGCGGCGCCAGCTCCTGCTCGTGCTACACAAGGGGCGGTACCTGGGCGTGGCGCGCGTCGCGGAAGGCGCGCTTGCAGACGGCGCACACGCGCACGAGGCGCGGCGCCAGCTCCTGCTCGTGCTACACAAGGGGCGGTACCTGGGCGTGGCGCGCGTCGCGGAAGGCGCGCTTGCAGACGGCGCACACGCGCACGAGGCGCGGCGCCAGCTCCTGCTCGTGCTACACAAGGGGCGGTACCTGGGCGTGGCGCGCGTCGCGGAAGGCGCGCTTGCAGACGGCGCACACGCGCACGAGGCGCGGCGCCAGCTCCTGCTCGTGCTACACAAGGGGCGGTACCTGGGCGTGGCGCGCGTCGCGGAAGGCGCGCTTGCAGACGGCGCACACGCGCACGAGGCGCGGCGCCAGCTCCTGCTCGTGCTACACAAGGGGCGGTACCTGGGCGTGGCGCGCGTCGCGGAAGGCGCGCTTGCAGACGGCGCACACGCGCACGAGGCGCGGCGCCAGCTCCTGCTCGTGCTACACAAGGGGCGGTACCTGGGCGTGGCGCGCGTCGCGGAAGGCGCGCTTGCAGACGGCGCACACGCGCACGAGGCGCGGCGCCAGCTCCTGCTCGTGCTACACAAGGGGCGGTACCTGGGCGTGGCGCGCGTCGCGGAAGGCGCGCTTGCAGACGGCGCACACGCGCACGAGGCGCGGCGCCAGCTCCTGCTCGTGCTACACAAGGGGCGGTACCTGGGCGTGGCGCGCGTCGCGGAAGGCGCGCTTGCAGACGGCGCACACGCGCACGAGGCGCGGCGCCAGCTCCTGCTCGTGCTACACAAGGGGCGGTACCTGGGCGTGGCGCGCGTCGCGGAAGGCGCGCTTGCAGACGGCGCACACGCGCACGAGGCGCGGCGCCAGCTCCTGCTCGTGCTACACAAGGGGCGGTACCTGGGCGTGGCGCGCGTCGCGGAAGGCGCGCTTGCAGACGGCGCACACGCGCACGAGGCGCGGCGCCAGCTCCTGCTCGTGCTACACAAGGGGCGGTACCTGGGCGTGGCGCGCGTCGCGGAAGGCGCGCTTGCAGACGGCGCACACGCGCACGAGGCGCGGCGTCAGCTCCTCCTCGTGCGCGCGCACGTGCATGCGCAGGCGCGACCGCCGCGTCAACTGCTTCAGGCAGATGTGGCACTGGAACGGCTTGATCTGCGGACCAACCGCTGTACTGTACCCTGGCTTTCATCACACTAACCAATTTCTGACTTTCCTGGGGTTCCTATCTGGAAATTCCCCGGCTAAATTACACCATAAATGTATATGAACTCACGCTGGATAAATCTGATGTAACTTAAAAAGCTTTAGGGGGTAAATAATAAAAATGAGCGGGCTTTCCAGTAGTGGAACACGATGTGTAACATCCGTCATCTCAAGCACCATACCGTCTGACGAACAACTCTAGCACCTCAGCACCGGTTTAATTAAAAAGGTAGCGCACTTTCTCAGCTTCATGTTACAAATTTCCGTCCCTTTTTATGAGGAGGAAAGATGTTACACATCAAAAGACCTTTGTGAATTAAAAAATTTCAACTGGTAATAAACAGGGTGGGCCAGGCTGTACTCCTGACGAACTCAATTTTTTTTTATGTTAGAGGGAGCAGACGAGCATACGGGTCACCTGATGGAAAGTGACCATCGCCGCCCATCAACGTCTGCAACTCAGGAGTCCAAACACGTTGCCGGCCTTTTAGGTGGAAGTACGCTCTTTTCTTAAAGGTTTGAAATATTTGAACTTTAAACGAAAACTTTTTAAAAATATTATTGTAACTTTTTGTGGGATTGAAATGAAATAAACATTATTAATATTATCATAATTAATTAAAAAGAAAATATATGTAACTACTAACCTGGAGATGAGTGACTCCGTGTTCGTCCAAAGTCTGCTTATCTAGGAATCGTTTACCGCAGGTCACACAAACATACCGGCGTGTGTCTGTGTGAGTGCGACTATGTTTTGTCAGGGTTGCCCTGAAAATAATCAAAAAATATTTCAATACTTTAGTTTTAACATTAAATTGTACATCTTGGTAGATTAATTTAACTTTTAAATTGTGCGCCTTTTCCACTAACTGTCACCACATTCGTTTTTCCACCAATTGTAAAAATATATACATACATACACTGCGTTTTGGCATATACCTTAAGAAAAACGTCTTCCCGCACCCTTCGACAGGACACTGCCACCTCTTCTGTTTGTCGTGCTGGAAGTGCACGTGGTCGAACAGCTCTGTCTCCGTGGAGAAGGTGGTTCCAGTACATTCTGTACACAAATATCTTCCGTCTGACAACATAGTGTTTGAGCTTTCGTGGAACTGCCTGCAAATAAAGTAGAACCATACAAGTGCTACATATTTGTCTGGTGTTAACTAGAGGTACATTTATTTAAAACAAAAAAGACAACTCCCGCATTAGGAATACTAGGACTTTACAAACATACATGAAACGGACACAAAGAACACCCACACTCAGAACAACAATTTGTAGACCACACAAAGTGTTGTCCCATGTGGGGTTTGAACCCACAACACTTGGTGTTGCAGGAAACGGCGTGGCGACCGCTTAAACCACTACGCCATCCGTGCAGTCAGATAGATCAGAGATATTATGACCCCTGTGGAGGAATGGGTGTCATGTCCCTCAAACACAAAGGGAGGATCCTCCGACCAGGCAAGGAGATCATGCCTGGCCTCAACGGCGTGAGAAGTTTTTACAACACGATCAGCAGTTACACCATATTTCGGTGTGTTTTTGTTAGATGGGACTGAAGATTTTTTTCTCGCTGTATGTGGAAGACGCTACACGCACTTTTTCTTGGTGACGGGGTGGAAAAATCCCTTTGGATCTCCGGCTACTGGGGGACGCTATTGCGGTAATGTTAATAAAAACGACACCGACCTCCAGCCCTCAACGTTATGGACAACCTAGGAACAGTCGATATAGACCTAGAAAATAATAATAAAATTCTACCACATTCACACAACGCCATATAGTCCCAAACTAAGCAGAGCTTGTACTAAGGGTACTAGACAACTGATATAAATACATATATACTTTTTTTTTGTAAATACATACTTATTATACATAGAAACACCCAGACCAAACCAAACATTAAATGTTTATGCACACAAATGTTTGACTTGAGCGGGAATCGAACCCGCGACTTTTTGGAATAGCAGTCCGTTACACAAACCACTACGCCATCCGGTCGTCAAAATACGCCAACATGAGCATATCAAATACAATGTTTAATGTTTATTCAGATATTTCTGGGCAATCTTTAATCTTTAGTATTTATGACCAATATTTTTTACCATATCTCTATTATAAAAAGATAACTCTATAATTATATTACAAATACAATAGTGAGTTTGTTTGTTTTGTTTGTTAAACCACTAAACCGATTTTAAAAATTCTTTTACCAATGGAAAGCTACATTATCAGCGAGTAACATAAACTACTTTTTGACATACGCGGAGCCGCGGGCATAAGCTAGTGAAGAATAAACAAGAAGATTATGACCACACCAAATATCTCTGTCGGGGTTTGAACATAAAAATTTAAGTTGTGAATTACCATAACAAGGGGTTGTAGGGTTCTTAAGAAGAGAATAAAGACTAGCCCTAGCACATAACAATAAGCATAGTCAAACTAGTGATTTGTACGTATTTTTTCGTAATGCTGTATGCAAATAAATAATTTCTTTCTCACTAATACAATATTAATAATATTTTATAACAATATTTTCGGACATCTGACACACAACGCCATCTTGTTTTAAACTAAGCAGACTGATATAATACTTTTATACTGTTTTTCTTTTTTGTAAATATACATATAAAACATCATCACAACACATATCAAACATAGAAAACATCCAAACTCCGAAAAAAATTACACATACAAACATTTGGTCCGACCCGGGAATCAAACCCGTATCCTCAGCACAGCAGTCTTATAACACCACCACCACCACCGAGGCAGTCAGATAGCCAAGAAATATAACTTACATGTGAAACTTGAGTCGCACTTTGGAAGTGAAAGATTCATTACAATTGTGGCAGGTCACGATCTGTGGGTTCCAAGTTGGCTGTTTGTTGCGCCGCTTTCGTGAACGCTGGAAAGAAACGGTAATTGCATAATGTAGATGGTTCAATTAAGTTTCAACCTTGACCTTTATGTAATACAGTTCAATTTTATACAATTTTACGTATATGACTATTTTTTAAATTTTTAAAAGCGATTTTATTCGTGACGAATGAAACTTGGGAGGAAGATCAGATTAGTTTTGAGTATCGGTTGAGCGTAAACTACAAAGCAGGTATATTTGAAAGTGAATTGTACACTTTAAGCTTTAAAGTATAAAATCTCTTAATAGCTTTAGCGCTTGTTTTGGTACGTGTAATTCGATTACTTACAATCACCAACAAATCATTGTCTCCTGTTGTAGTGGGTCTAGGACGTCCTTGAGCCCTCTGAAAAAAACATTTTTTTTAAATATCTCGGAAACACCTAAAAAAAAAATTTAAAAGAAAAGAGTCTGCAGACCTTTAAGAAATCCTCTTCTGTAGGTATGCAAATAAGATTTTCATCTTTCACTTTGCGCTTCCTGCCTCTTCGTTTACAGCGATGCGACGACAAACTCTCGGCAGTTGTAAAGATTTGACTATGGACAAATAATAAGGCAAATTATAAATTAACAGTGGCAACACTAAGAGGATAACGCTGCTAGAAAATCTGAACCCAGAAATCCTATAATTAATTTTTAATTGTGTTTGTTTTGTTTTCACGGTTTAAGTACTGAACAGATCTTCATAAAACGTTTCCTACATGTTGCTAGAAATACAGACAAGAGTATCTAGACAAAAGGACTGTTTCCAAAGCATAGAATAATATCTTTCATGTGACTTGTGATGGAAGAAAGTTTACAGTAAATAAAACCATATATCCGTTGTATAGGATTGGATTGCAGTGGCCACTAGATTAACGGACACCAACTGGCTATAACTTAAACTGAATCTTACCTGCAATTAAAGCATTTAAATGTCTTCTCCGATTTAGGGGCCTGCTCTTCCTCTGTGCCCTGAAACATTGTTATAAAGTAATCACTTCAAACTTCAACAAATATTTATTACTCTAACAAAACCAAGCTTTAAATAAAATGACAATAGCAAGGTATGACGTCACATGTCATTATACAGAGCGCACTATTTTGATGTTTAATAAAGAGAAGCTTTCTTTTCTTTACTTCCTTTTTTTAAAGACAAATCTAAGAAAATCTCATGTCACTGAAATGGACACAAAGAACACCTAGTCTCAGAACAACAATTTGTGAATCACACAAAGATTTGCTCCATGTGTGAATCGCAGTAGGAAGTAGCGAGGTGAACGCTCAAACCACTACACAATTCGTGCAGTTAAGCTGATTTGCCTTAACAGTCAACTAACGTATTTTGACCTCTCATACCTTATTGTTCGCCACCAATAGCTTCTCCAGATCCTGGTTGGTCTCCATGTCAGCAGTCTGCACTATCCAAATTTCATCTTCACTGCTGTCCAGCGCCTCTTGTTTTACTTCTGTTTTTATGATGGGTGGCTTGTGCTCACTCTGCAAAATTTAATGATTTAGCATTCCAGCTCATCTGGCATGTTGGTTTGAGGGCTTATTTTGTTTTCATCAATTTGCTTAGTTTGAAACTAGATGGCGTTGTGTGTCAGATGTCCGAGTTATTATTATTATTTTTAACCCCCGAGGTGTTCTTAAATCTGTGTCTGTCTGTGGCATCATAACTCCCGAACGGATGGACCAATTTCGATGCGGATTTTTTGTTCGAAAGACGATGTGATCGAGATGGTTTTTTGCTACAAATTTCAAAGATCATCGGCTCACTTCCAAGGTGATGAACGGATCTCAATAAAATCCACAGATCCAATTGATCTGAAGTCTGCGGGATAGCCACCTCCTCTGAAAATTACAGCATATATACCAGATTGGGCTTATTAGAACAGTCCCAATGGGCAGTTGTCGTTTTTAAAAAAAAAATGTGTCGGGGTTTTTTTAATATTGTTATTATTCATGATGGAGTGTGATTACCGGCACAACCTAATTATTCACTTAAAGGGGGCAACGCACTTCTGTCCCTGAAGTTGCAGGTGTGAATGACCCTTTTACGATAAAAGATGAATTTCCATCATCAACCTTGAGGCCGCGTTCCGCCTCGGCAGATCCTTTTCCTTTGTGTTAGAGGGACGGGATGGTTCACTAACTAACACCATTAATGTACCTTTATAAATGTCGTAGGAGAGCCATGCTTTCGCACAAAACAATTATAATTAATTTCTTAATGAATCCCTCACAGACAATTATTTCCTTGTTTTTACCGAGTGAGTGAAGTCACCAGAGTTAAACCTCCCTCCCTGCATTCTGGGAGGCAAGAAAACCCTTAACGGGTGGGAACATTAGTAGTCTCTTATTATCGTTAGGTACCCCGTCTGATCGCTTGCGTTCATACCAAAAAAAAAATAGTGGCACAAAGTGCCGACAGAAGTGAAAACTTGTTTTTTTTTAATTATAACAGGATCTTTTTTTGTTTTTTTTTCGATTCGAAAAGTTCCGATATGAATATATATCGTATATTCATTTTTTTGTCATACGTATATACACAATATATATTTATATTCAATGGTTATTCCCATCTAAAAAAATACATTATTTTGTTTGTTGTTCAAAAATGTCCAACACGCCTAAAGAAGTTTTCACTTCAAATCACTACATCTAACTACCAATATAATCATATTTACTTCTAAATATTTAACTTTTAAAAATACTTTAAATGAGTAAGTACTTTGCATAAAGTTTAATATTAAAATATATGTACCAATGTATATTAGTGATATCTAATGTAGGTTTATTTCTTTTTTACCAAACTATAATGAACTACCACAAATTTAACACTTTATCTATGCACCTACCGCATCACATTTCTACATCACCTGAAGGTCGACTGGGAGAAAATGCCTCATGGCATTAAGTCCGCCTTTGTTGCTATACAAAAGCGGGCTTAATGCCATGTGCATTAAGTTTTAAATAAATAAATATAGTTAATGATGACTTATAGCTGTTTTACAAAACTGATTACGAACGATGATTAGTGTTTACAACTAACCGGAGGGACATTTGTGTCTGTATTTACGTCGTCTGACGTCTCGTTCTCTAAAATATCAATACATAATAATTAATTTAATTCATAAGGGGAACAAAAGATTTCAAAGAATGAAAAAGGGAAGGAAAACTTGAAACAAACCCTATACCAACCCGTCTGGCCAGCGTGGTATAGTAGGCCAAAACCTTCTTCCTAAGGAGAGGTCTATGTATACGGTTACCGGAGCCCAAACTCCCCTCCCCCAAGATACTGGGGGGGGGGGGGGCGACTCAAAGACCGGCAACTTACTCTGTGACTCTTAGAGTTGCAGGTGTTCATAGGCAGCGGAAGTTACTTGCCTTCAGGTGACCCGTCTGCTCGTTTGCTCCCCTGTGCTATACAAAAAAAAATTGCCCACCTTTTCTCTCCTCATCACTTTTCCTGTTAGAACTGCGAGTCCGTTTTGCTATCGGTGAATTTACTTTTGAAGACGTCGAAGGGTCCGCTTCTGAAAAAATGTTTTTTTTTTTTAAATATATACGAGTATATAAACATTTAGCTGGCTGTTGGTTTAGTGGTTAGAGATGCTGACTGCTAAGTCAGAGGTCGTGGGTTCGATTCCCACCTAGGACAAATATTGCGAGATAACCACGATCATTTGTCCTGTGTCTGGGGTGTAATTTATCTATAACATTTAGAAATACAAATATATGTTCATTTAGAGTTATTATATTACAGTCAGTAGTGTATGTAGGTATGTAAATATAATTTATACATTTAAAATTACTTGCCCTGACTAACTGACTGAGTCATCAACACATGGCTTAAACCGCTGGGAATTTTGGCAGCTGATGCTTTTATGTTGTAAGCACTCACTAAGGGAGATGCCTCATCAGTGCGTCGTCGCAACGTATCAACGCTTAGTATTCCACACAAGAAGGCGACGCACGCACCTCACCTCACTGTTGAGTCTTTATTCCACAATGGATCGGCACAAAGGTGATCTATTATTGCTTTTATTGCGCCACCGCCGAAACAATAAAAGATTCTGGGTATTCTGGGGATTCCCTCCATTGCACTAAGAAATAGTGTTTGCTCCTATAGCAGTGGGACCCTGTATGTCGTCAAACCAGAGTTTCGACAGCGCAGCGCATCACCCTCCACCCTGCTTCGTCTCTCGCCCGTCGATCCGTTGAAATGCTACGTGCGACGACGCAACACACTAATGAGGCACCTCCCTAAGAAAGGATTTTTGGATATTTCACCCCTAAGTTAAGAGAGCGAAGTCGTGGAAAATAGCAAGAAAAATAATAATTATGATTGACTAACCATCTTTGTCATCCTTAATTTTATCATCTTCAGCAGTTTTATTCCTTTCGTGAGCTGCTTTTAGATGGCCCTTCAGCCATTTCAAATTGGCATAACCTAACAACAGGTTAATAAGAATAATGATTTAATACAATTCTTAATTACAATACTAGAGTCAAATTGATTAAGCAACGCTGTGCCAAGTGTGGGAGGTTTATGTCAAGTTTTGTCTAGAATCCGGATGTTTTATAAGTAGCCATGATGTAATAGGAATTGATAAGATAACGTGATGTGACATGGGGTGACGTGAGGTGACTATTAATTTGAATAACTTGAAATCAATTAATATCAAGGAGTTCACATGGGATAATTTTTTTAAGTTGTAGATATCTGGACTGATGAGAAATGGAATATCTTCCTCATCAACATCAACAGCCTTTAACAGTCCACTGCTTGACATAGGCCTCGCCTTAGAAAGGAGGTTTTGGCCTACCCGTCTGGCCAGCGTGGTATAGCCACGCTGGCCAGACGGGTTGGTATAGGGTTTGTGTCAAGTTTTCCTTCTCTCTGCAGTGCTGTTGTCCTGCGTATTTCGCTCCCTTAGTCGCCTCTTACGACACCCATGGGATGAATAGGGGTGGTGACACTCTGTATTCTTAATCCGTCACCACACGGATGACAACAACTCATTTTGTATCTTCCTACAAAGTACAAAATGAGGAGCTCGTGTTTAAGTGATAACTGACTAGGTTAGGTAGTTAGTTAAGCAATTCTAGCTAGGTCAGCAAATGGATGAGTGACCATTTCTGAACACATTGAGACCCCTCCGTGCGTCAGAGAGCATGCTCCGTCGGTCACGGTTGCCATACAAACATCCGTTGCCATCGTTACGGGTACTTGGAGCCATAGAAAGTCCGACAACAGTATTTCTACAGAACTTCGATATCGTATAGAACTTGGGTTGTGGAGGTCTGATGGCAGCCGTGTCATCATCATTTTTTTCATTTGAATTATAGATATCTGGACAGATGAGAAATGGAGTATCTTCCTGTAAAAAAAAAACTTACCATAATTACAAAGCGGGCATGGAAAAACTTCGCCTTCTTCCAAATCATGTTTATGTGTTTCACAATGTTCCATCACTTCAACGACATCAGCGAATATTTTCTCACAGAACCTGCAAGCGGTATTAAATAAAAGGAGATGCAGGGAGGTAGTCTCTGTTGTCCTAACCCCCCTATGTATAAAGCAAATTAATTTTGCACTAAGTACGAGCAGACGGGTGACCTGATGGAAAGCGACTACCGCTGCCGATGAACGTCTGCAACTCAGGAGTTACAAGCGCGTTGCCAACCTTTGAGGAAGGAGTACGCTCTTTTCTTGAAGGTCGTATCGGTCCAGAAATACCGCAGACGATAACTTGTTCCACAGGTGGGTAGTGCGAGGCAAAAAGTGTCTTGAAAAGTGCACAATGGTGGAGCGCCTATTATCCAAGAAGTGGGGAAGAAAATTTTGCCTTGTGGAACGATGGCGGAAGGTTGCGGCCGGTAGTAGTCCGAAAATTTCACTAACTATAAATTTCACCCCTAAGGAATTAAAACAAGCGATGAACGCTTGTATGGAAGTTCGTTATTTTCAAAGTTAGATACACTAAATAGGATCGACGCCGCGGCCATTAAAGCTAATTATTGACTGACTGATAAACTTCAAATATTGGCAGCTGATGCTTTTTATGTTGTAAGCACCCACTAAGAAAGGATTTTTGAAAATTTTACCACTAAGGGGGGTAAAACAAGGGATGAACAGTTTTTTTATGGTATAAGGGGGCAAACGAGCAGACGGGTCACCTGATGGTAAGCAACTACCGCCGCCCATGGACACCTGCAACTCAAAAGTCACAAGTGAGTTGCTGCCCTTTGAGACCCTCCCGCTTGAGTCAGCGGCATTGGGCTCCGGTATCCTCACTCACTCAGTGAAAGACAACGAAAGAATTGCTTAACACCGTTTTTCTGTGAGGCCGTGGTATCACTCCGGTCAAGCCGGCCTATTCGTGCCGAAGCATGGCTCTCCCACGGTCTTAATAGTTGTATGAAAGTTCGCCATTTAAGGTTAGAAACACACAATAGCAAACAATCACGCATGCAATAACTAGTTATTTTATAGAGCTCTTTATCAGAGAAAGCTTTTTAACCTAATTTTTATTATAAAAGCTCACCTGCATTTGAGTTCGGCAACTGCATTCGTATCACAAGAATATTTCCCCAAGAACTCTTTCACCTCTTCATCTGCTTCCTCCAAATTGTCTATGATACTATCAATCTCTGGTTCCGGCTCAATTATTTCTACATCACTCGAACTGCTATCTTTTTTCTCATCCTTCACTATGATAACGTCATCAGACCTAAGATCATTGTCTATAGGTTTAGTGATGATCTCCCCATCAGAACCAATTTCAACTTTGACAAATTCTTCTTTATTTTGTTTAGTTTCTTTTATATCTTTTTTCCCGTAATGTGTGAAACTAAAGTTTTTTATCTTCTGAAATATGTATTGCTGATTATTTCTTATAACCAAGAATTCGTCTGGATTCAAAAATTGGTTAGCACTTTTCATTCTGCATGGTCTAAAATTTTCGTTCAAACAACATTCGCATATGATTTTCAGTTGGGTAGACATTTTCTTCTGGGGCGAGCATCTATGTACCCTCTGGTCTTCATTGTCAAATAAATAAAGCTTGTCCACACTATTGTCAACATGTTTACCGCAGATAAAACAGATCTGACTCTCACTCTCCCCAATCAAAACTCCATCAATATCTACATAAGTCATTGGTTTATTCCAACTTTTGTGGACCAGCCTTGACGGATCCGTCTTCCTCACATGCCGTCTTTCACTGTAACCCTGATCATAGGGAAGTGACGTCATAGGAGAATCTTTAAACATATTGAGAATGTCTTCTCTAGTGTACGAAAGACTGTCACTTCTTTGATAACTATCATAATTTTTAAAGTTATCTTTAATTAAGCTTTTTGGAGACTTATTTCTTATGGTTACAGGATTCAAAGTTGCGTAAGTTTTAGACGTATTAGCTTCTAAATATTTAGTGAATTGGGCTTCGAACCCAGAAGTGTTATTACATACGAGTTTGAACGGTAAGGAATTAACGAAGCTGCATTTCGGACTGGAATTTTTACTCGACCATCTTGACACTGGACTTTCAACAATATTGATTTTCTTAGTTTCTTCAACTGTGAGATTATCAATATCGATATCATCGGTGACGTCAGCGTATTTGACAAATGGTATTTTTTCTGCTGTTAAGTCTATCAGTGGATCATCATTGTCAAAATGTATTTGAGATGCTCTTATCTGCGTGCCGTCATCAAGAATGTATACCAAATCGTTTGCGTCAGCGCCTTCATTGGTGCTCAACATTGGATCCAATGTTTGTGATAGTCCTTCTGGTTGCATGGTCTGTTCAGTATTGATCAAGAATTGGTACACGTTTTCTGTGAGGGCTACTGGTTGGTTTCTAGTTATAGAGTTAACGTCTATGTCAAAACCTAGTACCGATCTGAAAAGTAATAAATTGATTATATTCTGGGGCAAATTATAATGGCGTTTTTTGGACACAAAAAGTTTCAGGTTTGAGAGGTTTGTACATATGCGTAAAACATTACACACCTGTTTGGACAGTCGTGTAATATTAAGTCAATCATGGATTTTATGGCGGCCGAAGTTTATGGCGATAAACTATTATCGCCTTCCGCTACGGATTCGGTCATTAATTGGCTTCGATCAGACACTTATACTAATAGACATGCATGCATGGAAAATTTTGAAATAACCGTTTTCGATTAGAGTTCTGTTCCCTTGCAATCAAATGGTCTACTGCCATACCAGGTAAGCAATTTAATGTGACACACATTGAACAGTGTAACAAGTTAAACTATGTGTACAAATGTTGTGCGAAGCTCGTGGCTAAGTGATAGATTTTTATTTTTTTATTTTAAATTGCCATATGAAGATCGTGACAATAGTTACAGGTGGTAACTATTGTCACGATCTTCATATGGCAATTCCTAAAAAAAGCCCTAAAAAGTCCCACATTAGTCTATATACTGAACTCCGATATTGCCTAGTATTTGGGGTGCGCAGGTCTGATGGCAGACGCTCCACGTAAGAAGTCGAAGTTTAGCCGTGTCGTAATAAACGTAAAGCCCAGTAAAGCCCAGCCCCTAAAGTAGGTATATATGGAATATCTTACTTGGCCTTTTCAAGGAATGTCTGAAAACTGTCATCTGGTTCAATCTTAAGGGTTACATCCTCACCGGTAGCGCTCTCCATGCATAGAATGACTGGTGGCTGGGCTTCTGACATAATCGTTTTACGCTGCAAGAATTTTCAGCAAAATTATATGACTACTTTCCAAACCTTATCATCATCATCACTATCAACAACATAACAACATGATTTTGCAGTCCTTCCCTTATTTGAAGTTCTGACTGATTTCTTTTATGGCCAGCCACAAGTGTGATGCCAAACCTCTTTTTTCAGACCGGACAAAGCAACAAGGTAACTTCAGGTAAGGAAAACATAGGGGGAGAGGTGGGATAAGGGAAGCAGCGTGAAAAGACTAGGGTGGATTACCCCGGAAGAAAAATTGAGTGATGAGCACAAATAGTTTTTGTGTCTCGGAGTAATTCATCTATACAAATACATAAAATTGAATTGTCTGTTTGTAATTTCAAAAGAATAGGTTTTTTTCATGCTCACACGGGTTTTTGCACGATACCAATGCCTAAAGACTTGTTTAAATGTTTTTGTCTGTCTGTCTGTTTGTTCTGGGTAATCTTCTAAGCGGCTGAACCGATTTTGATAATATTATACTACCAGGTAGCTGTCTAAATAAGGAGTAACTTTTTCCTCTCAGAAAAACCCTTTAAATTTTTTCCCGGTCTGGGAATCAAACCCACTAGTTGGAACCCGCGATCGAAGTCGCGGGTACCAGCTAGTCTATAATTTGTATGTATCTAGAAATATGTCAATTCACATCAACAGCATTTAATGGTCCACTGCTGGACATAGGCCTCTCCTTAGAAAGGAGATTTTGGCATACTGTAGCTATTGGCCAGAAAGGGTAAAGGGTTTGTTTTAAGTTTTCCTTTTCTTTGCAGTGCTGATGTCCTGCATAGTTTGCTCCCTCTTTCGGCCCTTACGACATCAACGGGATGAATAGGGATGGTGACACTGTATTCTTAATCAGTCACCACATGGACTTGGAAAGAAATATAAAAGTATGTTTATTTAGGAATATATGTACCCGGTTGATTGCACTGGACTTGTCCCCTATTACATAAATTACCACCGGTGTCTGCATTCAATATGGCTCTGTCTACTCCTGCACAGATCAAAGCATAAGAGTATATTTGTTGTTGTTGTTGTTGTTGTAAAAGCACTTTTTACAGTATATCTCAAGTATTGTACTGTTAAAATAATCATTAGTATGTCCCCCCCCCCCCTCTTTTCTACATTTATTTTCTTTTTTTTTAACAACAATACAATGCACCACAGATCTCAGTTTAGTTCAGTAAATGGAAATGAGATAGCAGTCTCAGAGAGATAGGGGACCATATGTCAACCCCTATATATGTTTATGATTAGATAATGTTGAGACAAGACTTCGACAGAGACAAAGCTGTTAAAATCAATTTTTCAATAAAAAAAATATTTATTTTTTGTTATCTAATTATCAAGTTACTCAATTAAAATAACTGAACTTATAGCAAGATGTTTAGTCTAAAATATGTATATGAGCAGCCAAAGTAGATTTATTAGAAGTGATTAAAATATAAATAAATAATGATAATAGTGTTGTGAAAATATTAAATGAAAATAAAAATTTAAAATGAAGCAAGTGCTCTTACTGCTAGTTTTATTCAAAACTAAGCATAATGTTAGGGTTAAATCAAAGGTTATAATTTAATCTCAAAAAAATTAAAGATATTTTGAATATTTATTAAAGATGGCATAATTCTCATAAGCTATGAACTATAATACTAAATAAATCTAATTAAATGCACCAGATAAGAGTAACTTAATCATTATTAATGATATTTGTTCAAAAACATGAAATTGTTTTAGAGCAAAACTATAGTAAAATAAAAGAACGTTATTATCCGACAAAGTTTCCGCAAAGTAGTAATAAAAAGTAAATTCACAATAATAATTTCCAGCCTAGCCATTTAAAAACCTAACCAGAAAAATAGAAAACTGACACTGGCCACCGACCAAAATAAATACAAACGGCCAGTGTCAACATGATATCAGTAACATTTATAGGTCATTGAGGTATAAAAAACACTATAGAATATAATATTACAGCTGTAAATGATAAATATCTTACCAATTCTTCAGTTTTAATACATAAAATCAACACTTTCTTTGAGCAACTGACACATCTTTAGAAAAATAACAATTGAAACAATAGTTTTTTTCGTCATTTGTGTCAAATTTCAAAACAAAACAATTCGAAAATTTCATAAACAATACTGATTATTTTCTATCCATAATTCAAATTTTGCTAATACATTGACTAGACAGTTACTTAAAATGGTCACTCAGCAATGTATGTAAAACATTTACAGTCTGTTTTACGCATGGCACCAATTAATCAAGATCATTTAATTTTTGTAAGTTCTTAAACATTTACCTATGAAAGATAAAATAATTTAATTCAAACAAATTTAAGCAAATTGACAATTTCATGATGTTGATATGATACACGATTTCATTGTCAAATTATTATTATTTTAAAGTCGGACTAATACTCGAACTACGAAAAAAATTACCCAGTTAATTGTACACTGTATATAGTAATTAGCATGGAATTTCTCATAATCTATTAACACAGAGTTTTTAGAAGTAATAAAATAAAATAATTTTTGAATATTAAATATTGTGTGTAGAGCTCAGAATACAAACTCACTTTGTCTATGGAGAATGAAGATTTTCTGTTTAAGAAGTAAATCGGTGTAAGAAAATAACAAACAGTCAATTATTGCTTAAAATTTCACAATTAACTTGTTTGTTAATAAATAAATTAAAAGAAGATATCTATTTTCTTGTCACTGTGCATTGATAACATTATTGAATTATTGAGAGGAGTGATAGAGATAGCGATATTTTGATTTGTTGAGTGACAACTAAACTGTCAGTCATTGCAATATGGCCGAAAGTTTATCTAAATACGGCACGTATTATTTGTGCGCGAATTTATACTTTGTTATTCTAATGTTAGATTGTGGTTATTGATGATTTGGTTAGTGAAGTGCTGAGGCATGTTTCCTCTAACTCCACCGGTAGTGAAACGTCTGCTAGGATGGAAAAAGGGACCCGAAGGGTCGTCTGCGGCTGAGGATAAATGGTCCGAGAAGGCAGTCAAGAGTTTAGTAAAGAAATTAAAGAAGAGCGGTGCTCTTGAAGAGTTAGAAAAAGCAATTTCAAGTCAGAATAGTCATACTAAATGTGTAACAATTCCCAGGTCAGTTCATTATTGATTTATTTTTTTCGTGATAACAATCATTTCGGAATATGACGTTTCCGGTCGTTAGTACACACTTGCATTGTTGTTAAGCTTTATAGCGTTAGAAATAAGAATGGTTTTTAGTTATTACGGCTGCATTGTAAAATATGCTTAACTAATCAGAGGCGTTCGCAAATCATACATCTAGAGATTGTTGCCAAATTTCAGTACCTAGGACTTGTTGTAATAGAAATTTTATGATTCTTATAAGATTTGTTCCATTGAAATTATTCTATTTCCATTTTAGTTTCTGAAATTCGTATGGTTTATGAACGACCTTTTTTTTTGTGGTCGGGTTATTTCGGTGAAGTCCTATAACCCGACAAAATCATAAGAGTCGGTTATATTAACTGAAGCGACAGAGTTGAATGACCACCGCATTTTAGTTGCGTAATGGTATACAGGACGCAAAATCGGTAAGGTCAAGACACCGTCAAAACAAATCGAAGCCTCTTGTCAATATGGCGGACGTGTTTTGAACCTTGCGATTTTTATAATTACTTATATTGTGTTGTGACTATTTAAAGAACTATTTGTTTTATTGTTTTTGTAAATTTGTTACTGTGTTGAAGGACATCCTTGTATCCTTTCGTCCTTGAAGGTAATTGTTCGTTATTTTAATTTCCGTTTTCTGTATAATGAGTTTTAACATTTAATTTATGCAACAATTACGGTGTTTGGAAATAATAACGTGCTTCGTATTCTCATGGGATAACAACTCCTAACATTTACGTCATGAAACCTAAAAATCTCGATTAATCGGCTTTTATTTCCAATAAGATTACAACAGATACATACGAGTTATATTATATATAATTAAAGCATTACCAAACAATGCCTAATGACAATGATCGTCTAGAAACTAGTTGCCGCCAAAACTAAAATATAAAAGTAAATTGTTTTAAATTTACTTTTATAATTGAAATTGTAGTGTTATTTTCAGACGTAAATAATAATGTATATTGTTAAAATGTAAAAGCTTGTAAAAAGTAATTGATGATGATTGAAGAAATGTATTTTATTGCTGTTTTTTTTTTTTTGGGATTTCGGTTTCTCCACTAATATTATAAAGTGCAAAGTTACTCTATTTGTCTGTGTGCTTTCATGCCTAAACCGCTTAATCGATTTTAATGAAATTAAGGAAGGAGATACTTTGATTCTTGAGGAAGGACATAAGCTTCTTTTTACCGCGATAACCGACATACATGCGGTCGGAGCCGTGGGCAAAAACTAGTGTAAAGTAATGGGATTTAATATATGTGCAATCACACAACACTTAAGTTAAACAAATAAATAATGATAGCTTCAAGTTATTCATTATTATCATTAATTATAATTCCTATTTGAAAAAATTAGTTTATAATAAACTGATTATAAGAAACAGATACTGCTAGTGTATATAGTTCACAAACTAATGTATGAAGAATGTCACTGACTATTGAGTCATGTCATACATGGTAGATAACACTGCGTCATCCAACAACAACAACAATTTATCATAGATAACAAATACATATTTGTGATGAATATGTGATTCGTTCAAAATTTCCAACTGCTTTTTAATCTGATTTTATCATATTATCATTAAGTAGTCAGGCCTTTAGCTGTCCGATTCTAATTATTCAATAATCTAGCCAGAACGCATTGTGAAGTGATTTTATAACATGCTCTTGTACATGTATAACATATTATTATGAAACACTGAAGTATGACGATGATGGTTGTTTTTTTTTTAATTTCACAAATCTAACACATGACCATTTGATCCCAAACTAAGCAGAGCCTGTATTGTGGTAATCAAACTGCTGATACACCTATGTGTTTATATATTTCTTTAAATATAAATTTTATAACTAAATTACAGCCAGACACAGAACTAATGAATGTAATCATTACACAATTATTTGTCCTGGGTGCCAATCGAACAAAGATGGTGGAAATATAATACTGACTTGGAGCTTTGAGTGTAAATATCTATTGACTATGGCAGGAAAGATATGGGCATATATTAATATGTTGTAATATACCTGTGTGAAGATTATTGATTTACAAAGATTTGTCAACTATTCTGTGAGATAGTCAAAAATTCCTTACTATAAGAAAAAATAAGTTTTAAACTGATTATAAGAAACAGATACTGCTAGTGTATATAATACACAAAGTAATGTATGAAGAATATCACTAACTGTTGAGTCATGTCATACACAGCGTCACCCAACAACAACAACATACCCAACACCCAACAACAAGTACATATTTGCAATGAATATGTGAATCGTTCAAAATTTCCAACTACGTTTTAATCTGATTTTATCAAATTATTATGAAGTGGTCAGGCCTTTGGCTGTCCAATTCTAAATAAATCAACTTTTATAAAAATGGTAAAGTACCGTAATTGTTCATTTAAGCCACTAATCACTGTTATTCGTCAATAGATTGACATTAATTGTACTAAAATATTGGAAGTGGTGGTGTTTTCACCGCCTTTGTTTTAAATAGGGATGATTATTCTTAATTAAATTCCTTACCGGCGAATTAGTGAAAATGGAGGGAAGTTTGTAACAGGAAGCTGGGGAAGCGTGCTCGTGTAGCATCTATGTGAATATTTCAAGGCCTTTTTATCATGAATACATAGTTAATTGTTTGATTGCAGAGTGAAACCCAATGAGAACGTGTTAAATGGTCAATATCGCAAGGGATTACCGCATGTCGTCTACTGCAGGCTGTGGCGTTGGCCGCAGCTACAGGTAAATTCAATATTACATACAATAACTTATATCCCTGAAGAGGTAATTTGCGCTGTAATTATAGTTCAACATACGTAAATGCCAACCAAGCTCCTTCCAGAAGCGCAGAAGCCTCCAGGGGCGTTCACAGGCTTCTAGGAGCGATTTTGTATCAGGAATGATACTTGCCCGTTATGTGGCCACTCCCTCGCATTCCAGGATTACGTGGGCTGCCATTTCTTCTGCTTTCAGACATCCTCTGCAAAGAGGACTGTCCGTCGCATTAATGGTGAATAGTAGTCGGTTCAAGGCTAGGTATCGTCTGATAGTTCCTACAACTATTTGGATTTACTGTCTGCAGTCGGGTAAGTATTTCCACCTCCGGTTATGTGCTTCACTTTTATCCGTTGCCTGGCCCAGAATCGTAGTTGGTTGAACGGTAGAGGCAGGAGTAAGGTTGGGCCGGTAGCCGGGGCTGCCGAGCCCCCCCTTGCCAACTCATCTGCGGCGTCGTTACTGTGCCCTTTAATCCATTGGAGGAGTACCTCAATTAATGTGGCAAGCTGCTCCAATGCTTGATGGCATTCGAAGTCAACACCAGAGGTAATTTTGTTGCCCTCTAATGCCTTTAGGACGGCCATGCTGTCGGTTAGTATTCGGATGTTATAGTCCTTAATATTCCCTGACATGGTCGTTGTGGCGGCGTAAGTTATTGCCACACATTCGCATTGGAATATGGAACTGTGTTGGCGTAACGCTAGTGATATGAAAGGCCGTAGTCACTTATGTGGGTGGGTGACCCATCTTTTACCCCTATCCTGACACTAGACTCTGGAGGAGCCTCATTTGTACAACAACTTAAAATATTGAAACGGCTTATATGGCAGGGTATTCTAAATTTTAAAAAAAGCAAATTATAGCTAGTAAAATGTTTTTTTCGTTATGTGGGTAGGTGACGCATTTGCTGCTTCTATACCATAAAAAAAAGTTGCTTACTACGTAATTTTGAACAACGATGAGAAGACTTGAGCGGCCTCAGTTGTACAACAAAATAAAAAATTGTAACAGCTTATTTGACAAGTCTTCCGGTCAAAATAGATATTTAGCCTTGCATAAATTCCCAAGAAGCTGAATTTTTACATGAATGTTTACATGAATGTTAGAAATCCCATTATAATGAAATTGTGAAAAGTCCCCATCGATCCCATGCGTGCAAAATATTTTATGCAAGGTAAAAGTTCTCAAAAAAAGGCTGTTTTTTTTGCGAAAGTTGCGGTTAGTTTTATGATAAAAATAGGTCATACAAAAATGTTGATCCTGCAGTTATCTACAAAAATTGTCCTTACACTTTTTCCCTTAAGATTCACCATTTCTGAGAAAAAACGATTCAAAAATTTACTAAAGTACTTATATAATTAAAAAAAATGCTTACTACGAAATTTTGAAATAACGGCGAGACCTGTGGAGGAGCCTCAGTCGTAAAATAACAAATTAATATATTGTAACCGCTTATTTGACAGAGTATTCTAAATTTAAAAAAAAAGCAAATGATGACTAGTCGAATATCTTTTTTTTTCTTTCTATTTCAGAGCCAGCATGAACTAAAGCCGGTAGACCACTGCGAATACGCATACCAGTTAAAAAAAGACGAAGTGTGCATCAACCCATACCATTACAATAAAATCGACTCGCCAGGTTGGTATACTAGATTAAAAATTATAGAACTGGACCTAGTGTGAGTAACTGCACGGATGGCGTTAGTGGTTTAAGCGGTCGGTTCGCCGCTTTCTACTGCGCTGTAGTAAGCGGCGGGGCGACCACTTAAACCACTACGCTATCCATGCAGTCATTTTTTGTGAACTACCCTCATGCAAGGGATGTTAGTTTTAGTCAGCTTAATTATCTTTTTCGCCTTGAGGTTTGAACCCACAATAGTCTCGCACAGTAGCGGCATGAATGCTAGGTGACCACATGCATAGAAATAAACATACTTTACTTCATTTCCATACCATCAGTACTGCTCGATACTCGATACTGTGGTTTTACATGACAACGAGACATACAAAGAGTATAATATGTGTCCTTTACAGCGTTGCCGCCGATCTTGGTGCCGCGGTGCGCGGACGGGGAGGTGCGGGCACCGCCCCCCTATACGGACTACCACCACGATCACCACCAAGTGCACCACGAGCACACGGACGTGTGAGTGTATCGGTCATGTATAGCTTCGCCCATAAAGTAACTAACATCAATAGGGTATTACATCCTCACGGGAGGATCGTCTACACGCCGTAGATGGTCTGAGGTCCGCCAGGGTATCAGGGCTTTCCTTTCTAGGCTACCGCTGGTACCCCGGCTACTGGTATCGAAGTCAGCGTACTGGTTTTTAGTCGGTTCGAGTCCGACATAACCACTCCACCGGTGGTCCGGCTGATTGTATCCGAGAAGATTTCCGCACAAAGAAAAAAGGGTAAACCCTTTTTAGAAAATTAATTTATCTGGTTCCAATTGAATACACGTTTTACATTAAACACGCCATAACGACAGTAAACGCATGAATATTTGGAATTGTTCATGCTTTGGTGAATTTAAATAATAGAAAAAAAAAACAACAAAAACCATTTTGCAATGAAGTGCAGGAGTGCGTGAAAGATGTTGAGTGATAGAGGAGAATGGAAAAATAAAACACTTCTCCATTCTTTTCACCATTTCAATTCAATTCTTGTAATGAAAATTCAGTTCTGATCTCTCGATCTCACAAATGTCATAAAGGTATTCTGGTAGTAAAGTATTAAACATCTAACGTTGACTGTAACGTGATTATATCGTATTGTGACCGAAAGTTGAATCGGTATTCGGTTAATACTTTGCTACGAAAATACTTTTTATAAAATTTGTGAAATCGGAAATGAATTTTGAAAGAGTTTTTATTACGAGAATTGGCCTTCAGGATTGGCGGTAGTAAATGCTTAACTCTCAGCATTGGTCGACAGTGTGATGCAGCAGGGCGGCGTAGTGGGAGTGGGCGTGGGCGTCGGAGCGCACAGCGCCATGTATCTAGAAGCTACGCTAGCCCAGCAAGTGCCCGGAAACACCACTGTGCACGTGTAAGTATCACTTGATTGACTATATGCATATGTTATATACTGACTGCTAAGCAAGATATCGTGGGTTCAATTCCTACCTACCAAGGACAAATAATTGTGTGATGAGCACGGTAATTTGTTCTGTGTCTGGGTGTAATTTATCTATAATATGTATGTATTTAGAAATATATAAAAATGTTTATCAGCAGACTGGTTATCATATCACAGGCTCCATCTAGTCTTAGATTAGAGGGCCGTGTGTAAGATGTGTAAAGTTATTATATTATGATAAATATAAATAATGCTTAAGATTTATTTTCGTGTCTCATATCCGTTGCTATTCAAATGCTTGAAATTAAGAATTATATTGCGTTTTTCTGACGTCACGAATTTTACTGGTCAACTCTGATCGTGTAAAGAAGCGCTGAGAGGCTTTTTATTGTATAGGGCAAACGAGCAGACGGGTCACCTGATCTAAGTGATTACCGCCGCCAATAGACACCTGCAACTCAAAAGTCACAAACTCTTTGCTCCCCTTGATCTGAGTCTCCCTCAGACTCATAGGAAGGCGGTTTTTGATGTGTAAGTCCTTTCCTCTCGCTTTTCTGCCGAAGTATGCTAGAGGAAGCGGGGAAGCGTACACACACGGTTCTAAAGTTGGCAGTGACATGTTCAGGCTTGCTCCTTTTTTAATTATAAATAAAAACATTTTTTTATTTATGTATAGGAGTTCATCGACAGTGGAGACCCCTCCGCCCGGCTACATCAGCGAGGACGGCGATCCCATGGACCCTAACGACAACAGGAGTGAGTTTGTTGACAATTTTTTTATTATTATTTATTAGTTTTTAATCTTTACTCGCGTAAAAGTTGATTAAGGAAATATTATTATTTTACTTATTGCACTTATACTTTTTTGTACATTGAAAAAGTTACATAATATTATGACGATGAAATTTAAAGAACTAGTTCTCATTAGCTTTCAGTCCCGTGAATATATTTTCTATCCAGAACAGAAGGTCTAGTTCAGAGATTCCCAAAGTGAAAACGGTAGCCTAGGATAATACAATTCCCATATACGAAAACTGATTTTGGGGGTCGACAAGTTCTAAAAATCGACCCCTATTAATTAACAAGTTCTTATTAGAAACTTTCAAGATGCAGTATTAGTTGGGTTACGTGGACCAACTTGTTATAGGAATGTTGTACTTTAAAAAAATTCAGCAAGTGGTATGCGGTAATTTGGCTACGGGGGTCTGAGGTATCAGTTCATTTTAGAAAAGGGGTCTTTTGACCAAAATAGTTTAAGAATCCCTGGTCTAGTGTGAGTTTAGTAACATCACAATTAATGTCACGAGCGAAGATGTAACTATTAAACCTAGTGAAACTATATGAAAAGGCTAGTATTGAATAAGGTGTCGTTCCCCCCCAGACCTGACGCGGCTGACGCCGTCCCCGCTGGGGCTGGGTGCGGAAGCTGCGCCGGTGCTTTACCACGAGCCCGCCTTCTGGTGTAGCATCAGCTACTACGAGCTCAACACGCGCGTCGGGGAGACCTTCCACGCCAGCCAGCCTTCCATCACCGTCGACGGCTTTACCGACCCCAGCAATAGTGAAAGGTCAATTATACTTTCAATTTTTTTAAAGTTGGTGGCTTAAGTAGCAACTCCTTTTTTAAATGACTTTATTTCTTCTTTGTGAGTTACCTAAGAACTATCGTCGTGGGAGAGGTATGTTTCGGCACTAGAAATGGAATTAAATCCTAATCACAAATCATATTATTTAAAAAACATATAGTCACACCTGACTAATTTACAAAGTCACTGATTACGCTAGCGCCAGACTCACGAAAGCTCTAAATCCAAAAAAAACGTTGTAGTCTTTGATAAAAAGAAAACTTGCTTAATTTTTGATCGCATTTATCTTGTCTATGACCAAATTACAGTGATTTATCACACGTGAAATTGCAGTGACTAAAACCAATCATTTCATCATATTAAAAAAAAACAGTTTATAATTTCTCTCTTACATAGCTACAAAATACAAAATTGCATAAAGGAAGCTTAATCTAGACATATATTTACTACTATGTGAGAGACAAGCATCTGTACTAGGAGACCAGCCTCTCCACACTTCACTGGAACCCTTGCAGTACCAGTATCTCAGGCTAGTGCGAACATTGCTACCAGTTGGCAGAATGGGTAAGCTTATGAAGAGAGTGTGTGTATGCGAGTGTATGTATGTGTGCGTGTTCAAGTGGAATGTGTGCATGTATCCGCCAATTCAGGAAATAGTGTTCAAAACAAATTCACACTCTTCGTAACTAAGGGATTTTAGCCTGGTTGTGATCACCTTTTTGCACTTGAAGGGTGTAAGGGATTTGAAAGTAGCAATAATTTCCATCACTAATCGGCAGATATGGGCCATGTCAACCGGAGGGATACTACGGCCTCATAAATACTCCAGCAATTCGTTTGTTGCTCCCCTCTAATTTTGAGGAGTCACTCGAAGAACGGCAAAGCGATTAAAGTAATTTTTCCATAACCCAGTATTGTTTATGCCCGCCATTTTGTCTATCTAATATAATATTTGTTCTGCAGATTTTGCTTGGGTCTCCTGTCCAACGTGAATAGAAACGAAGTGGTGGAACAAACTCGTCGACATATTGGAAAGGGCGTTAGATTGTATTATATTGGAGGTGAGTCCCCTTTGCCATCCATGTGTTTAATCTTGTTTCTTAAACATAAGTATCGACTAGGGAAGTAATTCCTAAATTGAGGTCCGCCGAACTTAAACAGTCATGAGTCTCTGAAATTATTTACAAATTATCACTCTAGCAGAAACAGGTCTCAGATAGGAGCTACGTATTCCGCGAATGACTCTATGAACTGGGACAAGGGCAAGGCCCTCTGCACGCAATAGTCTGGTCTGCCCATGGCGGCCAGGATCTGCTGGGGTTCTCAGGAACTTCCTTCTTGGAGGCAATCTGTGGCAATCGTTACAAGTAGTTGGAGACCTAAAAAGTCCAACATCAGTCTTTCTACAGAACTTCGATATCGCCTAGTACTTGAGTTGTCGCCACAACTCAAGTACTAGGCGATATCGAAGTTCTGTAGTTCTGTCTTAATCAAAAATTAAGAAAGTCTGATCGCAGTCGCTTGACGTAAAAAATCTAAGTTCAGTCGTGTCGGTTACCCAACCTAGTTCGGAAAAAATACTCGGAGGAAGAGATAAATTGTGGTTTTAAATCTTTAAGATCAAATTCCTTGATTTAAAAATCATGAATTTAAAGCTGACAATTCATTTCGTCATTGACCAATGAACAAGCTGTCACTTAACTATATTGCTACTTATACTTTGGAGACCTGTCAGTTTATCGGTTTGTGACGTCGATGTTAGATGGGATGCGAGTGTTTTAGCGAGGCAAACAAGTAACTTTATTAAAATATAAGCAGTTCCAAAAATTTGCGCACGTCCCTAAACTGTGGATTATTTATTTATTGACTATGGTCTAACTAGCATGTATATTTGTCAGGCGAGGTGTTCGCGGAGTGCCTGAGCGACTCGTCGATATTCGTGCAGAGCCCCAACTGCAACCAGCGCTATGGCTGGCACCCCGCCACCGTCTGCAAGATACCGCCCGGTGAGTCTTGTCAATCCTTTTCAATTTTTAAGCTTTGATGATGTACATGACTGGTCTAGTGGTTTATTATTCTGACTGCTAAGCTAGAGGTTCGATTCCCATCCAGAACAAAAAAAAAACTGTGACGAGCACAATCATTTGTACTCTGAATGCAATTTATCTAAATGTATCTATTTAGAAATATTTAAGTATGTTTATCAGCACTCTAGTTACCATAGTACAGGCACTGCCTAGTTTGGGACTAGACACCTGTGGTATTATTAATACTATCTTTATTTCATACCTTTGATCACCTGTTGTTCGAAATGGTCCATTGTCTTTTTGATGTGTAACATCATCCCTCTCACTTTCCTGCTAGTGGGAGTGATATCGTGAAAAGGGACGGAAGTGTGCAACAGGAAGTTAGGAAAGCGCGTGCGCAATGTTTCAGATATCACACATATTCGACTACTGTAAGGCTAGACGCTCATTTTTTTTTGCTATGAATGTTTTTACAGCTGAGGGCCTAGTGAGTTATTTCACATTTCGGAGTTGCGTCTGGTGAAGATTTCAGGGCGGGCCAATAGTATCTCCAAACGCGGTCACTGTGAGGATCTAGTAGATGTGAAATAAACTCGCACTTGGGCCTTTGATCATCTGGGCCTTTCACCTATTGTTCGTAATGGTCCATGGTAATTACTAATTCTATACTAATTTACAGGTTGCAATTTAAAAATCTTCAACAACCAAGAGTTTGCAGCGCTACTGTCACAGTCGGTGTCTCAAGGGTTTGAGGCGGTGTTCCAGTTAACTCGCATGTGCACCATACGAATGAGCTTCGTTAAGGGATGGGGCGCTGAGTACAGGTGAAAATGAACATTACTGTTACAAACCGGTTTAAAGTCGAAGCAGCATAGTTGCAAAGCCTAATTTTCTGGTCTCGTCGACTCGAATCACATGACCAAACTCTGTTTACCAGCCGACTAACCACCTCCTGGCTCTTAACATCATACCTGCTTCAATATGTTTAATGTTGCAGTCTAAACTACGTTTACGTAAATTTTCGTGAGGATGATTAGACCGTGTTATGAAGAAACGATCCAATACCCATACCTATCAACAGCCTTTAGTAGTCCACTGGCTGGTCATAGGCCTCTCCTTAGAAAAAAGGTTTTGGCCTATTATACCACGCTGGCCAGACCGGTTGGTATAGAATTTTTTGCAAGTTTTCCTACTCTTTGCAGTGCTGTTGCCCTGCGCAGTTTGCTCCCTTAGTCCACTCTACGACACACAAGGGATGAATAGGGGGTGGTGACACTAAGTATTGTTAATCCGTCAACATTTTGCATAATAGACGGTACAATCAATTTGTGCATAAATACGCTTACTGAAACTTTGAAAAATAATTACAACTAAATCCAATTTTTACTTGTTCAACAGACGACAGACGGTGACATCGACTCCATGCTGGATCGAGCTGCATCTAAACGGTCCCCTGCAGTGGCTGGACCGAGTGCTGACGCAGATGGGCTCCCCGCACGTGCCATGCTCCTCTATTTCATAGACACCCGGTATGGATAAGTACATTATGTATGTTAATAACATTTTCGTGCTCCGATATAACATTCGTGATAGAGATCCAGATTCATCATCATTGTCTCAGCTGAAAGACGTCCACTGCATGACATAGTTTTCCCCCAAGGTCCCCGTTACTTTTACCAGGACGTCGGAAAATAGACAAGGCGGTCCGACCTTCGCCTTTCGTTACGCGGTCTCCACTCGAGAACTTTTTGGCCACAATTATTAAAAAAAGACAACTCCCGCATTAGGAATATATCCTATGTGGGGATCGGACCCACAACACAGCGTAGTAGTAAGCGGCGTGGCGACTGCTTAAACCACTACGCCATCCGTGCAGTCAATCGCCATGGTGTCTGATTAATTGCTTGATATTCCTTAGGGTTTAAGGTCTCTTTGCTTACACAATTTTTTCATACTTCCATTCGTTCGTTTTTGTGTCAGAAAATAATTAAGCACTATTCAGAAGAAAGTATAAACAAAGTTTATTTTTATTTATTTTCAGGCACATCCGGTGGATTCAATATGTTATACTCAGACACAATCGCATACAAATGCAAAGAGTTTAGCTCAAAACAAATAAATACCTCCTTTTCGAGTCTTAGTGTTATATATGAGGGTACCACGATATTTATACACAAAAAATGGCAATAGTTTTGATACTACATTGTTACGTCATAATTTCGTAACGTCACGGTGCGATTCAAAAATTTAAAATTGGAATAGACAACAAAATAATCACATATAGATGTTAAAATTCGCGTGTTTCATTCGTTGAAACAATTTAGCTATATAAAAAATCAAGATGGCGACTGTTAATAATGGTGGGGAACCTCAAATAAATTAATTAAAAAACTTACAGCATAGTATTTTTATATTTATAACCATAACACGTTGTTGTCTATGAATACCGTTGTACCCTCGGTTGCAATATTTGATAATAAACAATTACATATAAAATGTTTTAATAAATTAGACTTTTTAACTGTGCAAAGAGTATACCTTCCGTTGTTTAAAATATATATGAAGGGGTGATTTTGGCGCCGGTAATAATGATTTTATTATTTATATATTGCCATTTAATTATAATTATCGTATATAAACAAAAGATTTAAATCCCAACTGTTTATTTGTCCTTTAATGTTTAGAACCAAAATCGAAATTTTTATTAGTCATCGTAATAGGTCTTTTAAAACATTGTACATACATCTATTGGCTTTAAAATGTACTCCTTCGTCATAAAAAGAAATAGCTTTGTCTACTTTTTGCACGGCAAACGTGTTAACTAGTCTATGGAAAGAGGTGTGTTATTGATGGGAAGGGCCAATTTTACCCGAATGCTTGTATTTTTGTTAATCTGTGGCCGACTGCTGGACAGAGGTTTCAATATTTATTCGCGCCACTAGGTATATTGAATAACTTTTGTATAGAAATTATACATTTACAGGGTGTGTTATGTTGTGTTTCGAAATCTCAAAGTGACATTTGAGCATTGAGGTTAAAAATACACTTGATTGGTCTAAGGTAGAGATAGGAATAGAGAAGGAGATAAGGAAGAGAGAGGTAAGATTTATTATGTCACCGGGATAGTTTGAACGGTAGTTCTATGGTTGTCAAAAAAAAATGATTTCAATTTCGTGCTGAAGACCGTTGCTATTTCTTAGCTAGAACATTGTTCTAACCTTATAGTGTTATTTCATATGTAAACTTTTTCCTAATAATGTATCTAACTGAAGATCAAAACCCATTTAAATCCTTTGCGTGGTTTAGGAGGCCTTAACGAAAATACAGAGACACGACATGACACATGTTTCATAAGTACCATGTAAAGAAATTATCTTTTATTTTAATAAAAACAAATCATTTTGTTTAATAGCTTAATACAGTTTTAATTGATTGATTTGCGGCTGAAATCATTTTTGCACAACACAGTCCATTTGTGCTGTATAAAATCATCAAAAAAGTCATGTGGTTCAAGAGTTTAACACGACATAAACCACCCTGTATTTGACGAACAATTTTTGTTGTACTCATTTTTTGTAAACAAATCTGAGTTTGTTCTAGCCATTGCTATATGCATTTATCACCGATTTTTTTTAATGTTTTATATTTTAAAACATCTTGTATACATAGTTTTGTTTTAATTTTTCACAAATAGTTGTGTGTTAACAAACTTGTATGCTTTGTGAGAATACCACATTCGATGCCCGTGGTTACAAAAATTAGTATGTTATTTTTATACGATCTCTATTGCATTTTTTCGATTTGCTTAGCCGAGTTTTTTGGTTTGATGAAACAGTTTAACGAGTTATTCGATTGTAACAATCTAACACGTATATAATTGTTAAAAAATTCACACAAAACATACGAGTAATAAAATAGTACTGTAAATACGTTTTCGTTTTTCTTTCTTTAATGTAATCGTAATTATATTGCAGTTATTAATCGATAAATATCTACAATCGACTAATGTTACAGCGTATAGAATTATCGATTATAATAAAATATTTATAAAGTTTGTAGGTTTTTGATACAGTGAAATAAACGCCTTATTAAGAATTTTACAGGATATACTGTTATATGTTCGCATTTATGTAAACTGTGTTTAAACAGTCATTACATCGTTGGAAATGTTAAGTCGAATATCCCAATGATATAAATAATTACGAAACTGCTTACGAAGTCATAGCCACATATCACATACATAGGTAAGACCTAACATAATGCAATATTATAAAGTACAAATCGAAGGACCATGAATTACAGCGAGTTCGAAAGACCAGTAAAAATATCCTATACTTTAAAAAAGCTTAGTAACAGTTGGTTTTTATTTAGCCGTAGTCTGTAATTCTGTACGCTATAACATTTAATAATTTACAAAACCACAGGGATTTTGCAGATATCCTATAACCCTGGCACGTAGGCAGGTAATTGGCACATACATATATTATTATAAATAAAATACAAAAAAAAGCTAAAAGAGAGGTTATTTTCGAAATGTTTTAAGATGTAAGAATAGGGGGAGAAAAGTGTTGGTGAAATGGGTGTAAAATGACGGTGTTTTTTAATTTATTGATACAAAAAGGTTTATGTTTGATGTTTGTTAGTCTAATATTTTCAAAAATATGTTTATTTATCGTATACATGTTACAAAAAGTGTAGTCAAATTTTTTGTGCGTGTAAATGTGTATCCAACATATACTTACCCAAACTTGAAAAAGAAATAAATTTGGAAACAAAATTCACAATGTTTTTTAACCACACTTATTTGTAATAGAGTGTATAAAAAAAGGTATGCTTTTTTAGTGTTTGTTATCTCAGAACTCCATCGTTTGTAAACAAATTGGAAAAATTCCGTTTAGTTTTTAAAATTTAAAGAACAGAAAACAACCCGAAAGGGTTTAAAAACTAAGGAATGAATAATGTTTATTCCATTTTTATTTGATTCAACACTAAATGAAAAACACCGTCAATTCGTTTAGTCAAGTTTATAGAGAATGTACGATTTGAAAAATCATGACATCCATACAAATATATATTTCTAAAGAAAGATTAATATCACTGATAATCTAAAGTGTCATATAATTGTGTTATGTATTGTATATTTATAGGGCGACACACAGACATGCGAATTTTCTACGAATTACATAAAAAATTATCAGACTTCGTACGCTATTGTTAATAATCAAAAAATTACATATCTTTGCTTACCGACTAACACCGCGAAATTCACTTTAGCTGACTAATGGGGAATTTATAATAAACTGTTGAAATAGTTAACTGACACGAAATCGCTCCTAGAAGCCTGTGAACGTTCCAGGAGGCTTCTGCGTTTCTGGAAGGAGCTGTATTGGCTCACCACGATGCATAAAGAACCGTCCCTGTGCCGGACACCGGAACCCAATAAAAATTCCAATAATAATTAACTTTTCAAATAAGAATTTGTGTTAATTAATGGAGAGCGATTTTTTTAACTTGACCCCCAAAATCAGTTTTCGTTTATGTAGACCCCTGGAAAACCGACCACCTTTCAGAATCCCTGGTATAAACCGTTTGAGAGCCTTGCTCCGACACAAAAGTGGGTGATACTAGGGCCTCGCAGAAAACCGCTGTTATACACCGTGTGAGTGAAGTTATCTGAGGCCCAACAGAAAGTAGCCATCAACGCACTTTGAGTTGCAGGTGTCATCAACAGATGCCCAAGTGTGAGTCTATTTTAAATCTACTCGATCGTCACGGTGAGCGCGTTCGGCGTTGTGATTGGTGCAGTTTTCAGTGTGGAACAATCGCAGCGCCGAACGCGCTCGAGTACATGTGAAGTAAACTTACACTAGGGCCTCGGCTCAAAATATATACTACATATATACACCAATAGTTTTTGCATCAATTTTACATACTTTTTCACTTTATAGGACATAAATACTGGTTGTCTGCAGTTCTAAGTAATTAAGTATTTTATATATGATATGTTATTAGAACCATATTTGTTTAAAAAGGGATACCAAGAAATTTATACACTTAAATATATGTAGTTTATTTCGTGGTGCGTCTTCTGTATCTGTTCTGTAGTGTATTTGAGCGGTTAAATTTATTCCAATTCGTTCTTGAAAGGTTACGAAGTCTGTCTAAGTGTAGTAGTCTAAACCCTCTCATCGTGAGACGAGACCATTGTCCAGTAATCATTATCACATCGGGTTTGTGTGTCGCCTATTAATGTTTATATTTTAATTTGTTGCAAAAAAATACTTTTTATGTTAACATTGATTGATTATTTAAATAAATTTGGACGAAGAATAACCTTGAAAGGGTATTCAAATAACATAATTTATGCTTTTAAAAGCAATTTAGCATCATGTGACTAAAATCGTAAAAGTCCTCATCTATCGTATTAGTCGTTTAACGATTGAGGATTTTTTTATTTCTTGTAAATAAAGTATATTTTGTGATAAATCGAGTAATTGTCGTATGTCGAAAGTATTAGATACATTCTCTGTGTAACCGTTAATATCGTGGCAAGGTGCTATAGTTGGATTTGGTAGGAGAACAAATTGATTGTTGTGAGATCGTTTACTAAGCGGTATAGGGCGCGGGAAGCGATATTTTTGTCTTGGCAGGTCCTGGTGACTGATTCCTGACCTTCATCGAGGAATCATTCTTGGCAGCTTATTGCTTAGTAATTACTTAGTCGACTAAGTGACTCAAAAAGAAAGAAAGTTGTCAGTATTAGTGATGTGCTGGATTTTCGTAAAAGTATCCGCGGATATCCGAGCGGGTAAAATCTATATCCGTTTACTTTTTGGTAGATTTTGAACGGATCTTTCTCCTTTAGTTCGTAAAATGCTAAAATATTTTAATATCTAATGTAACAACAAACAAATTTGTGATCAAAATAATTAAAAAGAACGCGCAGTGCTAGTTGAAACATGTCATGGTATTTTAAGTCCTCACTGTCGTTTTAAAGTCACACATTAACTGAGATAACAGAAAATCTCTTTATAAGATAGTAATATTACTTATCCGCGGATATACAATTCTCACGATCTGGCACATCACTAGTCTATGACTGTTTTGTGTAATTTTTCACTCGAGTGAATCTGTGATGAACTGATCAGGGATCTCTTGAGACAAATTCAGCTTCTCTGCCCATCTATTATATGTTTTGTTTTAATAACTACAAACTTAGTTGAACATGTGTTAATTTTTGTATATCTTTTATGTGTGACATGATGTCGTTTTTTTATCATATTGACTTGAATGATAACCAAAACTGAGAGTATATAATAATAAGCAAATTATTGATTTTGGAAGTACAAGGTAAAAATCTAGTAGTAGCAATTTTGTGGTAATTTTGTGCAGTACAATAGATGTTATATTCAAAAAACTACCATTCAGGATAGTAAATTGCTGCAATAATCATATATGTCAGTACAATTACAAAAATATTTGTTGTTTGACTGTTGGCTTTTTAGATAAAACAGACCGTTTATTATGTTTATAATGTTAAGGGATGTCTGACTAGATTCGGACTGGATGGAGCCGTTTTTTTTAACTAGAAAATATATCTCCAGATTTTAAAAAGTGAAACACCGCGTTGTGCATCACAGTGTCTGTTAATAATAACATAACGACACAACAGAAACGCAACTGTCTAATTCCAGGTCCGAAAGATACAAACGGTGAAGGTTGAAGTAAAACACGGAAACGGTGGGCTTTACTCCTTGAAGAAGGTCCCCATCAGGTCCGAAACTAGTCTGACAGTTTATACAACTGTCGACAGCTAGTTGATGTTACGCCTGCAATGGTCTGTTATATCTAAAAAACGATTAGAACACCTATTTAAATTGTCTACGTACTAAATTGAGTACTTTGAACATACATTGTAAGTGAAATTTAAAAACTACCCTCATTTTTCTACCTAACATTTTGTAATGAACGTTATAAAATGAACCGATATTCAGAATAGTGGGGAATGATTGTTCAAAATTTCTTTTATTACGTCAGTTATCGGTTGAATATGGAAAGGTCCTAGGCGACAAGAGCAGCTGAAACGAAAGACTAAGAAAGTACAATGTCGCTTAGGATGTTTTTCTTTAAACCGTTTTGTGTTATTATTTGTTTACTCGGTTAGTGATAGACAAAACTTCTAAAGCGACATCGGCTGTTGTTCGAAAAAAAAACTGCAAAAATGTACTCGATTATAATGTAATGATATTATTAATAAACACAGGCAGTAAAATGTACCGAAAAACCCCACCCCCTCCAAGCCAACGGGGTGGTATAAGTTCAACGCATGTGTGTGTCTGTTGCACCATATCTCTTAAAAAGATGAATGGATTTTGATTTGGTTCTCTAATTTTGAAAGTTATTCATCCATTCATCAGTCTCGGTACTTTTATATATCTTAGATTGATTATAATATTTAACTGCTAATATGAAGACACCTTTAAATATTATTTGAAAGCTGAGCATTACTGATAGGCTTTTAATGATTTTTTCGAATGAACAGTCGATGTATGCCTCCCCATTGAACCGTTTATAAATATCGTTGGTAAACTCGTATATAATAGTTATAAGTTTACGTTATTTTAAGTATAAGTTGTAACATATTTATATTTTGATTATAACATAGTGGTACAAGTGGCTTCCATACTAAAGTTTATTATTTGCAGTTGCGATCTCACGGAATCGTCGTGGGGTGTGTTAGAAATATTATATAAAAACAACTACAATAAACGTGTGGTTTTTTTATTTGTTGTTTCATTTTATTCCCTTTAGTTGCGATCATTTTAGAATTATAATCGCTAAAGGTTGTTTGTTTCTCAATCATGTAATTGAACGAATCCGGATGAAAATTCTGGTAAAAATAATTATAGTCTGGAATAGTCCTTAGGCTTCTCTTTTGGTATAGGGTCGCACAAGCTGCAGGGTCCCTTGATGGTAAGTGTTGAAAACCGTTTTAAATCAAAAATAATTGTTGGGGGCAAGTTTCAGAACAATGCGTGTCGTTAATTTACTTGTCAAGCGGTATGTATTCCACCTCTGTTTACCACACAAAGGTCGCGGCTCGGAACATTGCCCTTCCGTCACTCACCTATGTACGGTTACGAATTAAAGTTATCGTTCGCTTTAAATAATTAAATCTTTTTTTTAAATACGACACCGTCGCCCACGGACACCTATTTAAAATCGTCAGCACAAGTTAAAATCATTCGTAGATATATAACATACATGTAATACATGGATTTCTTTCGTCTTTGAACAACAAAAATGTTCAAGTAGTTACATTAATGTAACATTAATAAATTAAAATTCACAATTCATTCATGAAATAAGTGTTCTGTCAGTAAATCTAACGTGTAAGCTTGCTTAATTTGTACCTAGATGGCGTTGTGTCAGTTGTCCGATATATTTATTTATTTTATACTTCGAGTAAACAACAATGATAATAGATGTTGGCGTAACGTTTCCTTCCCAGTGGGGATAAGTGGAAAAGGCGCATATCCGTACTTAAATATTGTGAAATTCATCGTGTGCATCCAGATCTGCCCGCTGCTAGTGGCGACAAGTGGAATTCAGCTTCATCGCCATCTAGCGAACACATGTCGCTAAATGGCTAGATGGCGAACGCTAGTACCCGACTATGTATTTTGATATTTATGTATTTATAAATGTGTATGTTCATGTATTGTATGTGTATACTTGAGACCTCTATGTATATATGTAGTAATGAATATAGTATTTTATTTATAGTATATGTATGTAAGTTAGATTTATCTTAATAAATTTAATATAAAAGAGTCAATCCTCTGTTATCTCTTGCACCTACAGCATCATTTTTCTACATCACCCGAAGGTCGACTGGCAGAGAATGCCCTGGGCATTAAGTCCGCCTGTGTACGACTTGTGCATTAAGTTAAATAAATAAAAATAAAAAAATGTCGAATTGCATAGTAACGTGTCCCTGACACTGGCTTGGCCACCATCACGGCTTTTAATTTTGAGAACACTAATATTAAATCTCTTATTAGTCAATCTTTGTCGCCAAATATCAGACTTTATCGGTCACTGGTTCAAAAGTTATAGTCCAGTCATTATAGTAAGTTCACCTCGGAATTCGAGATACCCAGCTGTAAGTCTGTAAATACTTGTATATTGACACCCTAAAAGTTGTCTCAAAACCTACATATGGTAGGGTGTAAGCAACTATTAAATTTCAAGGTCAAAAGTCACATAAATCGGTTTATTGCGCTTTTTTTTGGAAATATCTAATTTCCTATGGCTGTCTGCTATTTGTATTCATTAGCAATATTGTAGAATACAAAATTCTCTACCAATTTTGTTTAAAAATTTTTTTATACGGTGAACCGTTTTCGTAATAGAGGGCGGAGAGCGCGCGGTCACAGCATCACTTCAGGTCAACCGGTGCCTCCGGTCGAAAACGCGCCATATATAGTTGATGAACTATCGATAAATCAATGATTATAAATAAAAATTGTTCGGCCCAGAGATTATTAGAGAGTGGAACTCAAACCTTATTGGCAGTTTATAATGCTCCGAAATCTGTGAAAAGTCTCGATTATCTTCGTTATATGCATTACGTCAAGTCTACAAAACTTAATAAACCTGTGCAGCTTTCAAATATTCCACCAACAAGTGCAGCTGCTCATCAACATTTCAACCGTGTATATTATCAAGTTCAAACTTGGCTAGGACATGATTTGGAACCCCAGGTATGGCGTTGGACAATGCGAAATGATTTTCTGGAGCCTATCATGACAATTTTACCACCTGCTCCAGAAGATTTGCTAAATACAATTTTCTGCAACTGCAAGAGTGGTTGTGGTTCGCGATGCGGATGCAGGAAAGCGGGCTTGCAATGCTCTTTAGCTTGGGGCCAATGTAATGGGCAAGCTTGTCTCAATGCTCTACCATATCAGAGCGACATTAACGAAGATGGAACCTTTGACCCCGAAATCATGGAAGAACTTGAGACAAATGTCGTTGAAGACGATAATGAAGACCAGTTTGAAATTTACCAGCAGCCAGAAGACGACGATGAAGAGGAAGAAGATGATTAAAATTATAAATTCTAGTTTTTGTAACCTTTATTCCATTTTTTTACTTTCAATAAAAATAAATGTATTCAATGATATTTTTTAATAAAAAGATTAATTCATAATTTATTTGTTTTTTTTTCATCATGTAAGAAGGTATTAATATTAATTAGGTTAAAATTCAAATATATTATTATATATTTTCACTAACAATTCTGCAATTACATGGGCAGGTAAGTGTTGTTAAATAAATTAATACTGAATAAAAAGTGGATAAGTTAGGAAAAAAATGATAAAATATAATATAATAGTTAATAAAAATTGACAAATATTTATAATCATTGATTTATCGATAGTTCATCAACTATATATGGCGCGTTTTCGACCAGAGGCACCGGTTGACCTGAAGTGATGCTGTGACCGCGCGCTCTCCGCCCTCTATCTCGAAAACGGTTCACCGTATGAAAAAAAAATTTAAACAAAATTTGTAGAGAATTTTGTATTCTACAATATTGCTAATGAATACAAATAGCAGAAACCCATAGGAAATGAGATAATTTAAAAAAAAAGCGCAATAAACCGATTTTTGTGACTTTTGACCTTGAAATTTAATAGTTGCTTACACCCTACCATATGTAGGTTTTGAGACAACTTTTACGGTGTCAATATACAAGTATTTACAGACTTACAGCTGGGTATCTCGAATTCCGAGATTCTTACCTAATTTAAGCTTAAATGACTAGACTATTATAAGCAACCAAAGTTATGTATAACCAGTGACCTAAAAATTCTGATATTTGGCGACAAACGACTAATTAGCGACAATTTTATTAAAATCCACGATGGTGGCCAAGCCAGTATCAGTGACACCATAGTAATTCACCTGTGTCGCTGTTAATGTTTTCCTGAAATTTAGGTACTATAATGTTCATTGCAAATGTTTCCAACAGTTGCGCGGTAATCACGAAAGTGATAGTTTTCTCAGCTCATGAACGTTACTTTGCTGAAACAACGCTGCTCTAGATACATGAATTTTGTGTAAAGATGGACAGATGTCGAAATCACCATCCAGTACTCACGCCAATGGAAACGTTGCCTTGAGTTGTTGTTGACTAGTTGAGTAACGGCGAAGAAGAAATATTCCAATAACGATGTCCAAAATTCTGCATTGGTATCGGGTAGGTGGTTAATAAATCATACACATTTAAATTGTTTTACACAGCAGCCACTGACCGAAGTCTGTATTTGCATCTTTATCAAATGAAACTTAAATGATTTTTACAATTTCACTAAACCAAAATTAAACCTATATAAGACTTTGGTAGCCGAAATATAACTCAAACAAAGGACTTTTACACGGACTTTTACAATACACTATCACATGGACAAGACGTTTACACTCTAATAATTTTTGTGCCCGGTTCCCACTTATAGGGGTTAATGCCGGTTCTTACTTTTTTGACGATACTGTTCACGACTGAAGGTTTCTTTACAGATTCCAGTGATGTATAATATACTATATTGGTTGAAGGGTCGTAGCTTAAGCTTTCATCAGATTTTCGCCTTGAAATTTCTGAAAAAGATTCTTGCGTGAGTGTGGACGATGTGTTAATCCTTCTCATCCCGCTGTGGGATCGGTCCACGCTCTGGACGTTAATTTTGCCGTCTTCGGAGATCATATCGACGTGGTTCGTAGGTCGACTGTTAAGGATGCCGGCGCAACTGTGGAATTTTGAAAACTTGTCGTGCACACGGTGTTCTAGATCTACGTGCAAACTGAGTTGTCGTCTGTGGAGAATGAAATAATATGTTTAATACGATACAGAGAATAGGTTATTAATTTTTTTTTTTTAAACTAAGTAAAAAATATATAAAGAAATTCTATGGATACGTATTTTTTTATGGGACTAATCCCACCCACACGCCCACCACTAACTCCTGTACACCAGGATCCACAGCAAGGACCCACGAACACACCGATTTATGACACTCGGGAAGTCCCAGGAAGAAATTAAACTGTCTTGGAACCCGCAACGAAATTAATCAGAAGAAAATTGGAGGAGTTGGAAATACAGTAAATCCACTTCCCTCCTTAGCAAAGCGGGAGACAAAATGAAGTAAAATGGGCATACACCCTTTTAAACAGGGAAGCACCACGGCCACAAAATATTATATAGTATGGCAGAATCGCCTAAACGCACGGAAATTCACCCTAGTTGACATAAGATCCCCATAGTATACCGCCCCAGATGTCACCTGCAAGCTATTCAGCATTATATTACGTTGGATACGTATATATTAAAAAGCATGTTATAAATTGCAGTTAAAATTTTCAGACCAACCCGGGAATCGAACCCGAGACCTCAGCACAACAATCGCATAGGCTGCCATTGCACCACCGTGGCAGTTAGTCATATCCAGATTCACGTCAAATATGAAAACTTTTGCCCACCGCAAAACTTTTTTCCAGTCTCAGAGCAAAATTAGGCCAATATATAATACAATAGAGCAGACCACATAAGTTGACGTTTGAACTGCCTCGTCTTACTCTTTCTTGCAAACCATTATTAATTAAAATTTTATTAAAATTATTGGAGTAACTAAGACTCAGAGATGTTAGTAACAATTTGAACTTACAGCTATATTAGTATGATTTATAAATTAAGGTTAGACTCATTGCCTCGCAGTAACAGGCGCGGCTGAAACCCCGATGCAGTAAGTCATATATAGCCAATCTAATCTACTCGCAATTGTGGCGACTCCCACATAAACATACTACAGCGCCATCTAATGAAGACACACCGAACTACGGACTAACTACTAAAATAAGAATTGCTAATCCTGTATCGCGATATAAAGAATTCCCTCGCCGATTAGCATATATAGCTTCCCAACATCAAACGTTGGGCCGCGGCCCGCCAGGCATGATCACCTCGCCTGGTCGGAGGATCCTCCCTTTGTTTTGGAGGGACAAGACACCCGTTCCTCCACATCGCCACACAATCATCATCAGTATGCTGTTGGAGCTGACCAGCACCCTGCGCACCAGGGATGCGCACCGTTTTCGTATGACGGTATAGAAACAGGCAACGTGAGAAAATCTTAATGCTGATAAGAAAGTTTAAGATGGCTTACAAAACCGATATCTGTCCACTAATCGAGGGCTTTAAAGTTTGTTTGAAATTGATTGATCTCGACTCACCTGAAATCAAATTGTTCACCACACAAGTGGCAAGTTATGGGTGTAACACTTATGCCCTTCGACGTCACTGTTGATTCACCTGACGAATACTTCGCTCTATCTGTTTTCCGATTAAGGTTCACCAAACTAACCGTCCGTTTGTCTGAATTGGAATCAGAACCATCACCAGCCGTTTCCGTCTGCAAATTCGACATGGAAAACCTGCTTTTCTTCATCTCTGTCAAAATTTGATCCGGGTCGTTTATTTTCTCGAAAAACGAAACGATCTTTTTTAATTTGTCTTCTGAGAAATCGCATTTCATCAAGTTAGAGTCAGTTTGTGTATCATTTGCCTTCTGTTGAGGGAACTGCTTTACACTTGTAGGTGTGGTAGCTTTTGGCGGCAGTTTCGTTATACCGATGTGTTCGTTTTCGTGTAGTAATTTATCGTACTCTCTTTCGAAGCCTTCGTGGCAGTAATGACAGATGTATTTTCTGTCCTTGAAGTGGCAGAGGTTTAGGTGATCATTGTAGTTTATTATGCCTGAAAAATATTTGTATTAGTTAAGGTAAAATAAGGTAACCAACCAGACCTGCTAATGATCATTAATCATATGATTGACGATGAATTTCATTACGAAGAGAGGAAGGACACGATGAAAGAGAAGACATAAACGGCATTACTCTTATTGCAAATATTAAAGTATTTCTTAAGTGTTCTTATAAGATCGAACTACCATGAGAACAGTCAACCAGCCTCACGACTATGTTCTGACTTACAATACAACCTACTCCTGACAATTCAAAAATACCTATAATTGGTATAAATAAAATTATTTAGATTTGGTACTACAGTTCACATCTGCATAGTTGGCAAAATATGGCCGGGAACACCAACGCAATAAGATAAAAAGTTGATACATCTGACATTTAGATCTACTCACCATAAGATAACATTAAGCATCCGGTGATTGGACACTGTCGAGGCGTGGTGTCCATCAAACAACTCCTCTGAATAGATTGAACGTATGTTAATATGATTGGGCTCTTCATATCCCTGAGAGCAGTCTCGGACTGAATCTTTTTCGGCCGCCTCATCCTCCTGAACCTTAAACCTCTCCGTCTTCGCTTTTCGCTAGAATTATAATGGGATATATTGTTATCACTTGCAGCGTAAACATGACCGTTGGGTAAAACATAGTTCTTATATCCTCTTTCATGGCGAATGCCAAAAATTCTGTGAATAAAGCTCTGAAACCTAGTTAATTTACGTTTCTCGTTAAACATGAGGTATGGAATTGGATGAGGCTCGTTACTCGTCTGTGTGCATTCACATTCTTGATCAATTGTGATGTTGTGGAAATTTTCTCTGGAGTCCTGCGTGGCAGCGTTCTCCACTGCTGTTGAAGAACACGATTGATGTTTTATTTTGAGGTCTCTGATTACGGCAGTCGCGATCGACTCTTTCTCGGTATCATCCACTACTGACTGTTGCGTCACATCTCCACTCGATATCTCCGTCGTTCCAGCACACGCATCAGTTTTAGTCCTATGTGAACGTTTTTTTCTACGCTTTTTTGTTTGAATTTCCTCTTCTAGATACGTTTCCGGTCCGTATGTTTCAGGAAGTATTCCAATTACGCTGGCGTCATAAATTTGGAAAAGTTTTTTTAAGCATTTGTATTTTGCTTTGAGGACATCGTGCTTTTTCTTCGGAACCCATTTTGTTGCCATGTGTTCTTCCTCATTTTCATTCCTTTCCGGTATACTACTAAGCGTGGGCTGTTTCTTATACATTCCTCGGTACCAAATAACAACACTACATAAAATTTTGATTACAAAAAAGAATAAGACACTAGCGACAATTTCGCAATTTCGATACGGTATCATAACTGAACGGCTTCTCAATTTGTAAGTGTTGGTTTTTTATTATATATCTTGTATCTGTAGATTGCATGGTTTTGCAGTGACGTTTTTTGGGAGTCCTGTCAGTTTCGTATGTGGAATCTGCTTAAAAGCATTATTTTTGACCAAAGGAACTTATTTTTGACCAGTGTTTCAGAATAATGAGTTTCATTTACGTCGTGTGAAGGACCAAAATTCTACAGAATGAACATTATCAGGTAGGTGGCGTTTGATTACCCGCGGTTATAGTTACCAGCAGAAGTATGTTGACGTATACGTCAATAAACACTGTGTTTTTTTCTAATTTAAGATTTGGTGAATCTAGCTTTTAACCTAGGAGGTGACACTTTTTAACCAATATGAAAAAAAAGGAGAAGGTTCTCCAATCAGCTGTTTTTTGTTTGTGTATTCAGGAATCCGTCATTTATGAACAGATTTGTAAAAATATTTTATCATTTGAAAGAGTGTAGTTACTTTCTATTTAGTTCTAGTTAAAATTTGAAGCAGAAAACCACCAAGAACGGTACAAATTAAGCAATAACGAATACAGTTTATTAGAATTCATGACAGATCACGGCAATCAAGTCGGTGACACTTTCTTTAAGCGAATTGAGTGTTGTCAGGACAGAAATTTTAAATCTTGTCGCTTGTCGTGAACAAGCTCCAAATACAAATACAAAATAAACGATTAAAAATATATAAGTATCTTTGCGTATGGACTACCCATAGATTTCGAATTTCATAATTTTTGCATCCCCAGTCTCGGCTTTTAAGTCTTTTAAGTCCCATCCCTGCCAGGTGTAACATCGTATTTGTATATTTTGCCATTTGACACTCAAAAAGGCCAGTTAATGTTAATATTTTAGTGGCCTTTCCAACTACGGGATAAGACGTGGGAGAGCCATATTTCGACCATATATGCAGTAGCATCATTGACAGGAGAAATACCACAGCTTTACAGAAAATCGATTCCAATTCTGCCGTTACTTTTCACCCAGTGAGTGTGGTTACCGGCGCCCAAACTATTCTCACCCCCTCCTTCTGGATCTGGTACTCAAAGAGGTCAACGTCAAACGTCAGTTCAACGCCGTGTGACTTTTGAGTTGTAGGTGACCCGTCTGCTCGATTGTCCCTAAAAAAAGGAATAGGGGTATGCACACCCCGTATCCCATTCAAAACTTGCAGAACTACTTGCTCTTACCCTAGTTCTCTTGCCGTATCCATGTTCGTTACCCTAATTGGCCTCCGGTAAGAGAAATAGAGATTTGTATATGTATATTGCGTCGACCAAAATCTACGGTGGGAGGGCCTGCTTCGGCACATAACGGGCCGTTGTGATACTATGGCTCACAGACACCTGGATCTAAATAATTCCTTTGTTTTATATCACCGAGTGAGATACTGGAATCAAACGCCGGCCTGATATGAGTGGCAGGAGTTACATGAGGTGGACTGTTTGCTCATTTGTCTCCTATACTATTGTTACGAGCTCGGAATGTAATAAATAAAAGTAGTCGGTTAACTACTTTTATTATATTGTATTTACAAACACTCACTATTACAAACAAGAAATCACTACATAACTCGTTAGTCGCACTAGAAATTCGCTTCGATGTTCAATCTCTGTGTCGAAAAACAATACTGTCCCGCACGGCCAATACGCTCCGCTTTTATAGTGCTATCGAAATTATAAGACTGATCCCGAATATCCGATGAAATGTTCCAGCCAAAAAAAAAAACACGTAAATAAAGCATAGCATATAATCTGCCGATATTTGACACTAGATGGCACAGCAAGCGAGTATCGGAATTCAGAACCACAATCTCAATTCGTAGCGTTGTGGCCCAGTTGATACTAGATGGCGCTGTCCTCCAGACACAACACAAGAACCACTCAATCCTATGGCGCAACACTATTAAAAAAGTAAAAGAGAAGGTTAATCTAATACCTTTAAACGAGCAATTCTTGTATGTATATTGTATATATATATATATATATATTGACTGCCTCGGTGGTGCAGTGGTTGCGTATGCGACTGCTAAACTGAGGTCTCGGGTTCGATTCCCGGGTCAGACCAAATATTTTTATAATCTGCAAATATTTGTTTCGGAATTGGGTGTTTTCTATATATACTTAATATGTATGTATTTACAAAAAAAAAGTACATAAGTATTGTTTCACTCTAACTTTTATAGTACAAGCTTCGCTTAGTTTGAAACTAGATGGCGTTGTGTGTCAGATGTCTAAAATATTATATATTATATTATATATTACATTATATTATATATATATATATATATATATAGCTCGGTCATCCAGGTACTGCAGGTTTGTATCGGAAAATAAGTAAAACATTGGTGTTTTAAAAAATCTTTATATATTTACAATAAATAGTAAAGTTATTAATAACGTACAAAAGCTAGTAACTATAATTTTACTAAATAGTTATTAATATCACGTCATGTTGCTTATCCAAAGGCGCTACTAGGCATCAGCATATCTGTAACACGTAAGAAAACAAGTTAGATTTAGGTTAAGGTTTTCATAAGTTATTTTAACCCTTGACGCAAAGGTTACCTGTATCTATCTGTTGCATCATTGCTAATAAACAGATGGACCGTTATTGATTATTTTTTAATTAAAGGTTTTTTTTTAGAAAAACTATGATGTTCGAAGATCATCAGCTGTTGTCTAAACGCTAAAGGCGTTCCTGAATCGGGGATATTTAGCAATACTAAGCAGTCGCAAACAAAAATGAAAGTTACACTACAAACGAATAAGGTTGAATATTGAGCGCACGAACACTCAAGCTATATATTCTTTGCTTAATCACAACACATAAGATCGTTTTTACACTGATTGTCATGGATTCATGTCATATAATGAATGTGTGTGGTAACCCTGGGCCGTCACCCACCGGGGTTTGCGTCGGGGTGGTGTGTCGGCATCGGACCGACTAAAATCACACGGTGTGCCACTTTGCGCCTGTTGTAGAAGGGATCCGGGAACAGCTGTTATTAAGGCATCTGGACCCCTCCTAGCGCCTGCCTTACTCTTAACACAGTACTCTTCGGTATACTACTAAGTAAGCCACATCTGACGGAGTCCTCTAGACGTAAATGGTAGAACCTTATATCAAGAGTAGAGACGGTTTATCACCCCATGTTTACTTACTTGCTATGCAGGCTGTCATGAAACAAATACCACATCCGGCGAAGAAGGCCCTGACTGCGATCTAGAATGATAAAAATGAATTTCAAACACCTTTTTAACTAAACCAGTCGATACTTCGATACCAGGAGTTAATTTCGGGGTACTTAATATAAAAAAGATAACATTAAATATGATCAATCATCTTCCGTGGGAGAGCCACGCTTCGGCATATGGGCCGGCTCGACCGGAGTAATACCACATGATTATCAGCCTATCGCAGTCCACTGGTGGACATAGTCCTCTCCTACTGCACGCCACTTCGATCGATTTTCGGCTTCTCGCATCCAGCTTCTGCCAGCCATCTTGGGAAAATCACTGCACATGGCCTGTGGGTGTCCTACAATACGTTTGTCCTCAAGAACTCATTTAATCCATCAGTTACACCAGAGCATCATACCTTTACCCATAATTTCCCCGACCCTCCCCCCTCGCCTAATTTTGGGAAGAGGACTCAAAGGGCAGCAACGCAGTTGTGACTTTTAAATTGCAGGCGTCTATTAACGGACCCGTTTGCTCGTCTGCTCCGAGTAGGTACCATAAAAAAACAACTTATTGCAGATCACTGCTGGACATGGGGTTCAGTCACCGTCCACATTCAATCTGTCCAATTCAATTCCTCAGGTTGTCAGTCTAACTGACTAGACGTCATTTTTCATCTTGTTCTCTGTCCTTTTTAATAAGTATAGTTACAATACTCACGCTAGACAAGTTCTCCCTCTGGCTAGGAGCTATGGCTGCGATGGCACCAATCATGATGCCCACAGAGCTTGGGTTGGTGAATCCACATAACGCGTATGTCGCAATCAGCTCAGCTCTGGGCTAAAAAAGTTTTACATCTTATTATATGAGCCAAATTTTATTTTTTACCTGCCATTTGCAAAGAATTATTTAAAATCACATTTATGAACTAGGGTAAGGGATGCCGCAACTCCGGAGAAGATAATAGAATTGAGCTACCTGGTCTTAATGAAATTCTTATCAAGATGTGTATGGAACTTACCGATAAGAGCCCAGCTGCTTTCAGTTCCCCCATACGCTGGTACGCCACGAACTCATTCACTATCGTCTTCAGGCCTATTAAAGCTCCTACCATCTCACATTCTTCCCACGGCACTCCTGTACAAATATAGAAGGAATTTATAAACACAAATCATTATTAAGGTTGTAATTGCCGACAGATAAAGTTTTAGGTTACTTCAGTTTATTTTCTAGGGTTCGTAAGAACTAATATAATAACTAATAATATAATAATAATATAAGAACGCGGGAATGTATCAAGTTGGAATTGCATTAAATACAAAACGTTGTTATCGAAAACCGATTATTTGTTTCCTCAGTTCCCGAGATAGATACGCACTTGACTAATTTAGTGTACTAAGATAGTGTAAGTACATCAAATATTGGTCCAAATTCACCTGATTTTGTTAGTATTCCTTTTTATCATAAAATTATAGAAACCAAATAAATTTTGAAGATTCCGAATATTTTCATTTATTTATTTAATATTGTTATATTTAAGATCGTTTAGATTTTTAAACATTAAAAGAGAAATGTTATTAATGTTTTATTCATGCACAGAAATAGGTATTACATAGCTTTGAATTGCCTGACATTTCCACCAGGGTCCACTAGTCAGCAGATGTAATTCCTGTTAAACTTTTATTTTTATAATATTTTTTTACATCTGACTCACAATTCCATTTAGTTTCAAACTAAGCAGAGCTTGTACTATGGAAGCTAGATTGACTGATTGAATACTTATATACTTTTTATTTTAAAACATACCAATACATAGAAAACACCTAAACTCCGAAACAAATATTTGCAGATCATACAAATATTTGGTCTGACCCGGGATTCGAACCCGAGACCTCAGCACAGCAGTCGTACACGCTACCATTGCACCACCTTGGCAGTCACTCGAGTTGAAGGTATCCATGGGTGACGGCAGGCACCTAATATCAGGTGACCCATCTGCTGGTTTGTGACTTATGATTCCCTTATGACTCCTTTATGACAAAAAAAAAGGTAGAAACGTAATACTTACCCATAACCCAACACAGTGGGATAAAAATCTTCCCAAGAATAAACTCCAGGTTGATATCTGGGTCCCCGAGCAGCCCCCCACAGTAGCCAAGGAAACCGTTGACGAATGATACGAAGGCCACGAAGGCTACTATATTGGCGATGATGTTTAGGATTAAACTGATGCCATTGGTAGCTCCTCGAGTGGCTGCTGAGAGCGCAGACTGGTCTGGACTGTAACCAGTAAAGAACAAGATGAAGTTAAAGAAGTGGCCGGTTTTCCGGCTTCAATTAGCCTAAAGCTGCCATTATCGTCTCCTAAGACCCCCCTCCCCCTCCCCTTAAAAGTTTAGATAAAACCAATCTGAAGAAAAATTAATTCAATCAAAAAAATATCGTCACACTTGCTACTGGAAAATGGTCTATTTAAAAATAGCAAGATTTAAGGCCAACTTATAGAACATTATAAGATTACCGGTGACCTCCTCGCCCGTAATTGGTGGAGGGGGGGGGGGGTCTCTCAAAGAAAGGGTGACGACGTACTGAGTTATATGTCTTGAGTGACAAGTGTCTGTGGGGGCCGGTAGTTGCTTATATAGTTCATAGTTCATAGAAGCGCAGTAGGAAGCGGCGAGGTGACCGCTTAAACTACTACGCCATCCGTGCAGTCAGTGAAAATGCAGTCTTTGAAATTTATTTAATTCTGCGTGAAACTTTACCCATATTGAGCTGGTTAAAGCAAGTTGGTTTACCTAATCACAGGCTGTATATTATCTACGGTGGTTAAAGATCTCTTGGTTTCAGGCATCATGAGCTTCGCGTAGCAGATGGCAGCTGGTGCTGACATAATACTGGCAGTCACTAGATGCTGAGGGTCTGCGCCGAATCCGATGTACGCCGCGAGGATGGTACCTGATGGAAGAAGGAAAGAAGAAAAATATAGCATATGACTTCAGTTCAAATGTTGATTATTCGATAATTTTATCAGAGTGAAGACTGTACTTCTTTTATATTGAGTGGAAATCCTTAAGATTTATTCATGATTAACAGGTTTAATCAGTTTAATTATCGCATTATCAGATCTTGATCAGATTTCTATAGGATTCTTCTGATCCACCGAAGTTTTTGTACTGAAGACTCGGGATTACACTAATAAATAACCTCACACATCTCACACACGGCAGTTTCATACTCAACTGGGCAGACCCTGTACTATGGTAACCAGATTCCTGATAAACATACTTATATATTTCTAACTACATACATATCTAATCTAATATATAAAATTCACGTGTAGCGGTGTTTGTTACCAAAGTCATAGACCCTGTCCCCACTTATAATAACTTTATTATTTTTATTTAACTACCAAAATATTCACTAGAAATATTTTTTATGGCAGAACAACGTTTACCAGGTTAGCTGGTAATAGACAAATTACACCCAGACACAGAACAAATGATGTTACTCATCACACAATTATTTGTCCTGGGTGGGAATCGAACCCACAATCACAAATCTCATAATGTTAATTGCAAAAATATTGTTTTAAATTTATTTATTTTTTCATTTATTAATTGTTTTGCCAAGTCCTTTGTTATAAACTTTAAGTAAATATATTTATATATTTTACTACATTCACACAACGCCATCTAGTCCCAAACTAAGCAGAGCTTGTACTATGGGTATTAGACAACCGATTTAAATACATATGTACTTTTTTTTGTAAATACATACATATTTTACATAGAAACACCCAGACCAAATCAAACATTAAATGCACACAAATGTCTGACTTGAGCGGGAATCGAACCCGCGACCTTTGGAATAGCAGTCCGTTACACAAACCACTATGCCATCCAGTCGTCTTCGAGGATATTCTTTGATACCATTTTTATTATTAAAGTATGTAAAACTTTAAAGATAAAAAAAGTGTATATGTAGGTATTTATATTAGTTAACTAGTAGCCATAGTACAAGCTCTGCTCAGTTTGGGATTAGATGGCGTTGTGTGAATGTAGTAAAATATATTATATTCTATATTATTATTATTAAGACATACTTATGAACAGATCTTATCGTACTTATCGGTACTTGCATTATAAATTATAATCTGCCCTTGACATTCCATTTCAAAATGAAAGTAGGTTCGCATTATATCAAAAAGATTTCATAATAGATTGCGACAGAACATTTTAAGGTCATTAATTATAGATTAATTTCGATAAACGACTGTTTAATAAAGAGATCTCACATCTCGGATCTCCGGCTCCTAGGGGACGCAGGAGCCATGAACTACCTGGACGGCTGGCATCAGGCGCCCTACCCTTAAACAGAGGACCTAGTATAAGTTTATTTCACATCTATTAGATCATGACGGTGACGGTGTCGTGATGTGATGCGGACACCACTGTGAAATAAACTCGCACTGGGTCCCTGGAGTTCAAATTATTGGAGTACGAATTAGACTTACCGGAAACAGTGGCGAATCCCGAAGCCATGATGACAAAGAGCTCAGATTGTGTCAGTAATGCGATGTATGGTTTGACCAGTAAAATGGATTCGGTCTAAAACAAGAGACGAAATCATCAATAGAAGTATATTTTCCTATCGTTTAGGATGAAATAGGAAAAGAAAGAAAATACGCTTTGTTTAATCTAAAAAAAATATTAATGGATGACAATATGTGGGTGTTGTAACATCACTACAATAGTTTAATAGATTAATATGTCACGTCACTAAGATGCATTGCACTATGAACATACTTTAGTATATATTCATTGTAGACATAGAAATTATCACTAAAAAATTAATAGAAATAATTAATTATAATTATTAATTTTAGTCACAGTGATTTCACATGGTATTGTGATTTTGTCACAGACAAAGATAAATGCCATTTTTTATTAGACGGTTCGCGAGTCTTGTGCTAGCGTAATAATAATAATTAAGTCGCAGTGGTTTTGTTAATCAGTCGCAGATGTGATAATAAGATTTAAAAATCATATGATTTATCTAATTTGATTGTGATTTTATTCAATCCCTAATTCATTGTTTTGCTGTCATCACCGTAAGGTTGATACCTCTCTGTAATGTGCTGATTACATATAATACTAGTCAAATCAAGAAATCGTTTTAATTACAATAATTATATACCACCTGGCGGCGTATCAAAATATAACTATGGGAGAGCCATGCTTCGACCCAAATGAACCAGGCTCGGCCGGAGTGATACCACGGCTTCACAGAGTCGTGACTTGGACTTCGAGCCTAAACATGTTCCTCACCATGCCCAAAAACACATTTCCAACGGCAATGACACTCTCGCAGACAGTGGTTCCAGTAGCTGATCTCAATAGCATCCCCAGTTTTGTACAGAACCATTGCAGCGCTCCATAAAAGAACAGCACTTCCACTAACATACTGAAGAAGAAGATCACTGGAAGAGTCTGGAACAAAGAAGAAAGAAATTTTAGTTTGAAAAGGTGAAACACAAAAACACATTTTTGAAAAGCGAGATTTCGTTTTGACTAGTAACAAACCCAAGAATCCAAGTTCGAAATATGAACGAATAAATAATATTAATAATTAATATTAAAATTAATATTTTATTTTATTTTATTTTATTTCCATACAAAAAATATATGACGACACAAAGATAATGAATATAAAACAAACTTACACATACTATACATGCATACTAATACGAAAAATATTAAAGAAAGACATTCACACCACCTTGTCATTTACAAAAAAACAAGAATCACAAAAAATCAAGCTACGTAACTCTAACTACCTAGTAACACGTCCACCCAGAACTAACTACGGTAAAAAAAAGCATAGAATACGAAGGGGTTAAAATGTACAACGCGCTGCCACTTTTAATAAAAGAATCTACTACCATGACTATTTAAAAAAAAGGCTCAAATCATATATCTTTGACAAAACATAAATTAAGTAATAATAATAATAATTAAAAAATCCTATACATACATACTTATAAACACTAAATAAAAATAAATACTACGTGATGTATTTGGTTAATTTCTAAAGATATAAACGAAAACTCAATATATTTTATAAGTCGTGCGTGCCACATCCAGTAGCGGTGTAGTTGCAACGTCCGTGTACTGTCGACAACACATTCGAGCGTTCGTTAGAACTAGTTTGCAGTATACCCACTTTGTAGCTTTTATTTATCACCTTTATTGTTGCGTACTTTTGTTGTTTACCTTTAAGCTATTAATAATTAAGTTTGTTTCTGTACACGATTTTAAGTCTATCTTGTGAATATTGTTTCTCAGTAAGTGAATTATTGTAATTCTTATGAGAAATAAAGATCTTAAATCAGAATATAAAAAAAAAATATAAATAATAATTTTCATGAATATATTTACATAGAAAAACGACGTTAACGAGCGTATCTCGCCAACAAGCTGTGTAGCTTGGCGAGGAACTTAATTATGTAAATATTTATTTTTTGATGAATAAATGGCTTAAAAAAAACTTCTGCCAAACTGTACAACAGTTTGTTGAAATTTGGTACTAATTGCATTCCAATTTATGCACGAATTTAGCTTTAATGATGTTTCAAAAATCAGAGGCAATTTCACTCCTAAAGGGAACGTACCCATAACGTACGACTCGTGACACATTATTAATTTTTACCCCTTCCGGATCGGTGATTACACTTAGTTAAGCTAAGAACCCCCGACCCTTCTAGTTTAGTAATTCATAAATGAGGTTTTAAATAATTTCATGGAAACAGGAGGTTGAAAAGACAACGTGCAGTATTATTATGCTGTTGACTACTTGACAAAAACTTATCCTGCCCTGCCTCTAGATGATGCTGGCGTTTTATTGGGATTTATGCTGTACCTGGTGATAGTCAAACTCACTAGCTTTAGTGACCATAGGCTAAGTTTATTATATTATTTCAAATTTATGTATTTCAAAAATGTAATGTTTATGTAGTGGAGTGAGTTCCTCACGATATTATAAAAATAGTAGGATAATAAAAAATATAATGTAGTACATTTCTGCACGTCATTTGATTTTATTATTAGAAAATAGACTGAATAATAACAATAGTCCGTGTGATGATTAAGTATACAGAGTATCACCACCCCTATTGATCCCGTGGGTGTCTTAAGAGCCGACTAAGGGAGCAAACTACGCAAGATAACAGCACTGCAAAGAGAAGGCAAACTTGGAACAAACCCTATACCAACCCGTCTGGCCAGCGTGGTATAGTAGGCCAAAACCTCCTTTCTGAGGAGAGGCTTATGCCCAGCAGTGGAATATTGAAGACTGTTGATGATGAATAGCATTCAAAACGACATCTTGAAGCTCAATTCATTTGGAAGTGTTCAAGTTGTGATTGCAGTTTAATATCTCGCAAATATGTACTTACACTGAATGCAAAAACTCCTTCGGTTCTCACTAGAAGTTCACCAAAGGCAAACGCTGCGCCGTCCACTCCGTAAGACAGGAACGTAGCCACCTGATGGAAAGCAATTCATGATTAAAATTCCTGACACTGGAGTACGAATATTATGAAGGATATTCCAATAAATTGGGACCGATGAATTACAGACGTGATTTTAATGAACTAATAAATTTATTGATTATTCTAAAGCTTGTCCTGATCATCTTCTAGCTCTAGCACTGACTGCACGGAGGGCATAGTGGTTTAAGCGGTCGCCACGCTGCTTACTACTACGCTAAGTGTTGTGGGTCCGATCACCACATGGGACGACACTTTATGTGATCCACAAATTGTTGTTCTGAGTCTGGGTGTTCTTTGTGTCCGTTTCATGTATGTTTGAAAAGTCCCCCGCGACTCAGGTTATTATACCTAGGTTAGGACTCAGGGTATATTCCTACTGCAGGAGTTGGCTTTTTGAAGAATTTTTAAAGAAAAAACTTTTCACAAAATTAATAATACTGGTTACAAAACACTGGGTAACCTTTTGTTTTGTTGACGGGTGGATAATTCCTTCGCATCTCCTGCTCCTCGGGGACTCAGGAGCCAGGAGTATGTTGTGATTCCACTAAAAACCACCCTGATGGCCGGCCTTAGGTGTCCTACTCTGGGAGGACCCGGACCATGTTATTTCAGGTCCGCTCCGAATTGACACCATGCCTAATCAAGCCCTATCCGAGGGGAAAACACTGGGTATCCTAAATGGTAATGCTTTTTCTGTTATTTACAGATGTGGCTGTTTACGGCAAAAAATTATCATCATCATACACTCAATCCCATATACATGAAGGCGTAAACAGAGGCGTAATAGTTTTATTTCCATTTCGATTTAAAAGTAATATAATAAAAAAATCCTACCAATAACAGTTCAAGATTCTATCTAGTAATTAAAAAGGGTGGCCGTGAGGTAAAAACGGGTGGTTGTAGATCGGCACACATGTAATATATTTTCGATAGGTTTGCCATTTTTCTAAATATTTGACAAAACAGATTATTGCTATGGTGTGTGTTGATCTATGACTTTCGAGGCGACATAAGAGACGATTTCAAATAAATAAAATGTGTAATAAAGATATTTTGACTTTGGCTTACCTTATTAGAGAAGCATTGCAAGGCCAACCTGCCAGGAGACCACCTGATGAAGATCACCCCGAACAGAAACTGAAGGAGAAGACCGACCAGGACAGTCCTCCAGTTGACGCGACCCGGATGGGCAGAGAATACGAAGCCTGAAGTTAAAAGAGATTTCATCATCATCATCATCAATAGCCTTTACTAGTCCACTGCTGGACATAGGCCTCTCCTCTCTTAATTATTCATGCATAATCAGGCAAAAGCATTTTTTTTTAATATCACGGGCCTGTTGATCATGTGATTTGTGACCCTGATTGCAAAGTCAGCGTGGGTTCGATTCCCACCAAGGACAAATAATTGTGTTATGAGCACGATCATTTCTTCTGTGTCTGGGTGTAATTTATGTATTTAACAATAAATATGAGTAAGTATGTTTATCAGCAGTCTAGTTACCATATTTTACGCCCATGGCCGTCTAATCACAAACTAGGCAAAGAATGTGCTATTGTAACCAGACTGCTGTTAAACTTTATATATTTCTGAAAACTGTTACAGATAATTTCTACATGGCACGTCACGGCACTTTCAATGGCAGATAGTTGAGACAATAAGGCTGGCTTGTTTTATTTTGGAAAAAGAATTAGGATTCAGCGTAAAATATAAAAATGTTTATTACACTATATTAAGATAATAGTTAATTTGAAAATAGGATAATATAATAATAAATAAGGATAATAGTTAATTTGAAAATAGGGGCATTGGTCCACTTATAAACTGAGCATAGAGAAACATCCATTGTACCTGATCAAGGATTAAGTGTAATTTCTGTATTTTTGACACATTTTTTGGTTTATCCGTTTAAGAGCAACGATATCCCAAAAAATAGTAGTGGCACTCCGGGAGTGCAGACAGAAGTGAAAACTTCTTTTTTTTTATTGATTTTAACAAGTTTTTTTTTGTTTTTTTTTCGATTCCAAACGTTCCGACGAGTATATACTCGTATGTTGTACACAATATCTCTCTGATATATAAAATTCTCGTGTCGCGGTGTTTGTTACCTAACTCCTTTGAAACGGCTGGACCGTTATTTATAAAATTTTGTGTGCATATCGGGTAGGTCTGAGAATCGACCAACATCTATTTTTATGATAAGGGTGACCTCTAATTTTATTTTGATTATTTCCTAGAAATAATGTATACGGCAAAACAACAAACAATTTTTTTTTTTTTTTTTTCAAATTTTACCCTTGTCATTTAGGGGTATGAAAAATAGATGTTGGCCGATTCTCAGACCTACCCGATGTGCACACAAAATTTCATGAGAATCGGTCAAGCCGTTTCGGAGGAGTACGGGAACGAACATTGTGACACGAGAATTTTATATATAAGATTATCAATGTATTTCAATACAAACTCAACTCGCGTGTAAACTATTTATACTATATATAGATACTTATATACAGAGGTGTCGGTAACGGTAACAGTGTCGTTCAATGGTTTTTTCCCATCTCAAAAAATACGTTCTTATATTTGTTGTTCAAAAATGCCCAACGCGCCTAAAGAAGTATTCACTTCAAAAATAGATAGATCGACATTGACATCAACCTTTTAGTACTTCTATTATTAAATTAGCAGTTTATAAACTGCTGAGAGATGTTCAAACATGGTTCGGACTGGATCTGGTCTCTTCTGGATGATATCTCTTTATTTATAAAGTTTGTTGATTCACCAATATTTTCCGGTTTGCCACCTGGTCGTAGGACCTCTCAACCGGAGTCCTCGTACGACTTCACATTAAAAAGCTATTATTCAGTAACGGACTATGGTCCATCGAGGCATGCCCAGTTCGTACCATGTTCGAATATCTGTAGAGCTTACCCAAGAGAAGCAGTATGAAGAGTCCCAATAAAGATATAAGTCTGTAGGGCTCATCTCTCGCATCGAAGAATAGATATAAACCGATGGCAGCCAATATTCCCAGGCTTAGACACCAGCGGAACAACCTGCAAGAAGTACATGTGTGAAATAAATTTTAACGACCTACGGTGCAGAGGTTGAGAATTCGTCAGCGATGTCAGAGGTCGCGATATCTATTTGTATTTTCCTAGATCTATAAGTAATATGTTTATAAAAAAATATACTTCTGACAATTGTTAAAGCAACAAAAACCCAAATTTTTTACTGGCTGTTAATAATTAAAAATTGGTTAATATTTCGAAAATAGTAACAAAGCATTTTGAAGCTCCAAATATTTAAGTTTTTGGATTTTTAAGCTAAAAATTTAAGGATCCACGGTTTAGTGCAATTCGAGGAAATAGCGTGAAAAAAGTCAATATTATTAATAGTTTTTTCTATGCTTCATGGGATTGGATGTTTTTATTCAGTTAAGCGATCGAATGGGCCAGATAGCCAGTTCATTCAGCTTTAAGTTTCTTTTTAGATCTATGCTACGTGTATTTGTGGCGGAGATAGCCGAAATCAGGCTTTACTTCGTTCAGTTCTAGAAAGTTCCGCGGCTTAAAGTTTTTCGTCATCATTTCATCTTGCCTGCTCATTTTAATTATTTTTAGGACCAGTACAATGTTTTAACTCCCCGTGGTGACGGATTAAGAATATTGAGTGTCTTCACTCCTGTTTATCTTGACGCAAACCCTATACCAACCCGTCTGGCCAGCGTCGTAAAACCTCCTTTCTAAGGAGAGGCATATGTCCAGTAGTGGACTATTCATTAATGTTTAAATTAAATTATTGTCAGCTGCCTGTCTGACTCCCTCCTTGATGTGGAATTCCTAGAAGGAACAAGGGAGGAAGGTAATGTGGGTTTTTAAACTCTGCATCGCCCTAAGGTCGACTGGTAGAAAATGCTTACGGCATTAAGTCCGCCTGTGTCACATTTGTGCATAAAGTATAAATAAATAAATAAATAACGTAGTCTGAGATGGAATTAGGAGCTGCTATAGTGGCTCGGAAGAGTCCTGTGAATAGAGATTGTCACTATAAAAGAGAGATCATCTATTCGTCTTCATATTACACCAAGTAATTATTATCTTAACTGTGGTATTATTTGTTGCCCTTCTCAAAGGCTGGCGGTATTGCCATCTTGAAGATTAGCCTTCAAGCCACAAGAACCGTCTATCACTCGCTTAAAGGAACTGGATATCAGTATTTACAGCATTTGAAATAAACGGGTGTGCATGTTCCTTAGACACAGTTCCTTATAGTTAAACTAATCAACTTTTATGGTAGTAATGGTATCTGGTCTCTACTCCTTCTTTTCTTCTTCTGGTCACTTTATATTTCTATTTATTGTTTATATTTTTACGAGTAAGACCAACTTATGAACTTATTAATTAAATGCGGGTAGGTGACAATCAAAAGTTGTCAAACCTAAACAAGACACAAAATTTTGTTGAAATGGGCCGCCATGCCATAGAAACTAACGTAACGTTAATTACACCTCGGTTCGATAGATATCGTTAGTCGTAACTTTTTCAAAAAGTGTTGTTTTCATAGATATAAGTAAGAGAAAAGGGCATTTTTATTTAAAATACCTTCCGAAGAGGATCTGGCAAACGCACTTAACAAAAAAATACAACACATAGTATTGAACTATCGTGTTTAAATAAATTTTAACCCAGTTTTAAGCGACCTCAAATTAAGATACTTAACGTAGCAAATCAATAATGAAACTGCGTGTTCTCGTGACTTATTGAGAGTTTTAATTGTCCACTATCATCAAATTAATGACTACAGTTTTTTTGTCGTAGCCGTAATCATTCGTTCAATGATTCCGCAGCAGTTCAATTTAGTTAACACTAATTCATGATCAGTTTTTTTCATTTTAGCTTTGAGCTGTAGTTTAATCTACGATATATTTTTATTGCTATTACTCTGCGTATACGTCATTGCGTAATCATATACAACCTTATTCGATGTTTTTCAAATAACGAATGTTGAAATTTTTCCAAGTTGAAATTTTTTCTATGGCATGTGGGGCAAACGAGCAAACTTCCGATAGTGATTATTGCTGCCCACAGCGCCACAAACGCCCCCCCCCCCCCCCCACTTCTCGTTTTTCCGCAGAGTTTTTTGTTTTCACTTGGTATCACTTATTCCGAGTCGGTGTTTCAGAGTTAGGAGCTCCCTCTTTCTAACTCTTAAGGCACTGAAATTGCGGCAACGAAGGGCGGGGTAGGAGCGAGGGGGGTTAAAGCCTTCAGAAATGACGGCAACGCACTTGTGACTCTAGAGTTGCAGTTGTACATGGGTAGTCACTTATTTATTTATTTATTTTTAACTTTTTGCACAAGTACATGCATCGGCGGACTTAATGCCTAAGGCATTCTCATCACTCTCTCATCTTATCATCAGGTGACCCGTCTGCTCGTTTCCCATACCATAAAAATCTGTCAAGCACATGTATGTGACACTTCTACTGTACCAATGGTGGGGAAATAAAGAGTTCTATATCTATGACTACTTACGCAGAACTCCACACATGTCCGCAGACGGCTTCAACCTTCGACCAAACGGTATTTTCAAACCATTTCCCTATTAATTTCTTCACCACCATGAAGTATACGACGAAGAAGTATATTATACTCAGAACCGTGATAAGACTTCCGAAGCCATAGCAGAGTTCTAACGGTTTATTAACTGAAAAAAAATCTTTGGAAAATTATTATTGATATCAATGCACCTATGTCCTAATATTTGTATTCGTAATAGAAACTATTCTTCTTTAAAAGACAATTCAAGCACAAAGAATATAATTATCCTGTACGGGGACTTTACATACATTCATAAAACGTACACAAAGAACACCCAGACTCAGAACAACAATTTGTGAATCACACAAAGTGTTGTCCCATGTGGGGATCGAACCTACAACAATCAGGGTAGTAGGAAGCGAGGATATGAACGCTGCAGTCAGAATTCTTCAATTCTAAATTTATTAGGCGGGGGGGGGGGGGGGGGGATTTTTTCTCAAATTGGCATGTGACCGAACGGGAAGTATACCCTCTCACATAAACAAATAATTTCACATATACATACATGGCAGTGTTGTCATTTCATTTATTCTTTATTGTACACACTAAACACATACATATAAATTTATGTAGGCTACAAGGAAATGTTATACTCGTATACAAAGGCGAGCTTAACTCAAAACTGAGTTTTTTGCCAGCAAAGCAGAGAAACGTAAGGGCACAGTCATGCGTACGTGGGAATCAGTCGAAAAAACTTTATAAATCAAACCAATAACGACATTAATTTGTAAAGTTGTTTTGAGGAAATAACTAAAAAATGCCACCAAATTGACCTCCTCTTTTTTTTAAAGTCATGCGTAGAAGTCATTTAAAAAATAATGCTTCAAATAAATAAAATTGAAGTGTCTGTTTGTAATGTCAAAATAATAGGGTTATTCATACTCACACGGTTATTTGCACGATACCTATTTCTAAAAACTAGTTTAAATGTTTTTTGTCTGTCTGTCTGTTTATGTCCGGTAATCTTCAAAACGGCTGGACCTATTTTGATAATATTTTACTACCAGGTAGCTAGGCTATTTTTTCACTCGGAAAAACCCTACAAAAAATCTAGTTCCGGGAATGGAACCCGAGGACTCATGGACTGCAGTCGCGTACCATACTACACAATTCCACGCCAACGTTAACTACACAAAGTGAGTTGATCACGTCAACGGCTTTTTTCGACAGCCTCCAAAAAGAACGATTCAAATAGATTGCTTTTTGATGTATACTTTACGTAATATTCTCAACATTTGTATTTTTTTTTTTTGTTTTGTTTTTTAAATTAAGTATAGGTTAGATTTATCCGTGTGGTGACGGATTAAGAATACAGAGTGTCACCACCCCTATTCATTCCGTGGGTGTCGTAAGAGGCGACTAAGGGAGCGAAATACGCAGGACAACAGCACTGCAGAGAGAAGGAAAACTTGACACAAACCCTATACCAACCCGTCTGGCCAGCGTGGTATAGTAGGCCAAAACCTCCTTTCTAAGGAGAGGCTTATGTCCAGCAGTGGACTGTTAAAGGCTGTTGATGATTGATGAGGTTAGATTTAAAGACAATGGTCTAACTCACGGGGGAATAGAGGATGATGTAATACAACTAACTCAATCAAAATATAGGCGCTTTAAGTAAATTAATTAGCTAATCTACATTTCAGAAATGTCTGAACTGTAAAATGTTAAATTAATTATTGCCCTACGTATTTCATTATTGTCGTCCATTGTTAATATAATCTTGTAGGTACTTGTAATGGATTTTGTGTAAAAGCTAATATAATTTATTTTAATTTTTTTTTTTTTTTCTTTTTAATTTTATTGTTTTAATAAGTTATTTTAATTTATTTATTTCTTTTAATAATTTATTATAATAAAAAGAAATAAATCATTTCCTCAAAAAACGTAATATATTTTCAACTACCGATATTTATACCGATGCCAATGGCTACTCGATGGCATCTCAATAGCGTGTCAGGGGTATGACACTGGCTTGGCGTAAACATAAAATAGCAGAATTGAGGCCCAGGTGAACAGTCTTCTCGTTTGCCTACACTTTAAAAAAGGAACTTCCCCATCTCTAACAAGTCAATTTCGGACAAAAGTTTTCAAGACTCAACGCCATGTATTTTACAAAAATTAATTTAAAAAGTCATCAATCCGACTTACCATAACTTAAATAATAATATAGACACGCAAAAAAATATCCTATAACTAGTCCATTCAGCATAAATAGCGTGATAGTCTTCATAACAGACTTGTTCTTCTTGAAAAAGCTATCGGTAGAACTGCCAACGCTGGTCAGGGTCGTCTCCAGCCACCCAGAAGGCTGGTACTCGAGAATATCGTGGTTTACCTAAAAAAATAAAGTATTATTTATAATTAAACACTGATTTATTTTATGTGGTTCCGTTCGTTTGAGAGTCCTGTTCCTTAAAAGGAACCATTATAAGCGCACTTAACCTCCTTTTTAAGGAGAGGCCTGTGTCCAGCAGTGGACTGTTATAGGCTGGTGATGATAAGAGCACTGCTATAAAAGTGTTGAGGTTCTAAATAAAAAAGGGTAGTAGGATATACGAAATACGAAACGAAAGTTCAATAAGAAAGTTTTATTTTTTTGCTTAAATCGATGCCTACTTTAATATACATACTATCCATGCCAATATAATATATGCGAAAGTGTGTCTGTCTGTTACCTCTTTACGCTTAAATTACTGCACCGATTTAGATTAAATTTGGAATAGAGGTAGTTTGAGTCTTAAGAAAGGACATAGGATAGTTTTTATCCCAGAAATCATTCTTGAAAGCGGTGAAAAGGGGGGTGGAAGTTTGTTTGGGGAATTAATAACCCCTGAACTGATTTTACTGATATGAAGATAGTTTGATTCTTGAGGAAGGACATAGGCTTTTTATCGCGATAATGCGACGCAAAAGAAATTAAGTTATTTATTAGTTTGAATTTCCTTTAAGCCATTGGATTTAATTTTTAAGTAATAAAAAATATAAAAAATACAGTTACCTGCCCGTTTTTCTCGGATTTTTGGACATCACCCATTTCAACTTCACCCTGAGTTGGAATCTGCACAAGAAAAGTAAATGTTACAACGTAATTTATACATTGACTAGCTTCGCCCGCGTGAATGAACCGTGATCCTTTTTTTCGCCCAGTTTATATAGAATAAGATTTTTTGATAAAAAAATCCGATCCAATTTTCCCAATTTTCATATACCCATTGTCACTCACAATCAAAAAGAATCTAACAGCACTTCAAGCACCAAAATATATCAAGCTGTACATCAAAAGAAACCATTATATATATTTTTTGTGTTTATTCATTTTAATTTTACTTAAAACAATTATTTTTAAATTTTTATTTGCTTTTAACACAACTGGTACTCACTAAAAATGTTTTTAATTAAATAATACGCATTAACTATTGTTAATATCAACTGCTTTTCTGACTGACTGACTGAATACTAGTGACATAATCGAGTTGGTCTCACATCTCATTTATTTTTCTCATCAAACAATGATATTGATTATTTATTTTTTATAACAATAATAAGTAAACAATGCCTCAATGTCAATAATAAACAAAACGTAACATTGTTGTTAAATATTATATTATATAATTGTGGGAGAGTCACGCATTGGCAACTATGGGCAAGCTCTACCGGAGTTATTCATTTATTTAAAACTCAATGCACATGTTGTACAAAGGCGGACTTAATGCCATGGGGCATTCTCTCCCAGTCAACCTTCATGGTGATGTAGAAATATGATGCGGTAGGTGCAAAAATGAAATATTAAATTTGACATAGTTGAAGACCAGAAGCAGACACAATACATACACAAAATGTAAACACACATACATAAATAAACATACATAAATTTGATAGAATATAAAAATACTCAGTCAGTTTTGTTTGTTATGCAATTATATTGTTGCATTTCACCGAGTGCGGAAGATTACGGACGAAGATTAGGACAAACGTTAAAAATACATATTTAAATAACATACTCGTATATATGCGTAATATGAGCTAGTATATTCGTCTAAACGTAAGCAGACTATCCTGTGAAGTAGCAGAATTATAAAAGTTTAAAACTCTACACAATGACAATTTAAGTTATGGGTACTGTAAATCAAGTACTTAAGACATTCAAAACCGTCGAAATTTGACCACTACATAATTCTAAATCTGTAATTTATTCTAATTTATATCTTGCAGTAATGTTTGTAAAATGAATTTTCATTTATTTTTATCTAGACTTGAAACATCCGTAAAATAGATATTATCCGTATGGTGACGGATTAAGAATACGTAATGTCGCCACCGACCAATTTTCAGAAATGGGATTTGAACCCACGCCCTCAGACAGGTCCCTCGCACTCACGTTTAGTAAGCAAGGAAACCTTGAGTCTGGCGCCTTAGACCGCTCGGCCATCCGTAAAATAGAAATTATCCGTGTGGTGACGGATTAAGAATACGGAATGTCGCCACCGACCAACGAAGCAATTCTCGAGGAAAACTATTATAAATACTCGAGGAGAACGGAATGCCAATTCTCGTAATAAAATTTCCATCAAAATTCAGTTCCTATCGACACTCGATCTCGCAAATGTCATAACAGGTATTCTCGTACTAAAATATGAAACATCAAACGTTGACTGTAATGTGATTATATCGAATTGTAATCGAAAGTTGAATCGGTAATCTGCTAGTCTTAGTAATACTTTAATATTTTACTACGAAAATACCGTTTATGATATTTGTGAGATCGAGAGGCGATCGGTATTGACTTTTGACCGAACTTTTATTACGAGAATTGGTCTTCAGAGTGCACCTGAGAGAAGGGAGAGTTTTAGAGGTTTAGAGGGAGAAGCGAGTTTCCTCATATCATTAGGTACTTAATATGTTTACAGCCATGACGTGATAATTTACTGAACGTGTGAAAACAAATGATTTCACACGTCCGGTTGTCATTTCAAATGTTAAGTTGTCGTGACTATGCAGCTAATAAGAATATAAACCATAAATATATCATAACATAAAATAAATAAATATTGTGACATACTGACATATACTTAACCATAAGATTTACACGATGATTTGAAGTTCAAGAGAGCCATGTTTCGGCCATTCCGAGAAGGTGAAGGGGGGGGTTCTATCCACTAGGTGACCCGTCTGCTCGTTTGCACCCATAGACCATAAAAAAGGCCTTAACTATTTAACAGTAAAATAGATAATTTAAACGAAATTCACAAGAGTAGCGTTGAATGTTATTTTTTATAATATGAACCTGATATAAGACAGGCCCGTCGGTCTGGTGATCCGGGGATCGGGGTTTCGATTCCTGCCCGGGACGAGTAGTTGTCTTTGGTGTGTGCTTGGAAGTATATGAGTGTTTGTCGGTCGATTGCTTTGATGCGGGCGGAATGAGTGAGGTTGTTAACATTTTTTTTTCAAAGAGCAGGAAAACTTGACACAAACCCTTTTTTTTTTTTTTTTATTTTACGTGTGGAAATCCCCTCGGACCGTCACCCCACCGGGGTTTTGCGGCGGGGTGGTGTGTCGGACTCAGACCGACTAAAACCACACGGTGTGCCACTCTGCGCCTGTAATAGGAGGGATTCGGGGACAGCTGTTATTAAGACATCCGGACCCCTCCTAGCGCCGGCCCGCTCCTGTTGCGGGCTCCGTCTCAAAATTTTCCTCTCTTTAGGCGACGTCCGGCACACGCGGACGCCGCCCCCTCGCGGCTGGCCAAACTAATGCGGGTGGAGGGGAAACCCACCCCGTCCACCCGCGGCCACACTCAGGGCGGCATGAGGCGCAGGTGAGCGCGCCTCCGCCGCCCGGTTCGCCGGCGGCGGATCGGGTCCGAGAAACCCTATCCCAACCCGTCTGGCCAGCGTGGTATAGGAGGCCAAACCTACTTTCTAAGTAGAAGCCTATGTCTAGCAGTGGACTACTAAAGGCTGTGAAGATGGGGGGCGATTGACGATTTACCTGATGGTAAGTACACCTGCACCTTCAGAGACACAAATGCATTGCTGCCATTTGTATGCTTTGAGCGCCCCCTCCTCAGAGTCTGTGGGTGGAGAGTTCAGCATCCAATAACTTCACTCACTCCAATAACACACACCGGTTTTCTGTGAGCCTTCGAGCACTTCGAGTCCGGATGTCTTAATAACAGCAGTTCCCGGATCCCTCATTTTAGAGGCGCATAGTAGCACACCGTGTGGTTGTAGTCGGTCCGATTCCGACACACTACCCCGCTGCAAACCCTGGTAGACGGCCCGAGGGGATTCCCATACGTAAAAAAAAATGGCGTGAGGGGTCTATGGACCCCTCGTTAGAACCAAGGTCCTTCCGCTTTTAGTAGACGTTTACTATAGTGTCGGAAAAAGTCTTGTTTTTATTTGGTCAATTCCGCGAAAAGGACTTCGTTCCAAAAACAAAACGAAGTGTTTTGTTCTTTGGAACGCATTGGCGTGGCTAAGTATTGCCACGAATTGCACGCATTGGCGTGGCTAAGTATTGCCAATTTTGGTTCACAGCCTTTTACCTGGTCCTTTTTCTCTACATCTTCAACTACTATCGACCATATCAATACTTGTTCAGCCTTCAAATAATAGTTAAAACTAAGTACTCACTACTAAAACGGCTCCATTGTTCTATGAACTACAATTGTTAGTGTAATATTTCTTAAATTGATCGTTAGAACGTAACTTGCAGTCGTAAAATTATAACTTAGGGTACCTTGGGCAAGAGAAAAACGATTCTGAAAATATGTCACCAGGCAGGTTTAATTTTAGCACAGAACTCGACTCAATGGTAGGATAAACAATATTACGGCTTAGGAAAGAATTCCCCTAGCTTATTTTGCTATCTGGTTAAATGCGCCACAATTCAGTGGTTGCAATGGAGTGGTCAGGGAAGAACTTTTAGTAGGGAGATTAACTTTGAAACATTACCAACAGTACGTAACTGATGGTTTTCAATACCTACTGTCGTGTAATACATGTAATACATACTAATAATACTACTGTCGGTCCGTTTGGTGACGGATTAAGAATACGGCGTGTCACCACCCCTATTTATCCCATGGGCGTCACAAGAGCCTACTAAGGGAGCAAACTATGCAGGACAACAGCACTGCAAAGAGAAGGAAAATTTGACACAAACTCTATTACCAACCCGTCTGACCAGCGTGGTATAGTAGGCCAATTTCAACCTCCTTTCTAAGGAAAGGCCTATGTCTAGCAGCGGACTGTTATAGGCTGTTGATGACGATACTATTTTTGATCGGATATCTGAGGACATGATCATCGTGATCAAACTATCTGTTGTAAATGACAGAAACTGTATTCTGCGCAACATTATATTTCACCATTTGCACTTACTTTTACTACAGTTACATTTTACACACATATTTTTACACCAAACTATACTAATATTGTAAAGCTGAAGAGTTTGTTTGTTTGTTTGTTTGAACGCGCTAATCTCAGGAACTACTGGTCCGATTTGAAAAATTCTTTCAGTGTTAGATAGCCCATTTATCGAGGAAGGTTATAGGCTATATATCATTACGCTAAGACCAATAGGAGCGGAGCACCAATGAAGAATGTTTCAAAAACGGAGAAAATTTATTACTATTGAGAGACGCAGACGAAGTTGCGCGGGTCAGCTAGTAACCAATAAAACACCAATCAAAACCAATCGTTACAACCGTTACATCGTCCGTGAAAGCGGTGAATCAATAGAGAGCTGATTTGCACGATTAAAACTTTTATTAGGTAGGTAAAATTTCAAAAAAACGTATTATATATTACTTATTGGCTGGATAATATAAAGTTTCTAATATATTTATGTAAAAAAAAAATATGTTGGAGATATTAATACTAAACTAAATACCAAACTAACTACTAAATAACAAAACTATTGCTAGTAATCTTGTGTTGCAATTGATTTACGTGACACTCCTAAACGGGCGTACCGGTTAGCAAACGAAGCCTCCGGGTGGGACTCCGCTCTCCTTCACTCATACCGAGCTCCAACGTTGCTCCTCTAAGTAGCTGGGTTGACTCACTATTAGTATTTATTACAGACTAGCTGAGACCCGCGGTGTTACCCGCGTTTGTTGTTATAACCGCGGGCAACGCCGCGGGGCGAAGCTAGTCTAAAAAAGGTAGCCTAAGTTACTCCTTATGTCATCAGCTATCTGCCAGTGAAAGTCCCGTCGAAATCGGTCCAGCCGTTCCAGAGATTACCCGGAACAGACAGACAGATAGACAGACAGACAAAAATTGTAAAAAATGTTATTTTGGCATATGTACCGTGTAAACATACAAATGCATTTAGTAAAAAGCGGTTATTTTAATATTACAAACAGACACTCCAATTTTATTTATTTGTATAGATATGCCTTTACTATGAAAACTACTACATAATCACTCGCCATTAGCCATTTAATAAGTAATATGATAAACTAAAAATATCTAGTGAAACTCACCGTACTGTTGGCCATTTTCGTTTCTTGTGCTTGATTATCCATTCGTAATTAATACAAAGTTGACTAGAAAACTTATTTTTACACTGTGCGCTGAGCTCTTATTTCATCTTCCCATTTATAACAAAATCATTCCTATGCATGGATCTGCAGAACAGCATTTTATCTGAAACAAATGAAAATAATAATAATAATAATTTCACACATTTCACACACGGCCGTCTGATCCCAAACTAGGCAGAAAAAAAAAATGAAAATGAAACTCAATTAAAACAGTCAAGTCACTCTATAAACTATTCAGTCAATTAAAAACTTCGTGAGGAGTCTATGGGTCCCCAGTCGCAAAGAAGTGTCGGAAAAAAGTCTTGTTACACAATCAGATCAAATCATTCAGTCTCGTTCCATCCGCTCAGAGCGTGTAACGCGCGATAGGGAACTTCGTGCCAAAAAAGACCGCAATATGTGTAACAAGACTTTTTGCAGACACTATAGCAAACGTCTACCAAAAAGCGACAGGAGCTTCGTTCCGAACGGGATTCCATACAACCCTCACGCCATTGTTTATTATTAGCATTGCTTTTTTTAATAATAATCTGAAAAAAATTATTAGAAAAATAAAATAATGTGTATTTGTTCTTAATAATAATTAATTAGGTTAAATTTCGATCGATTGATCGTTAGATCCATGTTTTATTAAAACTATGAAGTCATAAGCTCACAAGCGGCTCTTCACTCTCCTAGAAACTACTGGGTCAGCAAGTTTTATTGCTTCAAGCCTCACTTAAAAATCTTTATAAGGCTATGATTTTGGTATATATTTATGTAAAGATAGATAGATAAATACTTTATTTGTACACCAGGGTTTTACAGACATTATAAAGTAATTAAGAACAGATGTAATGTACAAAGGGCGGCCTTATCGCTTAGTGCAATTTCTTCCAGGCAACCTTTGTATAGACTGGATTCATTTTGAACTGGTGATAGGTATACAGAAATTAGAGAAATAAATAAGGTCTTAACCTATGAAATATTTATCATCTATATATCCTGCTAATATATACATATACATGCTAATGCATCGTAATGCTAAAGCTATGCATAAATATAAAAAAAATTATAACCTTTACTTTATACTAGATAACTTTTGAAATTCAAATCACAAATAATTTGACTTAATGTACATATATGAATACTTTATTTTTACAAGGAGCTGTTTGACGTAATATTTTATATTTTTCAAGAATATAGACATCCATAGTCCGTGTGGTGACAGATTAAGAATACAAATTGTCACCACCCCAATTCATCCCGTGGGTGTCGTAAGAGCCGACTAAGGGAGCAAACTAAGCAGGACAACAGCACTGCAAAGAGAAGGAAAACTTGAAACAAACCCTATACCAACCCGTCTGGCCAGCGTGGTATAGTAGGCCAAAACCTCCTTTCTAAGGAGAGGCCTATGTCCAGCAGTGGACTAGTATAGGCTGTTGATGTGATAGACATCCATATGTCGGAATAATCCAGACGAATCCTGACACTCTTACAACTCAAAATGGCAAGACGTCTATTCTGACTACAGTAATGTTATCTACAGATCTTGTGTACGTGACTTTATAAGAACAACCTTAATATATCTGCACACAATATTAAAGATACGGATAAAAAAATGATAAAAATTATATATTGTGACAAGGTTGCACCTTGAGCTTCACAAAAGCCTCTGCGTACATTATTATTTAGATTGCATTGTTTTATGACACGTTTTTTCATATTTACGTACATTTTATTACCCAATAGGATAGTCAGAGACGATTTAAACGATAAAATCTGAAACCATATTTAGAAATGTGTTTTCTTGCCCAATTGATTGTAAAAAATCATGTGTTTTTAAATAAACACGCTTATTTGTTTCTAAATACAATATTATAGATAATGTACACCCAGAACAAATGAAATGATCGTGCTCATCATCAAATATTTGTCCTGGGTGGGAATTGAATCCACGATCTCTGGCTAAGCAATCAAGATCGCTAACCATTAGACGAAGAGACGTGTTCTCATTCGTTTTTATGTAAAATAAAAATATAATAAATATTTTTCGGACTTTTTTTTAAAAGCATAAGTAATTCTGTTTTTTATTTAATGAAAAGAAATTAAATATATGAGTTGTAAATTATTTGAACTGCGTAGAGATTTGATTTTTTATTTGCAGGAATAGCGTCTCTCCCCCTCCTGTGTGGGAACACAGGAGGGGGAGAAACGCTATTCTGAGACGGTCTTCTACACGCCGGCTACTGGAACCCGAGACGGCGTGCGGTTTTGGTCGGTTCGTGTCCGATATAATCACCCCACCGGCGGGTGATATAAGAGGGGATTCCCGCACAGACAAAAAAAAAATAAGTACATGTTTTAGAGATTTCTGTACAAAAAATATATTTGTAGAAGCGGAGGGGTTATCGTTGATCGTGATAATTAAAAGAAATTTAAAAAAATATCTCAAATTTAAAGAATATGCCGCCATTACTGCATCGTTTTTATTATGTATATTCAAAAATGGAATGTCAACGTTCGGCCAGGCTCAAACAATAGAGTAAGCCAGTACATGTACATAGGTATAGATGCATTTAATCTATAATGGCGCACCGTTATATTAAAAATGTTTTATTTACTATATACTAGATTACGGTTTTTTATCCATTTGGAAAAAATAACAGATTTGGAACGCATATTGGCAAAAGTTATTACACAGGTTTCCTAAGTTGTGTAATATTTTCTTAAGTATCGTTTCTCGGCAGATTCTTCGTGATGTACCAAAAAAAGTCGACTAAATCTATTATTATAAAACAAAGTACACTTTTCTAAACTTACTTTTTAAAATGACTTAAGCTCTTCAATAATAAAAACAAGAAATTTTTAAATGGCTAGTCTATTATTAGCCCCGCAATTTCACCTAAGTTTATGAGCATTTTGATGCTCCTAACTATCCTAACTACCTATACCTTCATCATCATCATCATCATCATCTACAGCCTTTAACAGTCCACTGCTGGACATAGGCCTCTCCTTAGAAAGGAGGTTACGGATACCTTCTTATAAAGCCTAAATATCTCTTTAAAAAACACTGTATTCATTAAAGGAAAACGAACTTTTCAATTTCGACTAGTAGTTTCCTAAATTGGAGCGTTGAAACAAACATACATTAAACAACAGAATCCTAACCTCTTTTTTGTATACATACCTTATGTAATAGTTACATCAGCTAATAGTTTTTGAATAAGTTTTATCCCACACAACTATATTAATTCTGACATTAGTTCCTGTTAATAGACAATGGTGCTAATTGTATTGTTCGAAAACTCTCTAAACTAAACTAAAAGTCAGTAAAAAAAAAACTGTCCTGTCAAATATTACGTTTTCAGAATGGGAAACGTTGTTTGAGAGAACTAAACTAATTTTAAGTGATTTTTAGTTGAGTTTAGAGAATTTTCGAACAAGAGAATTAGCACCAATAGCCATTTAAAGATCTCTCTGTAGGTTACGCCAAATTAGTATAACAAATTAAAGGCTATTTTATTAATTCTAAGCCATGATTCACCACTAGATAAATACAATCTAAGACTAGAAACTAGGTTGTTACTCACAAGATAACTTTATTGCAGTTTTTTATCGTCCTGAATGTAAATGTTTTATTGCTCAACACTTCTCGACACACCCAAAGAAATCACAATAATAAAACCAATATGTTATGGATTGCATTATTAATAAAATTGTGGTCCGCAGTGAACAATGGTCACTATCTAATTGATATTATCTCTATCGTTACTATCATAATTTAAATAAGATAGTGAGATGTTTAGGTCTTACATGAACACATAAACTGTGTGTGAGTGTATGCAAATTACACTGGAGGGCTTTGAATCCGGGTAGAACTGTGAAGAAGTATCTTCAAGATGTAAAAATTAGCTGTATGAAGTGGCAAGCGTGCAGCCCGGATCTCGATACCAGCCAGCATGCTTGAAATATGGTGTCTTTTCTATTTTTAACCGACTTCAAAGAGAGAGGATCTTAATTCGGCTGCATGTTTTTTTTCGTTAGTTACCGTAAAATTCCGTCGTTTATGAACCGATTTACTAAATATTTTTGTACATGAAAGTATACTAAGTATACGAATCCTCCTCTAAGATTGGAAATTAGGGAATGAATTTTATGTATGTTATGTATAATTTATTGTGATGTATGCGCATTGAAGTCGATTGTACTTTTATAAAGTTGGTTATTATTTAGAATAAATTTGATTATTTATTTTGTACTTTTTTTTTGTATGAATTGAATAGTTCGGTAGTGGAACTCCCTACCGGTCACAATCAGGTGTGCACAAACACTTGCTTACTTAAAAAAAAAAAAAAAAACTAGTGAAGGATTATTACTTGGGAGATATCGATGTCCTACCAAGTCAACAAGGTTTTATACAATATATGTATTTAGTAGTATACTACTTTAATTTCCTCTTTTTATCTATTTCCTAACACACCAGCCATTATCCTATACCTCTACCCCTTTATGTTTTCTCTCCATACCACGGTTGCCTTGAAGTGAATTAGGTTGGAATCGAACTCCCTCCTATCTTAGTGCAGTCGACGTCCGAACCACTGGACTGTTAACAGCTGGTTATCCCAAGACCGTAAGAGATTGCCTCCGAGCGATAAGGCCGCCATTTGTACTTGTCTAACCTAATTTAAGTTATTTATTGTATATTTATACCTGATGTACATTAAAGCGATATATTATTATTAGAATATAACACAGAGTGAAAAATACATTTTATTTCTTCCCTTTTAAACATTATTTAGTTGTATAAAAAATACAATTTATATCACTAAGCTAGAAGTCCTAGTTTCCGAGATTGTCAAGTATGCGGTATCATTAAGGTAGTAAAATAGGTTGCCGAGATTTTCAATGTATCTTTATGGAACCCAGTTTTAATTTATATGACTCGAATTCATTGCTCTCGAGTGCATTATGTGATCTACAATGAGTAGGCTACTTAAACTGTGGAGGTCTGTTTTGCAGAAATTAGGATAAACGACAGTAGCTACGCTGGAACCCTATTTCATCATTTCGAGCATAGCAATTTTAAAAATGCTACAGAGCAAAGCTACAGTATCCTTTCAAATAAAACCAGCCGATTGAAAGCTGAACTTTTACAGGAAAGGTTCCGTACCATTGTACAAGATTAAATAAAAACGTCAAAATGTCACGATTCATATATGGTGCTTTAATTTTAGCAATTTATTTTTGGTATTTGTTCTGTTACATTACTATTAAAACACAAGATATATATTGCGAGAAACGGACAGACAGCGATATAGTGATAGGATTCGATTTCGATTTGGGTTCAAAAAAATAGAACCGACTTCAAAGCTACTCACTATTACCTAGTGAGGCACTCACGCGTAAATTCAAATAAACTGTGTTCTTTATTCCAAATTTTTCTATACATAAACCTTACGTGTAATGATTTTGCATACTCGTATATCGCTATAATATAATTCTGTTTTGGTAATTAAAATTTTTTTTCATTCTTTTCAAAAGACAAGTAATAAATTTGGCTCGTGAATAATGAAGTAGTTTGAAGACAATAAGAACAGAATAATAATAATGACGGCAGTAATCTGTGAGTGTGTTAAATCATAAATGGCGGCCGTCTATTGAATCGATGCATGTCGTATTTAGATGTATTGAGTCTTGTTTCTTTGTGATAGTGGATATAAAACAGACAATACAAATGGGTTCATTTATGAACAATATCATTACTGTATTGGCTATAACAACACAATTTTTTACATGACAAAGAGCTGTAGGTGCTATATTCAAACTTCATATAATATTTAGCTATGTTTACTTCACTATTTATATTTTAAACAGATACTTAATTAAACAATGTAAGGAGGATCATATTTAACGTAAGCAGCATGTTTGAAGTACAGGAATGCGACTCTGATATGCTAGAACTATTAATTATACGTGTGGTGCGTATTAAGAATACGGAGTGTCACCACCCCTGTTCAGGTGTAAAGAGTGTGGTAAAGAGAAGGAAACGTTGAAATAAACAACCCGTTTGGCCAGCGTGGTGTACCTAGTAGACAAGTTATTTTTTATTTTTTGTTACGTGTGGAAACCCCCTCGGGCGGGGTGACACACTGCGCCTGTAATAGGGGCGATCCGGGAACTGCCGTTATTAAGACATCCTAGGAGGGCTGGTAAGCGCGCCTCTGCCGCCCGGTTCGTCGGCGGTGAATTGGGCCAAGTGGAGATCATCCTCTTGCCTCCTTTTGCGGGATGACTTCATCGCAGAAGGATGCCACCGTGGTAAAACAACTATCACTACCGGCTATGGAGCATATGACGGCCGGTAGTGATAGTTGATAGATCTACTCCGACGACTGCAGCGGGACCCGACGCTGCGACGCCCAAGCCGCAAACTCCCAGCGTATGCTAAGCCGAGTCCTCACTGCAATTCCCTTCTAGCGACCGAGTGCAGGTACTTCCCGAAGCAGCCGTGCCCAGAAAGGACCTGCGTCAGTCGGTAGGCAAGGGTCACGTGCTGTCGCCCTGCCGATTCGACGATGACAGGCTGGAGCGCCTCCAAGACGGCAAAACCAGCACGTGGAGCACCCAGCCAGGACAACCAACGAGCCATCGTGGCTCGACGAACGGCCTCGCGCCGTTCGCCTACTTCTTCGGGCGGGGGCTGACTGAGGGCCGCTAACCACCGGAACTTAGTCGTCCGCCTATATGCTTTGGCGAGCACTTCCGCCTCCAAACCGCACGTCGAGCCCACTTCCGGCCATACTAAGAAGAGGCCTATGTCAAGAAGTGGGAAAAAGGTTGCTGATGATGAGTTTGCTATTTAAAGTTGTCTGTTCTGGCTATTCAGTCTGTGGTACGGCTTCCTACGGATATCAAAAATGTTAATCCCGCCAGATAATAGTATATGAAAAAAAATTATCATATCTGTCAATAAATAATACGACAATAACGTTATTAATTTTGATAAACTAAATTTGCTAATCATATAAATGTTTTATTGCCTCAATAATAATATATGACGGAGGACCGATGCTTGGGTTGTTAATAAATAGAGTGAAGTCAGCAAAACTGACCTCATTCTTTAGATTATCGTTGTTTTCCTTAAGAAAAGCTGAAGTAAATAACAACAACATCAGTACAAACAGTAAATACAGTTAAAGATGTATTCCAAGGTCTTACCAACAGTCGTACATAGATCCGTACAGTAGTAACTGAAGACAACAGTAAATACAGTTAAAGATGTATTCCAAGGCCTCACAAACAGTTGTACACAGACCCGTACAACCCGCCGGCTCAATCGAGTAGCGATGTGTCAGACTCGATTCCTGCTTTAGACTCGCTTATTCGAATACCAATTTATTTTGAATCGAGTACGCCGGACTCGATTCCGGCACTCGAGTCAGGAAGAATCAAATTTGTACTCGCTGACTCGATTATGTTTAGCGATTCCATGTGACTCGAATCGAGCGTACGAGTTAGGTTGACTCGCTCGTACTCGATATCTGTTTACATAAGGAATGATGTGACGCCTTTTTTTTTGTTGTTGGGGTGGAAAATCCCTTCGGATCTCCTGCTCCTCGGGGACTATGAGCCAGGAGTATGTGGTGATTCCACTAAAAACCACCCCGACGGCCAGCCTCAGGTGTCCTACTCTGGGGAGGACCCGGACCATGTTATTTCAGGTCCTCTCCGAATTGACACCATGCCTAATCAGGCCCTATCCCAGGGAAGAAGAGTTCTGGACCCGAATTTGTAGACCCAAGTTCTAGATCGAATTTCCAGACTAGAGTTCTGAACTCGAATTTTTAGACCCGAGTCTTAAACTCGAGTCCTGGACTAGAGTTAACATTCGAATACCAAGCATAGAACTCGAGTACTGGGCTCGAATCGATCCACAAAACAGCGACTCGGCACATCACTACAATCGAGTACGATCGAGTACGCGCAATGCAGCTTATTTTTTATAGGACGCATTGCTCGCGCACGTGTTAACATGTTGTTAGGTTAAGTGTTGTATGTTCTTGTTGTGTTTGGATAATACGATTCTTCAGGTTATTTCTTAACACTAACCATCAAAACTTCAATTATAATCAATTAGAATCTAATTTAAATTATTTTTATTAAGTGCGGTAGTTAGTAGTTGCTCCGATATACTTATACATTATAGCTGAACCATGCGACGCTTTGCTGTACCAAATTGCGGTTGCATTGATGAGAAATAAGTAACAGAACCGACTCGAAAAATAGATAAAAACAATCTTAGAAGCGGGTTGTACGTCGTGTTATAATTTGAGCTCAATCATTACAAAACTTTTTGAGTTTTTGAAGCGTACACAAACCAACCTTTTTTTTTTTCGTGCGGAAAGCCCCTCGGATACCACATATCGGTGGCATGTCGGACTCGAACCGACTAAAACCGCACGCCGTCTCGGGTACTAATAGCCGGGGAACCAGGTATACCCTAGAAAGGAAGTCCCTGGTGCCCCGACATACCTCGGGCCATCTACAGACGAGTAGACGACCCCCCCCCCCCCCGTGTGGGAACCCCATGTTCCCTTTGCTCCCTGGAAGCGACCGCGCTTCGAAACGCGCTCGCCGCCACCCCGGCCTGCTTCTGCTAGGGTGACAGATGAAATCATGTCTATAATGACCTCATAGACGAATGGCAACAACGCTGGAATGAATCATCCAAGGGGCGCCATCTTTACCAATTCTTTCCATCTGTTCGCGAACGGTTGTCGAGGACATGGCTTGAGGTGGATGACTGTGTCGCTCAATTTCTTACGGGTCATGGTAACTTTAAGAGCAAGCTTTATTCATTTAAATTAGTCGAGTCACCATTGTGTCAATGCTCAACACCTAACTCTCGCTATGAACAGTCTGCTCATCATATCCTCTGGGAATGTAGTCTTTGGTATAATGAACGTAATATAATGCTGAATGCCTTGCAGGTGACATCTGGGGAGGTATACAGGCCTGCGCTTATGCAGGACAGAGGTCGTTCCGCGACCTCCGGCGCCTGAGTCGCCTGCGGTACCTAGCCCGTTCCCGGGCCTGGCGGGCCGGGAGAGTTCTAAACCTCTCCCGGTCCTGGTCCGCCGTCTCCTTCGCCAGCATAACTTGCTCGCAGAAGGAGACGGCAGAGTTCCACGCACTCTCGCTCCGCACGATATATCGAGCGAGAGAACTCCCACTCCGATGGCCGCCACGAGGTCTCGCCTCTGCTCAACCCACGCCGGGCACTCTGTCAGCGTGTGGAGAGCCGTGTCCACGGTCTGGCCATCGCAGTGGTGGCACTCAGGCGTTGGCTCCTTGCGGATCAGATACAGGTGATCCCCGAAACATCCTTTCCCAGTGATCACCTGCGTCAGTCCGTATGAGAGAGTCCCGTGACGCCTCTCGAGCCAATCCTCTACACAAACCAACCTAACATTTTTAAATATATAGACTAAGATGACTTGTCATAATCCCGATTGTTTTTTTTTGCATCAACACTTAATCGTAGGATTATAACATGTAAAAATTACAGTTCAACTTTTGCCTAGTTTATTTTTATGCCACAAGCATACCATATGCATGTTAACTATTTATATACCCCTACTCTTATACTCCGTAAGTAAGTCCGTGTGGTGACGGATTAAGAATACTTAGTGTCACCACCCCTATTCATCCCATGGGTATCGTAAGAGCCGACTAAGGGAGCAATCTAAGCAGGACAACAGAACTGCAATAAGAAGGGAAACTTGACACAAACCCTATACCAATCTATTTGGCCAAACCGTCCTTTCTAAGGAGAGGCTTATGTCCAGAAGTGTACCATTAAAGGCTGATGATGATGATGACTCTCATACTTTCGCGTTGCTGTCTATTTAAGAAGCTGTATATTGTTTTCATCAATTAAGCAGGTAATTTAATTTTATCTTATATATAAAATTCTCGTGTCACAATGTTCGTTCCCGTACTCCTCCGAAACGGCTTGACCGATTCTCATGAAATTTTGTGTGCACATCGGGTAGGTCTGAGAATCGGCCAACATCTATTTTTCATACCCCTAAATGGTAAGGGTGACCCATCCCAAATTTTTTTTTAGGCAAAGCAACGTTTGCCGGGTCCGCTAGTACTTACATAAATAATATCCTATGAATCCGATGATTCAACCGAAAATCTTTTAGTACATTTATCATGAAATGTGAAAGTATGTATGAAATCCATACTAATATTATAAAGCTGAAGAGTTTGTTTGTTTGCTTGCTTGAACGCGCTAATCTAAGAAATTACTGGTCCGATTTGAAAAATTATTTCAGTGTTAGATAGCCCATTTATGGAGGAAGGCTATAGGCTATATATCATCACGCTAAGACCAATAGGAGCGGAGCACCAATGAAGAATGTTGTAAAAACGGGGAAAATTTATTCTTTTTAAAAGACGCGGACAAAGTTGCGCCAGTCAGCTAGTGATTTTATAACTATCTATAAAACTATATATTTTTGTGTGAGTGTTTGTGTATATGTGAGTAGACAGATCTATATGGGTACCATTATACATTATGTTATGTGACACACACAGCGTTATTATGTATAATTATAATAACACACCTACATTAATTAGTAATTAAATAAATAAATTATGTTACTACCATTTCTTTTTCACTTGTTTTTGCATTATAGAATAACAGAAATGTTTGTTAAGTTGTTGGTGGAAACTTTGCTTAGTATTGTTAAAATTACTTTTATGTCGTCGCTCGAGCAATGTGCCCGAGCAGTGTAAGCGTATCATTCAGGCACCCACAGGACGGGCTGGCCTAGTGTGTGGCCACCGACAATATTGTTAGTAATTACTTGAAAATAAAAAATATTTTTTATTAAAACAGTCAACACAAGGTATTACTAGTATCTGGATATAGTTTTCAACACATACGATACATTCGATCTAATTGTAATGCTCGAAAATGGGTTCATTGAACGGATTTGTAAGTCACCGAGACTTACAACATTTTACAAAAGTGTTTGATCTACAATTTAGCAGAGGTTTTGCGTAAGCGTCTTTTTTCCTTAAATCTTATCTATTTGAAAGTGAAAGAGAGGGCAAAACCACTATAAAATAACAATGCAATTAAAATATTTTATGTAAGTACTTGTTAACTGTTCTTCTACTCTGCATTTATCCTTTATTTTGCCATATATGTTTAATAAATACTAATAGTTCGTCGACTCAACTACTTAGAGGGGCAACGCTGGGGTGAGGCATTAAGGAAAGCGGAGTCCTCCTTCTGCCCGCGACGTCTGCGGTAGTACCGGCCCTCTTCGTTTGCGAACCGGTATGCCCGTTCAGGAGTGTCAAGTAAATTGGACCACTTCTGTATTTCTACCAAAATTGCACTGTTTTTTACACTAGCAACACTACTAATACTGCGCCATTTTGTAGCGCTCCTTTTTGTGCCATTTTGGTAGAAATAAGAAGGGGCCCAATTTAAGCGCCGGTTTATTGGTTACTCTCCTCTAAGTTGCACGCGTTTGGTGCAACACAAGATTACTCGCAATTTTTATTATTTTATTAACTCACATTACTACTTTTGTCTCTTTACTTTACTGAAAAGCATACGAGTATAATGAAACTCTCAATGTATTTGATGTTTAATATACATTTACATATAATTATAAATACACATTCATTTATAAATATTATTTAGCAGATATAACTATATAAATTACTTTGTGATGTAATTACTTTGTAATTAAATTGTGATGGAATACTGCAGCAACCACATGGTTGTGCAAATTCAATTTTACCAAAATCTTTGCACTGCACGGATGGCGTAGTGGATTAAGCGGTCGCCACGCCGCTTCCTACTACGCCGAGTGTTGTGGGTTCAAACCCCACATGGGACGACACTTTGCGTGATCCACAAATTGTTGTTCTGAGTCTGGGTGTTCTTTGTGTCCGTTTCATGTATGTTTGTAAAGTTCCCCGCGACACAGGATGCATTCCTAATGCGGGAGTTGTCTTTTTAAGAAAAAAAAAAAAAAAAAAAAAAAAAAAAAAAAAAAAAAAAAAAAATCTTTGCCCAATATTCCAACTGACATTACGAAACCACATAAAGTATTCTCCAATGTATAGTTTTAACCTATTATACATAATTTATTCAGCCTTATATCTAATATATAAAACGGAGTAGGAACCCGAGATACCCTCACATAGGTAAAATATAGTTAAATTAGGCGAAATACAATTTTTACCTTGCCTAATACGTTCGTGATCGTTTTGGTAACAACCCTTGCACATTTTTAGTCGAGATAGTCTTGAATGTAATTAGCGGTCTTTCAAAGGAGTTGACCTACTATAAGTATTCATTAAGCATATTATGTTACTGCACAGTATCACATAGTTCAAATTCTCATAAACCATAAATATACAACCCGCCGCGGAACCGCGGGAAGAAGCTTGTATATATATGTAAAACATCTATTCGTTTTAAGTAAAAGCTCACATTCTCATACCTTGATGCTTTGATGCTTCGGTGTCCACTTGTGCAGTATCCAATGAAGCCCAACACCTGCCACCATTGCGAGGGCCGAAGCGTGCACAGCGCTCCATAGAACACTTGCGTTGGTGGAGAAGCATGGGTGTGTGGCAAATGTGGCTCGCGAAAGGGAGGGCTCTCCTGACCTGCCAAGCTAGGCAGCGAGCCAGGCGTCTAGCACGTCTCAAACTATCTAATAAATCGTAGATTAGTAGTAGTAGTAGACGCACGAAAAAACATGACTCATGCGGCGTTACCTCGCTCTGAGGCGTTCCATTTAAGGCTTGAAGTGCAAGCGAGAGCGCGCAACGAACGACAAAGAGGCACAATCGCCTTCGGCAGCGTTTGACATCTCTCTCTCTCCTACTTGAGTGAGCGATGCGTCCGCGTGGACAGCTGCTATACAATAATACATTTACATGTTTTCGTTAAATGACGTTGTCACATTCAACTATCGTCAGTAAACCGACTTTACAGACAACCGATTTTTTTTGCTTTGTGCAATTCTTCTATATCCATACTCATTTTATAAACTAGCTTTTGCCCACAGGACCTTCCAGCGTCCTTCTTCAAGAATCAAACTATCTCCATACTAAATTTCATCCTTATCGGTTCAGCGTTTATTGATTCTCGAAACAAACTTCCACCCACTTTTAACCCCCTTAAAAGATGATTTCTGGGTTAATCAGGAAACAGTTTTATGAAATATTAGGTTTTTATCTATTAAGTTGAAGATTTGTATGAAAATTTTAAAATACAAAATATTTTGGTTATTTTAGCTAATCAAAGTACTGGCTCAAATTATCTATACAATTTTGCCATTTTGATGTTGGTTTATCCCTTTACTGTAGAAGTCTGAAGACACAACACCGCGGGCGAAAACTAGAAGTTTAATAAAAAATCTTATCGTCTTCCGTTCCGATTCAATACTGAGCTCTAATTACCTATTGTACCTTTTAATATTGTTCTCATTACGATTACCTTCATTCAAGGTGATTAACTATTTTGTAAGGTCATCGACACGTGCCGCCATCTTGGTAATGTCAACACTTCGGTATCTATACTAATATTATAAAGCTGAAGAGTTTGTTTGTTTGTTTGTTTGAACGCGCTAATCTCAGGAACTACTGGTCCGATTTGAAAAATTATTTCAGTGCTAGATAGCCCATTTATCGAGGAAGGCTATAGGCTATATATCATCACTCTAAGACCAATAGGAGCGGAGCACCAATGAAGAATATTTCAAAAACGGAGAAAATTTATTACTATTGAGAGACGCAGACGAAGTTGCGCGGGTCAGCTAGTCTTAAATAAGTGGGTAATTCGTCACATTATCTGTAAGCCTAGTGTTAGTTTTTTCACATCTACTCGCTGTTAGCGGCGCACGCGTTCGGCATTGTGATGGTGAAAATTTCAGTGCCGACCAATCCCAGAGCCGAATGCGGTCACAGTGATGATCGAGTCGATGTGGAATAAACTCACACTCAGTCCTTTGGTAAAAATTCTTTGTAACTATACAGTAATAGTTATAAAATAATATACATATGTCTAAGTTGACGACCGGATGGCATAGTGGTTTGTGTAACGGACTGCTATTCCAAAGGGTTCGATACCAGCTCATGTCAAACATTTGTGTGTATGAATATTTAATGTTTGATTTGGTCTGGGTGTTTCTATGTATAATATGTATGTATTTACAAAATAAAAGTATATATGTATTTATATCAGTTGTCTAGTAACCATGATACAAGCTGTGCTTAGTTTGGGACTAGATGGCGATGTGTGAATTCAGTAAAAAAATATATTAAGTAACTTCTGTGTCAGTATGTTAAAACGGTTACAGTAAGAATTCAGGCGTAATGACAGTACTTTTCGCCTTTCTATCAATTATCTACTATTATAGTAGAAATTAAGTCATTAAGAATTATTTTGAACTGTATTTATTTTAATATCCTACAGCTGAAGTTAAGTGCGATCCTTATTTACAGCGTTGTATAAAATATGTTTTGATAAGCAAAATAAATAATGATTTGAAGCATAAAGTAATCCTACAAGGCCATCTAGAGTGCGCACTGGCAGTAAAAACGTAATGGACGCGAGGGTAGAGACAACATCTCTTACCAGCTGACGCAGATGCTTACTGAGCAAAGCGGCTTCAAGAAGTATATTGCGCAGACCAGGAGCTAACGCTCGTGTGTCATGACTGCGTAGGCTACTACAAGGATACTGTACTCTATACCCTACTAGATTGTTCAGCGTGAGTATAGCATCGCCACGATTCCCAGACACCTACAAGCCATGAATGAGGAAAGTATTCGCTTTCCCCGCCATTTCGACCATTTCGCCTGCTTTGGTGCGGAGCGGTGTGTAAAGAATGGCGGCAAACCGGGTGGCTTATTCGTGCCTTCCATGCTGCACTGAGTGTGGCCGCGGGTTGACGGGACGAGGTATTCTCTCCACCACCCCTCATGGTCTGCCTTACCCTTTCCATTACGGAACATAATGGTTAGCCGCGTGTGCAGGATGTCGCCTAAATAGAGAATTTACCCGTAGATGGGGCCTGCGTTATTACGAGGAAGCGGTAGGAGGGGACCGAATGTCTTAATAACAACTCTTCCCAGATCCCTCCTATTTCAGACACAGAGTGTGGATTTTGTCGGTTCAATTGCGACACACCGCCCCGCCGCAAACTCCTTCAAACTGCTGTTATTAAGACATCCGGATGTAATACTGATGGCCTATGTCAGCTTTATATCAGCTCAAGGGTCTACTGAAAGTAACCTTCATCTAGTAATCTATTAAGTACACTTATTTTAATATATTTGAGTTTATTGTTACTATTAAATTAAAATAAATGATTTTTAATACCATTTGAAATCACTGTTTGTTTGTTTCTTTCTTCTTCTTTCTTTTTAAAAAGACAACTCCCGCACTAGGCATATATCCTGTGTCGCGAGGGACTTTACACACATATGTACATGAAACGGACACTAAGAACAACCAGACTCAGAACAACAATTTGTGGATCACACAAAGTGTCGTCCCATGTGGGAATCGAGTCCACAACCCTCAGCGTAGTAGTGTAAACCTCTACGCCATCCGTGCAGTCTTTGTTGTCTCTGTTGGATCAACGTCACTGAAAAAGATAATTTTATGTGAAGGAATTGCGTAGAAAAAGTCATTCGCAGACTCTTATCAGAGCTAATTAGAGCCTTCAATATCTAATGATGACGCAAATGTCTATCTTACCTAATTCCATTGTTTTAACCCACTTAAATACTATAACAAGCTGACATGCGTAACTTCCGCTGCGGTTCTCAAAAGAATTTTTATTTCCCCGTTTTTGCAACGTTTGTCATTGATGATCGAAGACTTTTTTTCAATTCGGACCAGTAGTTCCTGAGATTGGCGAGTTCATGCAAACTCTTCAACTTTATAATTTAATAACTATACCTAGATATATTCAAGAGTGTCACTGTTTGTTTGTCTGTCTGTTATGCTTGTGAATTCTGTAATATTGTATTATAACAATAATAATATTTTGAATTCGCATGAATTGCGAAAAGAAATGCGAAAAATGGGATTCGCACCCTGTAAATAAGGAGTTGTACTATTGCTTAGCTTATTCCATTGCATTATTTTTAAATGTGAAACTGTTTTAATATAAATTAGGATAAATCGTAAGTTTAGCCAACGAAACCTAAGATTTACCAACTATAGCTACTAATTATAAAAGTCCGTGATTTAAAAAAGTTTGTTTTTGGTTTCTTAGGAAGGAGGTTTTGGTCTACTATACCACGCTGCCCAGACGGATTGGGTGCTTTGGAGTGCTGTTGTCCTGCGTAGTTTGCTCCCTTAGTCGGCTCTTACGACACCTATGGGATGAATAGGGGTGGTGACACTCCGTATTCTTATTCCGGCACCACACGGACTTTGACAATCAACTCTTCAAGTTTGAAAAAATGTTCCAAATAACATAAGTGTAGCTGTATATGGTTAGGTACCTACACTTAAAATTCATACGTAATAAATTATCTAATCTATTTAGGTGTTTTAAAAATACAAAGGGATTAGATACATAATCATTAATATAACATTGTTTTTACAAATAGCGATAAAAGCTTATGATAAGGTTTGTATGTAGGTATGTCTTTGTTATGTTAAGACGGGACTTCTCCAGTCAGTGAACCACGCGTTCTTTATTGTAGGGGATTTTAATTTACCTAGTAATTAATGGCACGCCCATAGAGCTTATGTTATCGTCCAACCTACTCTGCCAGTAGATCAGCACATATGCGACATAATATCGATTTCAAACTCTTTCCAGTACAATACTTTTAAGAATAATTTATTTAGATCGCATATTGGATTTCACATCACACATCACCTCACATCAATCATCATCATCACATCAACAGCCTATACTAGTCCACTGCTGGACATAGGCCTCTCCTTAGAAAGGAGGTTTTGGCCTACTATACCACGCTGGCCAGACGGGTTGGTATAGGGTTTGTTTCAAGTTTTCCTTCTCTTTGCAGTGCTGTTGTCCTGCTTAGTTTGCTCCCTTAGTCGGCTCTTACGACACCCACGGGATGAATTGGGGTGGTGACAATTTGTATTCTTAATCCGTCACCACACGGACACCACGTCACATCTACAGCCTTTAATAGTCCACTGCTGGACATAGGCCTGTCCTTGGACTTGTTTATTACAAATGCTGAAGCATGCAAGAGTAATATTACTGCGTTAAACATTAAGCCGCAACCGAAAAGAAAGGCGTAAGGTTAATGCGGGACTCACCGAATTTCGATGTAGGTATCGCCGAGTGACGATTACTTGGCATCTCGTATTGGTCAAGTAATTTGCATGTCCCTGTCCGAATATTTACTTGTTTTCGGCAGGTTTCTTGTTCGTTCCATTTAAATCGGACAAACTTATAGAGAATTAGTCGAGCGAGGCGAGCACTAATAATCGTTGGTCGGCCAATAATCATCTCAGCACTCGGCGAGTCTTACATGTCTGATCACGTCTTTACGTTAATGATGAATCTGCTGCTTCACATCACATCACATCAACAGCCTATACTAGTCCACTGCTGGACATAGGCCTCTCCTTAGAAAGGAGGTTTTGGCCTACTATACCACGCTGGACAGACGGGTTGGTATAGAGTTTGTTTCAAGTTTTCCTTCTCTTTGCAGTGCTGTTGTCCTGCTTAGTTTGCTCCCTTGGTCGGCTCTTACGACACCCACGGGATGAATTGGGGTGGTGACAATTTGTATTCTTAATCCGTCACCACACGGACTTCTGCTTGTATTGCTCTAACCACTAGCTCTAAGGACAGTGGTTTGTAAGAGCCGTCGCTGTTAGAAGCCGTACAACCAACCTGTGAAACGAATTGTCCGCTCCTGCGATATTTTTGACCCGATATGACATCAAGCCTTCAAGAATAGAGCGTTCTCCCACCCCAAAAGCCGGCAACGAACAAATTGAGCAAATTGAATAGTCAATTACCATGAGGTGATAATCCTGCTAGTAGACCCATATCATAAAAAAGAAAAAGGGTTATGTTTAAAAAGATCAGGGTCACATAGCTGTAACTCGAGCTGGCTATTGCCGTCGTTCGCTTGATTACTTCCAACTTTGAAAGTCACGAACTACCATACAACCGTTCATCCCTTATTTTACTCCTTAGGGCTGAAATAAAAAAAAACATTTCTTAGTGGTTGCTTAAAAACAAGACATCAGCTGCCAAAACATCATGTTTGTACCCTCAACCCCTATAGATGATCAAATTCCAAAACAAAATTACCTTAGACATTAAAAGCACTATCAAATAGATCTACGATATTGTAAAATAAGAAGTTTCAACTGTACACGTGTTTTCTTTATCTGTTTTTGCACTGTATACATGTGTATAAATTTTGCAGTTAAAGTGCAGTTTTCCTGTTAGCAAGAATATTAAATTGGCTGACGAACATAGGTACGTTTAAAAGTGAGTAATTTTATGTAGCCACTGTTCTGCTTCCGACCTTATCTTGCCTTGCTACCTAATCCAATACTGCCCCAATCGTTACTTTGGGAGCAGCTGTATAAAATCTTCAATTAACTTTCACTTCACAAGGTAATAAAATTGTTCGCGGAGTTACCTTTAATTTTTAAACCGACTTCAAAAACACAAAAGAGAGGGTTATCAATTCGTCTGTATTTTTTTTTGTTACGCTATATCTCCGTCAATTGTGGACCGATTTCTATCGATCGAAAGGAAATGCTCCCGAAGTGTTCCGATTAATACAAAATCAGGATCTGATGATGGGATCCTCAGGGACACCAACTTCAAACAGACTAAAAGGGACTATTATAATGTTACCTGTTATATTGAGGGTACTTATTATAGTTTTTACTTAGATTTGTGATTAGTTTAGATTAATTTTTAGTGCTCTTCATCAGTATTGTTTAAAGTCGGTTTAACATTTTTTTTTAAAGATTTATAAGGGAAATAGCTAAACCAGCTATCGCCCACAATTTCGCTTGAGCGATTATATATCTTATTTCGTGTTTCTTACTTTGAAAATAATGAACTCAACCATTTATCCCTTATTTTAACCCCTTAGAGGTGAAATTTCCAAAAATCCATTCTTAGTGGGTGCTTACAACATAAAAAGCAGTTATTCTAGCTTTCATAGTACAAGCTCTGCTTAGTTTGAAACTAGATGGCGTTATGTGTCAGATGTCCGAAATATTATTATTATTATTAGTCTGTCAGGGTAAGTAAGTTTATAAGTATACATTATGTAACTTTAAGTTACAGAGAAAATTGCGTTTAACGTTAGGTAATAAATTAACCCTCAGAGGTGCTCTTTACTAATTAACGAAGGTAATGGAGGATCAGCATAAAACTTTTCATACTATAATAGTACCTATATAAGTATTCTATCAGTCAATCTAACTTTCACAGAACAAGCAACTACACTCGGTTCCAAAAATTACGGGTCAGTCACAAAAATTGAAATACCTCCAGAACTGTAAAAGTTAGTTAATATTATTTAACGGGAATTAACGCGATCTCTTATTTAGGGTATTACATACCTCTGGTTTGCCGTTAATTCCCGTTAAATAATATTAATTATCATGGAACGCGAAAGTTTAAAAGTTAGTGTAAAAGTTAGATCAATGAAATAAAAAACAGAATACTTTTTAGTTGCGCTTCTAATAGCATATTATTTAAACTGGTCGATGAAAAAAACTCCATTAGAAAAACAAAATTAAAAAAAAAGACTATTTTTAAAAACAAAATTTTTGTTTCATTTCATTATAGATGCTTTCATTTCATTATAGATGCTTTCTATTCTGTCACAAAAAAAAATTATCGTGAACGTCTTCCACGTGCATAATTATTATTCTGTGAGGTGAAGCATGGCAGTCACGCTAGGGGAATGTACCAGAATCCTAACTTTTTTGGAACTTGGGTGGAGCCAGTGTGAAACAGCCAGAAACATTGGTGTATCTTTGTCGACTGTTCAGCGGGTAGCCTAGCGGTACCAAGAGACCGGATCACACCTTAGAAGACCAGGAAATGGCAGACCAAGATGCACAACTTCCAGGGAAGACAGACAACTGGTGGCTACAATGCTCCGAAATCGTTTTCAAACTGCTGTTGGTCCAAAAACTCACTTTATTCGCTTTGGAGGTGGCAATTTAAGCGCTCAAACAGTAAGAAGACGTCTTGTTGAAGCAAATTTGAAACCATTGAGGCCCGCAAATGGCCCCAAACTGGAACGGGGACATCGAATTGCAAGACAGAGATACGTGCGAGAGCACCTAAACTGGACACTAGAGGATTGGTCTAGGGTGGAGGCTCCGTACAAGTTTGGGCTGGGATATCTACTGAGGCCCGCACCGAGCTGGTACTCATTCAAAATGGAACTCTAAATGCAGAGAGGTACGTTTAAGAGATCCTCAATGAACATGTAGGTCCTTTCATGGCCAGGATGGACCGGCATGGCATATTAATGCATGATAATGCGCGTCCCCATACCACCAGAATTGTACATGACTACCTTGAAGAGGTCAGTATCGAACTCATGCAGTGGCCAGCGCGAAGCCTGGACTTAAACCCCATCGAGCACGCCTGGGACGAGCTTCAGAGATGCGTGAAAGGTTGAAACCCCCCACCAATCACGCTTCCCGAGCTCAAACAAGCACTGGTGGAGGAATGGGAAGGTATTCCTCAGCACCGGCTCCGAAATTTGGTGTACAGCATGCCTAATCGCCTGGAAGCTGTCAGAAGAGCTCGTGGAGGCAATACAAGGTATAAAATGAAGAAAGTGATGAAAAACAGCAAAAAAACAATCAAAAAAAAATTTAATCTTAAGAAAAATATGACTACTTTAGTTTTTTTTTTAATTTAGAGATAAGTTAAGAGTTAGAGAGTTTAGATTTAAGTTTTATTTTATTTTTTATCTGTATAATAAAATTCTCAATTCAAGTCAATTAAAGTCTTCGTTTCATTAGGATGGCATACGTAGTTCGGGAGATATTCGGGCTTATGTGACTGACCCGTTATTTTTGGAACCGAGTTTAGATGGCGTTGCGTGTCCGATGTCCGAAAATAATATTATTATACTCGTAGTTATTAAATACTACCTGACCCGCATATCCGACTCTCAAAAGAAATAAACGTTCCCCGTTTTTGTAACATATTTCATTGTAGCTGCCGTCTCCTTCTGCGAGCAAGTTATGCTTGCGCAGAAGATGGTGGAGCAGGTCCGGGAACGGGACCTCCGTCCTCCATAAGCGCAGGCCTGGGGGTGACAGGTTAAGCCATCTAGCAGAAGCAGGCCGGGGTGGCGGCGTTACGCGCTGCGGAGCGCTCGCGCCCCTTTCGGGAGAACAAAGGGGACATGGGGAACACCCCCCGAGACGGCGTGCGGTTTTTAGTCGGTTCGAGTCCGACATAGCCACTGGTGAGTGGTATCCGAGAGGATTTCCCCACAGTAAAAAAAATCATAGTTTAACCAGTTACTAAAGTATCACGTTCCATAATATATAATTATGTTTACGGAAATTAACGCGTTACGTTACGATTACGTTGCACTGGCTGCGGTCACAGGCTCATTAAATGATGATCATCGGCAATTAAGGCGTCAATTCCCGTAAACTTAATTATAATAAAAATTTAGTTTTGTTTTTGATCTTTAGCAAATTATTTCGAACAAAAGAAAGTAACCAAATCATTTCTGAGTATTAACTTTTAGCCGCCAATTAACACATATTGAGTCCAGCTTGTTTAAATTTATACTCAACGTATGTTCCGTTGTTTTGACCAAAACGAGACTTGCTGATTCGTCTTGTTTATGACGTGATTGCTTTCTATAGCCACAAGCCTTCTTGTAATATATAGATAAGGGAACGTACCCATACTACGTAACCTACTTTTGCAATTTTTAAACCCCCCCTCCCCCTCGGTGACCACGTAATAATTTATAAATATGGTTTTGAATAATTTCTTGCTAACAAAAAGTTAAAAAAAATATATTTGGCCTATATTTGTCTTTCTTAATACGGCGCTTGCTGCGTGACGGCAAGAGTGCATGCATACCTATAATTACAAGTAGAAAAAATATTATCAAAATAAAACTTATGTCAAAATATATTGTACCTATCACCAACCACCAACAGCCTATAACAGTCTGGACATAGGCCTTTCCTTAGAAAGGAGGTTTTGGCCTACTATACCACGCTGGCCAAACGGGTTGGTATAGGGTTTGTTTCAACTTTCCTTCTCCGTCCTGCCGTGTGGTGACGGATTAAGAATACGGAATGTCACCACCCCTATTCATCCCGTGGGTGTCGTAAGAGCCGACTAAGGGAGCAAACTACGCAGGACGACAGCACTGCTAAGAGAAGGAAAACTATTGTACCTAACCAGAACTTAATTAATAGGTACAAAAGTCCTGTTATTTTTATTAACATTTATTTGCCATCTCAAACATCTTCAACAAATGTTCGATTCTTTTTAAATTGCGCAGCATATTTGGATGTACTTAGTTCGAAAAAAAACGCGAGATTGTCCTAGCTGATGTTGACTACGTGATAAAACCTAAGCCCCTCATTGTGACCAAGCACGGTATTTTAAAGATCCCCTCCCTCCCCTGAACGGGTCACGTAGTATGGGTACGTTCCCTTATTTTCGGTTTTCCCAAAATTGTGGGTGGTGTGGTGGGTACTCACAAATAATGTGGGCAGTTTGTACAAACTATTGTTATTATGTGATTTCAATTATTGAGTTCAAACAGAGTGAAATGCTAATGGCTACTTATACCATACATACGATACACGTCTTTACCCCAACCTAGGCAGAACCTGTACCATAGTTCCCAGATTGCTGATAAGCATATTATACATATGTATTTTAGATAAATTACACCCAGACACATAACATATGAACGCGCTCTTCATCCAATTATTTTTCGTGGATGGAAATCGAACAACCTCTTTTTTTTACGTGTGGAAACCCCCTCGGGCCGTCACCCCACCGGGGTTTGCGTCGGGGTGGTGTGTCGGAATCGAAACGACTAAAACCACACGGTGTGCCATGCTGCGCCTGTAACAGGAGGGATCCGGGAACTGCTGTTATTAAGACATCCGGACCTCCTAGCGCCTGCCCGCAACGGCGCGGGCACTACCTTCGGGTACATTCTCTATTCAGGTGACGTCTGGCACACGTGGACGTCGCCTCCTCGCGGCTGGTCGTTATGCCGGGTGGGTCCCGACCACCCGCGGCCAGACTCGACATGAGACGCTAGTACGACGAGATGACGTCTTTACATAAGGATGCGACCGCGGCAAAACATCTGTCATTACCGGCCATGGAGCGTATGACGGCTGGTAGCGAGAGGTCCCCTCCTATGACTGCAATGAGGACGCGGCGCTGCTGCGCCCAAGCCGGGCAAATTACCAGCGTATGCTGAGCCGAGTCCTCACTGCAATTGCAGTGGTGACAAGCGGGACTCAATTCCCTCCTAGCGACCGAATGCAGGTACTTCCCGAAGCAGCCGTGCCCGGAAAGCACCTGTGTCAGTCGGAAAGAAAGGGTCCCATGCTGCCGCCCTGTAATATTTACAAATACTTTTGCAAAACATAACCTATCGTCTAAATCTAAACAAATAAATAAAATTGGAGTGTCTGTTTTTAATATTAAAATAACCGCTTTTTACTAAATGCATATGTATGTTTACACGGTACATATGCCAAAATAACATTTTTTACATTTTTTGTCTGTCTGTCTGTTTGTTCTGGGTAATCTCTGGAACGGCTGGACCGATTTCGACGGGACTTTCACTGGCAGATAGCTGATAACATAAGGAGTAACTTAGGCTACTTTTTTTAGACTAGCTTCGCCCCGCGGCGCTGCCCGCGGTTATAACAACAAACGCGGGTATCACCGCGGGTCTCAGCTAGTTACTAAATCTAATAATCTGTTGTACGTTTACAGTCGTGACTTGACTTAAGTAAATTGTGGCGGGAAATCCCTTCATCACAAACATTTCGTCAACGAGCATTTTCCGGTAGTAGTAATGTCTTGATCTAGGAATTTGAAGACGTCAATGTTACATGTGAGCTTTTTGTATAACACTAGTTATTTCTACAGTTTCGCTCGTGTTAATGTCCATTTTTTAATTTAACTTTTCTTGTTAAAAAGTCTACGCGCTAAACCTGAAAGCTGAAGTAAAGCATTACTAAGACTAAACTTTACTTACACAATACGGTATAATTACATTACAGTCAATTTTGGATATCTTATGAGATATCCAGAATATCTTATGAGATCGAGAGTAGGTAGATCAGAACTGAATTTTGAACGAATTTTTGATACGAGAATTGACTTTCTGACTATAATTTATCTCTAGACAAAGACGTATAAGGATAAAGATATGTAAGTATGTAATGTGTGTAGGGTAAATATATACGTATGTAATTTATCTCTGTGCCAAATTTCACCCAGATCCGTGCAGCCTTCTGACATCATTGTGTAACAAACATTTATACATTCACATAATCTCACAAACTTTCGCGTCAATGGGAGTTTATGTACTTAAATGTTATTTTCCTTGTAGGTTATATAATATTGTATATGAGAAAGTCAGTCTGAATAGTTTTGGCCTCCACTCTAAAACCACAACAATTTTAATTAATTTAAAAAAAGGTATAAACGAGACCTTGGGGAAGGACACACGCTTCTTAATTTCGCTAGAATAAAAACTGAAGGTGACAAAATGGGGAACCTAATATTGTATCAGTCATCATGGGACTTGAATTCACACGGTCCGGGCCCTTCCCATAACACCGGCCTAGGTGATTTTTTTAGTGGAAACACCACATACTGTTGGCGCCTGCGTCCCCAAGGAGCCTTCGTACTTCGTAAAAAGTCTTCGTACTAAATCTTTTTAAGTAGCAGTAATTTACGGTAACACTGACTACTCTATGAGCGCAATGCGAGAAATTTCTCTGGTTCTACTCATTTCCTGAAGTTTTCCTAGACCGGGAAAGGTTTAGAACTCTACCGGCCCGAAAGGTTTGGGCACGGTCCAAGTACCGCAGATGACTCAGGCGCCGGAGGTCGCAGAACGACCTCCATCCTCCATAAGCGCAGGCCTGGGGGTGACAGGTTAGGCCATCTATCCGTGCGCGCGCGCCCCTTACGGGAGCACAAAGGGAACATGGGGGTTCCCACACAGGAGGGGTCAGCTACCCGCCTTAGATAGCCCGAGGTACGTCGGAGTACTAGAGATTTCCTTTCTAGGGGACACCTGGTTCCCCGACTACTGGTACCCGAGACGGCGTGCGGTTTTTGGTCGGTTCATGTCCGACATAACCACCAGTGGGTGGTATCCGAAGGGAATTTCAGACCCTCAGCAAAAAAAAGGGTTGCCAAGTAGGTTAGACGCTATTTAACAGTAAATCTAGTATGTTTTTGATTATTAAGTAGGGAATGGTAGCTATATATGATAAAATAATTACTAGATTTACTGTAAAATAGGCGAAATAGGATCTTTATGCATCGCTTGAAAACAGTTTTTTGGCAACAAAATTTGAATAGTTTATTCATAATTTTAGTAAGTTTAACAAAAATTTTTTATATGTATCTCACACACACGGCCGTCGGATCCCAAAATAGGCAGAGCCTGTGCTATGGTAACCGGATTGCTGATAAACATACTTATATATTTTTAAATAGAGACATATTATAGATAAATTACACCCAGACACAGAACAAATGACCGTACTCATCACACAATATTTATCCTGGGTGGGAATCGAACCCATGACCTCCGGTTTAGCAGTCAGGGTCACTAACCACTAGACCAGCAGGCCCGTGGATGATAATTTAATTTTTAAATGCATACATTGTACGTTTTCTTACCAGAGACCAACTCTAGCTATTATAGAAATAATTTTGTTATGAGAAAAACTTCATTTGTAGGAAAGGAGTAGTTTTATTTCTAAGTTTTTCATAATTTTGATTTTTTTTTTAATTGTTTCCGTAATCTTAGATAAGTATTTATAAGTGTATGTACTCTGAACTGTAGCCTAAACTTATAGAATTGTTAAATTGATTATATTTAGTGAAATATAGTAGGCCAAAACCTCCTTTCTATAGGAGAGGCCTATGTCCAGCAGTGGACTACTAAAGACTGTTGATGTGTGATGATGTGATTTAGTGAAAATAGACAGTACAGTATTTGTTTTATTTTTCTTTTAATTTCTTTTTTCAACGTCTGTCGGATGAGCATCATCAACCTCAAGCATTTCAACTCACGAAGACGTTACATATGGACGTTTTATGATAATAATGAAATTGAGATATTATAGTTTTTTACAAAGATTATATCCACAATTATATGTTTTATTATTAAATATATTATGTTTTATTAATGATACATAAATTGATTTAACTTAAATTTGGCGTGCCTACGTAAGAAGTAAGTTCTTATGGAAAGATTTATAATTATTAATTAAAGATTTATAGATTAATTTTAAAATTGGACGAGGAAGATGGAGGACCGAAGGTTATGGTGCACGTTGGCAGAGGCATTTGTTAAGCAGCGGGCGAAGTGGTATATTTGTTTTAGGGTGGGGCAAAAGTATACGTTTAACGTAATATTAAGAAAACCAAATGTATTTATTGGAGCAAAAGCTTGTGAGAATTCTGACAGAATTTATTTACAACTCCTAACTCTTTTTAAAAGTTTTCATTCAATCGGTACCACAGATTAATATTGTCAGGTTGCGTGGTTTGAAATTTGATTGACAAAGGGATGGGACGAGGCTCTGAGCGTATGCTTTAGGTTTTGCTGCTTTCCATATAATTATTATACGTGAGCGGATTTTTGTATTTCATATTTTTCGATTACTTATTTTCAGAATTACTTTTCGTAATTCTGAAAAAAATATAATGAATACTGCTTGTCGCTACCCATCTTTTCTCACTGTTGCTACGTGGTTGGCTTGGCACTCTTTATAGTGACATAATTGTAAAGTTTTAAACGTGCGTAGACTTCTAAAAGTCAGAAGTGCCTGATCGGAGTTTCATAAATATAAAACGTCAACATAACTTTCCTTTTAGGGTGCGCAGCAGTCGGATAAAGGTAGTGTATGATGTACTACTGCATAACAAATATAAAGAAAAAAATATGTTAAACTAATTTCATAGTTAGTAATTTTATAGTAATTTTATATGGTCAAGATAACACGTATACAATACTTCATTTCGCGCCATTAAAAAGTGCACGTGTTTGAATAATCGTCAATGTTGTACGCTACTATTTAAACATACCAAAAAAATAACTTCACGCAGATAATAAATATTTTGACATTATAAATTATAATTATAATCCTTTCTAAAGAGAGGCCTGTGTCTAACAGTGGACCATTAGGGGCTGTTGATGATGACGAAATTATAAATCTAAAACAGACAAAAGTTACCGTTCATAATTCAGTATTATTGTAGAAAATATTAATATGATACAAGTAAAATAATTACTCACAACAAATTAGATCTTACAATATTTGCTCATCAATGCTTTATTAAAACTATGGAACTAGTCTAATAAATATAATATATTTGCTTAAAGGTTACTAATAAATTTAATTGTATATAATAATTTAAATTTAAATAAAGTTTAAGTCTTGACCCACTATAAAAGTGGCATACCTAAAGGTGGTGAGAACGGTTTACATAATATACGAGTATAATAAAAGAGGACATGTTTAATTTTGGCATATTATATTGTTACTCTTTTGTTTTTATTATGCTAAAAATATATTGCACCCAGAAGGAATTACTCAAATGATACAACAATATGTCTGTGTTTATAAAACTCGAAAAGTAATGCTATTTACTCACCATCTTATTATAAAATACAAACGCAATTGACACAATTTTTTTTGACACACAGTTCAAGTCTATGACACAAACAACGCAACTTTTTATTTACGCACTATAAAAACGAAACGTTTAGTTGTAAAAAAATATTTAAAAATTAATTGGCTATGATCAAGATGGCGATTGGCGCGTCTGTTTCGCGCAATTTTCGTTTACAAACTGTCGATATGTAGTAGCACAGCAATGGCAGGAAATTATAGTACACTAGTACGTTAATACTAAGAACAGGTGTTACTGTGTCAATGTACTGGCACTAAAGTTTCCTAACACTAAACAATTAGCTGTATTCAAGTAAGCGTTTAACAAGCTAAGTTTTGGCTTCGGGTATCTTATACAGTTTTGTCTAAGAGATATGCAGTAATACTCGTATGTAGATAGAGAATTTTTTTTTTATTGATCTCTCTATAAGACACTTCATTCATAAATTCGGTGGTGAGGAATGAAAACATTAGAGGAAGCATGAAAGGAAGCAAGTAGCGCCAGAAAATGAAAGTTAATCTGATATCGACATGTGACATGGGCGTACCTACAGTGGGGCAAGGTGTTGCACTTGCCCTCCACTGCACTTGCTCTTTTTTTTTAAATAACTCAAATGCAAAATTATTTAAAATATCGTACTACGTCCGCCGATTCCGCTCACGACAGATTCGCAATTTGAAGTGCACGGACAAATAAACGAAGACTTTCAATAATTGCGTATTTTTGTGGAATGAACCGCACACCGCCTCAGGTAATAGTAACCGGTGAACCAGGTGTAGCGAAAGGAAATTCCTGGTATCCCGACGGCCCCAGGTCATCTTCGGCTTGTAGATGACCCCCTCTTGTGTGGAAAACACTATGTTCGCTTTCCCCTACTCCTTAAAGGGACGCTCCACAGCGTGTCGCACCGCCACCCCGGCCTGCTTTAGTTAGGGGGACAGATAGCCTCACCTGTTACCCCCAAGCCTGCGGTTACGGAGGACGGAGGTCCCTTTGCGTGAAAGACTAAATGTTTAGAGAGTGAATAAGCAGTGAACTGGCGAGTGATAGAGAAGAATGGAAAGTTATTGCGACGACCATAAATGAATTTGGGCAAAGGGTAAGAAGCCATCATCTTCTACATATGTGAAAATTAAAATGTATTGCTTACCATTTTCTATAGTATCTATAGTATCTACGAGAAAACAATAAGAAATTATTTATAAACTGTAATTAATGCAACAACTAGTACATATAACTTTATAGTTTTCTCTTACGCAGTTTTCAATCATAATTAGTAATAAATTAATAAAGCATATGAATGAAACATTAATAAATATTCTGTGGGGGAGACTGGAATCCGCACTAGGAGACTTGTATTACAGATTACCTGCCTCTATTATATATTATATTATGCTTTCAGCTGCCCATAGTTTTCTGGACAGCTGAAAGCATAATTGGTACTACTCACTTAATAATCAAACAAATTATGTGTTGAAATGAAACTTGTTTAACAATTGATGCGAAAGAGTCATTGGCCTATTTCACTAATTTAGTAATAGATAAAAATTGCTACAGTAATCTAAGCAATGTTTTACAATTTCGATAAATTAGAATTATCGAACAATTCCATATCTTTAACGATTCTTAATAGGGGCAATGTCAATGTTTTTGTTTATCTAAGGAAAAATGACTCGGTTAATCCAACAGCGCTCGTCTTAAGCCACGTGAGCTGAAATTTATGGGGAACCGCGAAAATTTAAGAAGCGGTTTTTTTTTGTTTTAAATAAAAATGCTAACAGCATAGGTAACACTTTACTAGTCAACTTCTTGATTCCCCTAGCTAAGCTGGATTATTGTATCAGGAGTAGGTTCATGACACTAAAAGCAGTTATCGGGTACCTCCTATTTTAATCAAACACTGTGGTTTAGATCGATTTGATGCCGGCACACTTCCCCACCGAAAAGCCAGCCCAGCCCAGTGGGAGGACAGCCAGGGGGGTTTCCACAAGTAAATAAATAAAAAGAAGTTCACGTTAGATGGGGTTCGAACCTGAAATCAGCGCACGACCAATACAGCTGCCATTACGGTCCAGCCGTTTAAATTCCATTTTTACTTTAATTATTAATCTTATTTTTTTAAATGACTTAAACCTGAATTTGCATGACTTATTGCATTACCCGAATTTGCATCCGTAATCGATATAAATAACAGAATAATGCCTTAATTGGCACGACACTTGCATCCCTTGCCGTCACTGCAAAGACTGTCGCTAGGATCTTCTAGAAGCGCAGGTTCGTTTTTAACACACCATTTCACCAATAACCAGGTGATGAGAAAAAGAATACATCTACATTATTTATGAATTAATAACAACCAAACGAACTTTACAACCATTAGTTCTGCTTTCAAACAATGCCTTACTACGGGCCAAATATCAACATTTTAAAATCACATACTGGTTGACTTGTATGTTTTGTAAATATTCCCAGTGACTGTACTAAACTACAGGTTATTGTAGTAATGCCTACGTAGTTAAATCTATACGCTATTATCGATGTTTGTACTGTGTAGTAACGTTCTCATAAGCGGTAGGTATATATAAATTCGGTACTTTAAGTAGTACGACGACCATTTCTGTAAGAATTTGAACAAAATTTATTCAAATTTATTTTAGCTATTGTTATGATCAGTGTCAGATGTCCGTGTGGTGACGGATTAAGAATACAGAGTGTCACCACCCCTATTTATGCCTTGGGTGTCGTAAGAGGCGACTAAAGGAACAAACTCTGCAGGGCAACAGCACTGCAAAGAGAAGGAAAACTTGACACAAACCCTATACCAACCCGTCTAGCCAGCGTGGTATAGTAGGCTAAAACCTCCTTTCTAAGGAGAGGTCTATGACCAGCAGTGGACTATTAAAGGCTGTGCACAAAGGTGCACACATAATAACTTAGTAAGATTATCATTTCCTTCTGATTGAAAAAAAAATGATTTCCGCCATCCTAATATCAAGATTGAAACTTGATTTGAAGTATGGCGTATTCCTTGATTTTATCAAGGTTTGTTAATCATAAAGTTTTTTTGTATCACATCGTGCTGAAGCCCTGTGATGTTTTTCAGCGTATATTTCGAAGAATCGGTATGTGGTAAGAATCGTATATGATGGTAAGGTGGTTCGCTCTACTAAATGGGTTACCTCAGGTACTTCTCGTAATATCAGGCCATAAGACATAACAGTTCGAAGGGGATTTTACAAGCACAAAAAATGACATATGTCATTTCATGCGTCATAATATATGCTTGATTTAAATTATATGCTATTAGGTTTATTACTTTTATAAATTAAATAATTAGGTATTTTATTAAGTAATTACTATTAAATTAATTCTGAATGAAAACAATGAAATTAAGGATATTAATCCCCTGGAGACGTGATGTGTTGGTTACACGTCATACTTGTTAGAACATATTTTGCACATATTTTTTAACATTTAACACACAATTTTATCAAGCTCGTTGTTATGTTAGCTTTCTGCACTTCTAATACACAGATTTAAATTACAAGTATTGGTAAATTGTATATAATAAGTATAGTTAATAGGTATTCGGCACAGATAATTTATTTAACTTATAGAAATGGCAACATCTTGGGTGGGTGGGTTTGGGTAAACTTAAGCCACTTTGTAAAGGGTGTTAATAGCTTAGTATATAAATATTTTTAGATATCACAGTATAAATATATTTGTAAATATATTATTTATCTGTAGTATATTCTCATAATTTATATATTGTCATAATATCGATGAAAGCTGATAAGGATGACTCTGATAATTCTGCCTATGAGTCTGCGGTTTCTACTGATGAAGACATTTTTGCTTCTTTACCTGACACATTAGGGGACCGCTTGCGAAACACACTCATCCAGCAATCGAAGCACCTGCTTAATGTGTGCCACATAAATGCCCAGAGCATACCTAGTCATTTTGGGGACTTGACTGAAGTTTTCGCTCATACAAATGTCCACGCCGTCCTGATCTCGGAGAGTTGGCTTAAACACAATCTTGCTTCCACATCTTATCCTCACCCGGGCTACATTCTTGTCCGAAACGACCGAATCGGCAGGAGGGGCGGCGGGATAGCTATTTACATTCACTGTTCTCTACCTTATAAAATACTAGTTTCTTCTCCCGCCCCCTACTCTGCCGATGCAGAGTACCTTTTCCTCGAGGTCTGTATCAAAGGAACCAAAATGGTTATTGGTGTTGTTTATTGTCCTCCATCTATTGAATACTTCTGCAGTCTAGAAACAGTCCTGGAATCTTTAGAGTCAGAATACGCACATCATGTCATCATAGGAGACTTCAACACTAACATTACCCAACAATCCTTACGATCCAGTAAACTTCATCAGATTGTCGAATCAGCCGGCATGCAAGTCTTACCTCTTCAACCGACTCAGCATAATATTCTGAGGAAAGATACATGGCTTGATTTGATCATTACGTCTGACCCAAAATTTGTCCATAACCACGGTCAACTTCCTGCGCCTGGTTTTTCCAACCACGACCTCATTTTCCTTTCCTATGTTCTTAAACCTCCTAAACACCCTCCCAGAGTATTGCACAGGCGTTGTTTTGGTCGTTTGGATGTTGACAGACTACGTAGCGATGCCACCAAACTCAACTGGGATGTAGTAACCGCGGCTTCTAGCCTGGACGAAAAAGTCGAAGCTTTTAATAGTGCAGTTATTAGCTTATACGATACCTATGCGCCTATAAGGAAAATTAAACTCAAGAGGCCACCTGCGCCGTAGATGACAAAGGAGATTCTCTCGACTTTCTGTAGGCTTAGAAAGGGCCGCACAGATGAGAAGTGGAATCTGTACAAAAGTGTAAGGAACCGATGTAATCAGATGATACGCAATGCCAAACGCCGTTATATCCTTGACAACATTGCTCGTTCCTCCCCATCCCACACATGGAAGTTCCTTGGAACGCTAGGTGTTGGTAAACAGACACCTGCTAACCAGTCGGAGATAGTTGGTCTGGATAATATAAATCGTCATTTCTCCACGTCTACTCATTTAGATCACCACACCAAGTATCTCACAGTCAATTACTTGGCGAGCCTAAATCCCCCTAACATTAACTCTTTTCAATTTGTTCCAGTTGCGCAGGGTGAGATCAAAAACATAATCCTCTCTCTCAAATCTAACGCTGTGAGCTTCGACCAAATTACAAGACGCATGATCACAACAATTCTCGATCAGCTTTTACCAGCAATCTCCCATAACATAAATTACTCCCTATACTCCAGAACTTTCCCCTCACTTTGGTGTAAAGCCTACATTATTCCATTAACTAAAATTGCAAATCCCACACTTCCTAATCACTTTAGACCTATATCAATTCTTCCCTTCCTCTCCAAAATTCTTGAAGCCTGTGTACATAAACAGCTCTCGGGTTTTATCTACAAAAATGACTTATTAAGCCCATTTCAATCTGGTTTTAGCCCTGGCCACAGCACCACCACTGCCCTATTCAAAGTGACTGGTGATATCAGGGTGGCTTTGGAAGATACAAAAGTAACAGTCTTAATTGTGGTCGACTTTTCAAACGCCTTTAACACCGTCAGCCACGATATCCTCTTATCTCGCCTGAAGCGCTGTGGTTTTCATGGTTGGTTTTCATCTTATCTTCAGGGACGCCAACAGTCCGTTCGTGTCGACGATCTCTCCTCGAGCTGGTGTGATGTCGGCTCTGGTGTTCCTCCAGGCGGTATACTTTCTTCTTTATTGTTCTCTATGTTTATTAATCTCTTATCTCTTGAACTTCGTAATGCGTATCATCTGTATGCTGACGACCTGCTACTGTATGCTCAAGCTTATTTTGACAGCTATTGGTATGTCACCAATAGCTATCGACGAGATCAACATAGATCTCAAAACCATGAAAAACTGATCTGAAAGGTTTGGGTTATCGGTCAACCCGACAAAGTGTCAGGCAATAATAATTGGCAGTCAGCGTTCGATGAACAGAGTCAATTTAGAGACGCTCCCCAAATTTTTTTTTAATGGAATACCATTAAAAAAAATTTAACAAAAAATTTTAATAGTAATAACTATACCTGTTTGTCGATCGGTGAAAGACCTAGGCTTACAACTCGACTGCACCCTGAACTGGCGCGATCAAGTCACATACATATGCCAGAGGGTTACCGGCATTCTTAGAACATTATATCGCCTGAAAAATTTTCTTCCGCGCGCGCGCGCGAAAATGCGCGCTCTGACAACCATGTACACTATCCTCAATTCACTATTATATTTAACAACATAATTTCAATTGTTATGCAACAGAAAGAAACCTTCGTTCGGCCAATATATATATATAAATTTATATATATATATGTGTGTGTGTGTATGTGTATGCATCCACGGTGATTTGATCAATGTAGCGTGCCGTCACGATGTTATGTTATTACTGACCGACTGAAAGCGAAGGATGCCTCACGATTACAAGTGAGTCCCGCGCATGCGCCTACGGGGCATACGACTCAGTGCAATGCCGTCATTGGTTGGACGACTCCGGCGAAACTCGGTATCTTTGTTTTTATTGGCGAATACGATTATATGTGACTCGATATTAAAGCGACTGGCAGAGAATGCCTTAGGCATTAAGTCCGCCGATTCATGTACTTGTGCAAAAAGTTATAAATAAATAAATAAAAAACATCTTAGAATACCTGCTGTAACAATTGAGAGCCGATTTTTTTTGTATTGTTATCATTTAAAGTGAATGACTCAATAAGTGGAAAACAATAGGGCACAAATTTTCACAATGACGCGTCAGACTTTAATATTCCATATAAAAAATAGTACCGTACGTACCGTCAGTGATAAGATACAACACGACTAATGAACTGACAACAGTAATACCGCGGCGTCATCATAAACCGGTTTAAAGCATTTCTTTCTTTGCTTTTCACCGAATGAGGGTCAGCTGAGCCCCTCCCAATTCAGGAAGGAGGGCCACCCAATGGGCAACACACTTGATTTTATCTCTTGAGCTGCATGTGTCAAAAAGGCAGCACTCGTGACTTACCATCACGTAACCCGTCTGTTCGTTTCCAAAACGACTTCAGATAGAAAGAGGTTCTCAGATGGAGTATTCGCAAGTAATCATTTGTGACCCTATTTCAACAATTCTTGGTTTAATTGAATATGTTGTACTCGAGGTTAGTAGGTACCATTTTCAAGTAAATGTTCTACCGACTAAGGGTGCAAACTACGCAGGACCATAGCACTCTGAAGAGAAGGAAAACTTGATGCAAATACTATAATATATAAAAATAAAATGTCCGTGTGGTGACGGATTAAGAATACAGAGTGTCACCACCCCTATTCATCCCGTGGGTGTCGTAAGAGCCGACTAAGGGATAAAACTACGCAGGACAACAGCACTGCAGAGAGAAGGAAAACTTGACACAAACCCTATACCAACCCGTCTGGCCAGCGTGGTATAGTAGGCCAAAACCTCCTTTCTAAGGAGAGGCTTATGTCCAGCAATGGACTATTAAAGGCTGTTGATGATGATGATAAAAATAAAAGGCCTTTTATTTGATTTACAAATTTTCGGACACAATCCGTCGCCGTCCGGTTCGACGGCGACGGATTGGGTCCGAGTGGAGGTTGTCCTCCCGGGCCCTCTCCGCCGCCTCCTTCTGCGAGACGGGTGGTATAGTAGGCCAAAACCAACCAAGTGGACTATTCAGAGCTGTTGATGATGAAGATGAAATGTTCTACCGTGGTGGTGGAAAATTGAAGTCGACGATACTTTTTTAACCGACTTTTTTCAAAAAAAGGAGGAGGTTCTCGATTCGACTGTATTTTTTTTTTTATGTTTGTTACCTCAGAACTTTTGACTAGATGAACCGATTTTGGTGATTCTTTTTTTATTTGAAAGCTGGTGCTTCTCGTGTGGTCCCATTTTTATTATCGCCACTTATTGAAGTCGGTTTTTTTTTGCAATTTTTTTGTTTTTCTATTAAATATATGTACACATAATTCCCTTTGCGAAACCTGTTTCACTTTGTTTGCTCAGGAAAAAAAAAAAGAGTAACCTAAAAGGTAAGGTCAACATCCTAAAATTGTACGGAAAACTACCGGGTGTTTCTCAACTGCTATTACTAATTGTAAAAATATGTTTGTATTTAAAAATTTCTGAGTATTTTTATCAGCAGTCTGGTTACCTTAATGCAGGCTCTACCTAGTTTAGGATCAGACGGCCGTGTGTGAGATGTCTAAAGTTATTATTATTATTAGCCACTAAGAATTAGATGGCTTGAAAAGACTGACTTCAAATAAATAGGGACTTAAATGCCCAACAAATTGAGTTCTTTTCTGATCATGGGCTAACACGCCACTAACAGGTAGTTATGTTAAGTCTGTCGGTCGAACGTTCAGCTCTCTTTTACCTTCTTTCAAGTACAAGTAGGACAAATGTAGCCATCGCGCGTCAGTATAAGGCATAGGGATATAAGCATAGAGTGAACAAGAGCCCCAATCTTGTAATATAAGCACTATAACACTCGCTTCCAGGGAGCAGTGGGAACATGGGGTTCCCGCACGGGGGGGGGGGGGGATCGTCTACCTGTTGTTGTAGATGGCCCGAGTTATGTCGGGGCACCAGGGACTTCCTTTCTAGGGTATACCTGGTTCCCCGGCTATTAGTACCCAAGACTACGTGCGGTTTTAGTCGGTTCGAGTCCGACATGCCACCGATAGGTGACGCTAGATTTCCGCACGGAAAAAAATAGGGGGACTTTACAAACTTTCACATGAAACGGACACTAAGGACACCCAGACTCAGAACAACAATTTGTGGGGATCGAACCCACAACATTTAGCGCCGTAGGTAATATGAGTGCCACGAACATGGCGGCAATAATGTTACCGAGCGAGAGAATTACCACTCCGATGGCCGCCACGAGGCAACGCCTCTGTTTCACCCACACCGGGCATTCTGCCAGCGTATGGAGCGCTGTGTTCGCGGTCCGGCCATCGCAGTGGTGGCACTCAGGCGTTGGCTCCTTGCGGATCAGACACAGGTGCTCTCCGAAGCATCCTTTCACAGTGATCACCTGCGTCAATCCTCGCCAATCCTCCATAACGGGTTCTACCGCCGCGATAACGGCGTGCTCATGGGGGCTGTCCCTAATGTCTTTAAACGCCAAGTAACCAGCCATGAAACCAGCGCTTGACACCTGTCAAGCAGACGTGTGACGTGTGGTGTATTGTGATTTAATTTTATGTCTTTTCATCAATAAATTAAAATTCTTGATGAAGAATGTCGGATTTTTATCATCGCGTAACGACTTTCGCTTTTTTGTGGAAACTCAAACGCGTTGACGTCTCATTGACGTCAAACCACACTGTTGTCACCTACCCAGGTCTTATAACGTCTGCGTCTGGTACAGCTATAGATAGCCCTGTCCATTAACCTTAAGCAAGCGCTAATAGAGAGTAGCGTTCGTTTACAGTCCCCCATATCTGCTGAATCACATTTTCCGGTAGGTTGCGTTACAAATCTTCATAGCTTTAGTTAAGCCCAGCTAGTGACGGCAAACTGTTTTGTTAGGATTTTGTAATAGTTATATAAATTTATGTTTAAATTGTATATTGGAAAGTACCTACATGTATTTTGTTTATATATAACATTGATAAGCTAACTAAACGCATTGCTCCAATGAGGCAGCGAGGTTTCGAAGTAAACAAAAATATCATCGATGTAAACAATTCTTACATTTATGTTGATTTTGTAAAAACCGCTCGACCGATTTCCATAATATTTAAATGGGACTGGGAAGTATAACCCTTAAAACAAAAAAAAAATCGGTTCAGGTGTCTTCGACTAATCGGTGAACGTACATAAAACAAGATTCCGTTTTAGATATGTGACTCTCATGGCCTTTCTTTCACTAGGTCATCAGGATCATTTCGTCCCTGTTATTTTAGTCTCGTTTTTGTTTAAATTGGACTTTCAATTTATACTACTAACATTTAACAGTGCTGTAACAAAGGCACTGTATGAAGGAGTATGTCAGGAGAGTACCTACATATCCCCTTCCTTCCCCCGTCCCTTTAGGGCCCGTCCTTACAGCGATATTTTACCGGGTGTTTTTTTCACAAAATTCGACACATGGGATCTACGAGTATATAGTATATTTTTTTTTTTACGGGACTAATCCCACCCACACGCCCACCACTGTAACTCCTGTACACCAGGATCCACAGCAGTGACCCACGAACACACCGAGTTATGACACTCGGGAAGTCCCAGGAAGAAATTAAACTGTCTTGGAACCCGCAACGAAATTAATCAGAAGAAAATTGGAGGAGTTGGAAATACAGTAAGTCCACTTCCCTCCTTAGCAAAGCGGGAGACAAAATGAAGTAAAAAGCGCATACACCCTTTTAAACAGGGAAGCACCACGGCCACAAATATTACGGGTCCTACGTGAGCTATGTTTGATTTCTATAATATGTATGGCAGAATCGCCTAAACGCACGGAAATTCACCCTAGTTGACACAAGATCCCCATAGTATACCGCCCCAGATGTCACCTGCAAGCTATTCAGCATTATATTACGTTCATTATACCAAAGACTACATTCCCAGAGGATATGATGAGCAGACTGTTCATAGTGAGAGTTAGGTGTTGAGCATTGACACAATGGTGACTCGACTAATTTAAATGAATAAAGCTTGCTCTTAAAGTTACCATGACCCGTAAGAAATTGAGCGACACAGTGATCCACCTCAAGCCATATCCTCGAGAACCGTTCGCGAACAGATGGAAAGAATTGGTAAAGATGGCGCCCCTTGGATGATTCATCCCAGCGTTGTTGCCATTCGTCTATGAGGTCGTTATAGACATCGGGCTGCTGTTGAAGCAATCTTGTAATTTTACCGCGATCCCGCGCGCCCAAAAAATCGCATTCCATGTTTTGTTGTCTTGAATAGTACATGGCTGCACGTCTCTGCACCTCGAGATCGACCGGAAGCACACCCGCCAACACCGGTAAAGCCTCAGTGCTAACCGTCCTATATGCCTTACACAAGAATATCAGTGCAAGTCGTTGGCCTTGTAACAGTTTGCGACGGACAGCGCCTACGGTCGCCCTATCGGCCCATACAGGTGCACCATAGCACATAGAACCTAAATAAGTAGCTCCGTATATGATCTTTAATGTATTAAATGATAGACCCCATGTCGCAGTTGATATCCTTGTCAATGCACAGAAACTCTTTTTAGACTTTTCATTAACTATTTTAATATGTTCGATAAATGAAAAGTTTCTTTCTAAAACTAATCCTAGATAACACACTGCGGTTTTATTTTTTACAGTAACATTGTCAAATCTAATGCACGGCGGTGATTTGAGGTTACCTTTTAAAAGTAGCTGGAAGGTTTTGTTGGGTGCAAAAGTTAAGCGATTACGTTCACCCCATTGAGATATCAAGTTCAAACATCTATTGGCTAATCTCTCAAGCCCCGCCCTAGTATCAGATTCCACCAGTAATAAGCCGTCATCAGCATACGCGTTCAGAGTACATCCGGATGGTATTGGTATCGCAAGAAAATCGTCGAAGCCGATATTCCACAAGTATGGACCTAGCACCGATCCCTGAGGACATCCCATTGTAAGCGTATATAGTATATATAAAATCTGTGATGTGTTGTTCAGAATATATAAATATAATAATAATTATTTATATCTCTCTCTTCTATGCTGTGCCCGACAGGGTCCATAATTGATACCTATGTTTTTACCAACTGTACAATTTACATTATGGGAGCAATAAAATATAAATCTATTATGAACACGAACGGCCTAAACCTTAAGTAGTTTAGTCGTAATAAGAGAAACAAAATATTATTTAATTAACGATTTAATAACATACGCCATCTAGAAGGAATGTATACTGTTCATAATACAATTGAATTTAAACATAACATTTCTAACATTAATATATTGTAATATATTCATCAATATCTTATTCAACATAAGATTTTTGTCTTACTATTACATTCTAAAACAAATTACACAGATATGCAAATTATTGCTTGTATATAAACTTAAACAAAATACTAGGTGTTTTTTTATTATTTTATATTGTCTATGACAAATGATTTGAGTACCAACAGAACGTTTCATATTAAGGTGTGGTTATATTTTAGAGTAGCGTATTTTTATAGTATAAGGGGCAAAAAGGGGGAGGGATCCGTGAGGTGACGGATTAAGAATATTTAGTGTCACCATCATCATCCTGTGGGTATCGTAAGAACCGACTAAGGGAGCAAACTAAGCAGGACATCACTGTAAAGGAAAACTTGACACAAACCCTATACCACCCAGTCTGGCATAATAGGTCAAATCCTCCTTTCTAAGAAGAGGCCTATGTCCAGCAGTGGACTATTAAAGGCTGTTGATGATGATGATGATAAGGGACAAACGAGCAGACGGCTCACCTGCTGGCAACTGACTTTAAAAGCATATTGTAAGGATTTTATTTTTTAAATTCATTTCTGCAATTATCTGTGGTATGAGTTCTGAGGTTGGTTTCCCATTTTGGTCTAAGGGATCACACAGTATGGGATTCTTCAAAACTCGAGTGTACTTGTTACGAAGAGCAGTAATGCACATGGGCGTCCAGTTTTTAAATCAGGTGAAATTGCCACTGCTGTCGCAAACAAATAGACGGGTCATCTGATGGTAAGTGACCACCGCCGCTCATAGTAAGTAAAAGTCAAGAGTTACAAATGCGACGCCGACCATACTGTTCCCCCGCCAGGATTAGGAGTTTTAGAATCTACATAATGCTTCCAAAATCTAACCACACATGTTTATAATAGCTTGTATAATAAGTAAATACAATTATGTAGGTATTTGCGTTTACAATATACATATAACAATTGATCATATGATTATACTTTTTACGACATTTCGTTTCAAGGCGTCGTATTATATACGACAGTTCGTTTTTTGTTCGTGAAGGTTACGAAGTCAGAAATGAAACTGCGGTGGGATGGTGCCATAATTTAAAAGAAAGATTTAGTACATATGTACAATTTATTACACGAGAAGTCTCCAGATATACAGACAATTAATTAATTTGACTGTTCAGATGCGAAAGGGTAAATTATAGGCCATCGTATTTGGTTAAAAATAATATTCAAGTAGAAATAAAATTAAATATTGAGACCGCTTGTATTCCTACTATTTCAGATTTTGTTCTTATTTTTTAACTGTCGAATTGACACGGCCGGATATATGTAGATATAGAAGGGATACTGTTTCTAATATAACTAATAAGATGTTGTTTCTAACTATGGCTTCTGGTGTGCATTTTTTTTTGTTATTATTTATTGTGGCTTTGCTCACGTAATCCCGATTGTTCTAAGCGTCGCGTCCGCAATATTTTTTTTAGCTCTCGTTACGGTAGCGCATAAAATGCGACGAAAATTGTGACTGTGTTTAAAAATCATTGTGCATTGTTCTTACGGATAAGTAATTACATTGAGCATCATATGGCGAAAATAAATGATTAAATATTTATAGAGAAGGGACAACTACGCTTATTGGCTACTGCACCGTACCTAAAATCGCTCTTGTAGGTCAAATACGTGTGAAAGTACATCTTGGGTCTACAGGCAAGCAGATACAAAGGGAATTTGGGTATGATTCTTTCTTCTAAAGTAAGACGTTAAGGTTTAGCATTCTATAGTCCCATATCTTCATTTTCTTTTGAAAATTTACCGAATAGCTTCAATAAATTGGACTTTTTAACATAAGTATATTTGTTTTAATTTATAGAACATGTTGAAAAAGCTTGTTTATAAATAAGTGATATTTAGCAACATTAATTTTTAGAATCAATATTTAATACGTCATTCGATTATTTCATATATATATATAATTTAATATTTAACAATAAATTTAGTTTTACAAACCAGTAACATATAATTACAATAAATATTTTTGTTACATTACATTACAATCCAACCAATTGACAGGTTATCACACCTCATCACGAAGTGTCATAACTCAAAAATCGAGAAATAGGCGATCAAAATTGATTTCAAATATTACATACAGTCAGGTCTTTAATCAAGTAAGATTAAGATGTAGTCAAAAACGTATTTAAATGACCATATTTTGAAGACTATTTCTATTCATATTCACGCAAATTGCCGCCAAATGGGCCCTTCATCAATCATCATCAACAGCCTTTAACAGTCCACTGCTGGAAATAGGCCTCTCCTTTCTAAGGAGAGGCCTATGTCCAGCAGTGGATTAGTTTATTTAGAATATATATGTTATGGGCACTTACATATTTCTAAATAAACAGAAGAGATTATGGGTTAAGCTCGCCTCTGTGCCCACTATTCCTTAATTTTTTATATAAATGTTTATATTGTGTACGTAAGAATAAATAAATAAAAAAATAAACATATCAAATATTCGGGGCAACGATCCGCCTATACACAGAGGTCATCTTTAAATTGTGTGTTTATGACACTTAAGTATTCTAAATGCCATTTTGTTTTTTTTTTAAAGTCATGACGCTTCGTAAAGAAATGCGTTTTAATAAATATTTTTATACATGGAATGTACTACAAACTCTTTAATTGAGCACCTAGTGATTAGTATATCACATATATACAACAAAACACGAATACATAACATATATTCTATAATTTTCTAAGATTTCAATGTTTTAATACAAACAATTGATTTATTAATAAATATCTCACTTATGTGTATTATATACGACGCAAAACAAACTGATAAATAAACCGTCGTAATTGGCTTAATACAAATACGACAAAAATACTGTTTCATACATTTTTTTTCTAAATAAGTACTTAGGACCTTCTTCGCATTATCATAAGTATATTTTTCTATGTTACATGTCTAAATAAAATTACCAAATACTACAAGTGGTTCATACGACATTATGGAGCGTTCATTAATTACGTGACATAAAGGGGGAGGGGAGGAACTGAAGATCGCATTAAAATAGTTTCAGGTGAAGGCTCAAAAGGAGGTTCGGAAGGAGGAACAATAGAATCTTATCATATCTCGTTTTAACTGAGGCACAATTGAAAGTCTCACGTCAATTGTAAACAAAATTAATACAACTTTCTTTTTAGTTTTATAAACATAACTTGACAGCAATGATCCAATCCACATGTAAAGTATAATGCCAAACTATCAAAAATGATGTAGCAGTCAAGTCGAGAACTTTGTGGGGTAATCGTAAAACACTGTGTCTCAAATAAAAATGTTAAAGATCACGTATTTAATGTATACTCCCTTACACGTTACGTTTAAAACATTACAATGTACATTTGCTAATATATGTAAGATGAAATGCCGGAGATATAACTCATACGTGTATATATATGTCACTGTATAACACACTGTAAATAGTTTTAGGTAATTTTGTAGTACAATTGTAGCTCCGTAAGCACCTAGCGTATGGTAACTTCTTTTAAATACTAAGTTTATTATTTAAATATACATCTTTATATATTTATTGAGTTCTCTTACAATTTGGGAAATTTGAAAAATATATTGTCATATAAAGAAGAACGTGGTGTAGGACGCCCACAGGTCATGTGGAGTGACGATTTGCGCAAGATGGCTGGCAGGAGCTGGATGCGAGAAGCCCAAAATCGATATAAGTGGCGTGCAATGGGAGAGGTCTATAGGTCCAGCAGTGGACTGCGATTAATGATGATGATAAAGAGAAATCTGGCAAAAGGGTTAAGAAGCTAATGAAAACTACCCTGATACACCGTACGAGTTAAATTATTATGTGAGATATCATCAGAGGGCATTGAAGTATGATTAAGGTATTGGAATAAATTTATGCTGATCTTGATGTGTCACATCAATTATATCAACATCATCAGCACTTCCAGCCATGAGATGTCCACTGCTGGACATAGAACCCATTAATGTATTTCAAGAGGACCGGTTGTAGCCGCTGTGAACCTGCGATCGTGAATACCAGTGAAAATTTTAAGAATATTAGTCCTGTGTGTATGTCCAGCAGTGGACTGTTAAGGGATGATAATGATGATGACTCCTGTCTAAGTTCTTTATAAAAAATGTCCGTAAGCCTTAACATATATTTTTGCAACTTTCCCAAAAAAAATTAACTTAAATAAAGTTAACTTAATATAATTTATACTACTAAATTAAATATAATGGAATGACACGTATTGCTTGTCAAAAAAGCTGCTGAAGCACTTTACAGGAATTAAATTTGAAGCGCAACCAGCGCTTTTTGGACAGTATAATTCACCAGTATTGTACCACATTTAATTTAATGTCACTTCTACGTACAGCGGTATTTATTACTCATAAATATTTACCAAAAAAGTTTTAATAAAACATTAATTTATTGCAAGCTTTCTTTTACATTTGCTTGTAACATCATTAATAACTTTATTAAAAACTGTTTTTGAACATATGCGGTTACACATGTGTGTATTTCAGGAATGTTGAATTCAGAGCCAAAAGGTATCCATTAACAATGAGCGTAGCGACCTGTCGCTGTCACGGATGCGACCGGGGTCCACGAAACACACACGTGATTGCAACCAAATATATCTTCAATCAATATATAATACCACTGAAGGAAGTTTGGCTTTTTAGTATACATTAGCAGTTGTACAAGTATCAAATGTGGCTAATGGCAAATACCTTTGAACTAGTCAGTACATAAAAATAGTAACCAAATTATTGTTATTAATATTTAAAAAAAATGTATAAATCTTTGTAAAAAATAAACTAAAATTCGTTGATAATTTACAATAGGAATGGCTGAGATAAGACTTAGATAATAATAGCTTTACACATCTCACACACGGCCGTCTGATCCCAAACTAGGCAGAGCCTGTACTACGGTAACCAGACTGCTGATAAACATACTTATATATATCCAAATACATACAAATTATAGATAAATTACACCCAGACACAGAACAAATAACAGTGTTCATCACGCCATTTTTTTTTCCTGGGTGGGTAGCGCACCCTAGCACCTCTGGCTTAGTAGGATCGCTAACATCTAGACCAACAACTCTTTAAATGATAACATAAAAGTACAATTTTATACAGAATTTGGAAACAGGATAATGGAAGACCAAATTTAGGAAGGAATTTAGGAAGCTGTTGGTGAAGTCGTACACTAGCCGTAAACTTACAAACGAGAGAAGGAGGGTAAAAATCATAAAAAAATTGTTTGTGCAAAACTTACGAATGGCGCCCCATGTTGGGCGCCAGTTGTAAGTTTTGCACAAAGATTTCGTCCCATACCACGTAAACTAAAAATACCTACTGCCTACAATACAAAATTGAGATGGCGAATAAGGGAACGTACCCATACCACGTAAACTATTTTTTATCATTTCGCCTATCCTTCTCTCGGTAACCATACGTAGTATTTACCTAGACACCTCCTTCCCCTCTAGTTTCCACGTAATAATTCATACATGTTTTTTTTTTCAAAAAATAAATAAAACATGTATGAATTTTATTATTTTGAATTTTATTATTGGCTGGTATTTGTCTTTATTATTCCACCGCTTGCTGTTTATTTAAGATATTGAGTCTAAGTCTAAGCCCTCCCCCTGGTTGCTCTCCTAGTATTTTGAAGACTCCCCTCTCCCTGAACGGGTCAGGTAGTTTGGGTACGTTCCCTAACTCCTGTTTTAAGGAATACTCTTTGTTATGCCGAGGACTTTACTAGTATGAGACTATAAACGTCTATCTGGTTTCTCGGAGCAACTGCAGTCTCAGTCCAGCCCCCCATCTGTGACTTTCAATAGCCGTTTTTTTTAACGTGTGGAAACCCCCTCGTTATCGTCGTGGGATGGCTTGCGCGGATCAGTGATCTCTGAGGCTATGTAGGTAGAGTCACACATGCATGATTGGCTCAGAGAGAGACTCTAGACTAAGAAGGATACTCGGTGGGGTCTTTCTTGGACTTTCAATATCCCTTGCCCTAGCTCTCTCGCCCTATGCATTTTTTATTTTTAGAACTTTTCACAACACTTATTTTAATAATAATAAATGATCTGATGAAAATCTTCAGAGCGGTTTTACGTTTGTATAGAAAAATATAAACTAACCACACTCTTGATATTTGAATAATAGGGTATTTGACACTGTGGTCAAATTAGTTACTTTTTAACATCTGTCAAAACGACAATTTAGTATGAAATATGAACTTGTGACGTCACTAATTTAGACGACCCAATAGAAGTATAAAAAAGCTAGAAAGATTTTCCGAGATGTTTTGTAAAACTTTAATGAAGCGGACATTGTAATTTATTTATGATACAGTCAACTACCCTATTGATTACTCGACTTCAGTAAGACTGAAATAGCTTGGCATAATAAAATAATAATAATACTTTTATATACACAACATAATAAATAATATTTGTATTGTATTATTTCAATAGTTTTAACAATAAGTTTACTATTAAATAAATACTAAATAAACAAACTGTCATATCTCAGCACTACAAACTCATTTTCTAATCAAATATAAAATAATAATAGTCTTAAGCTATTATGTACTACATATTCTATATTATATCTGCAATTATCAACTCTAGTAATTCGTGATTTGGTCTAATTTTGTTTAACATATAAATTATTGGATGTGTTTATGCAGCGATCATTTTACGACACAATGTTTCTACTACAAAATAATATTAATGAAACGAGTTGTCATATTTGTCATGACATTTTCAGAATAATCAATGACGTAATGTGATCGTTGCTATATAAAAAAGAGTTATCTACAAAACAAAATACTTCCTGTAGTAAATAATACAAAAATATCCTTATAATAACTTAAATAAACGAATAACAGAAATATAAGTCATTTCGATGTAAGTACATTTTTTTAGTAACAAATTTAAAAACTGATTTATTAAAAATGGCACCGAATTGGGCAATTATTTTGTATGGCAATTAATAATTTTAGCATTTTATATGCTAACACTAGTTTTGTAACACGGTTGCTCTATATGCGCAATGCGATTTTCATATGCTAACGTTCTAAAAATAGCATGCTATTTTTATTACAATAGCACGCTAACTATTATTAATATAGCGTGCTAACAGTGGGAATATACTGTGTATAGTGTAGTGATGGCATGTTAATTATTAAATATTTTATTAGCAAGCTCATATTTTGTTTTTAACATATTATACCTTTTGTTTTGCTAATTTTATATTTGAAAACGCATGTAATATTTTTCAATTGTCGACCTTCATAAATATTTTCTTTTACTTTTAGAAAGTAGAAATTGTATGCGAATTTGCCTTTTTAAACTCTATTTCCTCAACCATAGGATTTATTTTCTAAGAAACGATTAAAACGTATTTCTTTATTTATAGTTGAAACTCTAACATAAATACTTAAATATAGCAGACGAGTCACCTGATGGTGACTACCGCCGCCCACTGACACCTGAAAGTCAAGAGACAAGTGTGTTACCGTGTGTGCCCCTTCCCCCAAAGATTAGGGAGGAGAGAGACTTTAGGTTACTTTTTACAAGCTGCCGTTCTATCTTTCTCTTCTTTTCACATTTCTTCCATCTTTTATTTTACCCCCCTACCATTACCTTTTGATTATAATATTCTCTTTACTCTTATTACTTGATTTATACTCTTTCTTTCTTACTAACTACATTTTTTCCTTTTCTCACTACTTTCTTTCCATACCTCTTTAGTTTTTACTAAATACTTGATTTAACATTGCCACTAACGACTGCTTTTTAACTGGTGTCAGTTTAAAGTTAAATTATCTAGTAATAAAGTTATGACACCGAATAGCGCAATATCCATTAATACTCATTACTTTGATATTGTTATAAAAATGATTGGTTTTTGATTACCATTTCAATTATATATTATTTCCATATATATAGGTCAAACAAACATATATAAATGCGTTTTTATCTATACAACATAAATTAGCCGGTAATACGACATCAAGTTACTAAACGATAGTTAATATCGTTTATCGCTATTAATTAAAGTTTCGTGGTACAGAGAGATCAACGTTTTATATTTCCTTTATTATCATTTAATACTTTTAGCATATTATGCTTTATATATTTATTTTGATTTTAATTACTGCAATTATATACATACAACTCTGATATTTACGAAAACATGAAACTAAGGCTTATGTCTATGATAGTCAAACTAAGAAGACCGATTTAGTTGGCCAAAAGACTCTTTACTATGTTCACAAATTTGTATTTTGATAGAAATTATTTTCATCTTTTAGTCTACTTGGTCTTTTCGGTCTTTTGGTCTACTAGGTCTTTTCATCTATTGCAATTATATTTATATCTTGGTGAGTAGACCTTCTAGTTCTAATACTTCCGGTAACTCAATGGCTTCTAAGCGAATAGGTGAAGGGTTGAACGGGAACTGAACTGAGAATATCATCTTGGTGTCCATTAGGAGATTTTGCTGAAAGAGATATATTTAGTTAGAAGATATAACAGTTTTATAGTGGTTAATATGAAGATAACTTTTTGAATGCTAGATCTGAAACCTATTTTGAGAACAAGTCCCTGTAGTGTTAAGAGTTCAATTTCGGTAGATTATATTTCTGATAGAATTAATTTAATAATAGAAGTCCTGCGACATATTATATAGCGCTATTTAGACCCAACTCTAGAATTCCGATATCATCATCATCATCAACAGTCTTTAATAGCCCACTGCTGGACATAGATCTCTAACGCTCTTACGACACTGACGGGGTGAATAGTCACTCACACTCAGTCTTCTTAATCAGTCACCACACGGACCATTGATTAAACTTTAAAAGATTAATATTTGGGCAGCACAGTTTTTTTATATCAAAATACGTTTTAGTACTCGAAGTTAGCAGGTTATGAGAGATAAGTCTCACCGGCTCCTTGTCGGGGTTCACACCAGCTTTCTCCTGCATCTTCTTCTGTATTTCGTGGATAAATTCTCTTGTCACCTTCACTTCGTAGTCCTCGGCTGGAGTGTACATGTTTAAGATCTGGGGATTGGAATTTTAATAATATATAAAAATTCTGTGCAAAACATATTTAAAATTTATTAATTAGATATATTATTGGAATTGAAGAAACTGAGCGAAGCGAATGTTAGAGACAAGATGGTAATTTTGTTAAGTTAGCTAAAGCTTTTTTAAAGCTCATAGTGAGTAAACGAACAGACTATCGCCGCTTATAAATACCTGCAACATAAAAGCTACAAATGCGTTGCCACGTTTTGAGTCCCCTCCCCTCAGAAGGGGAAATCAGGAGGAGGGGGAGGTTTGAGCTTCTGCAACCTCTCGGTGAAAAACGACGACTGAATTGCTATTGAAATACCGGTTTTCTGTGAGGCCGTTCGGTCATTAAAAACGGAGGTCTTAAAACGGTATACAAATATGCTCTTCTTTAGTTTTATAATTACTGATTAATTTGTTAACTTATTGGCTTTGGTGAAGCCAAAAAGATGATGCGATCGCAAAGTTTATAAAGCGATGGATTTTATGCTATTTGGGGGCAAACGAGGAGAGCCTCAATTTTTCTATTTTATATGAACGCCAAGCCACTGTCATTCCATTGACACGCTATTGAGATGCCATTGACTTCGATCAAAATATCAGTATTCTACTAATATAAATTCACAGTGTCAATAGACTGTCGATATAGGTCATCAATGGTGACATCAACAACATTGCCATACCTGGAAAATTAAATATCTCATTTTCTTACAAATTTAAAATGTACCGTTTACTGTTACAAAGACATCGACGACATTTGTATCAGTGACAAGTCATCGGGAGGCCATTGGTCTTACATAGTTAGTAGAATAGGCAAAGTGCCAAAGTATTCCGACGACGACGCTTGTGACTGAGTTGCAGGCGTTCATGGGCGGAGGTACTCGCTTTCTATCAGGCGACCCGTCTACTTGTTTGCCCCCTAAAAAAAACGCTCTTTTCTTAAAGGTTGGCGCTGTATACCAACAATTTCGTAACACACATGTTGTTACCTGCCATGTCCCTTACTGAACCCTCTTAAGGTTTGTCTGGTAGATAATGCCATGTGGCATTAAGTCCGCCTCGTGCAAGTTGTAATGCAGGAAGTGTAAATATATAAATAAATAAAAACATGACATAGAAGACAACTGCTGACCTTGCAGACTTGCATAGCGTTCAAGTTGGCGCACATGTCTACAGTTGACTGCACGTCCTGCATGGACTTGCGCGCTTGCAGCAGCTGCACCGCCTGAGTGATAGGCTTCAGCACACCCAGGATCTCTTCAACCTGAAAGAAAAAAACACGTACATTCACACATGTTTATTTAGGATCTCTTCCAAGAAATTTATATATTTCAGAATTTTTCAAATATATAAATAAAATTGAAGTGTCTGTTTATAATGGCACAATAATATTTTTTTTCATGCTCACACGGTTATTTTCACGATATCTATGCCTAAAAACCAGTTTAAATATTTTTTGTCTTTCTGTCTGTTCGTTCCGGGTAATTATCAAAAAGGCTGGACTGATTTTGATAATATTGTACTACCAGGTAGCTGTCTAAATAAGGAGTAACCTAGGCTGTTTTTCCTGTCAGAAAACCCCTATAAGAATATGCCAGGTCCGGGAATCGAACGCGAGGCCTCATTGACTGCAGTCGCATACCTTACTACACGACTAAGGTGGCGCTTTTCAAATTCCACGTGACACATCGCACACACCTGTATGAACATTCTACCTACCTGTAACAGAGTCTATACTGCAATAATTAACTGATAAACATACTCATAAGTATATTTTTCTAACCGATTCTAAATTTTATTATGCTCAACATATAATTATTTGTCCTAGATAGGAATCGAACTCAGGATCTCTGCTCCGTAATCAAGATTAGTAACCATTAGACCAACAGGCCAGTCTCACAACAAGATCTCTCCTTGAAAATGAAAATGTTTAATAATATAACAATAGAGGACTTATGCAGTATTTTGAGACGAATCAATTTATTTTGGAGTTATTTTATTTATTAATCAATTTATTTGGAGTTATTATTTGATTTAGCTTTAGGAATTTGATTTAGCTATGTAATAGCCCCAAAAATGATTTCAGTAGAGCAGAGAGGGACAGACAAGCAGACAAAGACATCGTCTCTATTACTTTTCTTAGTTCCATATTATACATATTTTATTGCGACATACAAGTCTTATCTCTCTTTCTATCTCTCTCTCTCTCTGTGTCTCTTTCTGTCTGTTTAATTTTATTTATTAAAAATTTATACACTTTATAGCGTTTAATTTCAATTTTCAATGGTTTTTCAATAATTTTAGTATTTCACAATTACCAAAAGTTAAAAATCAAACTTACGCTCTTCTGACCGTATTCGGCTAGATGTTCTTTGATCCAGGTCTCAAGATGTGAGATGTTGTATCGGATCTGTAGCCCCTTGGCCCAACAGCATAGATCCTTGCGCAGTAGCAACTGATTCACGCTGTACGCGCAGATGTAATAGAATAACTGAAATCAATATGCGTTATTTTATAAATATTCAGCCGACTTGAATGAGTCTTAACTAGTATGATAATGATCGACTTACTGAGAGAACAATGCGCCTATAAAAGGGATAATTCAATGTTATTTCGTAATAATATTCTATATTCGTAACATAAAGTTATAAAATAAAGGCAAAAGGCATCATCATCAACAGCCTTTATTTAATAGTCCACTGCTGGACATAGGCCTTCTCTCAGAAAGGAGCTTTTGGCCTATTACACCACGCTAGCCAGACGGATTGGTATAGGGTTTGTTTCAAGTTTTCCTTCTCTTTGCAGTGCTGTTGTCCTGCGTAGTTTGCTTCCTATAGGCGTTATACTGGCTATACACGATATAGACGAATTATTTACATTTCATTTTTATATTTTATTACAAATATTAACAATAGACACGATATTTTGCAATCAATAATTCTCAGTTTTTCGCTGACTACTCGATATTAATTTGTTTACTCGCTGTTTTGCAAAACTAGAATGTGGATCGCAGCGGTTATTCATGATACGAAATTACATAGAAAGTTACAGTTTCGGCAAAACAATTCAATCCATAAACTGATCATGGTGGGGGAGGGGAGGGCATAACGTGGTGCGGGTCGTCCCCAGAGTAGACCCCCTGGGGATTTATTTGAGTGGAAATACCACTTACTCCTGGCTCCTGCGTCCTCGAGCCGGAGATTCGAAAAGATTTTCCACCCCGTCAACAAAAAAAAAGCCCTCTGGTAATTACCGGTAAGGCCGAGCCGTTTTAAGAAATATTCACCTGCTTAAATATCATAAGTCTCAACGACTGGTCGACTGAGTACGTGTGCAGATGATCATGGGTGGCGCTTAACTCCTGCTTGAGTCTAGCAGGCCCTGCACCTACGCTCCCCGTAGGGGGAGGACGAGACGTTGGCCCCGATAAACCTGAGATCTCTTCGTGCTCCATTATTGCTGGGACTATTAGGCGTTCGAGTTGGCGTTCTAGGAGATTGATGAGGCCTGAAGAAAGAAAATACAAGATATTAATTTGATGTCTATGAAAAATATAGATTTTGTCGGGCAAGTAAGTTCAGTGGTTAGTGATGCTGACTTCCGTGCCAGGACTTTTGGGTTCTGATCATACAAAAAAAGAGATAATTTTATATGTTTATGTATTGTATGTGTATACTTGGGACCTCTATGTATATATGTAGTAATTAATATAGTATTTTATTTATAGTATAAAGTATATAATAGTAAGTTACATTTATCTTAAATTAAATAAAGTCAAATTCTATGTTTTCTCTTGCAACTACCGCAGCATTTTTCTAATTACCCGAATCAAATAATGCCCTGGCCATTATGTCCGCCTGTGTACAACTTCTCCATTAAGTTATGTAAATAAATAATTTTGTGATGAGCACAGTTATTGGTTCATTGTGTAGGTATAATATGTAGGTATGTATTCATTAACATATATTTATGTTTGTTGTAAGTTCGTTGTAAGTGAGTTTCTCTGTAAGTCCGCCATTATTATTTTCATTTGTGTATAAAAAACAAATAATATTTTTTATCGGGAATAAAATTCGCTTCTAATATTATTCAATAATAAATATCTGTCAAATTATTAAATAATTGAACTATATATACATTTTATATTAACATCGACATAGAATACATAACACTACAGTGAGGTCTAGAGGAAACAAGTTGAACTAACAGTAACTAATAGTAACAATAACAGTAACTACTGAAGTTACATCGCACAATTAAAGTTCTCGCGGTGATTAATAATAAATAGTTTATTTCCATAAAATAAACATAAACTTCATATTGGCATTCTTAAAGTTTTCTCAAAAGTTTTTAAGCTTTATTATGTACTAGCTGACTTGCGCAACTTCGTCTGCGTCTTTTAAAATAAATAAATTTTCCCCGTTTTTGCAACATTCTTCATTGGTGCTCCGCTAGAATTGGTCTTAGCGTGATGATATATAGCCTATAGCCTTCCTCGATAAATGGGCTATCTAACATTGAAAGATTTTTCAAATCGGACCAGTAGTTCCTGAGATTAGCGCGTTCAAACAAACAAACTTCAGCTTTATAATATTAGTATAGATATGATGACAAGATTAACCCAAATCTGGCGCTACATAACTAATGTGATGGTTGTGATTATTACTATACAATGGCTCTATTTTCTGAACTAGGTTATGAACTGTATCTCAGAAGATAGCGTTCGAAAATCTTACAGCTATAAATTAATTAGGACATATTGCATGCTGCTGCCTTTTATTGGTATGTGTTATTACAGTTGTGTGCAATGATACAGTCCAGTGTAGTTTTCTGGTGGCCTCCACATGTTTCTGATCGTAAAAGCCATGTAATTTGTCTTATCCAGGTTTAGTGTGACGACCTACCCGAGACAGTTTAGTTACATACAAAAAGTTCAAACATAAACTTTGTAGTCAGGCCTGATAAGAAAGACTCCTGTGTCCGATGGACATAATACATTAATATAATAATAATAATAACATCACACATCACATCGTCTGATCCCAAACTAGGCAAAGCCAGTGCTATGTTAACCAGACTGCTGATAAACATAATTAAATACGTACACATAGATAAATTATTTATTTATTTATTTAACTTAATGCACAAGTTTTACACAGGCGGACTTAATGCCCAGGGCATTCTCTGCCAGTAGACCTTCGGGTGATGTAGAAAAATGATGTTGTAGGTTCAAGAGAAAACAGAGAATTTGACTCTTTTATATTAAATTTATTAATTTAAGATAAATCTAACTTACATACATATACTATAAATAAAATACTATATTCATTACTACATACGAGTATATACATGAGGTCTCAAGTATACGCATACAATTACACCCAGACACAGAACAAATGATTATTCCCTTCACACAATTATTTGCCCTGGATGGGAATCGAACCCACGGCTTTCCAACAGGTCTATATACATATTTACCTTGGTATATCCATACAGCAATGTCGCTGAGCACCTGCCGGTACTCAGACAAGTCAAATATGCGAAGACACTGTTGATTCTGTCTGGGCGTGTTCGCAGACTGGTATATCGTGTCGCCACTATACTGTCGCAGGTTGTTCAGTAGTCTGCAAAGAACATTAGTAGATAATTATGTTTTGTTTAGCTTATTGAATGAAGAACAATACCGAACCGTGAGCCGTGAGAGAACTGTGGGAGAGTCGGTAGGTGCAAGGTCTGGTGAGCATGGCGGATGAGGAAGAGCTTCCAACCCCAGCTCTTGCAGCTTGGAGACTGTCTGTTGCGCAGTATGGGGTAGCGCGTTGTCGTGAAGGAGCAGCGGGGAAGACTGATTGACCAAAGCTGGATGCAGATGTGACCACCAGACCTTGCACCTACCGACTATTACTTTTTCCAAAATTTAGACAACTTTTTAGTGGGTAAAAAATTCAATTCCTGAAAGGCAGTACAAAATGCCTTTGAAGAGTTTGTTGCCTCCCGTCCAGCTGATTTTTACAAGAAGGGCATCAATAAACTGCCAATGCATTGGCAAAGATGCGTCGATTGCATGGGTGATTGCTTCGAATAACAGAAATAAAAAGTTTGAAAAAATAAGTACTTTCACTTATTGCATACAAAACGGCAATTTCTTAGGTAAAGACCTATTATTTAATTTAACTGAGTTACCGGAGGATCAACTCACTAATTATATGGGAGTACTCTCATTTAAAGGGTGGCAACGCATATTTTAACTCTGACAATAATTAGTTGCTACGTCGCTTAAATTTCCTTTTGAGTTATAAAGTATGAGGGTGGAAACTTAAGGGAAAAAAAAACGGTTAGTAAAAGTGTTAGTCGCATAATATCGATAGCACTCTTTGATAGTTAAAAAAGTAAAAAGAAACCAAAAAGACCATAAAAAATAAAACCACCGAAGCGTCTCTTATTATACCGTGTATCAACGCTGAAATTTATTTACCACGAAGTCATGGAGTAGTTTACTTACTTCAGAAAATTTGGACACAAAAGGTTAACTTTAATCAAAATTTCTGCAACTCTGCAATTCTACACACTCTACCGAATCAGTAAGGGATTAAACGCGTTTTTTTTTCATGTCTTTTTTGCCTCGAAAGACAACTCCCGCACTAGGAATATATGCTGTGTCGCGAAGACACACAAAGAACACCCAGACTTTGAACAACAATTTGTGGATCACACAAAGTGGTGTCCCATGGTGAGATCAGGCCAACACAGGTAGGGAAAAAAGACACAAACACTTCTTAGAAAGGAAGTTTTTGCCTACCATATCACGCTTTCCAGGAGGGTTGGTGTAGGGTTTGCGCCAACTTTCTTGTAATTTGCTCCCTTAGTCGGCCTTTGGTGTATAGGGAATATACACACACATACCCTTATAGTATCTAAATTTGAAAACATTACTTACCTAAGCATATTAGCAAGCCACAAGGCATTATACTCTACACTCTCTGCTCGTTTCTTCAAAGTCTTCTTCACAGCGGTCCTGACCGCCTTCATCAGCTGGTGCATCTTTGGTTCGTCGTCCACATGGTCCATGTGACGAAGCATCATGAAAAGAATGTACGCAGGCAGCCCAGGGAGGAGGGTCACTGCCACTTTGGGTTTTAAGTCTGTTGGAATAAGGATGGAATTAACATGTCATATTTGATTATGACCTTTTACAGAAGAGCGACCGGCGGCTTCGCTCGCATGATTATAGAAACTCACCTGAGATCAATTTTTTAATAATAACTCCTTCGTCTTGTATCTTGTACTCGAACATGCCGAGGTACTCGCGCTCCTTCTTGCGAGTGACCGGCGCTATTTCTAGAGTCATCGAAGCGTTTGGAGGTGCCGTTGTATCTGAATTATAAAAAAATAGCTCAATGACGTGTTTGGCAAGAATATTAGCGTGATTGAGAACATGGAAAAACACAATTGTCTGTAATAAAAAATGAGATTATACACCACTAACACGGTAGCTACTTTTATAAACTGATGATTCTCGACGCTTCCTAGTGCGCTCGGTGTTGTGGGTTCGATCTCACTTGATGTTTTGTCTGATTGATCTTTACGCCGCTTCATGTGTTTTTAGCGCCACAGTATATTATTCTTAGTGCGGGAGTTGTCTTTTAAAAAAAAGATTAGACGGATTCAGTGCACGTATCTTTTGGGAAAGGCAGCCAGGCACATTAAGCAGAACCGTTCATTTAACATTTTGCAGATCATACAAACATTTGGTCCGACCCGGGAATCGAACCCGAGACCTCAGCACAGCAGTCGCATACGCTACAGCTGCACCACCGAGACAGTCTATCCCTCAGAAGTTATGAGAATGCTTGCTTACTATTACAAAACAACAACATACAAGGTTTTTATGGTATGAAGACGGGGGGAGTGGAGAGGGGCAACGAGCAAACGGGTCATCTGATGGTAAGTGACCACCGCCCATCGACACTGGCAACTCGAGAGTCACAAATGCGTAGCCGCCCTTCCCCCAGAATCGGGGATTAGTAAAAACAGAGCTATTCTTACCGTTTTGCTCGAGGATATCATTGACATCTTCAATACCGACTTCCTTGAGCTTGTTGACCAGCAATCTTATCTGATTCTTGTACCGGCGACAACTCTCTGATAACTTGTCCACACGCTCCTGTATAACAATATTGTATAATAAACAAATATATTGTTAATTATTACTTATATACTATTGTTTAAGTATTTGTTATACATAAAGAATCTTATACTAATATAGAGTTATCCCTTTGGTTTGTAATGGTTTATATGTTTTGAAAATATAATGTCAATAAAGTGATCTTTGCTACTGACAATGGGATTTATTGGTAAGTGCGCAGTACGAATTTAGTGATTACCATAGGAAAGCCATGCCTCGGTACATATCATATAGGCTGACTCGACCAGATTGAGATACAACGACCTCACAGAAAACCTACGTTAAGTAATTCAACATTTCAACAGTGTTTAGCCAACCCGTACTCTGACAAGAGAGACTCATTTCAACTCTTTAGGAAGGAAAACGTTTCCAAAAAAATATATTTTTTAACTGTAGGAACACATAGTTTGTGAGAGTGCATACATGGAAGCGTTAGCCAGTATGTACTCGTATAGCACTCGGCACATGTGTCTTTTTTTCTTTTTATTTCCGTGCGGCAATCCCCTCGGATACCACCTATCGGTGGCATGTCGGACTCGAACCGACTAAAACCGGGGATACTAATAGCCGGGGAACCAGGTATCGGCAGATGTGTCTGGCTGAAATATAGTTGTATATTTTAAACATTTTACTATTTCATTATATACAACCTTGATAGTGTGAGCGCCTGCCTAAACATAGAGAAAACATAATAGAGTCACATATCTTACAGTGGTGACTCTGATATACCTTACATTAACTATTTATAAAGAAAAATGTTGTACATAATATGTGGGTACATAATTTAAGGTTTTTTTTAGACGTAACTGAACGAAAATAAATTTAAATTTGCGTTTTTGGATAGAGACTAAGAATGAAAATGGTTGGGCCTGCGATGGCCCACTCACTCGGTGAAAAGCCACAGAAATAATTGATTAACACCGGTTTTCTGTGAAGCCGTGGTAACACTCCATTTGTGCTGAAGCACTGCCATGCTACAACGCATACTTCTCCTACAATCAAAATCGTACGTTACCTGTAAAGCCAAACTCTCAGCAGCCAGCCTGATGATCTCGTTCTGCGCGAATTCCTGTGACTTATTTTTGGGTTCTTGACTCAAATCTGCACTCAGTATCCTACAACAATGTACCTTGCATTAATAATATATTAAGTAACGTCTAGGGAACATTTCTTTTTTTTAAATATAAATACGTGCTTATGGAAATGTCGGATTATAGAAGGTTAAACGTATTTTAGATGAACAATTTTGGTAAGGTCAAATTATGCAACTAAAATTTCGTTGCATAATTTGACTTAACTAAACTTTTATAACATATGTATACGTACGGGCATTAATGGGATTACGTCGGTCGAAAGGTCTCAGCCCGTTACCATGGCAAGTAAAACCTGGTCGCCACTCACTTCTTATAGTAGGTTATTTAAAATCATTTATTATGCATGTTTTTCGTCTTGTGAGGTTTGAAATGAAATAGAAATGTTCCCTAGTAAAACAGGACCTTTTAACTAATTACAAACGTTCAAGATATTTAGTTCACATAGGCTAACATATTTAAAAAACAAAGAAGAGCCAGAACTAATCGAAATCACACTTACTAACGTTAAACTGAAAAGTTTAAATTTAGTATTCAGTTTAAGTTACTACTAAGACCATTAAATATGAATTTTCTTGAAATTGTTTTTACATAATTTTTGACCTCCGATGCGAAATTATGACTGTCACAAATTTAATGCGTTTAGACACCTGTGTGTCTAAACGCATTAAATTTGTGACAGTGATAGACTCTGTAGTCTATCTATGGAATTGAGATCCTTTTTCGGCATCACGTGATATATTTCATCTATATATCTTGGCAGCTCTTGAACTAAATTACACAAAAATTCATATTTCTTCATTAAATAGTAAACCGAAGTTATTAAAAGAAGATAAATGAATCCCAAAGTACATTATTGTATACGCATTTCTATGAAAGATGGGGCAAATAGTGGTTACATGGTGATTATAATCGCAGTGGATTTACTAATGGTGGAAACAGGTGTGATGATTATTGACACACATTTCTCTTTATAATAATAAGTGGAGATACCCTTTTTAAGCAAATTTTGTAAATAAAGGTCATACGTAGAAGAAGTGGATTTGTTACAAAAAACACTTTTGCAGAACGACTATAAAAAGCTACAGAATTCCAATACATATATTGACCCATGATGGTACAGAAACTCAATACAGTGGCAGTTTAAGTTATAATGGTCAACGATACAAACTAAACATTTAAATTAAATGCCCCAGGCGAGTGGCTCCAGGCTGTTCTCGAGAACACAATGTTACGCTAGGTGACATGAGTTTTAGCAAGTGCAAAAACTTGGTAACGATGGTAGTATGTTTACAATGAAATAATTCGAAATGCTGTTGGTTACGTGGTTGATTATGGTAACAATTGTTTGGCTACCGTTACAAGTGCGATGGGTTTGGTATGGCTTTAATGGTGGTTATATTGTAACACTAATGGTGGTAATAAATTTGCGTTTGTTGTGGTTGTTTGACAATGGAATAAATATTCGATGAACTGTGGTGCCAATGATGGTAATATTCTGGTTTTGGTTACATAGACTTCAATGGTGGTTATATTATAGCACTTAATTTTGAATTTGCACTTGGGCGAAAATGGTGATTACACTTTGACTGAAAATGGTGATTGCACTGTGGCTACGATAGTGGTCATACTTTGAGATAAATAAAGCTTACAATGTTGTTTTAAAGGGGATTATAATGGTGGGTACACTATTGGTGGCTTCTATATTGGTTACAATGGTGTTTGAAAGGCTAAGTACTATTAATTTAGGCATGCGATAATGGTGGCATTATGGCTTAAATAGGTGGTTACATTGGCTTCAATGGTGGTTATATTGTGGCTTTTAATGATGGTTGAATGGTGTTTTTTTTTAGTTTGAAGGAGGTATCTCTGCATCTTGAAAAGTTGTGTTCCAAAGCTTGACTCATGTTTTCGCTGTGGTTTCATCGTAGTTACAATGTTGCATTTTGATTACAATGTTGTGGTCAAATTGAGGCTTGATCAATGGTTACATGGTGGCTTTATGGTTGAATAGTGGCTAACATAGTGGTTACATTTCATGGTTACAATGTGGTTTTAATGGACTGTAGAATGTGTGTGCTTTTCAAAATTATCTTGAAATAACATGTCTAGATTGATTAGTGGTTACACTGTGGCTTCATGGTCGAATAGTGGCTAACATAGTGGTTACACTTTCATGGTTACAATGTGGTTTTAATACTTTACAGAATGGCTATGCTTTTCAATTAATATCTTGAATAAACATGTCTTGTTTGATCAGTGGTTACACTGTGGCTTCATGGTCGTACAGTGGCTAACATAGTGGTTACATTTTCATGGTTCCAATGTGGTTTTAATACTTTACAGAATGGCTGTGCTTTTCACTTAATTTCTTGATAAGACATGTCTTGTTTGATTAGACGTTACACTGTGGCTTCATGGTCGTACAGTGGCTAACATAGTGGTTACACTTTCATGGTTACAATGTAGTTTTAATGGACTTTGTAGAATGTCGGTGATTTTCAAAAAATATCTTGAAATAACACGTATTTTCGTTACATTAAAGTTACAAAGTGATTACAATAGTGGTTAAATTTGCTTTTTTTATTGGTTCCATGGTGGTTATACAGGTAATATTTAGTAGCTCAGAGGTAATATTTAGTAGCTCAGAGGTAATATTTAGTAGCTCAGAGGCAATATTACGATTCTTTTTAGGGCTTTCTTAGGGCTGTGGTTGTGGTTAATGTAGCTTACTAAGTGTAAGAAAGTCGTTGTGATATTTTTTACAGTTGCTCACAGTTTTAAAGCTATTAGGTACATTCACAATATACCAGAGTTACAATTGCGATAATAATAGTGGTAAGAATAATTGTTATGGTTAGGTTGAAGTTGGAAAAAGATCGTTACGACAATGTTCTGCAAATGTTAAAGACAATAGTGGTTACAATTTGGTGACAATAGTAATTAGATGGTTACAGAAACGATTACATGTGACATTATCAGGATCTATGTTAGTACAGTGATTGATCTCAAGAAGCTTTGAGCATGCAATAATCCTTTTATCCCACATTGCGTGGTGAATGACATATAAATATAACACAGATTAAGCAATGGCGATGGATTACCTGGTGATTTCAATCATGCTGACATGGTGGTTTTGACAAGAGCTGTGGATAAACTGATTTAATGATGAATTACTTAAACAATGATCGTATTGTATCTCTCACAAAAAATCTGGTAATAATGATAGTTAGTTTTACAATGTTAGTGGATTACCTGGGTGGTTGATGGTTACGATGATGGTGGATACGTGGTATTTACAAAGTGGTGATGTTATATAGTGGTTACACATATGACTAATTTAATTGTCTTGATGGATATACTCTTCTATTTAATTATTTATTTTCGCAAAATATTTTTTTGTTATCTTTGCGACTGTTAAAATGTATCTTAAAACAAAATCTAATTTCAATGATAATATTTTAAAATAATACATTTTTTATACATTTTAAATATTCAAACAAATTAAAATAATTTAGAATACATTCAATATTGTGAGTGTCAATTGTACAAAAATTTCGCCAGAAAATAGTATATTTTTTATATATTCCTTTGTATTATGGAAACAAAATCTTCTAATGACCACTTGTATGTCTGTCTGTTCTTCGTCACTGGAAGTTAAATATTAAATAATAGTGTGACCATTTTGCAACTAAAATTCATAGATCTTGGAACTGCTTTTAAAATATTATGCGCCTAAGATCTATCTTATTAAAGTTCAAATCAATATGTGAAATATGTTTGATTGAAATACGATTACATATGCGATATTTCTCAATTATGGTAATGGCATGCATGTTGGTGAAATAATGATAGGTCAGCATGCATGATGGTAAAATAATGATAGGTCAGCATGCATGATGGTAAAATCATTTGTGAGCAATCATGTAAAATGGTATTTTAAACTAAATTCACGATTAAACGAATATATTTACAAATATACACAAAAATTACTAATTTACTAGTATAAGTTTACCTGACCTGGGAATCGAACCCAAATAGCCTTTTCTTATCAAAATTATATACTTTGTTATTATATTATAAACATGCAATAATTAAAAACAATACTTACTTCTGGAATTTCTCATTCTCTTCTCTCAATTTTTCAATTTCAGACTTTGCCTTAGATATATGCTCTGAGTAGAATTTCTTTTCAGCTATCAATTCTTCTTGCAATTGTCTGTAGAAGTAAATAGAATCTAAACATTAGGATGTTATTACACATTACAAAAATAGAACTGGCCAAGTGCGTGACGGGACACAATAAAACTACTAAACTAAACTAAAAATCACAAAAAAATAGTTTAGTCTCGTCAAGAAACGTTTCTTATCCTTTAAACGTAGTACTTAACAGGACTAAACTAATTTTTAGTGATTTTTAGATTAGTTTAGAGAGTTTTCGAACAACAGAATTAGCACCAATGTATTGTTTCGTAGGTTGACTATAGGGTGATTAATTTATAAATACATCCACGTGCTAAATTGCAGTTTACTCTAGTACTAACGGTTTCTATGCTAAGCCACGGACGGATTGACGGATTGACAGACGAAGGAAAACTATAAAGGCGAAATTATAAGGATTCCCCAATGGGATTGGTTCTATGGAACACTAAACAAATGTAAACATACCCATATCATCATCATCATCAACAGCCTTTAGTAGTCCATTGTTGGACATAGGCCTTTCCTTATAAAGGAGGTTTTGGCCTACTATACCACGCTGGCCAGACGGGTTGATATAGGGTTTGTTTCAAGTTTTCCTTCTCTCTGCAGTGCTGTTGTCCTGCGTCGTTTGCTCCCTTAGTCGACTCTTACGACACCCACGGGATGAATAGGGGTGGTGACTCTGTATTCTTAATCCGTCACCACACGGTAAATGTAAATTAGTAGTCAAAACAGACATACCTATTAATACCCTTCTGCGCTTCATAAGCAGTCGCTAACTCGCCATCTTCATTTATAATATCCACATCCGACCCGTAGTTTGATGAGGCAAGCGATTTTAAGTTCACCGTCTGTTGGAAATAGAATCGAAAATTAAATAACACAAAGCTAACTTGAGTGAGCTAACTTTACTAAATTGGTATTTTTTTTTAAATAATCCAGAGATTCTCTGGAGTATAAACTGTTTTACTAAAACATTTCTAATGTTGACTTGGGATTGTTATTAAAGCGTGTTTTTGTTATTCAATTAATTCTAATCATAACTGCTGAAAACCTTTATAACGTTAATCAGGTTTAACGAATTTGTTTTTAGGTAGAATACGCAATATTTATGTAAATTCTATACATAGACAAATACAGGATATAACACATAGTATTGTGTATGGTATAGCATCTATCATATTTAAGATGTTGCAGAAAAGTATTGTTATTGAAGGATTATTGTGTGTATCAAGCAAATAGTTAATTTAGCTTAAAAATGGATCTAAAAAATCTTGACTCTTTGATAATGGTTAATCATAGAGTGTTGTGGGTTCAAACCCCACATGGGACGATACTTTGTGTGATCCACAAATTGTTGTTCTGAGTCTGGGTGTTCTTTATGTCCGTTTCATGTATGTTTGTAAAGTCCCCCGCGACACAGTCTATAGGCAAGTCTATCCATGAGTAAACTAATAAAAACAATGGTGTGTAATAATTACTTACAACATTCTTCAGGGCTTGGAACCATGGTTTCTTATGTAAGCAAGAACAAAATACATACATTTTAATATTCATAGATACACATGTTACGCAAATACAGTTATATTCAAGGAATAAATAAACTTATATATACATAATACTTCATAAAACTAATTAGATAGAAAATTTACTTCGTTAATTAATAATAATATTATACCACATTCACACAAAGCAATCTAGTCTCGAACTAAGCTGAGCTTGTACTATGGGTACTAGACAACTGATACAAATACATATATACTTTTTTTGTAAATACATTCATATTATACATAGAAACACCCAGAAATCAAACATTAAAATGCTCATGAACACAAGTGTTTGACTTGAGCGGGAATCGAACCCGCGACCTTTGGCTTAGAAGTCCTTTACACAAACCACTACGCCATCCACTACGTTGCTAAATCCTTAATTATTATTATTCGTTTACTTGCCAACCAACAACATATCACCTTAACATTTCAAGTAAGCGGTTCAATAATGAAAAATAATAACACTGAACTTCAGAATTTTCTGGTTGTTGAAAAAAGGCCCCACAAATATGCTGTTGCAGGCAGACCCCGAGAGACATTCACTGACCCGATCCGTAGGGTACTGATTCTCCGGTACACTACAAACCTGGTCAGTAAATGTCTACGAGTATTCGTTAAAAGTTGATGAATGGCGAAGAGAGTCGTGTGCCAGGATCAGTCACTGCCTCCCGTTTACTATGTACGCAAATATGAAATACAATGCTTAACGTCATGCCTAGAATTACTGGTTTTACAGCGACAAATATTGGCCGACATTCTAATAGTGTAGATATATTGTAACGTTCAGTATACATATCGAATACAGTAAGCGCGTTAGCTGTTAAGCAATTCTCTTGTTGCCTTTCACTGAGTAAGTGAGGTTACCAGAGCCTAAATCCCCCCTCCCGCTGACTCGAGCGGGAGGGTCTCCAAGGGCGGCAACGCACTTGTGACTTTTGAGTTGCAGGTGTCCATAAAAAAAGCACCCAACTCAACGGATTTAGAACACCAATACGGGACAGAAGTGAAATCTAACTGCTAAAAAACTAATGTAAAATATGCTGTTTTCGACAGCTCTATATAAACCTATCACAGAACCCGCCTCAGTATAACGAAAGGAAATAGAGAAGAAAAGCACTGGTCAAGAATTCAGAGCTATTCTTGGCTGAAATCTTGTAAAGTTTAAGTCTGTTCCCCAACACATACCTCATTCTGACAATAATAAAAATTACTTCTGTGCATAGGTGTGTCCATATACATAGCTTTGGATATCCTTATTCCAGTTAAAGGTAACGTCATTTTGTATTATCATAATATTTATTAAATCACTGGAATACAGTTAATTATATATAGTGCAATCATTAATAATTCAAATCACTGGTAAATCATCACTGTACGTAGTCATGTCACTGTAATTTCAGTTAATTCATTAATATGTAGGCAAAACACTAAACATCATTTAATTACTATCATATGATATATTATGACGATTCGTTCACTCATCTATTGCCCGGTTACTTAACGATAATTGGTGCTTGATTTACGAATATTATCATTTACCAATATACATAAAACTGTCATATTACTTCAACATAACATAATTATTACAAACGTGACTCTAACGAAATCACTGCAGTTCTAAATAACACAAATAATATCTTTTGTTAACTAAGAAACATTACACTGAAATGAATTCATACAAGAAAACACTACCGGTGAACAACTTATCTGTATTTCCGACAAAACAACAATGTGAAAAGATGTCTCTGAAAATATTTGAAACGTTACATATTTGTATTGATATGAGACTTGTTACATACTACGGTTCTGTCTGTTATTATAGTATAGGGACCAGAGTCCGGTCTGCACCTAATCCAACATTCCCAAAGTAAACCATGTAGGAGAAAGGGTATTGTGTCCTTCGTCCAACACAAAAGCAGGATCTACCGAAAAGGCGAGGTGATCACGACCGAACATTTGATGCTTTGATGAAGTAACTATACTAATAGCCGCCAGAACTTTTGTGGCGCGATATAGTGTATTCATCAGATGGTATTGAAGTAACCCTTAATTAAAACGCGCTGATTTGACCAATGACCACTCGCTATTTGATGTGACCAATAAGCGCTCGCCGTGCTAGAATTGTCTGTTAACTGGTAAATGAGATGTCAGATATTACATATCATATGCAACGATTAAAAGTATTGTTAATTATGTTTTCATTAATTTAAAACGAAATCAATTTCCTTATCCTAAGATGCAGGAAATGTTAATTAAATACGAACAGATACACTGTATCCGAGCATTAGCAAAATTACTATAGTGCCCACAGTAGTTTTAACCTGGGGAAAGCTATGCTTCAGCACAAATTGGCCTCCTCGGCCGGAGTGATACCACGGCGTCACAGAAAACCGGTGTTAGCAATTCTTTCGTTGCTTTACGACGAGTGAGTTACCGTCACCGAAGCCCAAAACCATCCTTTCCCCACTTCTTAATAATGATATATTTTCAAATATATCACATAACATGTTACATTTACTGTGACAACCACACTAGGCAGAGCCTTGTCTTATGCCTAGGAATTGTCTTATGCGTATGAGTGTGCGCGTGTGTATGAGTTTCTGAGTGAGTGAGTGAGTGAGTGAGTGTGTGTGTGTGTGTGTGTGTGTGTGTGTGTGTGTGTGTGTGTGTGTGTGTGTGTGTGTGTGTGTGTGTGTGTGTGTAATTCAGTAACCTGTCAGATTATAGTTTCTAAGAGTTCTTCGGTATCCTTATAATCTCTTGGTGGGAGGGATTTAAAAGGCGTCAACGCACTTATGACTCTTGAGTTGTAGGTGTCCGTGGTTGGTGGTAGTCACTTACCGTGACCCGTGTGCTTGTTTGCCCTTAATGTCATAAAAAATCTTGACTAATACATACACACACGCAGACAGTTTTAAATAAACATAGTTCTTACAACGTCACGATGAAATATGTGACACTTTTATCAACGTAACTCTTATCAATGATAAGTCTATCTCTAGTTTTTTAAGATAAATTCGTTTGTTGTTACAATTTCACATGTCTTTAAAGATATAGTGTTACACGTGGTAGCTTTGATTTGAGTAACGGTTTATTTATACTAATATTATAAAGAGATAAAATTAGTTAATAGTGGGGTTGCCAGAGGTTTTCATTTCGATTCTAAATGGAATTTAATGGAATGACCTTCGTATAATTTCGTATATGAATGCGTAAAACAAAAACATAATAAAAATGAGGGAAATAGAGTTTCATCGTTGATATTTGGGTATTAAATGGAATGAGTATTCTTAACAAAATGCACCACAATGTGCTTTATTAAAATTGTTAATTTGAAAGTTTATAATGCTGTAAATCCCGTCAAAAATGGAGTTGATGAAACCAATTGGAATCGGTATATATTTAACATTGACTTTAATGCTTATCAGCAGTCTGGTTACCATAGCGAAGGCTCTGCCTAGTTTGGGATCGGATGGCCGTGTGTGAGATGTGAAAATATTATTATTATCTAACCAGCTTTCCCTTTCATATTTCCTCCGAGCCTTTTGCCCAAACTAGGTTGGATTCGTGGAGCGACTGCCATCAGACCTCCAAAACCCAAGTACTAAGTGATTTCAAAGTTCTGTAGAAAGACTGTTGTACCATTACCCGTTACGTTTACCACAGATGTTCGTATTGCAACCGAGACCAATGACTTAACGTGCTCTTCGAGACACGGAGGGGTCTCAATGTATTAAGAAATGATCACCCATCCATAAACTGACCCGCCTAAGGTTGCTTAACTTTGCAATGTGTTAACCTACTCGGTTACCACTTAGCCACGAGCCAAAACTTTTCCTTTAATATTAAACTCCCGCTTTTCTAATCTAATTCTTAAGAGTACTCACTTGACGGTAAAGGTTCGCCTCCTATTACGTAACGAACATAATTACTAGTCCTCTGCCTACCCCTTTAGGAATAAGGGCGTGACATAAATGTGTGTATCTATGTTTTAATCTTACCTGGTTAGTCAGCACGCTCTTGAGTTGTATGCATTCGTCTCTTCTTCTGTCCAACTCCTTCTGCATCACGTTCATTTGTTCTGAAATAAATGACAAAATAGAAAAACGGTCTTTAATTCTTCTAGATAATTGGATTACAAACTTTTTTTAATTAATACTATCGATTATTGACTAAACAGGCAGACAGATATCTGCTTGAATTAGATCCGCCTGATTGAGATACTCCACAGAGAGGAATAGTAAATCAGCAATACTAGTATAATATTAATAATATTCTGGCAATACCTAGTCTCAAACCAGTAACTATGGGTTTTAGAGCTTGGATTTACATATTTAGATGCATTTTTTGTCAATACATTACACAAATCATCAATCAACCAGACCCCAAAACAAATACAAACACAGAAATATTTGTACTGAGCTAGAATCGAACCCGCGCATGTTGGTAGTGAAAAAAAACTCTACCTATAACTTCCTTGGAAATAAGAACGGAGTCTCCAGCCGCCCTCAACCTCTCCAAGTGTTCTCTTAACTTCTTGTTCTCAATCTCCAGCTCCTCCAGCTTGTAGCGATCGATGTTGGGATTCGTTGGCGGTGAGGCGTTGCGATCTAAAAAGAAATATATCACATCACATATCACTAAGTACTAAGACTCCTTCAAAGTACCGGAAACCGCATTGGAAGATTAGTGATGACGGATATCCGGCCATTATCCGGTATACCACATATCCGGCTACTATTCGGTATGCGACATATCTGGCCGGTATTCGATATAGCCGATTACTATCCGGTATGCGATATACCCGGCCACTACTCAGTATGAGACATAACCGGTCACTATTCGGTTAGAGATATATCCGGTATGCGCTGTATCTGACTGGATACCGGGTATTAGTTTGAGGTACTTTATGGCAATGTTTTCATTTACAACAAAATTAATGAGTACTTTTACGATATTTCAGCTAAATGAATGATAGGTTTTTTTTATAATGGTCACTTTTTAGAAAAGCGTTTTATGTTTCATTGTTATATTAGTTCCTAATTGATAGTGTTATTTTATATATAGAAAACTAATCAACCGAACAATAAAGAATTTTTAATTCAAAAATAAAAATCTCTTGCCGAGGGATAGAAAAGTAACTTTTAGGCGAGTGAAGCCGTCGGCGAAAGTTATAGATATAAACAAAATGTAAGTATTTGACATACTCATAAGCCGCTCCTCCAGGTCGTTTGCTCTCTTCGTGGTTCTGGATAACTCACTCTGCAGCGCAGATATTCTGTTGCGCATGCGCAGCACTAGTCCAGCATCCGCGACCTGGACCAAAAGTTACAGTTATTAATTAAATAAAGTAAGAAATAAATTTAAGGTCAAGTCATAACTAATAGACTACTTATCCAAATATAAAAAAACGAAAAAAAAACAGTGTATAATAAAATGTTTTCAACATTATATTATACACTGCTTAATTATTTTTTATAATATCTCAACGATAAAGTATTATAACGATCAAAATCCATAAAACAAAACGGTTTTTTTATTGATTCAACTGACGCCATCTATTGAAAACAGTTCGTACAGTAAACTGTACTAGCTGATCCTGTATCGCGATTTTAATGTTTTCAAGCTTACCTCACTCACTGTAAGGATTCTCACATTGCATATTATATGTTACTATGTTTGTTAATATTTTTGGAATTCAATTGAAAGATTTCTTATCTTATCTTTTTCTGTAAGTACCCACAATATGCGAGCGTCACGAGAAACATAGAACATACAATCACTGAAACATAGGGAAGCTTGACTTTTCTGGAGACCAAGATGTGTCCTGCCGGGACACATCTTCTTTCATTCAAATAAAAAAAAACATTTAATATTTACCGGCACGTTGGGGCCGTTATGTGAGCCTGCAGACCAATTGACGGCCTCCAACGCTGGACGTGTGCTTTCCACTGATCTGACAGACCCGTAACCATAGTCCTGCAATAAAAAGTATCTTTATAAAAATTGTAAAAAGAGAAATTTTTCTCACTTGTATTTTGGCGTCCTGTCAGATTTGTGTCAGGCATGAAATGTGACACCGATAAGACAGAGCCTTACTTCCGCTATTTTAATATTGTATCATGTGGTGACGGATTAAGAATACGAAGTGTCACCATTCATGCCGTGGGTGTCGTAAGAGCCGACTAAGGGAGAAAAGGCTGTTGATGATAATGATGATGATCAATTGATCAATAGATCGTCGATGCAGTTTTGGTATTCTACTAACTAAGTAAGGCCAATGGCCTCCCGATGACTTGTCACTGAACTGCCACTGATGCAAATGTCGTCGTCGTCTTTGTAATAGTTTATTGATGAAATAAAATATTTAATTTTTCAGATATCTGTATTCACAATTGATGAGTCATAGTCACTATATCGACAGTCAATTGACACTGTGCATTTATGTTAGAAGAATACCGATATTTTGACCGATGTCAGTGACATCTCAATACCGTGTCAATAGAATGATAGTGGCTTGTACGCTAACATAAAATAACAGAATTAAGCTTTACTCCTTGCTGAACTCACGTCACTCTACCCAAATCATGAATCTGATACTGATTTTTTTTTGGTATAGGGAAGCAATCAGCAGACGGGTAAGTAACAACCACCGCCCATTGACACCTGCAACTCAATAGTAACAAGTGCCTTGCCGTCCTGTGAGTCCCTCTCCCTAGAGTCAAATTGAGGGTTTGGGCTCCGGTAACGTCACTCACTCGGAGAAGATCAATAAAGGAATTGCTTTATAGTGGTTTTCTGCGAGGCAGTGGTATTGCTCTGGTCGAGTCAGATTTATGCCGAAGCATGACTCCCCCACGTCAGCATATTATACATGGCTTGGTACTTGGTATCCACATAACTATTATAGTTATATGGATACCAAGTACCTACCAAATTTTTATTAGAGTACCTTTCTTTTATGATAGCAATAGATTTAGCAAAATCATAATTATAACTTCAAACATCTCACACATGGAAGACTGGTTCCAAACTAGGCATTGCCTGAGCTGTGGTAACCAGACTGCTCATAAACATACCTATGTATTTCTAAATACATACAAATGATAGATAAATTACATCCAGACACAGTTTTTTTTTTTTTAAAAGACAACTCCCGCATTAGCAATATATATATCCTGTGTCGCGGGGGACTTTACAAACATACATGAAATGGACACAAAGAACACCCAGACTCAGAACAACAATTTGTGGATCACACAAAGTGGTGTCCCAGATAGGAATAGTACCCACAACACTCGGCGCAGTAGAAAGCGGCATGGCGACCGCTTAAGCCATTACGTCATCCGTGCAGTCAATCGCGCTCATCACATAATTATTTTTCCTGTGTGGGAAACGAACTCACGAGTCAGCCTTAGCAGTCAAGGTCTATATTCTATAAAACCAGTATCACATTATCAAATTGTGATGAGATATGATAAAAAGACGACTAGGACGTATATCTGCTGCTAGGTTGCCAGAGAGTGGGGACCTCTGGTGGCAGTTTAACTGCTGCGGTAGGCGATAGGATGGCGGCCTGGTCGCACAAACGCGATCAGGCCGCAACATATTATAAGGATTGGCCAATAGGCGGGGGAAGCCTTCTTTCCTCGGGATAGGGCCTGGCTAAGCGCGGTGTCGATCTGGGGGGGACCTGAAATAACATGGTCAGGGTCCTCCCCAGGGCAGGGCGACTGAGACTGGCTGTGGCGGTGGTTTATAGTGGAAACACTACATACTCCTGGCTCCTGCGTCCCCGAAGAGCCGAAGATCCGAAGGGATTTTCCACCCCGTCAACAAAATAAAAAATGGACGTACCTATATATTTACGGCACTTTTACACTTATTATGCATGGTGTCAAAACACGTCTCCGAAGCACCACTTTGTGCTAAGGGAAGATTGCGAATATTTCGTTTATAATATGACGTTTTATTAGTTAATTAGATTTGATTTTGCAATTCGTTCATCGTTGCCATTATTGGGGTTTACTTGGGTATAGTTGGTTCCCCTTTCAATCACTATTTAAACGGTTGATTTTCGCCAAATTACAAATAATAAATAAACATGGCAGCTTACGTCTTCAACTGTGGTTTCCTGTTGTGAATTGTTACTTGCGTCGGATAACGATCTCCTGTGTTCCTTTGGTGCTGGTGCTCTGAAACAACCATCAATATTAATACTAGGTTAAAAAATATAAATAAGACGGTAATTGTCTATCGGTCTGTTACGGTTCTACGTCTAAACTGGTCAGCCAATCATCATAAAATTTTACATTCAGAGAAGAAGAATTTAAAAGATGAATACATATTAAACTAAAAAATCTTACCATGGGAGAGCCATGCATAGGCACGAATGGGCCGGCTCGACCGGAGTGATATCGAGTGATCGTTGCCTTTCACTGAGTGAGGTTACCGGAGCCCAAATCCCCCTCCCGCTGACTCGAGCGGGAGGAACTCAAAGGGCAGCAACGCACTTGTGACTTTTGAGTTGCAAGTGTCAATGGGCGGCGGTAGTTGCTTACCAGGTGACCCGGCAGTTCGTTTGCCCCCTTATACCATAAAAAAAAAACTACAACTAACAGTGTTTCAATTTAACTCACCTTTGCAAGGAGTCTATTCGTTCTTGTAACTCATACTGCGATGACAATAGCTTCTGTCGACTCTGTCTCTCTGCTTCTAATTCTGCGTTCAACGCTTTCTTCTCTTGTTCGTGGACCTTGTCACGCTCTGTTAACAATTAAAAACACTTTAGCCTCGCAAACCAATTCATAAGGCTTATTTTATTAGGCGGACTTAATGCAACATGGAATCATTTACCAATCAACCTATAAAGTCATGCAGAGAAAAGTAGAAAATGCAGTAAAAACAATCGTGAAATAATGATATTTTCGTTTTGCTTGACCCACTTCCATTTGGGGGCGGCACAATGTGAACCATTATAAAGTGTTTTGACTGCTTTTTTATGTATCTGTCGCTTGATCGATGGCAATCGTCCTTGGAGATGTAATCTTTTTCAGACTTCAGCAAACTTCGGCAGTGGATCTATCAAGTCTCGGATGGGGAAATGGATCTGAGACCGAAGTAACTCGAAAACTGGAGTAACTCGAAAAGGCCCGGTTTACTTTATAGTAATGTGGAGCAGTATGTGTACTTACGGGTGAATATTAATAAAAGTCAATATCCACTTACTGTTATAATTTATACACACAACAACACCATATACTATTTAAAAGAAAGAAGGAGTACAAGCAAGAGACACACAATATACACAACGCGACACAGAATATACTGTCTATTCACAACACTTTATACTATTTAAATTTACTGAATTAAATAAGATGGAATGTCAACAATAACCGAGAACGCGCAGGCTGTAAGGCGGCCATGGACTAACTAACTTAACGTACTTACTATACGATCGTTCTGGAGCGACCCACATCACTCAACACTATAATGTAAAAAATCATAAGTGCTGTGAATGTCTTGAGTAGTGTTAAGAAGTAATAAATAACTATTTCCAAACCTTAAGTGTTCAGATAACTGTGATAAATGACTGTGGAGGTCGTCGTGGGTTCGATTCCCACTTAGGACGAATACGAGTGTTGTGTGAAATTATTTTCATGATAGTGTAATTGTGTAAGTTTAATGTTGTTTTGTGTGTCTATAATAAATGTTACGTGGTAGGTGTGAGCCCTACAACTTAATTGTAAGTTCGGCCTGAGATTGAAGAGGCCTCTAGACCTTTAGGACTCAATTGTCGACAGAAGCCGCGTTAGGCGTTGCGATTGGTGAATGGTTCAGTGCGTGCAACAGTCGCAACGCCGAACTTATCATTAGCCTCGAAATTAGACCCCCAGAAGAATGAAATTTGACAACACATATTCAAATATATTATATGTACCCGTTATACATATGTAAATATATATACTTGCACTAACATATCATTATCATAAACTAACACATAACTAAATAAGTGTACTAATACATACACACATATTTTAATTAGCTAGAAGAAGTATAAAGATAAAAAATAAGTAATTGCAGTTTATAGTTTTTATTCTATTTGCAAATCATTCAAAGATAAGATAAGTTCATATTGTGTCATATTACACGTGTACAGTAGATACTTGGTAAACATTTACTATTGACAGCAAAAAAGACGCATACATTTTCATGTAGGTACATAGGTTGTAAATAAGGTACACTGTACCTACATCACTCACATCAACAGCCTTTTATAGTCTGTTGTACGTACCTTGTACTTTTATTTTTTGCCTAAGTATGTTGCCTCGTCGGTATTTGAGGAATCGAAGATATTATCTACATAACCTAACATGTTGATTTTAACTGCAACGATGGTATAACGCTCTTAAGACTTAACATGTTTTGAGTCTAATCGATGCATGTTTTCAACGTAATATGCAATATCGTAAGGGCCGACCGAGGGAGCTCACTACGCAAGACAACAGCACTGCAAAGAGAATAAAAACTTACAACAATAACCCTGATTAAAAGTAGGCCGAAACCCCTGTCTGAGGAGAGAGGAGCACTGAACTGGTATAGGCTGTGATGATTAAATCAAATCAATTAAGGATGTCAATTAGTCTTCAATCACAGAACGGAAATAAGTGTAAGCAAACCCGGCTTCTATGAGTCACTGCAATCTCAGCCCCATCCCTTATCCCATCTCCCTCGCTTGTATCCGTCCCTGTTGCCCAATTTTTACCTTTTTTTATCAAGATAGAAAGGGTTACATTTCCTAATAACGTTGACTTCAAGCATAAGAGAAACCAGCAATGTTACTAATAGGACCAACCCCAAATAGAATTGGCAAAAGGCCGGGAAGCGATGTGTCTGAAAATTATTTAGGAAGGTTAGGCGTCAGGTAGTCCAGCTATAAAAAAACCAGCCTAAATCCTACTCAATGTTACACATTACACCAATCCATAAAATAATAGGGAAAGGGTCAGGAAAATATGAAATGTATGTCTGAAAATGATTACATTCCACAATAAGGTGAAGCGTCAGGCAGGCCCGGCCATAAAAGAAACCAGCCATAGTGTGTTATAAATCTCACCGACCCAAAATGACATCATTAACAGCAGATTACAAAAAAGATGATGATAGGTATATCAATATAAATAGACCACAAACCTTTCCAGAATTGCGCACGAGTTTCAAACTCCTGCGACCAATGCACTAATGACATTTCATTCGACTTGGAATGAAAGTCTGTCGGCATTTCTGATATTCTATTTGTCACTAACATCTTCACAGTTTCACAACCAGTTTTATGCCTAATAAGGGGTTTGTTTTAAGCCTAGGTTGTGTTACACTTGGGCAACTTATTGTCTTCATACAAAAATCTTTCATATCTATACTAATATAACTATATTTCGTTTTTGTTTGTTTAAAACTCACTACTTTCTGGTACTATCAATCATATTTTAATCATTTGTTTTGTTTTGAATAAGGTAATAAATGAGAATGGCTATATAAAATTACGCTACGACAATTAGGTGACAAGCAGTAACCGTAAACGAAGGTGACTGCCAAAACGGCCAGGATGTAATAAACAAATACACTCCCTTAATCTCTTTTATTATATTTATGTTAAGAATTGATATATGTACAGGAATGATGCCTGATGATGTTTCGACCAGGTTATACTGGACCAGGTTACAGGTGCATATATATATTTTCTTTGTATTGTGTTGTACTGATAAATGATATTTATTTCTGTATATAAGTCTTCTCAGATGTTTTTGCAAGTCGGACTTTACAACTAGAAGGCGCCGGCACTTCCTAAGACTCACTCTGGGAAGAAACGCCGAAACAAATCACAGAGGTGTCTTTATATTGTAAAATAGTAAAATTAAATTTAACTATTATTGTTTTCCTATTTTACACTTCACTTGTTATAACTTTTCACAAACATAAATATGTAGAACAGCGACCTTCAAATTAATGTTGTTTATATTTACAGCAGTGCTATTCTTTAAGGAAACAGCCTTGAATACAATGCTGCCATAGCGACAAATTTAAATAAAAAATCCCGTGATTTCGTAGCGTAATATTAAATAGCCGAAAACCTTCGCCAATACCGACTGAAGCTGATGAGTCATACGATATAACTAAAACTGAGCCATCTATGAAATCCACACGTGAGAACAGCTATCTTTTTAATAACCTTTGAAATTATAAAAAAAAAGAGGTCTGTACTGTGTTTGTATCGAAACACAACTTTCTTTATACACTTTTGATATCCTTGTTTTATGAGGAAAATGAGCAGACGGATTACTTAAAGGTAAGTGACTACCTCCAACAGACACGAGTGTTTTGCAGACCTTTGAGTGTCCTTCCCCCCAGATCTTTTAGGAGGAAGGTTGTGCCTCATAACTCACTCACTTTTATATAATAAGTGTACCAATTCTTTTAAACATAAATAGTTTACAAAATAACAGCACAAAATGTATTAAAAAAACACTTCTTGAGAAAGAAAAGCAATATCGCACTGTATTAAAAACAATTTTTAATAGATACTAGGAGGGAACATTAGGTCTTATCGATAGATATCAATTTTGATATCGATTTAATGTTCTGTTGTCGATTAACGTTATCGTGAATTGATAAATTATAATTAGCGGTTTACTCGGTTTAGAGGTATAGTGCGGTCGCGGAGCAGAAATGATTTCGGACATCATCATCATCAACAGCCTTTAATAGTCCACTGCTGGACATAGGCCTCTCCTTAGAAAGGAGGTTTTGGCCTACTATATTACTATATTGCCTATTTCGGACATTGACTTGTTATTATCCTGTCTCTATCCCTCGCGCGTATATCTATTGCCGTCGCGCTCACACCGATTCGATGACCGTTGTGTGGAGAGATTCTCAACTTTTCAACTGTTTCAAAAAGGTCTGCTTTTGGACATGGAACATTTGGTTTACCATGCTATTCCTTTTCATATTCAAATAATAACGTTACTCCATTTTTACATTATATTAATATGATTCTAAAATAAGTAATACTAAAATATTATATTTTTCATATTCCTTAAATAATGCACCTGTCAGTATGTTATCGACTGATCAGATCAGACTGATTCAGATCTAGAGCACATAAGTGCTTGGAGTAACGACTATGGACACAACATTAATCCCCCAAATTCACAGGTATGCGTCATTGGGAGTCCCATAATGTCTGCTAAAATTAATTGGTCACATTTTCCTCCGGTTCAATTTAACAATACCACCATATCAAAAACTTGGGAGTTATAATCGATAGCACCTTATCATCGGGACCTTAGATTCAGGAGGTGAGCCGCATAGTGTTTGCTGCAGCAGGATTTTTGCGAAGCTCCCGATTCTTTCTTCCAACTTCTAATAAAACTGCACTTGCACAAACCCTCTTTCTGACGATTCTTGACTATGCCGACGTCAGCCATCTCGAGATAGCTGACGTCGGCAGTTGAAGTTTATCAAGATGTGCTTCGGTGAGATCAATTTCACTGAAGCACATCTTGATAAACTTGAGTGTCTCTAAATTTTTTGCATAAGATTCATATTTGGACTTCGCAAATATGATCATGTTTTCCACTACCGTAAAAAGCTTAAGTGGATTTCCTTCTTCAGTTTCCTTCTCTTCGCAGTGCTGTTGTCTTGTCTCCTTTAGTCGACTCTTACGATACCCACGGGATGGATAGGGGTGATGACACTCCGTATTCTTACTCAGGTAATTCATGCATTGGGGTATTGGATACAGATAGGGCGCGAGAACTAGGGTAAGAGAGATACTGCAAGAGTCTAAGAATCCTGCCTGCCGTATTTCCTGCCTGGAATTGGGTATTCATACTTAACAAAGAGACTGTTACAAGCAGAGTACTTACAATTTAAAAATAAAACCATTACTAAATCCATACTTATGTCAGTTTGAAAGTGAGTTTGTTTAAATCTAGTTGTTTTATAAAACTAAAAATGATTAACTAAAAGAAACATTACAAATTAAGCAAGTATGAAGTTAAATATTAATTTATATTAAGGATAAATTACTTTGACCAAATTGTCCACTATAAATTAAATACGGTATACAACTTACCTTCTAGAGCTAAATCATAATGCTCCTTGGTACTTCTCAATTCGTTAGCCAATTTCTCACTCTCTTCTTCCATCAACTTCTTATCTTTACCAAACTGTTCTTCTATCGCCTTCTTTTCGTCATACAAGCGCTTGTTGCTATCCTTTTCATTCGCGAGATCTTCCTGTAAGCTAGCAATGATGTTGTCTTTGTCTGTTTTGTCTGCACGAAGGACTTTTACTTCCATTTCTACCAGTTTCAATACTTCCAATTTTGCTCTGTAAAAGAAGGTAAATCGTTTAGTTTCCATCTACGTTTTATTATTCTTTACTAACAGTTGCTACTACTGCAAGAAAACAAAATTAATAGACGCAGAACGTTACGCACAACAGCTAAAATGGAGATGGGCTGGTCACATCGCCCGCAGTACAGACATGAGATGGACTAAACGAGTCACCAAATGGAAGGGACCCAAAAGGGATGCAAAAGGAACAGAGGAAGACCTAAAGATCTCGCTCGATGAAATTAAAAACATAGCCGGTGAAGACTGGATGACGAAGGCGGCAAATCGAAAACTATGGAAACAGTTGGAGGAGGCCTATATCCGTAGAGGAGCCATGCCCTAAACACACCTTTCTTTTATATATTTTGTAGTATTGTGTTAGTTTAAAATCCAATGTAATGTGCATGGAAATAAAAAGGCTTTATTATTATTATTTAACAGTTGCTACTGCGATATCGCTTGAATGAATGTAATATTTATTTATGTAATGTGCATGTACTCTCCCGTAATAACTTCTTTTCGTTCCTCAACTTCTAAAACATAATCTTCTTCTTCTTCTAAAGTGTTGTCCCATGTGGGGATCGGACCCACAACACTCAGCGCAGTAGGAAGCGGCGAGGTGACCACTACGCCATCCGTGCAGTCAAAGTCCGTCAGTTTAATTATTATTCATCTAAAGTTAAACGAACTTACTTGAGATCAGCAATCTGTATCAACAGCGGTTCAATTCCTTTAGCCTTCTCCATGGCGTCTCCTAACTTCTGTTGCAAACTTATGATCTTGTTCTCCAGCCCCCTGTTCAGTGTCTTCACATGGTCCAGACTTCGAGCTTCAATCCGTAAACGTTTGTACTGACGGCGAGCGAGAAACCGACGAATCTGTAATGAAAACACAGCTCGTTACAATGGGCTAGAACAAATTAATTAATCATCATCAAGCTAGACATCAGGGAGCAAACCTTTCGCAGTTACGCATTGCGTTATTGAGGAACGGGTCTCATGTCCCTCCAATACAAAGTGAGGATCCTCCGACTAGGCGAGGTGATCACGCCTGGCTATCCGCAACCCAACGATTTGTGATGGGAAATTAAGTATTAACTTTCTCTTTGGAAAGTATCGACTTTATTATTACTACATCGTAATTAATTTTAATAATCTTTATTCTTCATTACTTCTATCCGTGTGGTGACGGATAAAGAATACGAGGTGTCGCCACCCCTATTCATCCCGTGGGTGTCGTAAGAGCCGACTAAGGGTCCAAACTACGAAGAACAACAACACTGCAAAGAGTAGGAAAATTTGAAACAAACCCTATAGCAACCCGTCTGTCCAGCGTGGTATAGTGGGCCAAAGCCTCCTTTCTAAAGAGAGGCCTATGTCCAGCAGTGGACTATTAAAGGCTGTTGATGATGATGATGATGACTTCCATTCACACGGTTTACAAAAATATTAAATACTAATGATGCTGTGTGAATATCGCTTAACATACACTAAAAATAATATGTGTAGTCAATCAAATTGATAATCTCCTCCTTTTGAAGTCGGCTAAAATAGACATTATAAGCAACAAACTAATAATTATCCGTATTCTAGAATCCGTAGTTCGGGTCTAGATAGCAATGTGTATTGGTATTGGTGGAGGGCCCCGGTGTCATAATTGAGACTCAGGAACAGTCCTGTAGCTAGGTGAGCCAACCCAGCTCCCTCCAGGAGCGCAGGATTCGCCTGGGGCGTTCATAGGCTTTTAGGAGGGATTTTGTATCAGGTATGATAGCTCATTGTCAGGTCACTCCCTAGCATTCCTGGATTATGAGGCCGTTTCTTCTTCTTTGAGACATCTTCTGTAAAAGTGGACTGTCTGTCGCATTGATTGTGAATAGTTGGACGATAGCAATGTGTACTATGTCCCTAGATATAACTGGTCCAGATACTTACAACAGATTGTCCTATGATGATCTGTCGTTTCATCTTCTTCACCCGTTGACGCGCCAGGTAGCCGCGAGCGTAACGTTGTACTGTGATGACCTGGAAACAATACAAACTATATTTTAAGGATGTCTGATGAATAAGAGGCGAGACCTACTAGTCTAACTCAAAATTTGATTAAGTTATCATAATTTGGTATAAAAACTGCATGCAGTTTTTTTTTTATTAAAAAGACAACTCCCGCATTAGGAATATATCCTGTGTCGCGGGACTTTACAAACATACATGAAACGTACACAAAGAACACCCAGACTCTGAACAACAATTTGTGGATCACACAAAGTGTCGTCCCATGTGGGGATCGAACCCACAGCACTCAACGTAGTAGTAAGTGGCGTGGCGACCGCTTAAACCACTACGCCATACGTGCAAGTATTAAAGACAATTTAGAATAAGAAGCAATTTTTTTATGATTTTTTGTGTTTTTAAGACAACGGCAACACTACGAATAAATCCTATGTCGCAGGGGACACCATTAGACTAACAGGCCTGCCTGAATTCTAAATGTATTCGCGTATGTATTACGTGGTGTGTTATGTGGTGTTCATATTGCTGAGCTAAACTGAACGGATAACGTAGTGGTTTAAGCGGTCGACATGCCTATATCGGACACCACTTTGTGTGATCCACAAATTGTTGTTCTGAGTCTGGGTGTCCTTTGTGTCCGTTTCATGTACGTTTGTAAAGTCCCCCGAGACACCGGTTTTATATTCCTAATGCAGGAGTTGTCTTTTTTAAAACTAAAACTAAAACTGTATACTTTAAAACCTGCCGAGTGCCCTATTCTAAATAATTAGATCAGATATCTTGACCCCGTTTCAATTTTTTCTCATTTGGAGCCACTTTCTCTATTGTATGTACTCACCGCTTTGACCTTCCTCTTGTCTTTATACAGTCTTCTGGCCATGAACCCTCTAGCGTGAGCTTGCAAGCCGATAGCCAGTCGCCTGAGCCTCTGGTATTTGACTCTGCAGAGCCACCCGCGGACGTTGCGTTGGATTTTGATAGCTGCGCGTCTGCGACGAATTTCTTGTGCCTTCCTGTGAGTAGCAGAGACGGAAATAAATGATACATTAAAAAGAAATATTTAATAAATGCTGAGAGAGGCGATTATATTGCGTTTTTGTATATGTTAACTAAGACGTATAGATATCATAATTATATACAAGCCGTTTACTGGCAGTTTCATTCATGTTTATGATAAGTTTTAACAAGTTAACGTAACTTTTATATTTGTTATTACTTAAGCTGTCGAATACAATATTGTTTTAATATCTATTGGAAGAAGCGATAAGGCGTCTGGACTAACATGAACTAAATATTTATGCAGTTTTTTAAGACAACACATATTTTTTAATTTTTTAGAAATCAGTTTCTGCACTCGTTTATCACTATTTGAATATTTATTGTGTAAATTATTTTTAATTATTGTTTGAGCGTAAATAAATTAACCGTTATATCATAAAGCAACGAGCGGGTGGGTCACCTGATGGAAAGTGACTATCGGCGCTTGTAAATCATCAGTTAAAAGCGCGTCGTTCTAAATTCATAGATCAAGAGTGAGTATGTTTGTTAGCCGATCAGAACAGTACAAAGTTAAAAGATTGTTTTTCTTAAAAAAATGCGTTAGTTTCTAGAAAAATATAGTGAAATCCTTAAAGAAAGTCAAGTTCAAGGCCAGTGTCGGGGTACCTCCTGGCGAGGTGCCCGCGCGCGGCGGCCTGCAGCCCGCGCAGCGCGGCGACGAGGCGCAGGTAGCGGCGCCGCGCCACGAAGCGCCGCACGCAGCTCTGCACGCGCACGCAGTACGCGCGCTGCAGCTCCGCGCGGACCTTCTCCAGGTACGCCACCTGCGCCACCGGACGTCGCTCATCAGATATATGTGTGCCCGTAAAGAACTCTCATAACACACAAACATAAGAGGGCAAAACCAACAAATAATTTCACAGATATATTGACAATCTAAAAGTATCTAATAAACGTAACACTTCGCAAAAAATATTATCAATTTACGACCGTTATACATACATATACTCCTTTATTAATAATCCAAAACATAACTTTTTAAGATTCAGTTGTTAAACGAGTACAAGTTTTGGTGTGGTCCTTCGAGCCGGTTAATAAAAATATATATTAAAAGATGAAAAACATTTCTAATTAAAAAATCTAGCCGATGGCGAGTTTCCACCAGACAAAGATAGTTATGAAATTACCTGTCCGGCTCTGAAGAATATCTTAGTAGCACCGAACTGATATTTATCTGGATCTTTGACATGTTTCGTCAATATTCGACCGCAAGTCAACTTGATGTTCGCGCGGTCGATCTCCTTGTTAAGACACAAAAGACGATACCTGATGGACAAAAATTTATAAGTTAGAACTACATCATTAATACAATAAAAAAATCTTGTTGCTACAATTTTATAATATTAAAATGAGATAGGAACTGTTAAATATTATAGTAAAAATGATCAACAGTTATAAACTATATGATTTAATTAAAACTTATTTTATGAAGTTACTTAAAAATACTTTTAACTTTTTCCACAGATTATATATCATCATCAACAGCCTATAATAGGGCCTCTCCTTAGAAAGAAAGTTTTGGCCTACTATACAACGCTGACCCGAAGGGTTGGTATAGGGTTTGTGTCGGCTCTTACGACACCCACAGGATGAATAGAGGGGGGGGGGGGGGGGTTAGCATATTTTATATGCCGTTCTCACTGGTCCGTAGTGATTGGACCACACGACTATATTTGAGAACTAGTGAATATAAAAAAACAATTTGTAAAAACTTTTGTGTATTACAATACTATTATTATTACTGCAAAGGTGCTGTTACCAAGAAATATTTTTTAAAAGTATTACTACCTATTAAAGAAGTCTTGATATAGCCATCTCGATGGGAAACCGGCTGCTGATATCCGTATCGTCTCCAGCACACCGCAGGCTCTGTAACCAATGTAAGTATATTACAAAGAAACAAATTAAATGTAAACTATTTAATTAAATAATATTTGGTCCTTGTCTATTGGTGCGTCTGTAAGAAATTGCCTTTTAGCGATAAGGCCGCCATTGTACATTGTCATTGATATGATGTACTCATGTAAAAAAAAATACAGTGGCAATCCGGGAGTGAAAAAGTAAAAATTTAATTCTTTTTGATTATAACAGGTTTTTTTGTTTTTTTTTTTCGACATGAATATGACATGAATATATATATCTAAGTTGTACATATATACACAATATATATGTATATTATATATAATTATATTATCAATGTATTTCAACCCAAACTCAACTCTCGTGTAAACAAGGCTATTTATATACAGAGGTGTCGGTGACAGTAACAGTGTCGCAAATTCAATGGTTTTTTGCCCATCTCAAAAAATACATACTTTTGTTTGTTCTTTAAAAATGCTCAACGCGCCTAAAGAAGTTTTCACTTCAAAAAAACTGGTGTAGACAAAAGTTTATTCTATTACCTCAGCTGATTAACAGCCCTGACAGTGTCGAACTTGAAGGGGTCCTTGGTGTCGTTGGGCTTGATGCAGCGGACGTAGTGCGGCGTGGTGGCCGACAGCGTGCACATGAGCGCCGACAGCGACGCGCGGAACTGAGACCCCACCGTGTGCTTGTGGCCCGACGCTCGACGGGCTGGTTGCTGGGGACAACGACGTTACACTCACTTTTAACATTTCTCATTTCACAATATTAAGTATCAGGGAATCTAGTTAGACGGGTTGGACTCTACTGCACCAGCTTCTGTCACCAGTTCCTGTCCTGCTCAAGCTAATGTTTACATTCGATCCGTTCACGTTAAGAAAGTGGTGACGCAGTGATCAAGCCCCGCCCTCTCACCAATCGAGTTTGTATTCGATATGTAAAGTAGTAATCACACTTGGCCAAGTCTCGTTTCCCTTCCATGACATGCTATCTCATACTCCAGCTTCCTTGGCCTATAAGGTTTCACAAATTATTTTAGAGAATAAATAAAGGAAAAACCGTTTGCCATAAAATAAAATCTGAAAAGGTACAGAAATATAATAATGTCAATACTCACAGTTAAACTAGTAACTGGTACAGTCGGCATGGTCCGCCTTTTAGACGGTGGTGGCAGAGTGTTCGACTGTTCCATCGGAGAGTCTGCCGCTAACATTGTGTGGATGAGCCGACACTCAGTCGCTGACTTTATGCATTCCAGTTGTTCCTGTGACACGGTGTCCCGGTTTTTTTCGAGAAAGCCTCCCGATTGGTACTCTACGTTGTCGGCGAAGTGTTTTATAATGAATGCTGAAAGCAATGTTAAGTTATTAACAGTGAATAGTATGTTGATGAAAAAAATTAAATTAAATGTTGCTAGACTATTATAGAGCAAACTAAAGTTTTTTAATATATTTTTTCTCGCTTTACTACAATCTGTGGTATTCATTTCGTAAAACGGGACGGAAATATGTAACACTAATATTAGGTAGCCACATAAAAATGAAGTTTGTCAAGTTGTCAGACTGTATAAAAAAGAACGCGTAAGTCTTGCAATAGTCACCTATGATGTGTAACGGCTGACTTTTTTTTTAGTAGCGCGCTTTCTTGGTTTCCTGTTACGCACTTCCGTCCCTTTCACTAAATTACCCCCACAGATGGGAGGAAAGATGTTACACATCAAAAGTTATATAAGTACATTTAACTATATATGAATATATAAATTCAGAAACTCTGAAATTGAAAAATTAACTTCTTTAATACTAACGTCATATCTGTTTTTTCTATAAACCTAATGTTCAAAATCTGTTATGATCATGTAACTTTTCTAGTCTTAAAATAGTTAGGCAAACTTCTTACCAGCATTCCCGAACCTAGGCTTCATGAAATGTGGGTAAGTATGGCATGTCTGGTGCAGTTTGGAGACGAAACCCGCGTCACTCCCGCCCGGCACCCGACACTGTTCGTCCAGCAGAGCCAGGACGCCGAGCCGGTCCTCTATCAAGTCTATACAGGGCTGGTTGTCGTAGAAGTCTATCATCTTCCACGATATTTCTTCCTGTTCAATCATGAAAATATTTTTAGTACAAAAATGGCTTAAATTATAATAGTTTAAGGTACATTATTAAATATCACCCAATAATTAATCTCAATATGATACACAATTAGTACACATAAGTAATTATAAGAATATACTTGGTGGTTTAAAAAAAAAAAACCAGAAAAAAGTTTTTATATCCTCGAACAGAATTCATTGCAAATTCAGCCGTCCATTGTACAAAAAAAATTACAAAAAGAACTGACCTTAATATATTCATCCTGTTCTAACTTGAACACGTGTGAGTTAAACTGTTGCTGTAATTTTTCATTCGCATAGTTAATGCAGAACTGCTCGAAGGAATTTATTTCGAATGTCTCAAAACCATAGATATCCAACACGCCTAAAAAAAAAAACAAATAAATAAACACCTTATTTATTTCTTTTATTTTTTTAAAAGACAATTTTATTTGGTTGTGGTGATTTGAGCGGTCACTTCGCCGCTTCCTACTGAAATTGAGTGTTGTGGGTTCAATCCCTAAGTTTTTGGTGTCTTTATGTTTTGATGTCAAGTCATGTAAAGTTCGTAAAGTCTCCCGCGACGTAATCTCGGGGTAATGATTTAAAAAAAAAAAATATGTACACTAATTATAATAGTTTAAATACAATTATGAATAGAAGAGCTTCACAGTATTATGTAATAGATATTGCGTAAATTTAATGCTTTGCCAGGGATCTACCATAATACTACCTATCTACAGAGGCTCAGACTTCCCAGTAATAATTAGTTCAAGTTACAGTTACGGATACGGTCTGACTTAGTCAAGCCTATCGCTTACAGACTCCAGTCCATCTTTATAAACAATATCCTTTGCCTTACATTGTCTTCTCATCTTACTAACTTTACCTTTTAAATAAAACTCCCAATTTTTGCATTTAATTCTGAAAGTGACGTTTACGTATTTAACAAAAAAATATTGGTCCCAATACTGAACCTAGGGGGACGCCTTTCGACTTCCTTTCTAGGGTATACCTGGTTCCCCGGCTATTAGTACCCGAGACGGCGTGCGGTTTTAGTCGGTTCGAGAAAAAAAAAAAAAAAAAAAAAGGGAGACGCCTTTCATGACCGTAAATGACTTAATGTCAATATACTGTTTTCTGTTTTATTTGCTCCCTATTATTATGTAAGTGAGAATAAAGTTAAAAACAGCAAATTTAACGCCTCGGCTTAGGGACAATCCATAAATTATGTCACACATCAAAGAGGGGGGGGGTAGGTCAACAAAGTGTGACATCGTGTAGCAAGGGCTAGGAGGGGTCCTAAGTTATGTCAGTATACAGACGTACCGATGAAGTGCTTGTTGTCGTGCGTGGTGTGGAGCGCGCGGTTGACGGCGCGCACGAGCCAGGCGAAGAGCTCGCCGTACAGGTGCTTGGCCAGCGCGTCGCGCGCGAACACGGCGCGCTGCACGTCCAGGCGCGCCACGATCACCTCGTGCGCCGACGCGATGCGCCGGTGCGTCAGCCAGCGGCTCAGCTCCACGCGCGAGATGCCCAGCAGCGAGCACACCACGCCCAGGTGCCTGTCGCTCGACTGGGGACGACACTATCTTTAGACCCATGATTCAGCACAAATGGACCGGCTCGACCGGAGTGATGCTACGGCCTCACAGAAAACCAGTGTTCGACAGTTTTCTCGTTGATATTCACCGAGTGAGTGAGGTTACCGGAACCTTCCCCTAATTCTTTTCTATTACAAAAAAATCATTCAAGCCCAGAATGTCCCTTTCCCAAAATGTCCCTAGGTTTCAAATAGTCCCCTTCCCGAAATGTCCCTTTCTCAAAATGTCCAAGTCATTATTTAATTCCAATAACATTAGAACACAGCATTCCGTAACGAATGGTATATTTGCTTAAGTTATATTGAAAAGACAAATTGGAAAAGATTTTTCTCCATTGATTTATAAAAGGAACGTTTAGGAAAGTCTAAATGTACTATTATTGGTCTGAAATTTTCGTTATTTTATGGTATATGGTGGCAAACTACCAAACGCATCACATGATGGCACTAGGGATGGACTATGAATGATTATCGCACTCTAAGTGTATTAGTTGTGAGGGGGATTGGCTTAGTTCTCTAACAACCTCAGTCAATCGGTTAAAAGCAAAAGAATACTTTAAGCCTTATTTCTTATTACATAGGTATAGATTCTATATACATCTATACTATACAATGTATTCTATTAACTTTACATATAAAATTACTTCCGCCGACCGAATGCTATGTACGGAAATGCTCAGCGCTGGATTGTTAGGAACGTCGTCGGCGGCGTTCCCGTACACAGGTTTCATACGCAACCGGCGACGGTCGGTCGTCGGTCGCGTGTGGCTGACGGTCAGAGAACCTTGCGCTTGTCTGACTGATTAATCTACAACGTAAAGCCTAAACCGCTGGGGCTACAAACTTGAAATTTTGACAGCTGATGCTTTTAAATTGAAAGCACCTATTTAAAAAAGAATTTTTGGAAATTTCCTAAGGGGGTAAAATAAGGGATGAACGGTTGTATTGAAGTTCGTCATTTTCAAAGTTATGAAATCAAATCAAATCAAACTTTATTTGTTTAGAATGCAGGTAAAAAATACAAATTAGATGTTGTGTAAGTAAAGTAAGTTCCTGGTACATTCTGCCATATGGCATACAAATCTTAAAATAATATGAACCACGGCATAAGCAATAATAACTATAGCTAGTAAATACTCACGTTGATATAAGCGCCATCATCATTGTCGTCAGTGGGTGGTGCGTCAGGGTCGCAGGCGCTCAGCTCCACGTTGCCAAGGTGTAAAATCGTTGAAAGGATTGTAAACATGTCTTGCTGTTCGGTTTCAGTGACACCTGATTAATAAAAAAAATATGGGCTACAAAATATAGGCTGCCTATTGGTATCTAGTGCACCACAGATCCCTAGTCAAGCTTTGATAGTATCATTGATAAAGTGTTCATCTATAAAATTACGGGTAATTTAATTTGCCGGCGGTATCGATTTATCCAGCTTTGAACAAAAATATAGTACTTTCAAATATTCACAATCTGTGTGGTAACGGATTAAGAATATAGAGTGTCACCAACAGAATCTCAGCTCCTGGATGTCGTAAAAACCAACTAAGGGAGCAAACTACGCAGGACAACAGCACTGCAAAGAGAAGGAAAATTTGCCACAATCCCTATACCAACCCGGTTGTGTGGTGACACTCCGTATTCTTAATCCGTCATCACACGAATGATCTATCTGTGGGTGTAATTCATCTATAGATTAAGAATACGGAATGTCACTGCCCCAATTCATCCCGTGGGTGTCGTAAGAGCCGACTAAGGGTGTAAAACAACGCAGGACACCAGCACTGCAAAAAGAAGGAAAACTTGACACAAACCCTATACTAACCCGTCTGGCCAGCGTGGTAAAGTAGGCCAAAACCTCCTTTCTAAGAAGAGGCCTATGTCCAGCAGTGGACTATTATAGGCTGTTGATGATATGTGATGTGACATAATACGAAAATTACTTTTTGTGACAGTTATGAGATCGAGTGCTGATCAGAACTGAATTTTAGACCGAACTTTTATTACGAGAATTATCTCCTTCTGGTTACCATAGCACAGGTTTTGTCTAATTTGGGATCAGACTGCGGAATGTTACGTTTTTTTTTGCCAAGGACTCGCTACGTTATGTTACGTCATAAGTAAAAATTTGAATATGAATCTTACCTAAGGTTGAGAGAGCACTTCTCGTTTCATTAAAAGACCTCAAGTCATCGACACCATCTATGTTGGGACTGCCTCCTTGGTTCAAGTAGTGGAAGGAATCTTGGTGATCTGTAATATAAAAGTATTGTACAAATTTCCATCCATCATTTCAAAAGTCAGTTGGTCTAGTACAGGGATTCCCAAAGTATTGTGAGTAGGAGACCCCTTTTCGAAAATAAACTGATATTTCAGACAACCATAGCCAAATTACTGCATGCTTATCGACTTGTTGAGCTTTTTAAAAGTACAACAATGATACTTCCTACTAAAATATTAGTTATTTTTATAACAAGTTGATATAACGTAACACAACTAATACAGTATTTTGAAAGTCTCAAATAGGAACTTGTGTTAATTAAAAGGGGTCAATTTTTAGACCTCGTCGATCCTCATAATCAGTTTTAATTTATGTTGACTAGGAAATTGATTTCAGCCCAAGGGCTCGATAGCCACCACTTTGGGAATCCCTGGTCTAGTAGATAGTGACCCTGACTGCTCCCATCAGATCCAATTTTGCACTTTCACATACATTTTACCCTATTCAGTACCATAATCGTTTCTTTTTTTTGACATACAATCCAAAGTGATTAGACCCCTTTATTGCTAAGTACTAAAATCAGCTTCTCTGGTGATGTCTTTCTCCCTCCCTTGGTTTATAGATACAACTCATGCAAGTTTTACCTAATTGCAGTTCAGGCATATGCTGTGCAGCAGCACAAAGCTGGTAGAAAATGTGGTAATTCCTTTCAGCCCCGCTCTGGTACACAACCCTGGACTTCTCCAATAGATAGGTCCTCATACTTGCACCGGATATCCGGTACATACTGTCGAAGTGGATCTCTATGAATTTGCCAAAACGCGAGGAGTTGTCGTTGCGTGTGGTTTTTGCATTGCCAATAGCCTGGAAATATAAATTTCGAATATAGAATATAATCTATTTGAGTTCTCATTCTCTCCAAATCTAATATTATTTGTGTTTCTGCTATTTGACTGCCCTGTTTGTGTAATGATTAGTGACACTAACTGCTAAGCCAGAGTTCGTAGGTACGATTCCACCCAAGACATAATTGCGTGATGAGCACGTGTCGTAAGAAGTACCTTGCCTCCTCTCCCTTTGAGCTCCTCAGTTTTGGGACTCCGGTCACTTCACCCACTCGGTGAAAAGCAATGAAGGAATACCTTATCACTGGATTTCTGTAAAGCAGTGGTAGCACTTTGGTCGAGCTGACCTAATTATGTCAAAGCATGCCTCTCCCACCATAAACGGTTGTGGCCGACCGACAGCCTGATACTTCCTGGGAAAGGAAGTCGGTCATTCTCGAAATATACACTTGAACAGAAATTTATATGCCATTTCTGGTTCATCATCAACAGCCTGTAATAGTCCACTGCTGGACATAAGCCTTTCCGTAGACAAGAGGTTTTAGCCTACTATACCACGCTGGCCAGACGGGTTGGTATAGGATTTGTTTCCAGTTATCCTTCTCTTTGCAGCGAAGTTTGCTTCCTTAGTCGGCTCTTACGACACCCACGGGATAAATAGGGGTGGTGACCTTCCGTATTCTTAATCCGTCACTACACGGATAATTTCTGGTTTATCAAGGTCAAAGTCGCTATTTAGACTCTGTGTCCTTATTTTTAGAGTTTATTTTCAACTGACCTCCATTATAGGACTAGAAGCTAGGACTTTCCTTTCGACTTGTGTCTCGCTGGCGTTGCCGCCCACGGCCGCGAAGTATCTCATGGCGTATTTGGCTGACACTGTCTTACCGGCACCGGATTCACCGCTCACTGTAAGAAAGGTTTGAAAAATAATAAATAACAGTATTAAATTATATGATGGACTAGCTGAGACCCGCGGTGTTACCCGCGTTTGTTGTTATAACCGCGGGCAACCAAGGACCAACGCAAGGCTACTTTTTTTAGACTAGCTTCGACCCGCGGCGTTGCCCGCGGTTATAACAACAAACGCGGGTAACACCGCAGGTCTCAGCTAGTTGATAATATAACTATATATATAATATAAACATAGATTGTGTATATACGTACAACATGGATATATATTCAAGTCGGAACTTCTCGAATCGAAAAAACCCAAATATTTTGGTGTTATAATAAAAAAATTACAAGTTTTCACTTCTTTGAGCACTCCCGGAGTGCCACTGTTTTTATTTAACTTATCGATTTCAAACTCTCAGTATAACTACTAAGATGTCTGATATCCACGCGGACGAAGTCGCGAGCAAATGTTAGTATATCATCATCATCAGCCTATCGCAGTCCACTGCTTGACATAGGCCTCTCCCATTTAACGCCGGACTATTCTTGAGTATTGTGTGAACGTTTTTAAGTGTAAGTGATAATAAAGTCTCTACAGTCGTCAGAAGGCTCATTATTCCAAATCAAGGAATCCTAACACGTAACAATATATATTATAAGTATTTTAGATGACATGGAACAAGCTGCTTTTGAAAAATAGATGTTTGCGGTGGCGTATCTACCGAAGGGCTAGGCGGTGCTGTGCACCGGGGCCCCCAGGCTTAGGGGGGGCCTCGGACCCTGACGAGCAAACCTCGTGTTGAATTAGCTAAAAATTCTCCCACCCTTGGAATGTAAATAAAGTAAGTTGTGACACGACTTTGTGGTAGTACTGCTGATCAGAGAATTACCGTTTTTTTTTTTTAATTTAGCATATTAGTAAATCATGAAAGATTATGATTTCGTTATTTTTTTTTTAAACTACAGAGAACCAGTAAAAAGATTAGCTTAGCTTAGAGGGGGCAAACGGTCAGAAATATAGTATTCAAAGTACCGTTTCATTTTTCATTTTTCATTTCATTCCATTCAAAATTGAGAAAATATTATTTTTTACTTGCTCCAGGGCCCTTTGGTATTCTAGTTACGTCTCTGAATGTATGAGTAACTACTAAGTAGATCGTTATCTTAACATTATGGTAATAAAATATGATTAATAGTAATGGATAATTAATTACCTTATTAAATTATTAAAAACTTACCAATAATACTTTGATCCTTTCTCTCTCTTTCTAATTTAGTATAAGCTTCTTCTGATACAGCAAATATATGTGGATCCAGGTCACCCATCGCTTGACCGCGGTACGCCATAATTGTTTCATCACCTGCCAAGAACATAAAAGCATAAACTGTACTGTAAACTTAGTAAGTCATTTCTGTATGACCTTGAATACGAGCATTCCCTCTGTTTTTTCAGCATCATTGAGCGTCAGTCATTCACTACTCTATCTCAAAACTATAACTATATAAATAAAATATAAACTAAAAAGCTAAATATTGTACCCTACACCGCTCCCACAACCGAGTCGAATCTAATGACACCTCATATTTGAGAATCCGTCAAAAACAAAAGAGAAACAACCAGACATACATCATTAACGAAAAAGATACACCCTTTTTCGGGTGAAATTAATTAACATTCTAAAAACTAATGTGGCTTTAAATTTGAGAATCTGTCAAACGTAATTAAAAACAAAACAGTCAGACTGACAGACAACCAGAAATACATAAAAATTTCGGAAAAACATAAACTAATCTAATAATACTAACATTTCTATTGCAATCTACCAACAGAAAAAGCAAATATTGTATTCCACTTGAATTGAGAACTACCCCCTTTTCTTAAAAAATAATATAAAAAGAATTCAAGCGGTAAGATCGTGGCGCCGTTATCATGTCCTAGGAGGGTACACAGGACTTACCATATATTGGTAAATCGTAGTAAGGATTGATGGCAACCAAAACAATTCCACAATACGTGTAGATGGCATTGCGATCGCAGAACCTGGAACAAAAGTGTGAAATTATTACAAATTAGAAAATGTACTATTGTAACGAAGCTTTGCGCTTAAGTAGCTGCAGACACGACAGGGAATAATTTACTGAAAGAAAAGTTTTTAAAAGTACATTTAAAAAACACACGCTGTATATACAAAGGCCGCTACTCGGAATCTTGTGTGCGAAACTAGCGGAGACAAATAATATATACGGTGAGAAAGAACAACCGAATACTTAGTTCCCAGATTTATTATCATTGGCGTCAGAATATCTCGCAATTCGGAGGGTAGGTCCCTGGTCGCACTTTAGATTTACTAAAGTGCGACCATGTCTTTCTTTTGAACCAAAATTTATAATATCTATTTTGTTTTATCTGTTTCGCTTTTTTATTTATGTAGTATTGTTTTATACTGCATTCAGAACTATTTTTTAGGATTTACTTTTTGCAATTTTTGTACCGATCTAGATTAACCCTTAGCATTCATTATAAACTTTCGTGGTTTAGGAAATGATATGTTTATTAAAATGATCTTATTAATATGTTTACACTGAAAGAATAAATAAAAAAAAGAATAAAATTAAACAGTGGCACTCCCGACAGAAGTGAAAACTAGAAGATTTTAATTTTTTTGGTTTTTTCAATTAGAAAAGTTTAGACATGAATATATATCTATGTTGTACGCATATACACAATATATGTTTATATTATATATAGTTATATTATTAATGTATTTCAACAGAAACTCAACTCTCGTGTAAACGGGGCCAATATATGTAGATACTTATATTAAGAGGTGTCGGTAACGGTAACATTGTCACGAGTTCAATGTTTCCCTTCTCAAAAAATACATTCTTTTGTGTGTTGTTCAAAAATGCCCAACGCGCCTAAAGGAGTTTTCACTAGAAAGAGACAAGAAAGACACACATGACAGATTTGGTATTTTTTCGTCGGCTGGCTGTGGGCAGAGGCTGACTCTGTCAGTCAGTCAACCTGTGATCACGGATAGTGCAACCTGATCAAAACTTCAGGCAACTCAAATTATGTCCTTAAGACTTATCGTGAGCGCGTTAATTCCTGTAAATATAAGTATCTATAGTCAATATCAGAAGCCGTTAATAATCCACTGCTGGACATAGGCCTCTCCTTAGAAAGGAGGCTTTGGCCTACTATACCACGCTGGCCAGACGGGTTGGTATAGGGTATGTGTTAAGTTTTCCTTCTCTTTGCAGTGCTATTGTCCTGCGTAGTTTGCTCACTTAGTCGGCTCTTACGACAGCCACGGAATGAATAGGGGTAGTGACATTCCGTATTCTTAATCCGTAATTATATTGGACATGGATAATTTAATTAGAATCGTTTTATTTTTGGAATTGAACAATGACATGGACATTTTCAGAAAGGGACATTTCGGGATGGGTGCATTTTGGTAAAGGGACTATTTGAAACCCAGGGATATTTTGGGAAAGGGACACTCTGAGCTTGAACGATTTTTATGTAATAGAAAAGAATTAGGGGGAGGTGGGGGTTTGGTCTCCGGTAACCTCACTCATTCGGTGAAAAGCAACGAGAATGAATAGGGGTGGTGACACTCCGTATTCTTAATCCAACACCACACGGATAAAATTATAAAATTATCTATAGTAACTTAATTTAACTCTTCGAAACTGTAAAGAATTTTCAAGAGTTTTTACAAGTCGAAAATATGGGTCAATGAAGTCCCAAAAGTACAAAAAAAGCGTTTTGGTAACATGATTATAAAGTAATTATGCTCAACGCATAGGTCCATTTGACATATTCTAAACAGATACATGCTTATCTCTTGAACAAGATTCTATAAAACACAGATTTCTGATTAAGTTTAATCGAAGTGACTCATCCGTACACAGTCTGTGTTAGAAGTGATATGATAACCAGTTTCCTTTACATCAAACGCAATAAATTGTAAACTTTAAGTTCAAACACATAAGATTGTTAATCAATTTGTACTAAACAATAGATGACTAAATGTGTGTTCAAGTGTTACATCAAGTTTAAAATAACATTACAATATTGAGTTCATTGCTGTAGAAGAGAATCTTTTAATGATTATTAAAATTTTATTAAACTCGAAGAAGTGCAAACTAGAACCTGCTGTAATGGTTTAAATTATCGATAACTCGAGACCGATATTTACATGTTGTATTAATAAGCTGTCCCTATGGTTACGGATTAAGGATACGGTGTGTCACAACCCCTATTCATCCCTTGACTGTCGTAAGAGCCTAAGGGAGCAAACTACGCAGAACAACAACATTGCAAAAAAATGGAAAACTTGATACAAACCCCTTACCAACCCGTCTGGCCAGCGTGGTAAACCTCCGTTCCAAGCAGAAGCCTATGTAAAGTGAACTATTAAAGGCTGTTGAAGGTGGTGAATTAGCGGTCGAGCCCGTTGGTCTAACTGCTAAGCCAAAAGGATTGGGTTCTATTCAGCACATGATCATGATCAAATGGCCGTGTATTAAGTTATTATTACTATCATTTTTGTGATCCTAGAGAGCCCCAGGACTCAGAAGAGGAATAATTTATGGAGGAATTATATTTGCTTTAAACGACTTGAATGTGAAATCGCAAACTTTGTAATTGAAACCTCCACTTTCCTTTGGTGCTTACGTAATACCTAAACGATCCCTTGTTAATCGGCTCCTTGGGCACGCAGGCGTCAGGAGTATGTGATGTTTCCACTAAAAACCACCCCGAAGGCTGGCCTCAAGCTCTCTGAGGAGGACACGGATCATGTGATTTCAAGTCGTCCCCGAATCGACACCGCGCCTAACCAGGCCCTATCTCGGGTAAAGCTGAAAAGTTCCCCCCGTCAATCGTTTCAATAACAGCGTGGCGGCCCGATCGCGTCTTAATGCGATCAGGTCGCCACCTTATCCCCTAACGCAGTGCCTGCCTCCAGGTTTCCAAACGATCCCAAAGTTTTGACAGTATTAGTAAAAGGATGTGTAACATAGCACATATGTTACGACAACGACTATAAAGAAACAGTATCAGAAAAAATGGCTACTTACCGAACTCTGAGGTTGTGTAGAACTGCTGGTTCGTGAAGGTACGACAGAGACGTGAGGTCATTCTGCCCGATGAGGAGCGACGGGTTCCGTAAGGGAGGCATTTTTCCCTCATCTGTGATCTAAGGCAGACAATTTTTTTTTCATGATAGAGAGATTTTTTTTTCATATGTGCTCAAACGAGCACACGGGTGGAAAGTGATTACCACCCATGAACGCTTGCAACTCAGGAGTCACAAGGGCGTCGCGGGCCTTTGTCAATTGTCAATTAAATTATAGTTATGAAATGTTTTATGTATAATATTTATTTACAACTAATTATGGTCCACTTTGATGCAAATCTTCCCTCTGTCCTATTATTTCGTGTATATATATCGTGTCCGGTCCTGTATATCGTGATAATTATAATCTATAGGTACATATAAAATTACTTGCCCTGACTGACTGACTCATCAACACGGAACTCAAACCCCGTGGGGCTACAAACTTGAAATTTTGGCATCTAATGATATTATATTTTTATACCACTAAGAAAGGATTTTTGGAAATTTCGAAGTGAAGTTCGTTATTTTCAAAAACATATCAAAGAATTGCTAACACCGGATTTCCGTAAAGCCGTGTTATCACTCCGATCAAGCATGTCTGTCGCACGGTAAATTATATATTGTTTAGTTTTTTATTTTGGGCCGGTGCAATGAGTTTCCTCTTTCATTCTTCTTCATAACTATACATCCTCTTTCACGCACTAATTATTTTTTTTGCGAAAATTTTTAACTTTTTCTTTTAGGGCCTGTTGGCACAACAATATATTTCGCTAAGAGATTTTTATTGTATCATACGAGTACACTGCGATCAGAAATATACTATATACTATACTGCGAATAGCCATATCTACTTCATTTTGCACAAAACATTCGCGTATGTCAGTCGATTGACAGCGTATCGCGTTCAATTCGCATTAAATCAGTTATTTTTTCGCATGAATTTTTGTTCCGACAGTGCGTATAGACGTGCAGTGAAATATCGCAGTACGGAAACGTCCTTATGGCCGTTGATGTAATTGTTATTTGTACATAGTACATAGCGGAAAATATTTAGGAATTCCACACACCTTGAGTTCTTCCTATTGTCAAACAATAAAATAATTATTATAAATATATTTAAAAGACAACTCCCGCACTAGGAATAACTCATCCGGGGGACTTTACAGACATACATGATACGGACACAAAGAACACCCAGACTCAGAACAGCAATTTGTGAATCACACAAAGTGATGTCCCATATGGGGATCGAACCCACAACACTTAGCGCAGTAGGAAGCAGCCAACCGTGACCGCTTAAACCACTGAGCCATCCGTGCAGTCTAACAACCAAACAAATCTTACCAAATATGTCATATAAAATTCAGTATTATAGTTTTTCATTGAGTACTGACCTTAATCTGTCGAATCGCATTAGTTTGATCAATCTTGACAATAAGCACACCGGAACGGTAGTCTGACGTCACCGTGGCGCTCTCCCACACCTTCTCCGGATGCTCCACCCATATCCGGGCACCCTGTAGACACAAAAACTTTGTCTTACGTTTCTTACGTTATATTATTTTTATTTCTCCTTTCTATTTTCGATACGGGTACTTGGAGCCCTAAAAAGTCCGAGAACAGTCTTTCTACAGAACTTCGATATCACTTAGAGAACTTAGAGGCTGATGGCTTCGCGTGACAAATCGACATTCTGCAGTATCGTGGTAGACTTAAAGCCGACCCTAACCTAGTTTGGGATAAAGGCTCGGAGGAAGGAAGGATGATAACTACCTGTATCTAAATTCAGCTTTGACATGACCCCAGAAAAAAAACCGGTCAGGTACGAGTACAACTCGTGCGCCGAGGGTTCCGTACCTACCCAGATTTTACGTAGATGTTCGCGAAAATTTGTAAGTACCAAAATTTATCTTAATTTGCTACTTTTTTTTTATTTTTTGGAATTATTTCTTTATTTGTACTGAGACGTTTCTTTTTGCCAAATTTCGTGATTCTAGGTTAATGGGAACTACTATATAGGTTTTCGGCCCAAAACTTATAGGGTACTTCCGTTTGACCTAGAATTGTCAATTTTGGTTAAGCCAAGGTCTTTTGAGCTCTCCCGGACCCAGGACTCGTGCCCGGAGGTCCTACACGCGCAGTCGGCGGCGTCACCGTGGAGACGGTGAGGAGGACCGGCTTCATGAGGAGTACCGACGGGCGCGGAAAACTCTGAAGCTGGCCATTAGCCGCGCCAAAGAAGAAAAAAGACAGGAGATGCTGGAGGGTCTTAATCGTGACCCCTGGGGTCGCCCTTACCGCGCGGTGCGACAAAAGCTCCGCGCGTCGGGCCCCCCCCCTTACGGAGACTCTCCAGCCCAGCTTCCTGCGAGAAGTGGTTGAGGGCCTTTTCCCACAACGGGCGGAACACACTCCCCCGTCGATGGCCTCCTTGGCCGGAGACGACGGGGAGCACGGGGAGGATAATGTTCCGCCCGTCCGGGAATCGGAGGTAGGGGCGGCTGTTCTACGGATCCGTTCCAAGAACACCGCCCCTGGGCCAGACGGGGTACCGGCCCGAGTGCTGGCCCTGGCCCTCAACCACATGGCAGACCGCCTCGGGGAGGTGTTCGACGCTAGCTTGGCGTCGGGACGCTTCCCTGAGTGCTGGAAGAGCGGGAAGCTGGTCCTATTGAGGAAGCCGGGACGGCCTGCCGATTCGGTCGCGGCCTATAGGCCCATCGTGCTGCTGGACGAGGCGGGCAAATTGTTTGAGAGGGTTCTTTCTGCCCGCATCGTCCGGCACCTCTGCGAGGTGGGCCCCGATCTGTCGGACGCCCAATTTGGTTTTTCGGGCGGGGCGTTCGACGGTCGACGCCGTGTTGCGCCTGAGGGCCGTGACCGAAGAGGCCGTGAGCTGTGGCGGCGTGCTGTTGGCGGTGTCACTGGACATCGCCAACGCATTCAATAGTCTGCCATTCAGCTGCATCAGGGAAGCACTCCACTATCATGGGGTGCCAAAGTACCTGAGGCGGCTGGTGGCAGACTATTTAGAGGAGCGTACCGTCGTGTACGAGGACCGAGAAGGTAATCTGAGGTGTCGGCCCATGTCGTGCGGTGTTCCACAGGGGTCTGTTCTTGGACCCCTCTTGTGGAACATAGGGTACGACTGGGCCCTTCGCGCCGATTTCCCCCCCGGGCTGGGTGTAATCTGTTACGCAGACGATACCCTCGTGACAGCCCGGGGGGCAAACTTCCAAGAGGCGGCGCGCCTGGCCACAGGGGGAGTCTCCCTGGTGGTCGGGCGCATTGAGGCGCTGGGCTTACGGGTGGCCCTAGATAAGACGGAGGCCCTGTTATTCCATGGGCCCCGTCGTGGTCCACCCCCTGGCGCCTCCATCGTGGTCAACTCGGTCCTCGTACCGGTTCGGGCCCAGATGAAATATCTGGGCCTGATCCTCGACGGGAGGTGGCTCTTCGACGAGCACTTCCGACAGCTTGCTCCAAAGCTGGTCGGCGCTGCGTCTGCCCTAGGGCGACTCTTGCCCAATATGGGTGGACCCAGCGTCGCGACAAGACGGCTGTACACGGGGGTTGTCCGGTCAATGGCACTGTACGGTGCACCGGTGTGGGCGGCGGCTCTGACCGCCCAGAATAGGGTACGCCTCTGGCGCCCTCAGAGGGTAATGGCGGTCAGAGCCATACGCGGTTACCGCACCGTTTCGACGGAGGGTGGCATGCGCATTGGCCGGAACTCCCCCGTGGGATTTGGAGGCGGAAGTGCTCGCCGAAGTTTATCGGCGAGTGGCTGACTACCGGGCGGAGAGCGGATTTCGCCCTCCGCCCGAGGATGTGCGCGAGTGGCGCGAAGCCGCTCGCCGAGCCACGATGGCTCGTTGGTCGTTCCGGCTGGAGACTCCACGCGCTGGCTTCGCCGCCGTGGAGGCTCTCCAGCCGGTCATCGCCGAGTGGGCAGGGCGGCAGCACGGGACCCTTTCCTTCCGACTGACGCAGGTGCTTTCCGGGCACGGTTGCTTCGGAAAGTACCTGCACACGGTCGCTAGGAGGGAACTGAGTCCCGCCTGCCACCACTGCGACTGCAGTGAGGACTCGGCCCAGCACACGCTAGCGGTCTGCCCCGCATGGGCGGCGCAGCGCCGGGCCCTCACTGCAGTCATCGGAGTGGATCTCTCGCTACCGGCCGTAGTACGCTCCATGGCCGGTAGCGACAGTTGTTTTACCGCGGTCGCAACCTTCTGCGAGGTAGTAATCTCGCGGAAGGAGGCGGCGGAGAGGGCCCGGGAGGACGACCTCCACTCGGACCCGATCCGCCGCCGGCGAACCGGGCGGCGGAGGCCCGCCTACCACAGCCTCATGCCGCCCTGAGTGTGGCCGCGGGTGGACGGGGTGGGTTTCCCCTCCACCCGCATTAGTTGGCCAGCCGCGAGGGGGCGGCGTCCGCGTGTGCCGGACGTCGCCTAAAGAGAGGAACATCTACAATGAGACGGAGCCCGCACCAGGAGCGGGCTGGCGCTAGGAGGGGTCCGGATGTCTTAACAACAGCTGTTCCCGGATCCCTCCTGTTACAGGCGCAGAGTGGCACACCGTGTGGTTTTAGTCGGTCCGAGTCCGACACACCACCCCGCCGCAAACCCCGGAGGGGTGACGGTCCGAGGGGATTTCCACACGTTAAAAAAAAAAAAAAAAAAAAAAGGTCTTACAGCACAGTAAAGAGAAAATTCTGAAAAAGTACTTACAAGTTTTCGCGAAAATCGAAATTTGCCCATATCTTTTTATCGTGTTGACTCAGGACCTTGATTTTTATACACCTAATAGGGATAATAGACCTTAGTATCTGGTATAAATTTCAACTTGCTAGGTCTACCCGTTCCTGAGAAAATCGGTGGTGACACACGGACAGACTGACAAGAAAGTGATCTTATAATGGTTGCTTTTTTACCATTTGAGGTACGGAACCCTAAAAAGGAGGATGTATTTGTTATGATCAATCAATCAGTATAGGGCAAATTGGGAAATGGTTAATGTAGGAAATGGTCAAAGGAAGAAATCCCGAATCAAGAAATAGCGAATATGGTGGGCTATAAAGGCCTCACACAGGCACTACTGTACCTCCTATACACCAAAATCAACAGCAGTGTCCCAAGAAGACGCGGTTTAGGTAGTGGTAATGTAAAAAGTGGTCAAGTTAGGCTTTGGACATTATAGCAAGTGTTAATGAGGAAAATGATTAATGTAAGTTTTTGAAGACCAGATGTCATGTCCCTCCTACACAAAAAGAAGATCCTACGACCAGGCGTGGTGATCATGCCAGGCGGGCCGCGGCCCAGCGGCTTGAGAATTATTTTATGTCGCGATACAGGATTAGCAGTTACTAGGTAGTTCTGTGTGACTTCGTTAGATGGCGCTGTAGTATGTTTCTTTGTTTCACTGTATGTGGAAGTTGCCACAGTAGTAATTTTAAGAACAGAGAATAAACCTAAACCTACATTAGATTTATGTTTATATTGAAAACAGAACTAGCATTTAACATGAGGATATTACTACTGCGTGGACTCTGGTATTGACGTGAAAGAAATATTTCTTTCTGAATTGCATATAATTATCTGGTTTCGGTACGGCTGTAATATCTGTTGGGTGGAGCTTGACCATAAGTATATGCACAGCTTTTAAACCATTAAATTTATTCACATCATGGCAATAAAGAGTAATCATCATCAGCCTATCGCCTTCCACTGCTTAACGAGTGCCTCCACCAAGGAGCGCGAACCTGGTTTTATTCTCTTTTTATTAGACATCACTTCTTTTCAGTTCTTTTGCATTATTATATTTTTATTTAAAATGTTTTCATAACTATAGTAAACTGTTCAAAGATATATACAATATTAGCTATACCCTACCATGCTTTGCTGAGGTAAATTGTAGTTTCTTTGGTGAAAAATGAGGGAGAAAAGTGAGACCAATCTTTGGAGTGCATTTAATTTCCTATTAAAATTAGAGCTCAATCATACAGAACTTTTATAAGTTTTTGAAGCGTACATCAACCAACTTAATATTTTTATATATTATATTGCATTGCATCATTAAAAACTGATAACATTTGCCAGCAAAGCATATGCTTATTTTAATTTTATGTTCCGTGTGAATAGCAGTATTTATAAAATTTAATTTGTTAAACAATGCCTGCAAAATTGCCTAAACTGAAATCAACTATGATCATGTAATAAATATGTTAATATCTTTAAACACTATGCTTTAAATTTTCTATCAATCAATTCTTTTTTAATGATATAAAGAATTAATCATATAATTGTAAGTGTATCATTTTGTTAAATTTATTTAACAGTTAACACAAAATTTAATGATAATGTAACAATCTGTTAGATGGTCAATTAATTAATGTGCAATTACAAACATTTATGTACCTTACATAAGTGTTCATATACTGTAAAATTATTGTTAAATAATTCATGAACATGAAAAAATATGATGTCATTGCCCCAGATAGGAAAACTGATTAGAATAATTTATTATATTCGCTTATAAGCGTTAAAACTATCTAACTTTATCATTTTTAAATATATACTAGTGTAAAATATTGTTATTTAAGCTATTTCTAGCATTTGTTTAGTTTTTTTTTACGTCAGGACGGTGTTCGTAGCGGCTAACATCAACACGGATGTAATAATGTTATCTTCCAATAATGAACAATAAAAAAAATGATAGTACGATGCAGAAATTAGCACTCGCATATGTATACGATGAGAGTGACGTCCCCAGTAACAAGAAGGTCAATCGTTATTAAATCTCGATTTTACCTGTTGATGAATTAAATAAATAGCGTAGAAAACATATTTAAATATCAATCTTTTATTCGTCAAAGGATCTTAAAAAGTTTAATCACGGTTTAATTACCAATATAAAAAAAGAGGGCCAAAAACAAAATACAATCTCAGACACAATTTATTATAAGGTTTTACCTTTGTATACAGCTCCTTCGTCGTCATTTTAATGTTTCACAATAATCTTGATTATTGAAAGAAATATTTCAATTCATTTCATTTTTTCACCACGAGTTCGTAACTTAAATAATCCATTTTAATATTATATTGTAAGGTAGATTCGAAATACAATTTTCCGAATGCGAAACGTCACTGCAATGTTATTGACATTTTATTTTCAGTGTTATCAGTTTTATCAATATTATCGCAATAATTCCAATGATCCTAGTTGTTCAGTTGCTATGAGTGAGTCAATATTACATGATTTCTACAAGGAAGCGGTTCTTATTGGAATCTAATTAAAACATAAAAACGTTTGACAGAATTGCAAATCGAAAGTAACACATTATCTTCAAAGTTCCCACGGTCGGTGCTGCCATGTTAAAAAACACGTATATAGGCCAATGTAACGGTTCATTTCATGCAGATTTTATTTAACATTTACTGAGCGGTTCTTGGTTCGCTGATTTTATGACATCCAATTAGTGAAACAGTGCTTTTGTACATGTAGGACCTATTCTGTTTAATTGATTAATTTCATCTGGAAGACGATAGTGCACATTTGACTTGGCTCGAATGGAAGCCTAGCTAGTTAATACAATGACACCTGTTCAAATATACAACTGAAATTTGAACTAGTTGTTATTCCATTCATCGCAAGCAGTTTTTCTTGAACTATTTATATCCCTCAGAAACAATACTTTTTCTCTGAATGAAATTCTTTTAAGTCCTTTTTTGTTTCCTGGACAACGTGTAAGCTTAATAGCATTCAGCATTTACAGCTCAAGGCGTAACTAACAACGAACCTTGCTATACTTACAATTATTTAGTCTAGTTTTGTTACGAGAGTACGTATTCTATCCTATAGGTTTAAAGATAGAACTATAATGAGCTGATATGCCGCTACACTAACTAAGTAAGCACTGGACAATATAGTGGCATGTCAGAGGTTAATACAGCTCTGCTTAACAATTAGGGGATGCCAGCGTGAGTGTAACGTATGTAAGTACTCTATCCCTTTAGTATGATATGATAGTCTACTTCATCTATGGCTAGCAATATCTATTATGAAAAGTAAAGTCTGAAATATTTTCGCGTGACGCCCTGCCCCCCCCCCCCTCCCCCCAATCAACCCACGGTTTTCTTATTTTTATTCTTATTTCGTGTTTCTATAAACATAAAAATGCTTTATTTTACCCAATAAGGGATGTCATTTCCAAAAATCCTTTCTTACTATATGCTTACAACATAAAAATCATCATCATCATTAGCAACCAAAATTTCTGCTGTAAAATTGTAGGATGGTGACACAGTCGAAGGCCTAAGACAAGTCACAGAAGATATCAAAAGCATCTTGTAAATTCTCCCAGGTTCTAAATATGTGTTCAAAGCAATTCCACGCCTACGTCCATAGTGGAACGACCTTTTGTAAATATCCGCTTTTGAATTGCTTTTGATGAAGCAAGTTATACTTAGTAAAATGTCGTAACATTTGGTTCAAAAGCAATTTTTCAAAAATTTTACTCAATGTGGGAAGTATTGAGATAAATCGAAAGGTTGGATCAGAACTGCTACCAGATTTGAAGGATGGACTTACTTTATTCTGTTTCATCAGATCAGGAAACACACCAGATGCGATCAAGAATTGAAGACAATTTCAAAATATGGAGATATCACCCTATATATATATATATATATATATATATTGCAGACATAGTGTGATAAAATGAGCTGTTTAAATGTTTAAAAGCTTCGATAACGTCATTCGCACTGACAACGGAAATTTAAAAATTCTATCTCATTTATGTATTTACACTTTTTTTCTAATAAAAAAAGACGTGTGTCACTCGGGGACTGCCGCGGTAAAGCTATTGCATAGCATTTTTTATCACCTTATGCAATTATAACAATTTATTTATTTTATTTATGCAGTTTTTTCTTCCTTTGTTTTTTTTTCTTTGAAATTAATTCAAGTTACACTTTTTGAGCGTGGTGACCGATAAGAAAACAATTTTTTTTCTTTTATTAATTAAATGAGAAGTTAATATTGTTCAACATATTTGTATTATCTTACAATATAATATGTAGGTTATTCAGGAATATTATATCATTGAAACTATAGGTTTATGGTAACTGAAATAAGAAACATAAGTTTGAGACTTGATATCTTCTAAATATCTGGAAAATACCGCGTCACAACCAATGCCACCTAGAGGCGAGTTGCTGAACTAAAGAGACAAGCGTGATATTTCAAAAAAGTCATTAAAAGTTCTGCTATTCATCGATAGATGGCAAAACTAAAAAGTATCACCGCTGTGCCGGTCGGAGTGGCGGGTGTTAGGTTATTTTCGTTACGGAATTTCAGGATTCTGTCTCCACGCTCACGGCCCGCGATAGAAGCTATGCAATAGCTTAAAAACAAACAGAAGCAGAGGATGTCGAACCAGTTTTGGTTGTTGTAAATGTAATAGGAATGTTAGTAAAAAAAATGTTCTTACTCAGTTGCAACCTCCACGTCTGTCTTTACATCTACATTAGGTATTTATTTTCCAAATGGAAGATACGATTTGTTCAGTGGTTACAACGTTAATCATTTCCCATGTAGTTTTAACTTTATTTTTCGATAATTTTATTTAAGTATGTTGTTACTAATCGTTAGTGGTTTTGACGTAAAAATTAATCTTAATTCATTTTTAAAAATATTAAATAACAAACCAAAAACGCTTGATTAGGGTCACCAACATAGGACATTTTTTTTTTGACAACTTATCTATAATTTTATTTCTGAACTGGCCGATGCAGCTCTATGTACTAATAAGAACTAAGAATAAGAATAATATTATTTGACGGACATCTGACACACAACGTAATCTACTTACGTTTCAAACTAAGCATAGCTTGTACTAGGAAAACCAGATTGACTGATACATTAATTAATACGAGTACTTTTTTGTAATAACATACATAGAAAACACCCAAACTCCAAAAAAAATTTTTTGCAGATCATACAAACATTTGGTCCGACCGAATGGAACCCGAGAACTCAGCACAGGAGTCGTATACGCTACCACTGCACCACCGAGGCAGTCAATAACTAGGAACATAATTAATTTGTTTCCTTTGAACCTTGGTCCTGTTCGCGTAAAGAGTGAACCCGCAATGATCTGAGTCTAGCTCAATAATACGACACTTATAAATAAATTTTATATTTATGAAAACCTGATCGGCCTGACGCCAACCTCCTTTAGAATGTAATTGCTGTACGTACATAGTAGGTATGAAGTGAATTATGCACAAGTATATTACATTTGGATTACCTAATATTGATGTATTCGAAATATAAAATGCTTCCGAGCGCCATATTTATTTTGGGATGACTGCAATAGTTTTTCAAAGTTGTTTTTAGGTCTTGTTTTGGGTTAGTAGTAAAATAAAAAAAACAGTATGTGACTAAAGCATATATTTCTATATTTAATTCATAATTTCCCAGCCTTTAAAAATTATGATATAGAATTGCATATGATAGTCAAAAGCACAAAATGCTGCCATTTTTAATATTACATGTCCCTAAAAAATGATTTATTCTACCATAATCCAAGATCCAATGCTATTTTCGTTACAATAAGCTTAGGCGAAATTAATTACTTATTTTCGGGAGAGGGGAACCACGTCTGGCATGCTTCAGTAGCGATCTCGCAAAGAGCAGAGAAGGTTTTGCCCCGAGAGTCGTATTCTGTAAATAAAATACACAGTATTATTAACAGATATTAATCCCATCGAGAGATATTAATGTCTTAAGAACACCTATAACAGCTTGGTAGGTACTTTAGATCGTCTGGTGGCGTAGACTTCAACTTTAACAACTTCACTGGCGACTCGAAATTGTTATTATGTAATTCGCCATGAAAAATCACATAAATAATTACTTTATTTAAAGCAGATTGCTTCTTTAAAATAGAATCATGGCAATTTTCCATTAAACACAGAACATTGAAGACTGTCCGATATACCTGTCAAAATTTGACAGCACGGATGGCGTAGTGGCCTAAGCGGTCACCGCACCTCTCACAACTACGCTGAGTGTTGTAGGTTCGATCCCCACATGGAACTGACGCTTTGTGTGATCCACAAATTATTGTTCTGAGTCTGGGTGTTCTTTGTGTTCGTTTCATGTATATGTGTAAAGAACTCCACGACACAGGGTATATTACTAGTGTGGGAGTTGTCTTAAACAAAAAGTAATAGACATCAATTGATGAATCTCATTTCCAAATCTTGTATTCATTCGAATATGTTAATTTACAACGATAAAAGATGTGTTTCTTACCAGTTGGTCCTCTTTTGCCGAACATGATTCCGTTCATAGGGGCGTTTTTGTAGTTAGCTTCGCTGACCTCTGCTAATGAAAGCAGAACAGCTACCACGCAGACGAGACCAATGGTGAAACGCATCATGACTCCAGACATCTAGAATGGTTATTAAGTTAGTTACTTTTCCAAATGAATTTATAACACTCTTAAGTGTTGCTACTATTTATATTTTAAATGTAATGGTTCATTTTTTTACTTTAAACTTTACGGATTATATTATAAATAATTTAAATTCAAACAGGTTTTGCATATTAATAAAAATGATGATTGATGATGATAACTATTACTAGGATAACTTCCAATTATTATATCTGATACAGTGACTACAGAAAAAATATCTCTAAGTTACCTTTATTTTGTAAATATATTTCTTAGTGGTAACTCTGTCGAAGGCGAACCTCAACTGATGCTGTGGAAACGTTTTCCCGCCAATTTATACTGAGAAATCTGGAGATCGCGCCAATGTCCACTCAATTATTGGATTATTGGATCCTGACCACATATTGACTGAGCACGTCTGGGAATTATAACTTTGTTAGTGCATAAGATTAACAGTTGAAAGGCGGCAGCCGTCTTGATTGAAGTTCTGTTTACTTTTTGACAAGTCCAAATATCTCGAATATCAGAACTTTTATACTGCAACTATTTATGATCTGACATCTATTTAGTTTCGAATTCTCGTCCTCTTCTTGCTTTTCACCAATGGATTTGGGGCTAGGACGATGTGTTACACATATTAGGTGCAAATGGTGTCGGGCACGCCGTCATCGCGGCGGTAAGACCCGTTATGGAGGATTGGCTCGAGAGGCGTCACAGGACCCTCTCATACCGAATGACGCAGGTGATCACTGGGAAAGGATGTTTCGGGGATCACCTGTGTCTGATGCGCAAGGAGCCAACGCCTGAGTGCCACCACTGCGATGGCCAGACCGTGGACACGGCTTTCCACACGCTGGCAGAGTGCCTGACGTGGGTTGAGCAGAGGCGAGACCTCGTGGCGGCCATCGGAGTGGGAGTTCTCTCGCTCGATAGCTTGATTACGGCTATTGTGCGGAGCGAGAGTGCGTGGAACTCTGCCGTCTCCTTCTGCGAGCAAGTTATGCTCGAGAAGTAGACGGCGGAGCGGGACCGGGAGAGGTTTAGAACTCTCCCGGCCCGCCAGGCCCGGGAACGGGCTAGGTACAGCAGGCGACTCAGGCGCCGGAGGTCGCAGAACGACCTCCGTCCTCTATAAGCGCAGACCTGGGGGTGACAGATGAGGCCATCTGTCACTCTAGCAGAAGCAGGGGCGCTTCGTAACGCTCGCTTCCAGGGAGCAGAGGGAACATGGGGTTCCCACACGGGGGGGTCGTCTACTCGTCTGTAGATGGCCCGAGGTATGTCGGGGCACCAGGGACTTCCTTTCTAGGGTATACCTGGTTCCCAAGCTATTAGTACCCGAGACGGCGTGTGGTTTTAGTCGGTTCGAGTCCGACATGCCACCGATAGGTGGTATCCGAGGGGATTTCCGCACGGAAAAAAAAAGGTGCAAATGGTGTTTGGTTAGAAATTACAAAGTAAATGGCCCGGACTGGCCTTAATTATCTTTGAAAACTATTCGTTCTTAATTTGGGCAAAGTAAAAAGTAAACCTAGTACCCAGCACAAACACAGCCTGGGTTAGTTACCAAAGCACGCCAAAGACTGGGATGCGAGCACTACCAGCGTCCTACGTAGGTTACTAGTTACGAGGTAAGGTTTTTTTTAATAATTAAATCTTGTTGCAAATAGAATGCGTAAGCCGGACTTAATGTCACATGCATTTTCTTCTAGTGAAACCGTTGAATGTTGCCGAACTGTGTGTGGCAGGATTTTTCCCCTCTTACGGGAATGCTTGTGGCACCATATCCTCCGTTGGTGAAACGGAGGATTTGTGTGGAGACGCGCTCCTGGAGAACCGGTCTACCCACTAAACCCCGCAGCGGACTAACTCGGACTAACAGCGGACAGTTGGGAGGAGCTCCAGGAACGCATCAGCGACTTCTGGAGTCCTTCCTGCCTTACCCCATGATTGAGCATGCCAGGGTGATCCACGCTCATGCCGCGCCCCTCACTGCTCTACACAGTAAGAGCCGCAAAAGCGCACCGTCCTAGACGTCCGTCTCGGTTTGTTTGCAGCAGCCACATGATGTAGCTCCAGCGACCCTTAGGCAGCGATTAGGAAGCTAGCGACCTCTGGCGCGTCCCCTTCGCTGCATCCTTCGAGCGGGATCAGTCCTCTCTCAATCCCGCTCTGCAGACTCCTTCGGAGCATAACATCGTCGCAGTAGGAGAGCGGCTGCCCGGTCCGGCTGACCACTCGCCAGTGCCATTCTGTCCGACCAGGACTCTCACGTAGGGCAGTCTTGGGAGTGCGTGTCGGACCCACAATGATGGCATTGTGTCGTGACCTCCCGTCCGATTCGAATCAGATACTCATCGAAGCAACCGTGCCCGGTGAGCATCTGAGTCAATCGGTAGGTGACACAGTCGTTCCTCCCTACCTACGCTTCAAAGCTCGGCAGAACGCCTGCGACGGCGCGTTGGTTAGCAAAGCCCTGGATTTCGAGCCCTGTTTGCCATGCCCGCAGCGCCTGCGTATGTGTGGTTAAAAGTGGATCGGTAAGATCATCAGGATTATCAAATCGACCCATGTCCCACTTCACCTCTGTGGGTCATGCCTGTTTTGCTGTCTGTTGAAACCTCAACTTTAAAGGGTTCTGTAGCCAAAATGGCAAAACAGAACCCATATAGTTTTTAATATGAAATAACCACGGCATCCTACATTAGGTGTGGCTCGACACGCACTTGACCGGCTTTTTTGGGTTCTGTACCTCAAAAGGTAAAAAATGAACCCTTATAAGATCACTTTCTGGTCCGTCTGTCCGTCTGTCCGTGTGTCACCATCAATTTTCTCGGGAACGGGTAGATCTAGCAAGTTGAACTTTAAACCAGATACTGAGGTCTATGGTCCCTATTAGGTGTATAAAAATCAAGCTCCTGACTCAACACGATAAAAAGATATGGGCAAATTTCGATTTTCGAGAAAACTTGTAAGTACCAAAATTTACCTTAATTTTCAACTTTTTTTAATTTTCAGAATTTTCTCTTTACTTGTGCTGTAAGACCTTGATTTTAACCAAAATTGACAATTCTAGGTCAACCGGAAGTATCCTATAGGTTTTGGGTCGAAAACCTATATAGTAGTTCCCGTTGACCTAGAATTACGAAATTTGGCAAAAAAAACGTCTTACAGCACAAGTAAAGGAATAATTCCAAAAAATAAAAAAAAGTTGAAAATTAAGATAAATTCTGGTACTTACAAATTTTCGCGAAAATCTACGTAAAATCTGGGTAAGTACGGAACCCTCGGCGCACGAGTTCGACTTAAAGGTAGTATCGGTCCGTATATCATGGAGATTGCTCCGAGGAATTGTTCAGACTAATACCAGCCGCACTTTTTGCCCCGCACAACTAATCTGTGGAACGGGTTATCGTCTGCAGTATTTCGGGAACGATATGACCTTAAAAGGCCAGCAACGCGTTTGCGTCTCCTAAGTTGCAGACGTTCATGGGTGGCGATGGTCAGTTTCCATCAGGTGAGAGATGGTCATTCCAAAAGTGTCTCGAAAAGCGCACAGTGGTGGGGTGCCAATTATCCAAGTGGTAGGGTCGAGGTGCAGAGACGTGCAGCCATGTACTATTCAAGACAACAAAACATGGAATGCGATTTTTTGGGCGCGCGGCATCGCGGTAAAATTACAAGATTGCTTCAACAGCAGCCCGATGTCTATAATGACCTCATAGACGAATGGCAACAACGCTGGGATGAATCATCCAAGGGGCGCCATCTTTACCAATTCTTTCCATCTGTTCGCGAACGGTTGTCGAGGATATGGCTTGAGGTGGATCACTGTGTCGCTCAATTTCTTACGGGTCATGGTAACTTTAAGAGCAAGCTTTATTCATTTAAATTAGTCGAGTCACCATTGTGTCAATGCTCAACACCTAACTCTCACTATGAACAGTCTGCTCATCATATCCTCTGGGAATGTAGTCTTTGGTATAATGAACGTAATATAATGCTGAATAGCTTGCAGGTGACATCTGGGGCGGTATACTATGGGGATCTTGTGTCAACTAGGGTGAATTTCCGTGCGTTTAGGCGATTCTGCCATACATATTATAGAAATCAAACATAGCTCACGTAGGACCCGTAATATTTGTGGCCGTGGTGCTCCCCTGTTTAAAGGGTGTATGCCCATTTTACTTCATTTTGTCTCCCGCCTTGCTAAGGAGGGAAGTGGATTTACTGTATTTCCAACTCCTCCAATTTTCTTCTGATTAATTTCGTTGCGGGTTCCAAGACAGTTTAATTTCTTCCTGGGACTTCCCGAGTGTCATAACTCGGTGTGTTCGTGGGTCACTGCTGTGGATCCTGGTGTACAGGAGTTACAGTGGTGGGCGTGTGGGTGGGATTAGTCCCAATAAAAAAAGTGGTAGGGATAAAAAAATTGCCAAAGGCGATGCTAGTACAGACCCTTATTGTCCCTATCTTGGATTATGGTGATGTATGCTATTATGACCTGAATGCAGATCTCCTCAATAAATATGACTGCCTTCTGAATAACTGAATTCGATTCGTCTTTTTCCTTCCTATCCTTGCGAATTGAACTGGCTCACGTGTCGTCACCACCGTCATCTGCACGCCCTCACCACCCTCTATTCCATACACAACTCACCTATTTCCGTCACATTATCTTGTTATTATCTCGTTACATGTAAAACTTAATTTCATGTAACGTGGCAAAAATGTGGCATTAAGTCCGCCATTTTACAATGAATTGTTGTTTGTGCAAAAAGAAGTTAATAAATAAATAAATAATTTCTCCGGAAGCCTATAGGAAGGGAGCTTTGAGAGGAGCGCCTTATGTCACACGCGATCGAAGGCCTTTGCTATGTCCAAGCTTCACGCACAAGCCTCTCGCTTTGTCTCGATCGCCTGTGCGCACCGGTGTGTTAGATAGACGAGAAGATGATTACGGATTCCATAATCTTAGAGAATAAGGGGGTTATGGCTAGAGGCCTAAAGTTGGATGGGTCAGAGCGGTCACCTTTTCCAGGAATCGGGAGCATAAACGCTACCTTCCAGGAGTTCGGGACGACGCCTAGGAAGTACGAGAGTCGAAAAAGGCGCGTTAAAACCGATGCCAACTCTGGAGCTCATGTCTTCAACACGATAGAGGTGATTCCATCGGGCCCACTCGACTTATGGATATCGAGGGAAAAGAGTGCTTTACGCGCTGATTTCTGGGGGTAAAAACACGGAAAAGTAATTCCTTTTTGCGCAGATGAAGTTGCGCGTCAGGTGGTCCTCTATATGTTTATACAACGGAACACTGATTAAAATCGCTGAAAGGACGTAACTCTAGCATGCATGTACAAAAAAAACTCTAAGTTCTCTCGTTTTAAGTTTCGAGGGATAAAACTAACTAACTATTAACTATTTGCTCAGATTGGCATAAAAGCAAATAGTTATATTTAAAATCTTTAACGTAAAGCTTTAAAGATTTAAATCGAACATAATGTATTTATTTTCAATCCATTATTGAGAAAAACCATGCAACACAAACTTCAAAAATAATGCAATATTTTTTTAACTTGTTTGTTACCAATGTTCAACTTTACACATTGTACAGTACCTGATTTTAAGAGAAACAAGAGTGATAACATCTGAAAATCGAAAGGGTCATGACTTTCAAACAGATAGTTTTTTTTTAAATTGAATGCCAAAGACAAGTACTATCAAGGTATAGATCTAATGCTGATAAACATACTTATATATTTTTAAATACGTACATATTATAGATAAATTCCCCTCATACACAGATCAAATGATCGTGCTAATCATCATCATCTCAGCCGGAAGACGTCCACTGCTGGACATAGGCCTCACCAAAAGTTCGGCACAACAACCGGTCCTGTACTGCCCGCATCGAACAGCTTCCCGAGACCTTCACCAGGTCTTCGGACTACTTTGTGGGAGGGGCTACGCTATGTTTCCCCCGGTACGCGGTCGCTACTGAAGAAATTTATGACTTCATCGGCCATCGTTTCTGCCAGCAATGTGCTCATCACACAATTATTTGTCCTCGGCGGGACTCGAACAGATGGGTTCCTCTGCCATAGCAGTCTGGGTCACTAACCACTAGACCTAAACGCCTGTCGAATTCGAATTCGGCAACAACTCGTCACATAAAAAAAAATAACTGGTCAAAACGCAATAACATTAACATTTTGGATAAGTCACATATAGGTACATTTATTTAGTTCTATTAAGTCAAACCTTTTATTTGTAGCTAATGGTCACACTGCACATCTTTCCCAATTCGTCACTCAATCAAACAGTTTTAAATGGTCACAAAGCAAACAATAAAACATATTTTAACATACCAGTTATTAGTATTTTATTTGCTTCATAGCCTACTTGCTACCATAGGTAGGTAGGTAATAGCCACAAAAATAGGTTTTTATCTCTCATAATTACGAAAGACAAACAATATACAACCTATTAGACCCAGACGTCCCTATGAGACATTTTTAATCTATTTGTTATCAAGATATTCCTGCACGAGATTCGTGATTTCATTCTCAATAACTCAATTCTGAAAATATGTGAGAATAATACGATCACTTATTTAGTTATTATGAAGTCTGAGATATAAATATCGAAGGAAATTGGTCTGATGCATCAGTTTGCCTTCGTTTCTTGCTCCAGCAACACTTGAAAACCGAGTGAGTTTTTATACGACTTTTAATTTTACTTTTTCACTGTCTTCGAAAGAAAAGGGAGAGGTTTTCAATCCGGATGTATTTCGTTTTACGTTTGTTACCTTAGAACTCTGTCATTTATGAACCGATTTGTAAAATTCTTTTTTCATCTGATTAGTCATACTTCTTGTTTGGTCCCATTTAAATTTGAAGAAAAAATACCATCCTTAAGCTTGGAAAATAGAGGAATCAGCGCATTGAAGTCTTTGATACTTTTCGGCTTGTTGGTCCAGTGGTTAGTGATAATGACTGCTGAGCCGATATGAAAGGATGAAAGGAGTCGATTTCCACCCAAGCAAAAAATTGCATCTTTTTAGAATTCATCTATAATATGTTTGCATAAGCATTTTTAACAGAAGTCTGGTTACCATAGAACAGGCTCTGCCTAAGTAAACCGTGTAGATGGCCGTGTATTAGATGCCTTAAATTCATATTATTGTTATTTGTCTAAAAACGTAATTAAAAAGTCTTAATTTTCAGATCTTAACAAAGAAAAATGCGTTTCTTCTTCGCTCTTTTCTTCATCGGCGTAGCTCTATGTGTGCTCCAAGATGTGGAGGCTACGTACAGGAAGCCTCCATTAAACGGATCTATTTTTGGAAAAAGAGGCATTGCTGGTAAGTTATACTTTTTTGGCACTGATTTTCATTTTGGAAATAAAAATGTTGGGTACATTGGCCGAACGAAGCAAGAGCCAGCAAAGTCAAAATATTTAAAAAGAATTGACCAGCACCGCGGCAACTAGGCAACGACACCTTGTGTTCCATTAGTTTTATTAAGTTTTTAAATATAATATTACCTCTGTACAAATTGAGTGACAGACCGCTGTATTTATTTCTAAACATAAAATTATGATGACCACAGCAAGAAAGAATTAAAAGTTCTCAATAAAATGTAGATTTAATATCATCTCACCGCTGACCACAGATTCAATTATTTTTCTAACTTTTTTTTCAGAGTATGACACCACAGGGCGAGCTTTGTCGGCGTTGTGCGAGATTGCTACTGAAACATGTCAGGCGTGGTACCAGGCTTTGGAAAACAAATAAAAGACCTAACAACCCGATGATCACTTATTTATATGTATTGTATGAGCTAGAGTCATATAAAGTGTTTAATAAATATACTAAATTGTGTATAATAAATAAATAAATTGATCAATAATGAATTTTCTGACTTTATATTGTAAATTAACTGGTTCCCGCGACTTCGTTCGTGTGGAATTTGAAAAGCGCTGCCTTAGTGGTGTAGTATGCGACTGCGGTCCATAAGGGCTCGGTTTATATTCCCAACCTAAGTATTTAAATTTTATAGGGTTTTCTGAAAGAAAAATAGCTTAAGTTACTCTTTATATAGAAAGCTACCTGGTAGTTGAATATAATCAAAATCGGCAAAGCCCTTTTAAAGATTACCCGGAACAAACAGACAGACAGTCAAAAATATTTAAACCGGTTTTTAGGCATAAGTATCGTGCATATAACCGTGTAAGCATTAAAAAAACTAATATTTTGACATTACAAACAGACACTTCAATTTTAGTTATTTGTATAGATTAGATTTGCCTCCTCAAGGGAGGAAGGAAAGGTTTGGTCTCCGGTAACCTCACACTCGGTGAAAAGAAACAAAAGATTTCTGTGAGAAGAATGGCTCACACACAATTTGAACAAATTACCTTTTCTTGTGTGGTTTATTTTGCAAAGGTAGAGAATCCAAAGTTAATCCTTGTAACATACATAATCATAAGTATTCTTACAAATCAAAACACGGAATACATCTGTTAGTTTCCAAAAATGGACAATCAGAGTGCAATAAAGGGCCGAAATCCGTACTCCATACTTTTTTTGTTGTTTAATTCACAGTAGTAACTTAGATGTAAGCCTTAAACGTTATACTCGTCAAACGTAATATTTGACCGCGAAACGCGCTCGTTAATCAATTAAATAACCTATGCTACACTGTATGTACATCACACATAGCGAAAATAACAATATAAACTATAACAACTTAAGGTAAATAACTATAAAAGTTCATCATCACATCACATCAACAGCCTTTAACAGTCCACTGCTGGATATAGGCGTCTCCTTAGAAAGGAGGTTCTGGCCTACTATAAAAAATATTATTAGATATTTAAGACAACTTTATAAGGACAATTTCTATATCATAATATGCAGTCACAACCCAACAGCTTAAGTAACCTCAAACAGCACATCCTTAAGTCTTTTCTTTAATGGCCTGGTACTTACTTAAGGCTTTTCCCTTAATAAGTCTATTTTGTTGAATACTTCGGGTACCATGTACTGATTTTCTCCGTAATAATTTGTCAATTTTGGTTTTTTCATTTTTTTCCCCTAACCCTTCTAGTGCTAATATTACAAATGCGAAAGTGTGTCTGTCTATACAGATAGACAGACACATGTTAAAAGGTAACAGACAGATAGCTGTCTGTCTGTCTGTTACCTCTTCACGCTTAAAATGCTGAACTGCTGTAGATGAAATTTGGTACAGAGATCGTCCGAGTCCCGGGAAAGGACTTAGGTTGTTTTAGGGTAGTTTTTATCTCAGAAAACGTTATTTAAGGGGGTGGAAGTTTGTATGGGGAATCAATAACCGCTGAACCGATTTAGATAAAATTCCTTAAAGATACCATAATTCTTGAAGAACATAGGCGACTTTTTACCGCGATAACTGACATTTATGAAGGCAGAGCCGAGGGCAAAAGCTAATACGCCATAAAATATCTCGCAACTACACAACCTATCTACATCTTACACACGTTTTATACCATCGGTGTTTGCCATAATACTTGTGCAGAATGTAATATAAAAGCTAATTGCTTAAGGGACTGCGACTACATCGTGTGTGCAGGATTAGCGCTAATGGAGTTTAGTTCTCACTCAACTAAACCTGCGGTTATTGGATGTTTAATATGCAAAACTGCCAACAACTTACGTAGACTTAAACTTGAGAAGCAGCTGTGTAGATAACTAGATACTAATATGTACTTTTTAAAAACTATTTATAAACGTAAATCGTGACTGAGCGATCAACAAAAGCAAACAAAAATCAAACACAAAAGCTGTTTTTTTACAACAGATTGACAGTTTACCGTGTACCTGACGATCGGCCGGAAAATGACACTGATCATCACCGACAGATCAGGCAGTGGGCCATCGAACCACCACAGTCTTCAATGTCTGACTTACCATCTTCAGACGAATTTCTCAGTATGGTCAGATCGTTGGCGCTAAACAAGGTTTCCAGAGATGATAAAATAGCAAACAAAATGATAAAAGAAGCTTGTAAACTTTCGGGTGACACGATTTTGACTGTTTTTAAACTTTACTTTTTACTTAATACTTTTTACTTAATATTCTAATAACACCAAAAAGCGGCGACAACGCGGTGATCCTAAATCCTACCGGCCAATCAAATTGTTACCATCGTTAGGAAAGCTTTTAGAACGTCTTTCAGTGTTTATTCAGTTTTTAGTTTATTCCCTTATCTCTTCGCACTTTTCACAAGGTACAACTAAACTAAGACTTGGTCATCATTCTGTGTCGAAGGCGCAGTACAATGGAATCTCCTCAGAGATCAGTGCTAGGTCCATACTTGTGGAATATAGGATTCGCAGATTTTCTTGCGATACCAATACCATCCGGATGTACTCTGAATGCGTATGTTGATGACGGTCTATTATTGGTAGAATCTGATAATAGGGCAGGGCTTGAGAAATTAGCCAATAGATATTTTAATATCACATTGGGGTGAACGTAATCGCTTAACTTTTGCACCTAACAAAACCTTCCAGGTACTTTTAAAAGGTAACCTCAAATCACCGCCGAGCATTAAATTTGACAATTTTACTGTGAAAAATAAAACCTCAGTGTGTTATTTAGAATTCGTTTTAGAAATAAACTTTCATTTATCGAACATAGTCAATAGAAAGTATAAAAAACTTTCTGTGCATTGACGAGGGGTATTTCAATCAATACACTAAAGATCATAGAAATTCATAGCAAATAAAATTTGATTTGATTTGATTTGATCATATACGCAACAATTTTTTTTTTTTTTTTATAAAAAGACAACTCCCGCACTAGGAATAAATCCTGTGTCGCGGGGGACTTTACAAACATACATGAAACGGACACAAAGTACACCCAGACTCAGAACAACAATTTGTGGATCACACAAAGTGTTATCCCATGTGGGGTTTGAACCCACAGCACTCGGCGCAATAGAAAGCGGCGTGGCGACCGCTTAAATCACTACGCCATCCGTGCAGTCAGATTTAGTTTAGATTCTATCTGCTATGGTGCACCTATACGGGCCGATAGGGCGACCGTAGGCGCTGTTCGTCGCAAACTATTACAAGGCCAACGACTTGCACTGATATTCTTGTGCAAGGCATATAGGACGGTTAGCACTGAATCTTTGTCGGTGTTGACGTGCAGCCATGTTCTATTCAACACAACAAAACATGGAATGCGGTTTTCTTGGGCGCACGAGATCGCGATAAAATTACAAGATTGCTTCAACAGCAGTCCGATGTCTTTAATGACCTCATAGACGAATGGCAACAACGTTGGGACGAATCATCTAAGGGGCGCCACCTTTACCAGTTCTCTCCATCTATTCACGAACGGTTGTCGTGGACATGACTTGAGGTGGACACTGTGTTGCTCAAGTTCTTACAGGTCATGGTAACTAAAGAGCAAACTGTATTCATTTAAATTAGTCGAGTTACCGTTGTGTCAATGCTCAACACCTAACTCTAATTGAGAACAATCTGCTCGTCATATCCTCTGGGAATGTAGTCTTTGGCATAAAAAACGCAATATAATGCTGAATAATAGGTTGACATCTGGGGTGCTATGGGGATCTTGTGTTAACTAGGGTGAATTTCCGTGCGTTTAGGGTATTTTGGAATGCATATTATTCAAAATCAAATTTACCTACTAGGACCAATAATATTTTGTGGCCGTGGTGCTTCTCTGTTTATAAGGGTGTATGCCTATTTTGTCTCCCGTTTTGCTAAGGGGAAGCAGTGGATTTATTATTTTTGCAACTCCTCCAATTTTCTTGTGATTCATTTCGTTGCAGGTTAAAAGACATTTTAATTTTTTTCTGAAACTTTCCGAGTGTTAAAACTCGATGTGTTCATGGGTTACTGCTGTTGATCCTGGTGTACAGGAGTTACAGTGGTGGGCGTGTGGGAGGGATTAGTCCTATAAAAAAAGATTGACAGTTTGTTTGTGAATTGGTATTCACAAACAAACTGTCAATCTTTTTTAAATAAAGCAAGGTAATAGTTTCTCCTGGTATACGGTACAACATTTTTAATGTTATAAGAATTTTAAAAAAATTGTTTTACATTATGAAAATTAACTAAGTTGAAAAAAGACTGAAAGCGAAATAAGTCTCCTACGGGGAGAGGGATTTGGGACTCCGATAACTACCTTACTCACTTGGTGAAAAAAAACATGATCAGGGGGGCCCATAATTATGTGCTTAAACATGGTTCTCCCAGGACAATCTCTGGAAAACATATAAAAAAGTTATTTGATGAAAAATATTTTTTAGGGTTTTTTTATGATATGTACGAATTTGCCTGAGAAATAACAGGTGGCGTTAGGTAATTTTAAAGTTTCCAAAAACTAAGATAAGTTCTGGTTTAAGGTGAAAAAACTGATAGCGTAGATGCTCGAATAAATAAATGTTTAATTAGTAAATGACTGTAACAATGTTTACTTAAATATTGGAATTATTCATGATCAAACATTCAATGAAACTTAAGAAAATAAAATAGCAAACATTGTGTGATGCAAAATCGTCGTTTCATTTTCTTACAAAAAAAATATGAGTTTTTCACTATTGCCTATCTATATACTATATGTATTTGAAGCACTTTTAAAAGTAATTAATCATAAAAAATTAGTAAGGTAATCTTATTATTATATTGTACTTGATGAATGATAGATAAATGTGCTGACGAAAATATAAACTCTTTGGAATAATCATGAAACGGAATGCAATTCAGTAATTTGTTGTAGATTACATAGTGATAAAATTGTCAATTGAATCTGTAGTCGAAAACGTCAACCACCTATGCAGCTGATTGGCCCGTCTACACTGTAATCTTCGTATTCTCCAATAAGAATATATTTGACTCTGACCACGTTTCCTATAAGAAAACAAATTAGATTCTGGCTGGCTATGGCTGCTAGTTTTTAAGGTTTACGTGTGGCAAATTGTATTTTATACTGTGAATAAGTAACTGTTGAATATATAGTGTGGTTAAACAAAATATTATACGTTGGATTTTTACACACGCAATGAAAAACAATATCTTCCACGAGCAAAATTGACGTCAAATTCCGAAGTCCAACCTAAAGTAAATGTAAGAATATTATACTTATTTTATACGTAATACTTTAAAAAGTACTGCTTCTGTAAGTTTTATTGGGTTGTTATATTTTAACAAATCTTTTGTTTTGAAGTTGAAACACGTTACAGCGTCCACAGTGGTAGTTATATGAGCTAACATTCGAGTGGTAATTATCTGGTTTTTGTCAACAAAAATTGTGATTTGACAGACGAATAATAACCAAAAAGTTCCACTACGTTTGTATTAAAAATTAATTAGCATTTCGACTCTTTAGGCAATAGTTTCACAACTTTTTTAGTATATCCACACGTTAAATAGTAACCTATGTGTAAATATAATTATCATATCAAGGCTTATATGTATTTTAATTTATTACCCACACAATATCGTAAAGCGGTTATCTTTTTGTTTATCTTGAATTATGAACTTATTAATCATAGCAACTAATATATTAAACTATCTGATACTTTCTTCATAGTACTTATTCACTTCTTTTTTGACATTTAGACTATAATTAAATGTAAAGTTTCAAAATTTTATTGTACTGTTTTGATATAAGATTTAATAATCAATTTTCTTTGTATGTGTGGTAAAATCTTACAACAGAAAAAACATGAAAATATAAATTATAGTTACTTATATCGTATTCCCTTAATTTTTTACTGAAAGCAACATTTTTTTATTAATTTCTTTTAAATTTTATGGTGTGTTTTTTCCTGTATGGTATTAGACACTTTTTTCATATGTACTTTTTAATTCATTATACCATAAAGTGAAAAATAATAATTTAAAACAACTGTTTTAAATACCACATGTACCACAAGGCCTACATTACCAATGTTTTCAATATTTAAAATCATAGGGTCGGTATTATGTCAGAACAGAACAAAGTTTGAACCCATAACATAGTGATGGCATGTTATCAACTATGCTACTTATTAATTAAAAAATAGCATCTATAAAAAAAACAATGGTTTTATAAATTTTATTTTTGCCTCTATATGCAATTATTAAAGAACATAATTGTGTTCTTTAATATAAGATTTTTTAGGACAATATTTTTCATAATATGCTTTCATACACTGAATATTTAAAATATTTAAATTTATGAATATTTTACAGTATTGTTTATCTGTGTTGTGTTTAAAAAGTAATGCAGTGTGTAATGAAATAGTGCTGTTGTTTGCTTATTTTCAGTAAGAAACGAAGATATAGGTGTTAACAATGGAAATTACGGAGGTTGAATTAAGTACAAATGAAGTGACTGAAGGAATTAAACAAGCGGACAAACAATTTCAAACTGGGCAAGAAAAAATCTTTTCTGTGCTAGAAACTGTAAAGACAGAAGATAATGATAAATGGAAGGCAGAAGATAAAGAATTAAGTACAGGGGAAAAGAACGGTGTTAAACCACAAAATAGTACAATAAAGAATAAACTGGCAGAGCAGTCGGGAGAACTAGAATCCAGTTCTTCTAGCAAACGAATGAAATATCCAGAAACTTTAGAGAGTTTCATGGCCAATCTTGTAGAGTCTAAGAGGCCCGTGAAGGCAATTTTAAGTGATGATTATTATAGGCCAATGTCTTTTACGAAAGTATATGTTGGACAGGTAAAGAATGTAAAAGATTTATCAAAAATAATTTTATTATTAAACCAAAAACTTCCTCTAAAAGATCTTAGCCACTTAAAGAGAGCATGCAGAAAAGAGATTATATTATTTCCTATAAATCATTTAAACTGTCAAACGCATGCATCAATACAATATTATATTGAAGAACACATAAATGAATTGAGAGACTCATTTGAATATTTCAAAATAATAGATGTACCAGCAGTAGCTCCTAAAATCAGGAAACAGTATGTGGAATGTGGACGTTCTTGGTCATGCAATTTTCACCCTAATAAATACTTAGAAAAGTTATATGCAGATGAATTATTTTCCCCAACAGAAATTGTACAACATAGGCTATTCATGGGTATGGCTTTTGAAATCGCAATATATTATATGAAGAAGGACAAACCGACATTAGAACCATATGACATTTTGAATGCAAACGTGAATGCAACTGTTGTCGTTGATCCATTAGATCAGTCTGTTGTTGCTGTTGCATTTGATAACAGAGAGAATCATCCTGTCCAGCATTCATGTATGTTGGCAATAGACAATGTAGCAAAAACACAAACTGGTGGTGCGTGGGATACATGTGACATTGACAGTGTGAACTTACGAGGCATGTGCTCTATGGATTTGCTGTTGCATTTAAAGCACAAGTATCCCAATATAAGGATTGGAGCAAAAAAGTATATTTCCAAAAGTAATTTAGATGAAAAAAAATTAAGTGCATCTGACAGTCCGTATTTGTGTACTGGATTTTATATTTATATGATAAGAGAACCGTGTGTTATGTGTGCGATGGGGTTAGTGCATGCAAGGATTAAAAGAGTCTTTTTCTCTATGAAGAATTCTATGGGTGCATTAACTTCATTAACTAAGCTACAGTGTGCGCCCTCATTGAACCATCATTTTGAAGTGTTTACAGACTTTTTTTAGATCCATTTGATAATTTGATATTGTACACCAATTTGTGACATATTTTTTAATAAATTTGTAAAATCTGATTTTATTTTCAAAAAATAAATAAAAAATAAAATAATAAAATCTGATTTTCGTTTTATTTATAACATTTAACATCATCAAATCAGCTACAGATAAATCGTGTTACGGTACAGAACTCTGCGTTGAACACGGCAAAAGTAATCAAATAGTGACTCTAAAAACTACTCATTAAAGTGTTCTTTTGCTCGCAAGCCAATATGTTATCCACACTTAACATAATTTGGGATGCACAGTTAATTACGTGCTGTATGTATGCGCCGTTTTTGATTAATCAATCGATTTACTCACCACGTTTAGTGAGGGTGTTAATAGATTATTATACGTATGGTCTAACAGCGCCTCTACATTGTATCGTAAGTTCTGCATTTAATTTAAAAAGTAAATTCACCAGGTCGTTGTTACCCTTTAGATGTGCTTGTTTGTAAAATCGTTGGAATTTGCCACTTGCTACATTAGTGATCCATTCCTCTGAAAATTGAACACATCCAGAATTACCGCTACAGAAACTAAGACCACTTTAAATTAGACTTCTGCCGGTATAGGCAATAGTTTTCGGCACGGTCTCTTCGATTTTCAGCGGTTTCGGGAAAGTGAGAACTCGATAGAACCGTAAGTTTCACTTCTGTATGACATATGCCTCTACGAACTTGCTACAATCTATGCCAGCTGTTCTCAGGTCGTCAGTCCATCCGATCCATGCTCCAGGCAAATCCAAAGCCAAAGGAACCTTTGGCCTATTTGGATTTTTAAGTGATAATATCTTTGACTTATAATGTTAAAGACTTCAAGAAGAGTGAGTTGCAATCTGTATATCATTTGTTCCCTTGCAAAGTAAATATTATTGACAGATTTTATAGACCTCAGATATTATTTCAAACATTCTCTTAGTAAATGGTTATTACTTATATCTCTATTCTTGTATTGTCTAACAACCGTACCCAAGCTAGACACCATACTGGGTCTTATGTGATTTGAGTTTTGTTTCTAAAATGCGGGCGGTTCCAATCCTACCATCTATATTACATACCTCTTACTAGTCAGGTATTATACCGTTACCAAGGCCATAGATATGTAAATGAAAACTCCTATCCTAATCTAACTCCTCGAATCCAGCCTCAAAACTTAAATAATATTCCAGACTAGATAACTATTTACTGTCTCATATAGTAATATATTATCATTATTTTCACTCCTTACTGTGTACGAAGGTATTATGCAAGAAGCGCCGCCCCAAGTAGTACTTACTCGTGTATAAAGGGTATAATAGCATTGTGTCGAAATGCCAAAGCAGCGTTTGCATACCAATTCAAAAAATTAATCAATTTATACTGTCCCAAATAATGTGAGACGTACTATTTAACGGACACTCAATATCTCCCCAATTGTCGTCCCCCACATTGCTGGGCCGGCCGAGCACTGCAATCCAGACTCTTGCCGGATTTGTACGCATCGCGAGCGTATGCATTCCACAATTGTTCCATTTTCATTTTTGAATTCTTGACAAATAAAAAGGCGGGAAAATGGCTGTTTTTCACTCCGTTATCAAGCGGATGTGATGCGTTATGGTGAGTTACTAATTTAGATTTTTGATTATGGTAATTTTTATTTTGAAAATTATTCTTTCCACATTAGTAATCTTTATGAATTTTAAATACACCTAATTATCTACTATAGTGATTGGTTTATGTATAAAAAAAGAAAATAATAATAAAAATAAAACAATTGTAATTTGCAAAGTAAAATTAATTTTATTTTCATTCGATCTCTTGTTACCAAAAGTGGTTCAGTGATAAATATGTATTTATAAATTTGTTTACAAGCATTCTTTTAATATTGTTATTAGAATTTTCATTTACTTATATGTTACTGAAGTTTTAAAAAAAAAGGATCAAATGATAGCAAATCTTCTAGAAAATCAAGAACTACAAACGAGCAGCAGAAACTGGTTCACACTGAAAACTATTACGATAAATCTCACTTTAAATGGACCATAGTTGCTCGTTTCCGCGCGTCGAGATATAACGCGTAGATCTTATTACGTACGACATAAAGTGTGTGTTTGATTGCAATTTATTAACGTCTCCGTTCTTCCTTCACGTGACGGATAAATTAGTGTTTAGCGTTAGGTCTTGAACACAACAGACTTTCTGTGATGTTATACGTTAGTCTATCTCTAAAAAGGTGTGAGACAGATGGCTATCAGTGTTGTTACATAAAAAACGTAGACTTAATTCTCGAAAGAGGCTAAATGCCTATCCGTTAATGATTAGATCCATATTGGTCATTTGATGATTTAGGTTCTCAAATACTATATTTCAATTGAGAAGCATAAGACGTATTTCTTTATTCATTTTCTTTACATTACTAAGAAAATAGAACTTTATACTATGACAAAAACGATTCCATTTAATTACGAAGTTTTTTAACTTTTCTTACGTCCATAGAGAATATTTTTAATATTTTTTTCTGTCATCCAGTAGCGGCAGCCTCGTAGAGAGCTTTTAGTCACATATCTTCAATTTGTTTAGGTATATAATTCATTTACAAATTTATAGAAACTTATTGTTTCATAGTGTTGCAAAACAATTAATGACATCATTTATGAAAGTTAAAAATGTTGTTAACTGATTTGTATACTAACTAGATCAATCCTGAAACAATTAAAAGATCCTACAGACCAAGGTCATAGATGCGTTTATGACTCCTGAGTTGTAAGCGTTCATAGGCGGCGGTAGTCACTTTCTATCAAGCGATTTATGTATTCCTTTGCCCCCTATAGAATAAAAAAAGAGTTTTCAAGCTATTTATTGGAGTTTCATCCATGTGGTGACGAATTAAGAACACGGAGTGTCATCATCCCTATTCATTCCATGGGTGTCGTAAGAGCAGACTAAGGGAGCAAACTACGCAGGACAACAGAAACTTGAAAAACCCGTCTGACCAGCGTGGGCTATTAAACGCTGTTGGTGATGATGATGATGGGGTCTTCGTAGAGGCAAGTTGGTAACCTCTGTATTACCTTAACAGTGATGTGTAGAAGCTAAACAAACTGCTTTTTTACTACTTATAGTGGCATACCCACAATAAGTAGTAAAAAACATTTTTTTTACACGACATTTAAAAAAATATATCAATTTTGAATAATCATGACTCGCTGTCTGCTTATCAGGGCTAGTTCTATTTTGGCAGAATTAGATTTCAGCTAGTTTTTAAATATGATAATCATCATCACAGCTTAAAGACGTCTACTGCTAGACAATATACTAATATTTAATTAATTTTCTACTAAATTTGTTACTGAGTGCAATTCAGTAATGTTTTTGTCGTGACTTTCTGGTGTCAAAATTGATACATAACCTGGCTAGTTGCTTCAATTAATAATCATCTATCAAATACTAATAATATAAGTTAAGTACCTTAAATAACTGATTACACTAATCAAGATTTAGATATTCAATAATATCGCTTGTATTATAGGGATTGCTTCGAGAAATTATTCGGACTTAAATCCGTGTAGTGACGGATTAAGAATACGGAATGTCACTACCCCAATTCATCCCGTGGGTGTCTTAAGAGCCGACTAAGGGCGCAAAACAACGCAGGATACCAGCACTGCAAAAAGAAGGAAAACTTGACACAAACCCTATACCAACCCGTCTGGCTAGTGTGGTATAGTAGGCCAAAACCTCCTTTCTAAGGGGAGGCCTGTGTCCAGTGGTGGACTGTTAAAGGCTGTTGAAATCGGCTTCAGCAAAACATTAATCTCCATCACTTAGATAATTGGCACTTCACTATTGGACGCTTTTCAAGAACCTTTTTGTTTCTCACAACCAATCTGTGAAGCAAATATTCGCTTGCGATTTTTTCGGACCCATACGACCTCTAAACCTTAAATACTCTTTCAAAGTGTAGCAACTTATGACTCTAAGTTGTTAGTGTCAATAACTGCCTCGTTGGTGCAGTAAGTAGCGTAATCGACTGCTGTGCTGAGGTCACGGGTTTAATTCCTGGGTCGGATCAAATGTTTGTACGGTCTGCAAATATTTATTCGGAGTGTGGCCGTTTTCTATGTATAATAAATATGTATTTACAGAAAAAAGTAAATAAGGTGCTTTCAGTCAATCTAGTTTTCATAGTACAAGCTCTGCTTAGTTTTAAACTAGATGGCGTTGTGTGTTAGATGTCCGAAATAAGCACCAGTAGTCGCTTAGCATCAAGTAACCCATCTGCTCCAATTTTTTTTACCACATTCACACAACGCCTTGTAGTCCCACCCAAACTGTGAGTACTAAACTAATATAAACACAAATATACTTTTTTGTACACATTATACATAGAAACACCCAGACCAAATTAAACATTAAAGGTTCATGCACACAAATGTTTGCCTTGAGCGGGAATCGTTAGCGTAGCAGTCCGTTAAACGAATCGCTAAACCATCCGGCCGCCATTGCATATCACAAAAGAAAATAAATTTTAAAGAAGTTATTTTCTTCTTTTCCAGATAAGAGGTCACACTTACGTGTTCATTTCTCCAGTGCCTTAAAAAACTTTGAAAGAACGACAGCTATATACAAGATAGCTGCTAAAGCGAGACAGCGTCATTTTGCAGTACCTACATTAATGGAATTTTGTGCCATATTTGGAATTGGAAAGAAGATATTCCTTGCCGTACCCAAGATTTTACTCTGAAAGTTTCAAGATTTGAAGTCAACGTCGTGTCAACGTCGTCGTGGCACAACAATTTGTGGATCTTGTCCGGCTATCCTTTGTTAATGGTGAGTACTAAACCATACTTATATATGTAATGTGAAAGTGAGTTTATTTGTTTGTTACGATATTACGCCTAAACCACTAAACCGATTTTAAAAATTCTTAAACTAATGGAAAGCTACTTATATTATCAGTAACATAGACTACTTTTTACCTTGATAACTGAATTACACTGGGGCGGAGCCGCGGGCAAAAGATAGTAAATAAATAAATCGGGACTCACTGATAACTTTTTTCTTTTCTTTTTATCTTTACAAACATATATGAAACGGACACAAAGAACACCTAGACTCAGACCAACAATTTGTGGATCATACAAAGTGTCGTCCCATGTGGGGATCGGACCCACAACACTCGGCGTAGTAGAAAGCGGTGTGGGCACCGCTTAAACCACTACGCCTTCCGTGCAGTCCAACTTGGCCAACAAACCAAATTTCAGAAATGTAACATATTTTATATCAACATAACACTATAAGTACAGTACAAAAAGGAAGTACACTAACTAACGTATGACTTAACGAAGATAAGTTCATTACACAAATATAATTTAGCCTGTACGTGAAAACTAGCCAAGTCAGATTTTGGGCTTGAATTACATATCAAGTGAAATAATATCATTTTGTCAATAATTGTCTCTTAAAATTTAAGAATTTATATTACCTTTTAAGTAGAAAATATTGTGGTAGCACCAAGAAACAAGAAATTGTTACATAAATTTATTTTAGAATGTTGTATGTTTTTGTAAGTAAAATTTTAGGATTTTCTACACAGAACTTGGCACCCACATAGATCTCAATTCTTTTGTCGGTGAATTCGACAACGACGCATATTCTTAATACTGAACTTGGCTCTCATTTCACATTTATGTTTTTGCTTGGATTCATTATTTATGAAATAAGTCATGTTTACAAAAAAAAACAAAAATCTAACATCACTTGACCAAAACTTGTTCTATTGTAATAACTAAATTGTTATATTGTGTAGTCGGAGCTTAAGAGTTATTAATTGACCTCTGGACGTATTATAGTTGTGATATTATTGTCTGAATCTTTTTTTCGCTTTTAAAACTTTTGTACAGTATGTTACAATTTATCTGTCTTTAAATGTTTCAATAACCGTTGATTAAACTGTTTAATGAACGTGTATCTTTTAGATGAAGCTTTTAAGACGAGTCTCAAGTTTTTATTTTGTAACTAATTTTATAAGCAAATCTTGAAAGTCAATTTGGCACATATGTGCTCAAAACCGGACTGATTGTTTGTCCCTTCACCAAAAAAAATATCCTAAAGAGGTAGGGATAGGTTTGTTTTACCACATGTCGCTAGCCCTATTTTCATTTTTATTTATCTAGAAAACCCGGTAACAATTTGCGCGACCCGGAAACAAACTTTATGCTATAAAATGATAATATTAGTCTATGATATATTGCATCATCAACAGCCTATAATAGTCCATTGCTGGACATAGGCCTCTCCTTAGAAATGAGGTTTTGGCCAATTGCATAGCATAGCTATTGCATTGGATGTATTGCATAGCCTTTTCTATTTTCTAAAATATAAAAATCTAAAATATAAAACAGGTATATTTTACAAATAAACATACCATGTACATTTATATCTTAATAAACAAGAAAAAATATTTCCATAAATATGGCAACACTGGCTGATCCGCGCTACCTCGTTTGCGTCTTTCAAGAAGAATATTTTTTACCTGTTTTTTGCTACAATTTTCATTGTTTCTCAGCACTTATTATCCTTCCTAGATAAATGGACTATCCGACACTAAAATAATTTTTCAACTTGAACCTGTAGTTCCTGGCATTAGTGCATTCAAAAAAACTTTTCAGGTTTATAATATTATTATAGAACAAATGGAACCTGTACTGTCCGTGTGGTGACGGATTAAGGATACGGAGTGTCAACACCCCTTTTCATCCCTTGGGTGCTTAAGAGTCGACTAAGGCAGCAAACTACTCAGGATAACAGCACTGCAAAGAGAAGGAAAACTTGACAAAAACCCTATACTAACCCGTCTGGCCAGCGTTGTATAGTAGGCTAAAACCTCCTTTCTAAGGAGAGGCCTATGTCCAGCAGTGGACTATTAAAGGCTGTTGATGATGATGAAATGGAACCCGAGACTCCTCACGTTACAGGGCTAGCCCAAATTTATTTTCATACGCATTTGTCACAACCTAATTCAGTAAGATTTAATCCGCATACATGATTCCTTTTCATCAAAGGCATAATACGTCCCATCCCATCTAAATACGTATTGATCTGTTGACCATTGTTGGTCATCTGCCCTTGATAGCATGATGTCATGGCGAATGACAGTCAGTTCTCTACGTGAGTGTTTATACCGTTACCGTAATTGCCAGATCTTTATCTGGATAAATAGTTTCATTGAGCTGATTAATTCTATAGAGAACTAAAAATTACATAGAGAAACCTATATTTCCATGATAATTAAAAAGGTTGGGCTCATGCTGCTTAGAGAGCGAGCAGATTCGTGAGAACGCCATCTAGCTTCCAGGGTCGGCATGGCACGTATGGCGAGTACGAGCACGTAAGTTACGGCGGAACAAAAGGCCCTGTAAAGAAATATAGTACTCGTAGAACATTATTTTTGCGGAGACTTGCAAAGACTTACTACTCTGTCAAGAAAGTACCGGGAAAAGATCAATAATACACAAAATGTTTGTTATTCATCCAAATTTATTTTATCACCTTCAAAGTATGCTCCTTCAGAAACGATACAGTTACGCCAACGAATAATGCAATCATCAAAACATTTTTTAAACGCTGTTTCCGGAATATAGTTCAGTTCTCGCCGCGAATTCTCCTTTATGTATTTTGCCGATAGGAAATGGGTGCCACGAAGTGGTAATTTGAGTTTAAGAAAAAGAATATGGTGGTTGCTCGATGGTATTTGTTGAGTGTTGGGTCAAAAATTCGTTTACAATGATGGCCTTGTGCGAAGGCGCATTATCGTGGTGCAAAATCCAAGAATTTTCTTTCCACAAATCTGGCCTTTTTTGTCGAATTTGCTCTCTTAAATGCCGCATAACGCTCAAATAATATTCTTTATTTATCGTTTGACCGCAAGAATTCCGAGTGCACAATACCGCGATAGTCAAAGAAAACAGTCAACATGACTTTGACTTTAGATCGACTTTGGCGTGGTTTTTTCGGTTTCAGTTCAGTTGGAAGGCGCCATTTCGAAGCTTGTTGACTAGTTTTCATGTCGAACTCGTAAACCCACGTCTCGTCAACAGTAACAATGCGTTTCATGAATGTTGGGTCCTCGACGACTCTCATGCGATTGGGTTTTTGGAGAAAATTCAGGTCTTTTCGGACTAGCCGAGCGGTAACATGTATCATACCAAAATGATTAGTTAAAATGGTACTGATCGACTCGGTGAGATACAGAAAGTTCGGCGGCTATCTCTCTCAAAGTTGAATGAGGATTTTCAGTCACTATTTCCTTCACTTTTACTATGTTAACTTCAGTTGCAGACGTTGATGGCCTACCAGAGGCAGAGGCAAAACTTCCATCACATCTCGAGCGCTTTCGAACGCTTAACTCATAAGCACGTGTTTTTGATAAAATCGATTCCCCGTAAGCTTTCTGTAACATTTTCAGTGGCTCCCAACACGAAATTCCATTGGCGATGCAAAATTTAAGACAAACTCTTTGTTCGATGTTTTTTGTCCATTATGAAATTTGCAATGCAACTCAAACGCCGCGCCAAAATGGAAAACAGTTGTGCCACTCTAACAACAACAAAAAAAATAAAAATTTGAATTTGGAACCATAAACAAATCATTCATTCCCGATACTTTTTGACTGAATGTATAACACTATATGACCATATAGAGATTTGACAAAACTGATTATAATATGTAACTAACTGTGCCACTGTTCTTATTAACTGAACTTTCTGAGATGTAACTACTTATTGACACTGATTGAAATGTATGTTATTTAGGGATATCTTATTTACGGGCCCTTTATCAGTAGATGTAGCGCCACTTATATGAAAAGAATAGAAATAAAATATTTATCTCGTCTTAATGACAAGCGGCAAGTCTAGCTACATCATTGGCTAAAGTGTTATTTTGGATAGTTCTTTAAAAACTCAAGACATCCTTTTGAATTATTCGTACTGAAATGAATAATTCGCAATGCTGCGCATGCGCTATTTAATTCCTTCCAATAAATACCAATTAAAAGCAGTACATAAACCCGCTTCTTTATTAAGTGTGATTACTTTTAATTGTTGTGGACTTCCCAGAAGCAAGGGCACCGTAAAATTTTAGGAGAAAAAAATCTCAGACCATACATCTTGATGATATTAGTGAATAGATTTTTTTGGTTGATATGGACAATAGCATCTTATTTCCATATTAAGAGTAATCATACCACCTATAAAAACGAATTTAGTCTTGGTGACAAAAACCACGAAAGAGTGTATAGAAAAAGCCAGGACATTATTTCGAAACTTTTCTTTTGGAGCAAATACAAGCTTTTATGGATCCTGAATCCTTGATATGCCAACTGAAGCAAGATTAGTTATATTTACGTGTTAAGCGCAGTAGCATATTTCGCAGTTATTGCAAATACTTTTACAAACAAAAACATTGAGTGAATCGCATGTGCATCTCAATTTCTTACGGTATTTTAACTCTGGTTTCAGACACTGTTTGCATGAAACCAGAGTTTCTATACGGTAAGAAGCTGCCTTAATTATTGAAATTATGGTATTTGTGACTAGAATGAATTTTCAGGCGTTAGGCTTTTTAGCCCAAACGTTGTTATTGGAAACAGATAAAACTCACTTGGAACCCAAATACGCTCGAGTACATGTTCTCTTACTTTTTATTCGGTTTATCTATTTATTCCTGTTTTTGATCTGTTCTGCAGTAGTTTAGTTAAATTCCTGAACATGCTTCTGCCCTCTATTAGTATTTGATCGCGTCAGTATTTATAAATGTTGTGGTCTTCAACCGTCATACAGATCAAGGCAACTCCATGCTTTATATCTAGCAAGCCTTTAAATCCCTATGTTCTTATACATTCTGGCCCTTAAAATATCTAATACTTAACCATTTAAGTTGGTTCCTTCGATGTTATTGAAGTCACAAAATATTTATTAAGGTAAATTTATTGATACTTTATTTATTGAAACTGGAAAAAGATGTCATTGTGCCCATTGAAGTCCATCTCCTCTTCAAAGCGGTACGTTCTTCTTCTTACGCATTAAATCCTTTCCAGCTACCTTTAGCTCAACTACCAAAGTTAAATATACAGTACACACGAGAAAATAAAAAAAAGGAAATTGCCCCCGCAGTGATGGCACGTGTGTTACAATTATGCGGGTATCTGCGCATTTACTCTATCGCAATTGGCTCACTCGCTGTCGCTACACGTGGAGGTCGGAAATAGACCAATCAAAGCGTTTTGTTTTCATTATAATGTCTAGAATGTGAATGAATTATCTCTTTTTCCCCTGTTCTCAATCAATCGTCTTTTATTTATTCAGTAGCAATTACAACAATTACGCCTTTTGAGTTAATCATTCCAATTAAGGGGGTTGGCTGGGCCTTCGGTGAAAAAGTCAGTTAGTGAAAAGCTTTACACTGTTTTTGCTACTACTTCTGGTAGCGCTTCATTATTATGATTAATTAAATGAATGACGGTCAAATTGTAATTTCAGTTTGATTAAAATATTCGTCAGACAGACAAAAAAAATTTTTTCACTCAAAGATCGTCTGTCAGATTTAAAAAGAAAGGTAGCCAGAGTATTACTAAAGTCGATCTTAGATTATCATATTGCATTGAGTAGAAGTTGTTACAGTGGATGGTAAAACAAAACACAAATAATAACATAAATATGCAGAACCCTCGCAATGTTAAACTGTACCCGTCGCCACTCGTCTTGACCCGATGATTGTGTGACCCTGCGCCAGCCAAGTGGTCCCAATTCCCAACATCCACACGACGTTCGCGTCCCAGTACGGGATTGGCTGGTGAATTAATGACAATATTGCGTACTTATTCGTTTGACCGTCTACGTATGTACCCTCAATTTAGCAATAGACGCTGTAGAACTTGACGTCCTCGTCCGTCGGCCGACCGCGCTAATTTGAATTGAATTTCGAAAAAAATCGAACGGAAATCCGTGATTAAATCCCGCGCACTTTTATAATTCGAACAATAAAAAATAGGTGAAATGGTGGATTGAAATGATATATTGTAAAGAGGGAGACGAAAGAGGAGAGCATGATTTCGCCAATATGGCTTTGTAAAAAGAAATTGTTTAGGAAATCGGACCTTTTTTGAATGTGATTAATGTGTTGCTAAGGACTCCAGATAAAGGTGAGATTCTGTGAATGGTATGTGAATCTTTTTGTGGAACACAGGTTCTGTTTTTTTTATACTTTACCTATATTGTGTAAGTAAAGATTTTAACTTTAACATTACTAAATTAAAGTTAAAATAGTAATTTAATAAATAATTATAATTTATTTAATATTAATTTTAATTCGCTAAGACACTAGAAGTTTTATACTGATAAGTTCACGAAGACTGTCTTACCCCCTCTAACTTAAAAAAAAACTCAATAGAAGTCTGCTGTGTCCTACGTATTTAAATTTTTAATCATATTAATATTATTTATTTTATAACTTATGTCCTAAAAACTCTGGCGTTGTGTGGCATGGAATGTGTCCAAAAAAAGCTATAAAAATCGTATCTGCATGATCCTCATCATGACTTGCAAACTTCCTTAAAGTACGGTAACATTCACAAGCATGGTGACCGTATGCTTCGTTGCCATGATTCTTAGAATGGTTTTAATAAGTGGTAATCATAAAAATAGTGGGTAATACTTCAAACAGAATGATGTTCTTCTTCAATTCACAGTATCAATTCATCAACAGCCTTTAACCTCCTTAGAAAGGATGTTTATAAGTAAAAATTATGAATAGAGAAATCTGTCGTTGCGAATTTTTTTACTATAGAAAATTACTGCTCGAATTAAAAGAAAAAAACGACTGCACTATACTGAAAACCGCTCTCTATTACTTGCTGTGGGACAGCCAAATTTTGGCACAACTGGGCCTATTCGACCACAGTGGTACCACTGCCTAACAGAAAACCGGTGTTAAGTATTTTTTTTGTTGTTTTCACCGCGTGAATAAGATTACCCGAGTCCAAATCCCTCCTCCTTCCTGATTCTGGGGGATTACTCAAATTGTATTGTTCTTCATTCCTTAATTTTCCCTCGACGTAGATTTTTTTAAACCTCCTTTCTAAGAAGAAGCCTACCTCCAGCAGTGGACTATTAAAGGCTGTTGATGTGATTTAGTTTTTTTTTTTCAAATTTAAATGGGATCAAACGAGTAGGATAGACTCTTAAATTAAAAAAGGATAAAAAACATCTCACACAAGGCCGTCTGATCCAAAAACTAGGCAGAGCCTGTACTATGGTAACCAGACTGCTGCTAAACATTCTTAAATATTTTTAAATACATACATAAAATGTATGAATTACACCCAGACACAGAATAAATGATCGCACACATCACACAATTATTTGCCCTGGTTGGGAATTAAACCCACGACCTTCGGCTAAGCAGTCAGAGTCACTAACCACTAGACCAACAAGCCAATCAATGACTTGCCAGATCAGTTCATAAATGACTGAGTTCTGAGAACTAACATTAAAAAATAGAACCTAATTTAAAAAATTCTTTCACTGCGCTGCCAAGGAAGGGTCATGTTTTTCGCGCATCATGTTTTTTCTAAAATTTCTTTATTACCTCTTATCTTGCAAATGGTTGGATGGATTTCGACAGTTAGTCTTAAATATATAGCTATATTAATAAATACATGTTTTTTTTAGAAAAAAAAACAAAATGGCGGATGTTTGGCTCAAAATAGGAATAGGTTAAAAAATTAACCAAACCTGTCGAGTAGGGTATCAGAATCAAGAAAATTAAGAAGGAATTGGGTACAAAAATATTTAAGTTATATTTTTAAATTTAACAAGGAATAATGAATTGGTTTAAAAAGTTTTTGATTGCGTAAAATGGCCCATTTTTGTGTCGGAGTACGTGCTGTTTCGGTCTTTTTAGCGCATTACTTTCAATTTGTCTTTTTGCAGTCCGGTTTTTGACTTTTTAAATTACCTATTACTTGTTTGAAAGTCGTTTAAAAACTTGTTCTAAATAGATAGGCGTGAACAAAGGCGAGTGTGGTTTTTGCACTTCGGAGGGAGTTTTCAATCTAAAAAATAATCTATCAACTTGGAATTTTTAATGTAGATTTCGTGTTCTTTGAAAATGTCGAACTTCAATACAACTGTTTATTCCTTATTTTACCCCTTAGTGGTCATAATCATCATCATTAACTGCCTTTAATAGTCCTCTGATGGACACGATACGACGCCCACGGGATGAATAGGGGTGGTGACACTCTCAATCCGTCACCACACGGGGTATACACCCTCTTAGGGGTTAAATTTCCAAAAATCGTTTCTATTTATGTATGTTCGGGCATAACTCCGTCATATATAGACGGATTTGATAAAAAAAAAACGAAAGGTTATTCCGAATTTTAATGGGACCACCATTCAAATTTTATATCTGATGATGAGTTTCGGAGACAAACAACGAAACGCCTCAAAAAAATTACAGCATATCTGCCGCGATTGCTGCTAGGTTTTTGTGCTCTTTGTTAGGATTGTTTAACTTTTTTATTGAAATTATTTTCTTGTGTAGCATAGAAGTATCCACTAGAAACGGATTGGAATTTTGCAACATCAAATTTTGATCTTGAGAGTGTATCTTGTGTTTTCTTTTCACTAATCCCACCATTTTTAATTGGACAAATTCTATGCGAGCCGTGATCTGCAGCTAGTATTGAATAATTAATAATCCAGTTAAAATCAAGTATAGAATTAATTGTCCAACTCATATCTGAATCATTTCTTATTAATCGTAATGGAATCATCCCGTCCTTTCCTGTAATTGACTTTTAATTCAATGCAGTACTTTCCCAAAGACTTAATTACTTTGGTTAAAACGACAATAAGATGAGTTTTACAATTAAAGACGTATTTTTAAGATAACATTTTAGATTTTTTATGTGAAACACCTAATGCAGAGGAAATTTATGAATGTCACAAATTATTTTATTTTTACGTTACATAAATATCAATAGTCCATCTAATCTAAGAGGTACGTTTTATACTTTTCAAGCCTTGTCAACTTTGTATAGGCGTAATTCCCACAATTTCATATGGTATCATCATCATCATCATCACATCAACAGCCTTTAATAGTCCACTACTGGACATAGGCCTCTCCTTAGAAAGGAGGTTTTGGCCTACTATACCTCATATGGTATAGTAGGCCAAAACCTCCTTTGTCCAGCTGTGGACTGTTATAGGCTGTTGATGATGATGATGATGACACAATTTTAATAACCTTCTCAGTAAAACCATGGAATTATGCAATTACCTTCATTTTATCATATGATGTATTATTCTTAATTAGTAAATTCAAATTTAAATCTTTTAAGTAAAGCAATATATACAATAGATAGGTTTTTTAAGACTAAGTTTTAAAGTGACGTTATTACGAGCAGTTTTCAATCCAGGCGTCTTTTAGTATTTAATAATACTTAACTTATTTCAGCTTACATCCAACTGACAACGAAAACACATAAATAAAATAAAAATATTGAGGTTAATGTAATTTTAAATTAATAGTATTCGTAGATTAACTAGCTCCATCTATTAAAAATTGCCGAAACCGCCTTTCTACCAGCCAGCAGTTGATCATCGATTCGAAACTAGGCATTTTGGCAAATTTTGAACTGGTAAGGAAGTTCTGCGTCTCATGCTTGTCGGTTCCTTGCCATTGACGGCGCATGTACTGGAATTGAGCATCAAGGCCAAACGAAGCTCTTAAGTGAATAATTTAGGATCACAATTGTAGTAGGTACCTTTTTCGGTTTATTAAGGGTCTCAGGTTACGTTAAATATGAGCAACAATCCTTTTATTTGCAACTTAACTTAAAAATAACGGTCCGCCTTATGATAAGTTAACGGTGTCTATTACCTCAGTGGATCCTATTGACAGGCCAGTGTGGTAAGCCACTGACTGCTAAGCCAGAGTTCGTGGGTTCGATTCCCACCCAAATTAATTGTCTGATGAGCACAATCATTTGTTCTACAACGACTACGGACGAGATATTTTCCCCAACACAAGCTTTTAACTCAGTTGGAGGGGTAATAAAATACCAAGAAAGTGTGATCTGCATATCTATTGTCATCGTCTTTATTATCGAAGGGGGGGGGGGGGGGGGGTTGTAGACAGAGGCGGACTATAGTAAATTTTAGTCCCACTTAATAGGAGGTAAGCTTATTTACCATCACCCCGGTTCTAACTAAGCAGAGTTTGTACTATGAAGATTGACTGATAAATCAGATAGAAACTCATAAATACATAGTAGATTATACATAGAAAACATCCAAACTCCGAAACAAATATTTGCAGGTCATTTAGGCCGACTCGGGAATCAAACCCGAGACCTCACCACCGTTACAGTCAGTCATTTGATATAGTATTCATTGAGGAAGGTTGGCTATCATCAGGCTATAACCCTTAGGAACGGACCAGTAACCATAAACGCAAGGGAAATTAAGGTTTTCTTAGTTTTGCAATTTTTTACCTATTTGTTTTCCTTGAAATCCTTCAAATTTTAGGACGGGTCAGTTGGTCCAATAGTTAGTGACTCTGACTGCCAAACCAGAGGTCGTAGGTTCACTTCTCACTCAGGACAAAATTATTTTGTGATGAGCACGATTATTTATTCTGTGTTATGGTGTAAGTTATTTATAATATGTATGTATTTAAAAATATATAAGTATGTTTATCAGCAGTCTGGTTACCATAGTGCAGCCTGTGCTTAAGTTGGGATCAGACTGCCATGTGTGAGGTTATTATTATTGTATTATTAATTTTAAGGAAAACCAACCATACCATATAGCTCTAAGATACACATACGAGACAATTGCATATTATGGCAATTTCTTTTTGATTCCTGGTAATAATTTAAATGGCAAACAGACACGTCTCGTTAAATAAGCATTGTCATCAATCAATAAATCTGTGTTGGACCTTGCATTGACTAAGTTTAATAGGCGGAGTCACGTTCTCGATGCATATGAGTGATACTCTATGTATATCTCGCTTTTATAAACTATCTATTTTAATTTTCTTTATGGTTTCGGGGTTAAACGAGCAGACAGTCACGGACACCTGCAACTGAAAGAGTCACAATTGCGTTGCCGATTGGGGAGGGACGGAGGGGGGCTCCACAATTCTTTCGTTGCATGTGGCAAGGAAAGAATTGCTCAACACTGGTTTTCTGTAAGGCTGTGTTATCACAACTGTATAACCAGACTACAGGGAATACTGTACTTCATGGACGGGCACCGCCCACTTAGAGATGTGTCAAAAACGGTTTTGAAATAAATCGATTATATTAATAAAACATACAATACAATTATTGTGATTATATTTTATACCAAATCACGTAAAAACCTTTATTATTTTGCATTAAAATACCCTAAATGTCTCTGTTTTAATGAATAAATAATTTGCGTAATGAAAACAGTTCCATCGTACTCGTACCTAGTAATGGGATCGAATGTATTCGCTGCAAATTAATGAATCTAAAATAATCGTTTAGACTTACTGTAGTTAGTTCAAATAAAAAGCATGTGAATGAACTGCGGTACCTACTTGTAATGAACAGGTAAAAAATGTTGAAATTCATAGTACTTTAGGGATTAAAAAAAAACAACCAAAAGAGGTACTGTAATACTATTTTTAATTATAAAGAGTCGTCTTTTTCGTATGACCGGAATCATCATCACTTCAGTTCTCCGTAATATTGATTATCAATTCTTGGACAGATAAATTGTCGAATGCAACATCCCGATCCCAATCCGACATTATCACCTTTTTTGTTTTTTTTTTACAACACTCGCCCACTTTTCAGGAGTTACTTTTACACACGCATTTTTTAGTAAATCCAGCATTTTTCTTGTGGTGAAAGGAGGAGTTGTATTGTTCCTCGCAGCATATCCTTTAACTTGTGCCCAGATCATTTCAATTGCATTATATTGGCAGTGACATGGGGGAATTCTGAGGACGGTATGCTCTGCTGACATTTCATCTATTACGTATCGTTTTGGCAGCTTCTTTGTTTTTAATATTTACTAACTACTTTTAGTAGGGACTTGTCTACCTCCTCGCCATTGACACGGAATCAGTTTATGATTTCATGTTTTTTTGTTGACCTGCGTTGGCATTTTATTAATTTGAACGAGAGTGATAGGGTGCATTATCAATAAATATTATTGATGGCTCTTCGAGTGACGTAAGCATTTCTCTGAACCACTTTTCATACACGTTCGAATTTATCTCCTCATGATAATCTCCTGTTTTTTGGGATTTGAAAGCTAAAAGAGCGTCTGGCACAAATCCTTTTACTGTTACCAACTGTTTACTTTTACTGTTGTACCATTGGTACTGCAGAAGTGGAGCCAGCAGTGTTGTCTATCCAAGTTTTTGATAGGGTATGATTCGCATTGAGCCAAGTTTCATCTTTGAAAACAAAATTCGACCAATCTTCTATTTTTTTTCGGTTGTCTTAAAAATTCGCATCGATACAAAGCAATATCATTGCGTTCCATTAAAATTTTTCGTTTGTCACATTTTTGGAATAAGAATCCAATGTCTTTCAATACCTTTGCCAAAGAAGATTTTTAACCACGGAACAAACCACTATTTCGTAAAGATTGTGTTAGTTTTTTTAATGTTGGAATCTCTTTACTTTTATAATTGTCGTATATATGACGACGAATAGCATCAGCATCAAAATTGTCAACTGCTGTCACTTTACAGGTCTGACGTTTTTTCTTAGGTGTAGATAGCTTATTCTGTCCCATGCCACTGCTGCCGTACCCTTCTTTTGTTATTTTTGCCACTGTTGGAGCACTAATACCTAATGCTGCTGCAACACGGTCTCTAACTTGAGTCACTGGTATAAGAGGACCACCATTACATCTTTCCTTTTCAAAGTATTCACGAAGTCGCAAGACAAACTCTCTTGTTTGTCCTTTAAGTGCTTTATTTTTTGGCATTTTGACAGTAACGAAGGGAGGAACGATACGCTCAACTCAACCAAACAAGAGGATTAACAAATAAATCAATACGAAGGAATATAAATACTCAACTCGACGTATGAAAATGTGGATTAACACTGACAAGAAAATGGCGTCGCGCGTCGCCGCCGCGTCCGGTGTTGCCGTTTAATAATCGATTAAATTACAAAATTATCGATAAAATAATGAGTGTGTTAAATCGATTAAAACTTCTTCATGAATAAAATTGATCGATAAAAGAAATCGAATCGGTAACGGGTCAGGGTATCACTATTTGATTAAGTATTAGAGCTGTCAAAAGTTAAATAAATGATTGGAAAGGGTATAACACTAAAATACTAACATAAATATGGACCTTAGTCTGAAATAAAAAGTTTATTGTTATCATTAAAAACACCACGTGCGTTACAGAGTTAGAGTCTGTTTTGCTTCATCCGTTACTTATTCTCATTAGTTAGGATTTTCATACACTGAGAGCGTACTTGCAAGCAATTTAAAGTTTTTTTAATCTTCTACAAACCAAAATAACCCTTTTTATGTCGGACTCGAATCGACTAAACACCGCCGCCGTCCCGGGTACTAGTAACTAGGTAACCAGGTGTACCTTAGAAAGATCCGATACCCTGACGGACCCTGAGCCATAGGTATCGAAATGAGCTGTAACCCAGGCATCGTATATGCAAAATTATGTGATGATCAAAAAGCACGGGAATGGTATATCGAATGTTATAGAAAAAAGTTCGGACATTCCAGACTGTTTCATGATGTTATTATTTTTTAATTACCCCCAGACACAGAACTAGACACTACGTAGGGTTGTCATAATTTTAGGTCAACGGGAACAAAAACGATGTTACTTACCAAATTTCATAGTTTTAGGTCAACGGGAAGTACCCTATAAATCTTGATTACCTTGAGAGTGTCGGAATATGCATTTTTTGCGTTATAAACGGCCGTATCTTTTTTTTACGTTAAATTAGAAGTTTGGAGATCGCCAAGGGCCTTGACAGACAGACGGACGGCGAAGTAATCCTATAAGGGTTTCCTAAAAACGCTTACCGAAACCTCTTTAGGAAACATTATCAACTTCTTTTTATGGCTGCAAATTTCTAGCAAAGAACCCTGATAGTTTCGCGATGTCTGCCTGTCCTTACGACAGAACGCCTGCAACGTAGCTTGCCGACTGTTAGTACTAAAACGCTGCAATTTTAAATGTATATATTACACATACATATATACTAAATATACATTGATAACGCTAAAGAAGAATAACCCACCTCCTTTTTTTCCCTCCGTCTATCCTATAGTTAAGTCGTTTTTATTTAATTACTGGCTTTTACTAGCAAGTGCGATCGCGTGTATGTCATGTTACTCGCTGATAATGTAGCTTTCCATTGGTGAAATAATTGTTTAAATCGGTTTAGTGGTATAAGCGTGAAAGCGTAACTAACAAACAAACTCACTTTTACATTTACAAGTATGGATAATTCACGAACAATTTCATTATTTCCAGGAGCCGTAGTATATCGCCGCCGGGAGGCCACTAGTATATTCAGAATCGATATTCGGTTCACACATCGCTAATTGTGCCCCATGGAGACCATCCTCAACCAGCGAAAACATTTGATCGGAAACCGCTACACCAAGAACTTCTCTGGACTCGAACCACACATACAGTATCATCTCTGTCGTTCTAATACAAAGATGCTACTGAAAATTGAGAACGAACTCCTGCAGAGCCACCGCCAACGAGAAACCACTGGAATTAAAAAGTTATACAATTCCTTCTTTGTATTGTTTTAACCTAATCGCAGTTGAAAAAGCTTCATCATCATCATCATCATCATCATTTAGTGTCAATAGTGTAGTGATAATGGCCATATTGTGATGGAATATTATTCAGGGGAGAAGGACTTTATTATGCACGATAGTCGAAAGGAGGACAACTTCACTTGGGAGTCGAGTGTGAAGCTTACGCTGGTGGGTCGTGAAGAAGATCTCGGGATGTATTTGGAGGAGAGGGAAGGGAGGAAAAGGAAGTGGCAGGGAGAAGGGAAGATGATGAGGCGGGACGAAAGTGAAGAGAAGGAACAGAGGAAGATGCCGCCAAAGAAAGTTATGGGTGAGTAGTTTTTTTATTAGACAACAGACTATCTACAACTTTTGCAACATTTTTGATTAATGCTGGGCTCAATAGCAGCGTAATAAAATAGTCGTAGTGTAATGTTATAGATGATTTTCTCGATAAATAGGCTATTCAACACTAAAATCTTTAATTCGAACCAGTAGTTTCTGGGATTAGCGCGTTCAACCAACCGTACCATACCGCAGTTTGTTTTCTCGTTTTATAATATAAGTCAGCATAATTCCTTTTTTTGCAAATACCCACTGACTACAAGCCTGACTGCTACACCTACAGTCCTGATTTCCTGAAGGTTGCATAGTGTGATTGATTTAATTTCAGAATTAACTGAAATTCAATTAATGTTGTCATGTAACTGTTAATATTTTTTAATTAAGCGTACAGATCGCCTTAATTTTTAGACAGTCTTGACCCACTTAGCAATATTGTAAAAAATAATAGTTTAGGTATTAAATGTTTAAGAACTGAACCACCAACTGTAGTTCTTCATGCTTTAATTTTCCATGGTACATTCATTTCAAAGTCTCATTGAAATAGATTTTGAAATCGCAAAGACATCGCCGCAAAATACGTGCGGAAAATATATTCAGTCCTATTACGAACCTCCTCCTTCTTAAAATCAGTTAGATGATTAAAATCAAAACGTGCTTTAATAACTCACCAAAGTAAAATATAAAAAATAGTTCTAACACCCACCTTCTAGCTCTGTCATCGGACTTCTACTAAGCCCAATCTGTGGGACTCGTCAAAACGAATCAAATGAGCCAAAACTTGTAGAGTTTACTACTAAGTTTAAGTACGTAATAAAATACGTAATTAATTTGCACTTTGGCGCCAATTCAAAAGTACATAAGTTCACATGTACTTTAGAATTGGCGCCAAAAAAAATTAAACTGTCATCAGTTTAACTTTTTTATTTTCAATTACTGAGGTTCTTGTCGTGGTAAGCGGGACAAACAGCCAATAAAACATAATTGCATTCAATATCGAAGAAAGAGTTTACCTTTTAGATGACATTATTATATTTAATGTTGATACAAGAGCGTTCATACTTAACAAAGATTATTTTATATAGATGTGACAATTCATTGACGGAGGTGAAAAACTTTTGCCTTTTAAAAAAAATGTAAAGCATACAAAAGTCCCTAAGGCCCGCCCGGCGTTCTCCGAATGTCGTCGGTCGCGTGCGAGCGACGACCGACGCGTGTCCACCGCCGGTAGCGTACTCCGTCGGCCGCGTGCGATTGGGTTCTCTGGACGCGGACGTCTTGTAGTCGTGATTGTGAATCGTGTTTGTACTCGGTTCAAAATGAACGAAAATATATTAAAATTGTTAAGAGAAGAAGTGTCCTATAAAATAATTAATAATTCGTCAGTTTAACTATTAAAAATCATTTTAAAGTGATAACGTCGCGGCGTGCGCCCGTCGCTATGGTTTAAACATCATACCGACCGAAGCGTGCGGCGTGCGACCTTGTCCGCTCGCACTATCCGCCGCCGACGACGTTTCTAAGAACCCAGCGCTGAGCATTTCCATACATTCGTACGCCGTCAGCCGCGTGCGAGTGGGTTCTCTGTACGTATTCGCTAGCGTCTCGTAGTCGTGATTTGACGTTCAGAGAATCCTGGGCCTAAACGCTAGTGGCCTTCACAGAGCAGACTGCTTATGTTTTTAATAATTTGCTATTATATACTTTTAAGTACTACACGACACTTGCTTAGCCTATAAAGTCGGATATATACAGGAGTTAACGTGATCAATAGGTATCACATACCTATGATCCATAATATAATGCTTATACGAGATAGAAGGTTGTTAAGTACAAATAATTTTTTAATCAAGGAAAAAAATTAAGGGTCGTAAGAGCCGACTAAGAGAGCAAACTACCTAGGACAACATCACTGCAAAAAAAAGGAAAACAAATCCTATACCAACCCGTCTGGCCAGCTTGGTATAATAGGCCAAACCTCCTTTCTAAAAAGTGAGATTGATGACGTTATTTGATAAAATTGAAGTTTACATTTATCATCACAGAGTAAATACCTGTTTAGGCACAATACTCCCACAATTTAATACATTAATATAATTGTTTATTCTATGCACAAGTACCGATAGCGTGACGATCACGTTATGATATATATCTAAAACAGTTTTGAAGGAATCGTCGCGACTTACAAACGTTTTGTTATAACTTTATCGCACGATTGTCTAGTACTGTGTTCTTTGTGATGAAAAGTGTATCTATAATAGATATATTTAGTGTTTTTGCCAAGTGTTTGTATAAACGTACGTTATTGGAGAATAAAAAGTGATAATTGTTAGTTGATGAACATTGGATAGTCTGTTTGTATATTGAAACGCGGCGTCACAAAGATATACTTGGGACTGTTGATCTAACCAATAATACGCTGTGTATATATTTGAATTTGGAATACTAAAGTAACAATAATTCGACGTTTAGACGTTTAGGATACACATATATATATATATATATATATATATATATATATATATTTATTTTAACAATAAAAGACAACTCCCGCACTAGGAATATATCCTGTGTCGCGGGGGACTTAACAAACATACATTAAACGGACACAAAGAACACCCAGACTCAGAACAACAATTTTGTGAATCACGCAAAGTATTGCCCCATGTGGGGATCGGACCCACAACAGTCAGCGCAGTACGCCATCCAGTGCAATCCTTTTGTCTTTGTTATTTAATATCGGTTTTCGTATTCTAATTCTTAATCGGGTATCTGGTATCTTTGTTTTTTTTATATTTTATTATTTCAGGATTAAAGTTTTTTCGATTTGTTTTTTAGAGAAAATAATATTTTAGTGTCTTTAGTCATAAACAACAATTCGCACCTTTATTCATAAACTGAATTAACTTAGAATTTCAATTTTGTGGGAAATCGCATTTAAAGTTTGACATTCATGTACGTGCGAGTTCGTCAAAAAGAGAACGACGATCTCTTATCTTTGCCATTTTCATGGTATCGAGTCGGCTGTTAGATTGTTCGTGTTCTACTGATGAAGTTGATTTGGTATTTGTTGAAAACTCGAAAAACGTAAATTTTGAATTAATTCAGTTTATTATTAAAGGTGCGAATTATTAATGTAGAAGAAAAATGCGTTCGGAAATGAAATATAAAATAATTTTGGAAGTAATAAGTCAGTAGTGCTTATTCTAACACATGTTCGCTTATTTTGAAGGTTGCCCCTATAAATAAACAGTTACAACAACAGTGGTTACCCTCGTCAGCAATCTTGTTTAAAATACCCCAGTAAAACTTTTACCTGCATTCTTACCTAGATCTGCCGGTTCTACACATCCGGAGTAATACGGTTATTCCGGTAAATCCGGTTTAGTAGTGATGTTCCTTTAGAAATCGGTTCTAGAATCCTTCCTCCAATTTCAGTAGAATTATCTGTCTATATATATTAATAATACAACATACATAAATACAATCCCGCCTATATGTCCGAAGGGAATAAATGTTCAAATTTTTCCACCTTTAGACGGTCCTGTTGGTCTAATGGTTAGTGATCCTCACTGCTAAGCCAGAGGTCGTGGGTTCGATCCCCACCCAGGTTAAATGATGGTGCGATGAGCACGGTCGCTTGTTCTGTGTCTGGGTGTAATTTATCTATAATATGTATATATTCAAAAATATATATGCATGTTTATTAGCAGTCTGGTTACCATAGTACAGGCTCTGCCTAGTTTTGGATCAGACGGCCATATGTGAGATATCTAAGGTTATTATTATCTATACAAATAAATAAAATTGAAGTGTCTGTTTGTAATGTCAAAATAATGTTTTTTTTTCATGCTCACACGGTTATTTGCACGATACCTATGCCTAAAAACCAGTTTAAATATTTTTGTCTGTCTGTCTCTCTATCTATCTGTCGATCGATTTTGATAATATTTTACTAACCGGTAGCTGTCTATACAAGGAGTAACTTAGGCTATTTTTTCCGTCAGAAAACCCCTACAAATTTTACGCGGTCCGGGAATCCACTAAGACAGCGCTTTTCGAATTCCACGCGTACCAAGTCGAAGTACGAGTAGTTACCTATAATTTTAGTCCCACTCACGTAAAAGGAGCGAGCCTGTTCCTTTCAACCGAAGACATTAGCGATCATATGTAAGTAATGGGAGTATTGAGTACTTTAATATTAACCTATATCAGGATCAATATCTCATTTTCATAAATTGATATATCAAATCACGTCAGAATGATGTATATCTATGACGCGTTTGAGATATAAACCATTATATGTCTATAAAGTAATATGTAGTAGTCCCCGTACTAACAGATGATAATGAAGGCATTTTCTCAACTTATAACTACACAACTGTTTTAAACTCAATAGAGTCGGCTGGTGGTAGAATTTTGAAAATAATTCATTCAAATCTTCGGAGAGCTACGGTTTATCTTACATGGGCTGGCACAATCGGAGTGGTATCACGGAAAACTGGTATCAAACAATTCCTGTGTGATACTAAACCCCTAGATACACCAAGATTCTGGGGGGGGGGGGGGGGGGGGGGCGTACCGTCTGCTCGTTGAGACTGGGTACCAAATCAAAAATATTAAAATCGATTGTCTTGGAATAGAATTTCACCTGGAGAATGGAGTCCGTGTGGTGACGGATTAAAAATACGGAGTGTCACCACTCCAGTTCATCCCGTGGGTTTCGTAAGAGCCGACTAAGGGAGCAAACTACGCAAGACAACAGCACTGCAAAGAGAAGGAAAACTGGCAACAAATCCTATTCAGCGTGGTATAGAAGGCCAAAACCTCATTTCTAAGGAGAGGCTTACATATGTCCAGCAGTGGACTATATAGGCAGTTGATGATGATGATGATTATGGGTGTATAGAGTCACCAGAAGATCATCCCTTTTTCATAACAACTTAGTCCCACTTTTGACTTTTGAGTTGCAAAATAGAAATATTTAGAAAAATCCTTGCGTGCCCAAAAGTAGGTGAAATGGTTAGATACAAAACTTATAAAGACAGATATCATTTGACCCTAAGACCTCTGGGCGGCCATACTGGATTCGACATGGTTTTGCAATTTATAGGTTAGTATTGATAACGTAATTGGTGTTCAGTCTCAGTTCCGTTTCGTGCAGAGGAATTATTGCCACGGTGGTGCAATAGCAGCGTATGCGACTGCTGGGTATTTTCTATATATAATTGTATGTATTATAAGTTTTGTATCAATAAATTTTGCTTTTATAGTACAATCTCTGCTTAGTTTAAAACTAGATGGCGTTGTGTGTGAGATGTTCGAAATATTATTATTGTTACGTCTCAAAATTCGGTTGCACTTAAAAACCACTAAAATATCACACTATATATATATTTTAACAATAAAAGACAACTCCCGCACTAGGAATATATCCTGTGTCGCGGGGGACTTAAAAAACATACATTAAACGGACACGAAGAACACCCAGACTCAGAACAACAATTTTGTGAATCACGCAAAGTGTTGTCCCATGTGGGGATCGGACATCGGAAAACTAGATGGCGTTGTGTGTGAGATGTTCGAAATATTATTATTGTTACGTCTCAAAATTCGGTTGCACTTAAAAACCACTAAAATATCACACTTAGCATTGATGTCATATTTTTCAGACCTATATTGATTGTTATGAATTTGTAATTTGGCGTTTCTGGTAATTAATAAAACAAAAAGAAAATATTTATGCATTAGAAAATATTTATGCAGTGTAGAAATTAGAAATGCATTTATGTACGATTGCGCTTGTTTAGTGGCATGGCATGGCATCTTTTGGCAAACTTTATCCTCAATTCGTTAGAGACTGTGATTCATATGTCTCGTTGCCCTCTCTTCTTCTTCTCCTACAGTGTACAGCTTCCAGCTCAGACCAGACATCGTTCTGGCTTTGCTGCTTTAACTGAGGATCAAAAAAGTCTTATATTTTCCCATTACCACTACTTTATCGAAGAGATAAAACAAAGGTTTTCCCAACGCTAATAGTTCTGCTGGATACTGTGTCATTCATCATCAGCCCCTAACAGTCCACTGCTGGACATGGGCCTCTCCTTACAATAGAGGTTATGGCCTACTATACCACGCTGGCCAGACGGGTTGGTATAGGGTTTGTTTCAAATTTTCCTTCTTTTTGCAGTGCTGTTGCACAGTTTTCTCCCTTAGTCGGCTCTTACGACACCCCGGGATGAATCGGGTGGTTACACTCTGTATTCTTAATCCGTCACCACACGGATTTATCATTATTGACTTTTTTTTTATTACTTTTATTATTGATTATACGGTCATTATATTTCAGCAATCAGTATTCAAATTCCGTTTTATATAAACTTTTCTCACAAATTCCGATTATGTTATAATTCATAGCAAAATTAGTTTCCATATGAAACTGAAATATTTTTTAAAAAACTCTTTAATACAACATGACAAGACAAATATTTTGCAACGAATATTTAAAGAATAATACTTCTTTGGTATAATTAAGATAATAACACACTAGATAAGAGGTTACTTAGATAACAGTAGTAATTAAACCGGAAAAAACCACACAAAACATTTTGGATTAGAACTACATGACTAAAACCGGTTCCTAAAACAACGCCAGTTCCCTATATTCTAGTATCACATCCCATACCTAGTGTCCTTTAAGGAACGGGTCAATATCGCAGTAGATTTAATTGAAATTAAACTCACTGTAAAAAAATTAAAGATCAATTTCAAGTCACATGTTTAGCTGCGCGTAATATCTTTCAACATATACGACATGGGATATTTGCATATCTTATACAAAGAGCAAATATTTATCAATTACATTCATACCACTTTTTGCTTTTCTTAGTTGCTATTTAAAAACAATAACTTAGGTATGACTAGGTGCCTTGGTACTGATTGTAACATTGATTGGCGGTAGTGTACATGAATTACTTTGGTAAACATACCGGTAAATATATATTAAATCAGTAAAATATTTCGGCAAAAGCGTTTTTAAAGAAGAAACAAACATTTCTTAACTTTTTTTTGCAATGCGTTTAATGAAAGCGGTCGCTCTGAGTTACGTACTTTAAACGTCTGAAAAGAATTTACAGATACTAATAGTACAAACGTAGATACCAATTTTTTTATGATACAGGGGGGAGGGCTCTAACAGACGAGTCATCTGGTAGAAGTGACAACCGCCATCCATGGACGCTTGCTACTCAGAAGTCACAATCGCGTTGCCTGGCTTTGGGCTGAAAGTAGTAGCGTCCCACCTCTGCAACCCATTTCTGCCACTTCATTGCACCAGTGGCCGGTAGGCTTGTTTGCCTCCTGTATCATAATAAAATACATGTATATAGGTATACAATCATCATGGTACCTGTACATATATAGTACGTGTTGTAGTAAAAATGTGTATTTATTAACACACGATTATCACATATATGATGCAACACAGCTATCTACGTATGACATTATATTTCTTGATTATATTTACGTGCTTCACTTATTTTTTTATTCAAAGATAAGTAACCCATAATGTAATGTAAAAAACGGAATTATGAATAATGATCCGCCTTTCGAAATATAAGTGTTCCGTTATAAGTTCCGTAATATCTGTAAAATGCTGTCATTTTATATACACATACGAGTATTATTTATATAAAAATAAAAACGAAACTAACTTTAATACTCTTGTTAATAAATTAAAGTTATTCCTAATTAGCAAGTGTTTCTACAGCGTAAAAGAGTATTTGAAAGATAAATAAAATACTCTAAAATAATAAATTCTATATATGCCATAACCCGATTAGACAAAATAAAAAAATTTGAAAAATGAAATAGTAGTGTCCTCTTTTCTTCCATTTTCTAATAATATAATATATTTATGACTACTAAAATAATTATAATTAATCGATCAAATAATTAAAATAATAATTGAATAAATAACGGACAATATTTTGTTTCTTTTATACACTATTAAATCAATATTAAAATTCTGAACAAATATAAGTAACAATATTGATTATAATTAATAATAATAATACATGATATGTATAGTTACCATGATTGTATCCTACTATATTAATTAGAAACAAAACATTCTACTGTATATGTGGTTGTGTTATCTTCCTCTCTCCCAAACAAGCTGTGCTGCGCCCGACAGGGTCCATATTTGTTGACGCTTAAAATGTATTTACATTATGGAAGCAGTAAAGTACTGAGTATTGAGTATATATGTACTCGTATATATATATAGATACTGAATTTTCATACGGGCACATTTTAATCGATCTACACTCAGTGCCTATGTGTATTCTCCTAATCAGATATGCAAAGTTTTGTGATGATCGATTCAGTAGTGAAGAAATTTCTCTAACTTCTTAGTGTCTCTCCCTTCTTCCTAACAAATAAATTAATATGTTACGGGTAGATAAGGGTCTCGTAAATATTTGTTATGTTATGATGACCTTAAGAGTACTTTGCGGGCAGCACAGAACCGGTTGTTGTGGCGAACCTTGGGGAAGGCCTACGAGTATGTCCAGCAGTGGACGTATTTTAGCTGCTATGATAATTATGACTTTGTGAGACGGGACGGAAGTGTGGAACAGGATGCGTAGGTGACGCGCGATAATTGATTTGACCAATGAGCGCGGCGCGTTTTTAGAGTTGGCGTAAGGCTCGCTCTTTTTTATCATATTTCTCTACCAGCTTGTGCTCTCGACTTCGTTCGTGTGGAATTTGAAAAGCGCTGCCTTAGTGGGTTAGATTCCCGGAACAGGAATTTGTTTTATAAGATTTTTCTGAAAGTAAAAATAGCTTAGTTACTCCTTATATTGACAGCTACCTGGTAGTAAAATATTATATAAATCGGTTAAGCCGTTTTGAAGATTACCCGGAACAAACAGAAAGATAAACAGACTGACAAAAAACTGAGTTTTTAGGCATAGGTATCAGGCGAGCATGAAAAACTTATTATTTTGACATTACAAACATACAATTCAATTTTATTTATTTGTATAGATATTTTTTTAAATATTGCTTTACTTATAAGACATTTTCTACTATAGATAAATATTTTCATCGCTAATTGTCTGCGCACGAAAAAACGTATTTAAAAATAGTGAACTTTGAAATTCAATTATGTGTTCAAAGCAACCGTGAGTGTTTCAACAATAACTAAATTATAAATAAGTGCAGCGAACAGACAGTTATACTATAATGACTTTAAAACATTTGATAAGTGCAACTAAATATTACACAAGCATAGTTCGTGAATGCCATCTTTGGACGTTACAATTACAACACAATTGGATTTTTTGACAGTGGCTAAAAATATCCAAAGGAAAAAAGAAAACCAAATCTGCCTGTGATATCTTGTGCTCTTGAAAAAAAATAGTATAAACTACTGCCATCTATTTTCGAAATCTAAAACTGTGTCCCCGTGAAACGTCGGCTCGTGGCTCCATCTCTGTGTCAAACGTCAAACTGTGTAGCATTATGGTGGAGGACACTACACCGCAGCAGGAGAGGGTTTCTGCCGCTGCGGTGCTACAGTTCGCCGCAAGAGAAGCGAGAGAAGGAAGGAGGTTCGCCGAATTTGGCGCCCATGCTTTTGCGAGCATCAATTATAATCCTTACGGTACTTATTTCTTATTGGTTACTATATTTTCATATATTGCTTGGTCGAGAAGATAATCCGGGGTTGATTCTTGCCAATTCGATACTTTTTGGCTCGTGGTCTTCCAACAATCTAGGAAAGTAATTACCTATAAAGTATAAAACAAAAGAATAGAAGAAAAGGATAGTTGCATTATGTTTTTTATTATTATTAGATACAATACTTAGCTAGAGGTGTATCACACGGCCTGGTTTCCGTATAAAACTCTACGAAAGCAGTTATTTAGAGATTGACTTATATAAAGACTTTATAGATGCTGACTTCGAAGCCCTTTATTAAAATAAAAATCCGAGCCAGAATCTGAAAGTCTCAATAGTAATGTAAATTGCCCACTTAACGACGTAGGACCCATGTTTTTGATTCTGTGGTTCTGGTACCAAATCTCAATTATAACAGAATTACAGCACCTAAAGAAAACAAGAAAGTTTGACTGCACGGATTGCAGTGGTTTAAGTGCTGCCGCTACCTACTGCGCTGAGTGTTGTGGGTTCGATCCCCACATGGGACAACACTTTGTGTCCGCAAATTGTTGTTCTGAGTGAGTGAGTCCGTTTCATGTGTGTTTGTGGAGTCTCCCACATCACATCACATCACATCAACAGCCTTTAATAGTCCACTGCTGGACATAAAGCCTCTCCTTGGAAAGGAGGTTTTGGCGTACTATACGCTGGCCAGACGGGTCGGTATAGGGTTTGTGTCAAGTTTTCCTTCTCTCTGCAGTGCTGCTGTTCTGCGGCGTTTTCCCCCTTAGTCGGCTCTTACGACGCCCACGGGAAGAATAGGGGTGGTGACACTGTATTCTTAATCCGTCACCCGCGATACGGGATTTATTCCTAGTGCGAGAGTTGCCATTTCAAAAAAAAAACAAGAACCAATATCATCATCATTCTTTTTGTTTTTGACCTACAGATCAGTCCCTGTTCTGATCTGACAATCTCTGTATTTAAAGCTATAATTTTTTGAATTTTAACCATCAAGTCAAAATATTTTATAACCATTCTGCCGTTTTGTAACCGTTTCTACACGACCACAAGCCAAGAATTTCTTAATAGCTAATCTCATTTGTTTAAACTAGTATCTGTTTCTTTAATTAAAACGGTCATGGAATTATGCAAGTCAACTCGTGGAAGATTGTAAGTAATGAAAAACAAGAGTAGATTCAATCTTTAATCTGGTAAAAGTGATATTTAATTCTAAACTTTATCATTCTATGAAATAGGCCAGGGTGTTAGGGAAACGCTCCCGAAAACAGTACTAATGATACATTTGGGTTCATAGGCAGGGTAGCCTATTGGAGGCCCTAAGCACATTAGGATAATGGGCCCCTTATGACGTTGGCCCATTGCTATTATGTTAGAATAGACAAAAAAAAGTATTATAGTCAGTCATTATCACTGGATTTTTCGAAATAAATATGGTTTTCTTGTATTAATTATCGAAAAGTGATCTGGCAGGAATTAGCCACGTGCCCAGCGTGCCCTGTTCATAGGTCAGAAAAAAGTCTAGATCATTTTCGATGGTATAATTCAATGAATATCAATACTTCAATACTCTGATTCAATTTCAATACACTATACTGATTCATTTCTGCATCACACCGGGATGGTCAATTATTTCTTTACTTTCATCAAGTGAGTGACGTTACGAGAGCTCGTCATATAATCAGAGCACTAGATTTAAGTCTATACAGAGTCGCGGACGATCAAGCAATGGCTGCGCTAGAGTGTACATCTTGCTACGTGACTCAGTGATGCGACATACTACTACTTACTAAAGTAGTGATGTTACAACACGCACCTGTGTTTGTTTAGTTGCAGGTATCCATCCATCCAAAAAATGAAAATATAAATTTATATAGACCTGTTGGGTATTCCAGTCTTAAAACATGCCAATTCACTATGAAGTAAAGCAATGTAATGTCAATAAAAATAACATTGATTAGATAATGTAGTTTTTATTAAAGAAATAAAACGATTTAAATATTATTCGTTTATAGCAATTATAAAAATCTTTTAATACGAAAAAACATTAATATATAATATTATAATAATTATTATTAATATGTACGGCAGAATCGCCCAAACGCACGGCAATTCACCCTAGTTGACACAAGATGCTCATAGGATACCGCCCCAGATGTCACCTGTTAGCCATTCAGCATTATATTACGTTCATTGTACCAAGAACTATATTCCCAGAGGATATAATTAGCAAAACGGAAAGCATAACCTCCCAAATAAAAAATATAAAAAAAAAAAATACAGACGAATTGAGAACCTCCTCTTTTGTGTTTTGGAAGTCTGTTAAAAATTATAGTTCTGAGGAAAACCGACCGAATTGAGAGAACGTGCATCTTTTTATTAAAGTAGGTTTGAAAGTGGTCATAAAATAAGTATAAATAATCCTATCAACTCAGCTAGACAGTACGGGCAGTAATAACTAGTTCATTCCCTGACGGTTCAAAGTTGAACTGATAACGGTCCTCTGTGTAATCGTTCAGTTGGGCTCAAAGCGGTTATTGATATATCGTGCTAATTAAATAATATATTTTATTGATTAACTACCTACGTCGATTGGAAAATATATTTTTATTTTTTTGGCATATTTTCACCCTTCTACGATCAACCCCTGTTTTTAATGGCAAAACAATGTTTACCGAGTCAGCTAGTGTAGATAAAAAAATGTTAAGTAGATTTGTTTGTGCTTCAAAACTCAAAAAGGTCTGCACGGAGTCGAGTTCGAGTCGTCGAGTTCTGCATCTGATCGAGTTCAAATTTTGACACGATATACCCGGTTCAAGGATTATTTATATCTATTTTTCGCGTCAGTTTTGTTCCTAATTTCTCATCAATACAACCACAATGTGTCACAGAGAATCGTAACAGGGTACACATAGTTGATAATATTAGTAATATTTTTCAGGCAGGGAGAAATATTAAAAAAAAAGACAATTAAGCTTTATGAACTGAAAAGCTGTCAACAAAAGGAAACCAATTTTAGTTTTAGTCGACAATTCAACGTAACCACGTGTAAGCTCGTATATAGGTCAATATCTATATGCAAACAATGTTTATTATAGTTGTAGTATGTACATATTATTTTATTTATTTGTCTTCATATTTGGAGCTAATTAATTGCCCTCATAATACCTAATTCTGCAGGACAACAGCACTGCAAAGAGAAGGAAAACTTGAAACAAACCCTATACCAACCCGTCTGGCCAGCTGGTGTAGTAGGCCAAAACCTCTTTTCGAAGGAGGGGCCTATGTCCAGCAGTGGAATATCAAAAGCTGTTGATGATGATACTAACTATATTCTACTCGTAATTATTTATTTTTAAATTAATTAAGGTTCAAGACTTTTAAGTTATTCAGTTTAAAGCAAAAATTTATAAAGTGGATCAGAAAAGTGATATATGAGCTACTAGTGAATTATGAGGGATTAACTTTGCGGGTGAACTTTAATAAATTTGTATAAACAATTTTATGAAAACTTCTGTTTACTTGAAAAGGCAAAAAATATATGTTGCAGGTGTAAGACTGACTTGTACTTTTCACGTTTTAATGCAGCTTTATAGGAATTATTTTAACCTTTAATGTCCATTTTGACTGGACAAAATGTAAATTTGAAATATTACAAGACTATCGATTGAAATTTAAATCGATTTCTTATCTCATTTAAGATAATAAATGATATCACCTTCACTGATTTATTCCATTTACGTAAAACAGATAAAATAATAAGTTATTTAAAAAGGATATTCAGTTATCGCATTAGTTGCATAAATATGCTGTAAAAGATATGTAATTAATAAGTATTATTTTACTCTTGTACTGTACAACAACAATCGGCGCATTATTCTAATCGATATCGACTAGAATAATACGCTGATTTATACACAAAACAGACAGAATTTATTCAAGCCGCAATTATCAACAACTCTTACTAGGGGATGAAGAATGGCTAACGGTAAAAGCCTATACTAATATATAGTCGTGTATAGGTTTAAATTATGTTCATACTGCGGCAAATATATACGTCTGCCATATTTATGAGAATCTCCACATACTTCTGCGCACAGTTGGTATAGTCCATAAGGTCATTTTGCTACCGTATAGATTTTAAAACAGGATTTACAAAATTATTTTTGATGTAAAACATCTAATTATGAGGGTCAGACGGTCTGTTGGCGTGGCGATGCGTAGCCACGGCATGCGTAGTAGTGCAAATCTTTAGCATCTCCACTTTTTGCACATATTATCATATTACAATTATGATATTATTAAATTGCAATTTATTTTTTCCTAGCTTTCCATCTACGCACATTATTTAAACAGAATAATTTGATGTTTCACATCTGCCAGACGTCCTGCTACGGCTCAAATTTCGTTTTTCAATATAATATACGCCTTATTTAATTGATATCACAACAAGATTTGTGATAATTGAGCTTTTTTTTTGTAAATAAGAGCATTAAGAAGTGTTTGAATGTTGACGATTTCAAAAATAATTCAGGCGGAAAATGTCTAAGGGGATTCATTTCAAAACAACTTTAAATAAAATTAAAAAGTAAACATGATCTTTTAGTGCCACAAATAATTACGCAATGATAACCTAGTACCCGTTGTGCTGCATCGGCACCAGATAACACTACACATGTCTCAATTCCATATCTGAACATGTGGCAGCCGCATGTGACACTAAGTAGTCTTGGACATTGCTTGTCACTAAAAAGTACCAAACACTGGAAAAGCAAGCTTGAGGATAGTCGATATTACACATTATCGTTTGACTCCATGTCTTGTAAGTAAACAAGTGATACGGGGGTCATTGGTCATTTGAATCCTAAGCTAACTGATGCTGTATATATTGAGCACATATTTTTTTATTATCAGTTAGGTGGAACACAAACCTTTTTATTTTGGAATTCAGAGAAGAAGTCACCAGTGGTTAGAGTTTCAGAGATGGTATACTTCAACAGTACCTTGTTGAGGAAAATCGCCTTCTCCTTTAAATTCTTGACCATCTTATATCACTTCCAGATGTAATGTTGGTTACTCATGAACACGCCGAATATCAGATTGAAGTTTCGAGAATATATTCCTGGAATCCACATCTAATTTAATAAGAAAAAAAGGCGTGTATAGAAATAATGTAAATTAAATTTCTTAGTAACAAAATTGGCGAAAAGAGAGTAAAAATTACAGGCAACAGAAAATTTCGCTGATTAACATGAAATCGATTTAGTACAGCATATTATATATTCTGAAGCATTATGTTTATGGTATAGTTAACAAGTAATAGTCTTTTGGAAGTTTGGAATACGGTTGACAATCTATATATTAAAAAAAAAACAAATTTAGCTTTCATATTTATCCAATCGATTTGTTGATAATTTTTTGAATGACTGGCGTTGATGCACAGATTTGTCACCAAGCATTGGGACATTATATAAAATTTCATCGCTCTCAAGTTACCCTGTGTAACCATGATTTACATACATTTCTTATATTTTTACAGTTCTTTGCTCTATATCTCTGGTTCTGCGTTGAGGTACGCGGTTCGTTTTAATCTAATAACACTCTCTGAGGTACAGTATTTGAGCCTGTGTGTAATAAAGTTAGAAAGAAGCTGGGTGTGAACATTTAATAATCAAATTTTAGTGCTACAACTAAATGCACGATACAAATACACATTGTAATAGGCTTTGGAAAATAAAAACGAATTGATTTAGTAAATTTAAAAAAGGCAAAATTTATAGTAGTAGGTACAACCTCCAATGCAACTAGATTTATAAGCCAGGATGCATGATCATGCAGGATATATCGCGGTCCTACACATAATATGTAAATGTTGATCAGCGTGAACTTTGTAAGCGCGATACAGATTCAGTACGATAAAGACCCTGAAGTGAACCGTGAAGTTGATCATCGCTTTGTAATCATCAATTGTCGCATGACATTTATTTTATCTAATACTTTTCTTTTGTCATTAGTTGCTCTGAGCGACATGGGTGGCAGCGGCACCAGTTCCTCATCCTCTCACCTGTCACCCGGTTGGCAAGTCAACGATCTTGATCTGGACTTACCCGGCGAGCTGTCCATGAAGTAAGTATTATGTCTCGTGGTAAATGTGAATGACAACTTTCTTATGTCATTTTGTCTGGAGCGGACAATACATTAAACCTGTTGTATTAAGTTGTGGTTACCTCATTACATCACATCAACAGCCTTTAACAGTCCACTGCTGGTCATAAGCCTCTCCTTAAATAGGAGGTTTTGACCTACTATACCACGCTGGCCAGACGGGTTGGTGTAGGCTTTGTGTCAAGTTTTCCTTCTCTGTGCAGTGCTATTGTTCTGAGGAGATTTTTTCCCTTAGTCGGCTCTTACGCCACCCAACGGGATGAATATATAGGGGTGGGGACACTATATTCTTAATCCGTCATCACACGGACCACGTTGTGGTTACCTATAAGAAAGAAACTTAAAAATTGGACCTAAGCGAGTGTTAAAAATTTATGTGTTCTAAGATTAATCTTAAGTTGTTGGTGAACCCTTTTTTGAAAAAAAAAACATATATTGACAGGCAACGATGTTAATTAGAAATAAATTAGGAAATATGGAATGCAATGTCCCCTGGCTAAGACGTGTTGATAAGAATTTGTTATTTAATAAAACATAAAAAAAAACATAATATACCACAATTAAATAATTCGGTAATTCCAATTGATAAAACGAATTTCAATTCTTGGTGGGTTACTCCTTCGTACTTCTTTGTACGGCGTAAACAGTCCCTAAACCTGTGTCATGGAAACTGGTAACGCCATCTATAATCTAGTTCCGCACAACTCTAACGCTTTATCAACTTTATCATCCGCAGTGAAGCGCTTCTAGCGCTGCCATCTCTCGCTGTAAACTTCAAACAAGAGGCACCGTCACCTACTGGTGCGGTGCTATCACCGCCTCGGCGGCCGACTTGGGCTCAAAGAAGACCTGATGATAGACAGGTATAGTACAGCTTCCTCGGTCAGTTATGCAATGATTTCAAAATGTAAATTTTTCCTAAGACAAATTCATATAGTTGAGATTTCTTTCTTTTTACTGAGTACTTTTAACTAACAGTGCCAAGCAGAATCAAAATCTAATTGTAGCTGTATACCTAGTACATTCGCGCTAAGAAAATAGTGATGAATCGATTAAACCGCCAATGGACTATAGTGTCTTTCTAGAATCATGGATGTATAGTAATGGTGGCCAAGGTTTGTGGATTAGTGCCGTATCGCGAGTAGATCGATTCTTACTTTTTATATGACTGTTATGTCGAACCACGTCAGGGTCGAAGAATATTTAAGGTTATCCGGCGGTACGGTAACGGCTATCTTACAGACCCCGAAATTATTTCTTATACAAGCAACTCTTTCAGAAGGCAATTTGTGGCATAATGAAAAATAAGAAAATAATCATCAGGAATGAGTTTTGGCTAGTTTCTTTTATGTTAATTTAGGTTGACAAGTAAATTATTAAAAAAAAAACACAAAAAATCCGAGTGACTGAAAATGTGTCTAAATGTGTTATCTACTTAAGATTTACAAATCAGTGATTTTATTTGTGGTCTCAGAATAAGGACGAATCTAACGACACCTCCCGCCGTTCAGGCTATAGAGTGTGATATAGAAATAAACATACATATACACACTCATATAGAAATAAACACACAAACTATAATCCTCCTTCTCTCGCAGCTGGGTAAAAGTGTCACTTCAGAGCCACAACTCTTTGGAGTTGTGGTTTTACCCCTGTCCTACGTCCTGTGGTTGGAGCGGCTATTTGCTTATTTACCCACCTAAATCTTTGACCAACACCACTTCATTGTATAAAGCCAAGAGCATATTAGAAAACCCATTATTATTAACGTTTAAAATATGTTATAAATAGGTATGTTACAAATAGTAGATAGAGTTAGCCCTTGAATCTTCAGTGTTCTTCATAATCTTCGGCATTTTTTCAAATAGTTTTTTTTTGTTTATATAAAACTCCCGCACTAGGAATATATCCTGTGTCGCTGGGGACTTTACAAACATTCATGAAACAGACACAAAGAACACCCAGACTCAAAACAACAATTTGTAGACCACACTAAGTACTGTCCCATGTGGGGATCGAACCCACAACACTTAGTGCAGTAGGAAGCGACGAGGTGATCGCTTAAACCACTACGCCATCCGTGCAGTCCCAACTTAAACCTCCCCTCCTCCTCCCCATTTTTCCGACTTTTAGTCAGCTTCTAGGCATCTTTGCATTTCATCTAATTGTGTAGATCATGCTTTCTATTTTTTTATATTATTAAATATATTCTTAAACAGGAGATTATTTCTGTCGGTTCAGATATTGTATGTTTAATAAGAATTTTAATTGCGCAATGCAATCGTTATTTACTAAATATGGACTGTGCTTTGTCTTGGTTAGTTGTCTGTTTGCTCTCCAACTTCGTTTTTACTCTTAAGATATAAGGTAAAATCAATGATATTTTAAGGAAGATATTCATACTGCACGCACAAAATATTTGTTCCCTAACCTAGTACATACATCTATTAATACCTTTTAGAACAAAACATACACTGGACTGTGGTATGATATTCCTTTATCTTAATTTACTTTTTGTCGTAATTTGTGCATTTTCGGAATACACAGGAAGGCATGTTATGAATTTTGTGGAATTAATTACTAAGTGCCATTGCTCGGTCCTAATTAGGACCCTCGCGTTTTGTGCGTTGGTGGCGTATCTACCTCTTATTTGTATGTAATATCGCTGCGTAAAAGTCACATATTTTTTATTAAAGATGGCAACCACCGAATGCTCCGTCGGCAATGCCAAAGAGTTACCAAAGTCTTGCAAAAAACTTATGCAACCGTCATGGACTCCAAGAGAAAACACTATTATGTGTTTTCTACCATTTACGTCATCATAAGAACGCGCCATTTTGACCAGACCTCCCCTATAACCCCTTTTTAATATAGCTTCCAAAAGCTGCCCAAAAATGAAGCTGATAAATCCTTTGTTTTTATTCTCAGATGACAGTGGATAATTCAAATGTAAAGCAAGCCGATTGGGAATATGAAGTGAAGAATTTGTGCGAGGTGAAACTACCACCTTAACTATCTGATATTTTCTACTTCTGATTTCCTTATAAAAGATCTATCTTCACTCTTCTAGCTTTCATAGCATTTAACATCAGTTGCAAAATTGACTGATAGGACATGCCTTCAGTATATGCAAGATACTGCTTAAGTTCATTGTAGCTCACCCAAATATCTATAATTCGTATTATGCATGATTTTTCCAATAAAAACCCTGTATGCACTGTAAGAATATTAACAAATTTGAGTCTGCGGCCATAAGTCTGCTTGTAATTTTATTTATTAACGAGTAAAATGAATCCAAAACCTAAATATTAATACAAGGATTTTTTTAAACACATTACTTATGACCGTCTCATCCGAAAGGCAGGTAGAGCCTCCACTATGAGAACCAGACTGCTGATAAACATATTTAAATATTACAATAAAATCAGATCAAAAGTTAGCGTCAATTTGAACCAATTTTTTATTGCATAGCAATTTTCATCCTTTTGATAAACCCCTTTCGGCCCTGTGTTAAATTTTCTAGTAAAACTACCAGATTTATATTGATCTGTCCGTCAGTCACCCACCTAAAATATACCTACCACCTATAACCGTAAAGTTTTTCCCTCAAGAAACTTCCCTGCACCTCGATTAACAAATGCTGAAAACCCAAGTAGTTTTCGAAAAGAAAAAAAAACATGTAATTTCTAGCGGAAAAAATACTTTAATAGTGCCTTTGGAAGTTTGGACAGACGCTGAAGTAGAAAGATTCTGATCACTCCCCCATGTCTGAGCATGGTGGTTAGTCGGTCAGTCAGGCTTGCTCTAGAGCGGATGATCTCTCTACACCGGTTCATGCCCAGCACGTCTCTCACAACCGTGTACAAATTGGGGGACGATGGGTCTTCTACTTTAGCCTTCAGAGATGGAAATACACTGGTCTTTATTGTGTAGTATAATAAGAATACGCCTGGCCTGCCGCCCGCACCTCTCCCGGTCCCCGTTCTCGTCCTACCCCCTGTACCCCGCAGGCGAGGACTCAATTAAGCGGTTTATCTATAGACATTTGCATTAAACATTGTCATACCTTGACCAAGAGCTAGGGCTGTCTATATTTCCACTATATTATCTATGTACTGATAGATTTGACAATAGATCATATCTAGATAATTTTATTTATTACGGTGAACTTCGGGTCGTCTTTGAAAAGTCAGAATCTTTTGGTTCTTTCGATCTTTAGGTATGAAATTTTACCAAGGCTATCACACTTATACTGTAGTTCAGAATTGTAGCTGCCGTGGATCAATAGAGGGTTTACAGTATACTGGTAGTTGTTAACATAGGGTGGTATCCTTTGTCCTGTGCTATGAGTGTTTATAATATATATAACACATCCTGTAAATAATAGAGACGCTAAACATCTGGTGGATTTGCGTGCGTTTGCCAACTCAGTTGTTCTAACTCACTCTCTCTCTCTCTCACTCAAAGATTCCTTCTGCAATTATAAGAGGTAATAATCTTTGAAAGGCTAAATAGTTTTTCTGGGCTGAACTTCTAGAACAATCTTAATCAAATCACTTTTCACGCAAAATAAACTAAATCATAATTTTTTCAGATTATCAGATGTTACAGACACAGATTTACACGATAAACTTAAAACAACAAACACTTTTTTTTGCATTAGGGTTCAAAAATGTACCTAATTACTAGTTACTGCTAAAAATTAGTTTCTGAGGTAGGAAAATATTGAAACGTATTTTAATTTGAATTGAATTTGAAATTAAATTTGAAAGTATTAATTAACATTATATTTGATAATATTCTAACAAAAATTATAAATGTAGTCACCGTAAGACTTGTATAATAATGTCGAAAATAATTTGACAAAGTCTGCTTCAATAATAACCAATAATCATTAATTATTCATTTGTATAACTTCACACACGGCCATCTGATCCCAAACTAGGCAGAGCCTGTACTATGGTAATCAGACTACTGATAAACACACTTATATATTTTCAAATACATACATAAACTATTCCCAGACACAGAACAAAATGATCGTGCTCATCACAATTATTTGTCCTGGGTATGAATCAAACCCACGACCTCTGGCTTAGAAGTCAGGTTTTCTAACCGCTCGACCAACAGGCCCGTGTATAACCTATGTATGCAGATAAAGGCAACAAACAGAAAGAAAGAAACAAAAACAATGTATTCGTGGACGTAAGAACATACACTCACAATATAAGGGAAACTTAGTACTAGGCTTAGGCTAGGCGAAAACACAGTTTTACTTGTAGATGCCTTACGTGCCAGTCGAATAGGACATCTTCATCCATTCTTATATATTGTAAATATATTACGTTTTTTTTGAGGAAATGATTTATTTATTTTGTCCAAATATGAGCCACTGCCATTCCATCGCCATTGTAAAGACGCTGAGTTAGTGTAAACTACCGATATTTATACCGATTTCAATGGCCACTCGATGGCATCTCAATAGCGTGTCAGTGGTATGACAGTGGCTTGGCGTGAACATAAAATAGCAGAATTGAGGCCCTGGTTCAGGCCCTGACAGAAGTCAAGCGCTGGTTTTCAACCAGACCTTTTAATGAGTGACGGACGTAAAGCGGCCTATGCAATAATAAAAAATTAAATAGTTATAATCTAATATGAACTATACTTCAAAGGAGCGAAAGATATTATTATTAAAAAAGCATACATTTTATACTAAACCATTCACACAACCGCAACAATGGCATGTAACAAACAATAATAATGTCCATTATGTTAATCCAAATAGTGTACAAATTCATTTCCATTTATGTTCTTTATATTCTATCTCTCCCGTAGTTACAGAGACGAAGTAAAATACCCTTAAATTTTTATCCCGCCCAAACTGCACCTATTTTCGTCACGATTTTGGTCCCACTGTAAACTAAAGTTCATATATTTGGTTGATGCAGATCACCAGTATGGTGGTGGACAACCAAAGGGACGTGATGGATGAAGGTAGCTGCCAGCAGTCGCCACCTCACAACGGCACCTTGATGGAACAGCACGGTATGTATATACTCGTAGCGTAAAACAATATATAAACATTGACCTAACGTTTCAGTTGCGGGCTTAATTCCCGTCCAATAATTTGTCTATCTGTATTGGGCTGGGTGTTTCTATGTAAAAGATGTATTACATAAATAAATGTGTTAGTATGTATACTACCAGGGATAATGTGGATCAGGTTCGCTGCGCAGCGGGTTCCTACACAGGAGGGGTTTATCTACACGCCGTAGATGAGGTACGTCGGATACCAGGGATTTGATTTCTAGGATACACCTGATTCCCCGGCTACTGGTACCCTAGACGGCGTGTGGTTTTTGGTCGGTCAAAGTATTCCCCCGGGTAAAGTATTGTACTCCGCCAAAGTATTGGAACTCCGCCGTCTCCTTCGGCGAGCAGATTGCTTGCGAAGGAGACGGCGGAGCGAGACTGGGTGAGGTTCAGAACCCTACCGGTTCGCCAGGCCCGAGAACGGGCCAGGTACCGCAGACGGCTCAGGCGCCGTCCTCCATAAGCGCAGGCCTGAGGGTGACAGGTGACACCATCTGTCGCTCTAGCAGAAGCAGGCCGGGGTGGGTGGTGGCGCGACGCGCTACGGAGCGCACGCCCTTCGGGGCAGGAAGGGAATATCTATAAGCCGTAGATGGCCCGAGGTACGTCGAAGTACCAGGGCTTTCCTTTCTAGGGTATACCTGGTTCCCCGGCCTGCTACCTGGAGACGGCGTGCGGTTTTTGGTCGGTTCGAGTCCGACATAATCACCCACTAGTGGGTGGTATCCAAGGGGAGTTCCGCACAAAAAAAAAAGGGTAAAGTATTTCTAAAATTTCTGATGGGGCAGTTGGACTGAGGCCACTCGAACAGTAACATCGGCTGAGATAATTTAACAGTAGTATGACACAGAACTCTAACTCTTAACTAATATTCTAAATTCGAATTTGTTTGTTAAGCTTTGACAGCTTAATTGCTCATCCGATTATTATGAAACTTAGCATAGGCATACGTTGTCAGGGGTACAGAAAAGAATAGAAAAGGACCTTTTAGCAAAAAATACCTTTTATCCAAAAATAAGATCTGTTCTCGGAGATAGGGATCCCGTGTGCTAGGAAATATGGTTGGGCAGTTAAAACTATGGTTGCACTCCTTTCTTTTGCTGTAGAGTATTTCCCCCAGCTGCGGGATATTCTACAAAACATTAAGCTCGTAATAACAGTACCAGTAACCCAACCAAAGAGTCGCCCTTAAAACCTCTGGTATTCACATAAAAGTTGCAATACGAAATTTTGCGTCATTTAAAGATTTGCAACTGTTCTTAAAAAGTGTCTTTTGAGACTTCACAACTTCTTAAATATTTTGATGATAAATATTGGACTATTTGTATCACAGGATGTCCAGAAAGTATGCAGTGTCAGCCCGCGATGCCTTCCGGGAACATGATGCCAATAAATGGTTACCATTCACCTAACGGACAAGAAAATAAGAGTTAGTATTTATTTGTTACAACAAGCAAAAAGACCTACGATGTTCATGTGATTATGGAAAAACTAGCATTTGCTGCTTCGTGCGCTCGAATATAGATTTTGTTCACCGATTTGATGATCCGTTCGGAATTGTTGGTACTTTTTTCTGTACGAAATATACTTAGATCGTATTATGTACCCCTGACAACATGTGTGCAACATTATTTGCTGGTGCAAAGATTGGCCATTACCATTCAATGCAGCAAGTGTGATGTGCACCTTTCCACCGGAAACGATCAGGAACGTGTTTTTTTTTTGTTTTCGTTTGTATGAATATTTACCGTGTGGTGATGGATTAAGAATATAGAGTGCCACCACCCCTATTCATCCCGTGGATGTCGTAAAAGGCGACTAAGGGAGCAAACTACGCAGGACAACAGCACTGCAGAGAGAAGGAAAACTTGACACAATCCCTATACCAACCCGTCTGGCCAGCGTGGTGTAGTAGGCCAAAACCTCCTTTCCAAGGAGAGGCCTATGTCCAGCAGTGGACTAGTAAAGGCTGTTGATGATGATGATGATTGTATGAATTTGCTAGTTCTTATGTCTGCGTCTGTAATATATTTTTTGTAAAATTAGTTTATTCAATACTGAATATATAATTAATTGGTATATTTATTTTGGTTTGAGTTTGACTCACTAAAGATTAAATTGCGCTGACAGCTTGCCATTGGCCTATAACCACTAATACTTTCTTCTTTCTTAATTTTATTAGATAAATCCCTCACTAGGAATAATTCCTGTTTTCGAGGACTTTACAAACATTTGAGCAACGGACTGTAAACACAACCAAACTCACGCCAACTATTTGTAGATCACACGACATTTTGTCCAGTGTAGAATTTAAAAAAAATGTGAACCATCACAAACTTATGTTAATGTTTTGTCTAGATACGGGTCTTCTTATGTGTTCGCCTGTCAGTTCGCTGGACGGGTTCCTACAGTCTTCGATACAGCAACGCAGTGACCCCAGCTTTAAGGACGATACCAGGTAAAATCATTTTATGAACTCTCTTTTTCACCATTTATATATAAACTACGTTGTAAATTGTTCAATTGACAAAATTATAGCATCACGTCACGTTTATTAGCTAGCTCTACTGTGTACTACTTCCGCATTCAGTGCCATCTAGCGAAGTCGAGCCGAACTAAGTCCTAGAACTTATTCTACATCGCACAATAAAAGATTTCGCGCTTTTTAGTGTATATACAACTTCCCTATTACATTCGTAGCGCTGCGATCCGCCAGGCATTGCCACGGAACCTGATTGTAGTAAGTACTGATGTTCTGTCGGCATATTACAACCAATTCCTTCACACTTAATGACTGGATACATGTCTTTCACAACCCTATTCAGTGGATTTACTGTATTTCCAACTCCTCCAATTTTCTTCTGATTAATTTCGTTGCGGGTTCCAAGACAGTTTAATTTCTTCCTGGGACTTCCCGAGTGTCATAACTCGGTGTGTTCGTGGGTCACTGCTGTGGATCCTGGTGTACAGTAGTTACAGTGGTGGGCGTGTGGGTGGGATTAGTCCCAATTAAAAAAAAACCCTATTCAGTCACACACATTAGTCAATTGATACGGTTTGGCTATAAAAAGAGAGATAACAAGAGAAAATTTGATACTGCTCTTGATTCTTCATTTAGATGACATTTTAACTCTTTGGACTTGAGACATTGTCAAGAGAGAACAAACTACTACTTTTAAAATTATTATCTACTCGAAGACAAGAATAAATTGCAAAATCAGAATAAAATCTAGGTTACATTTTATATGATTTTCATTTTATTGTCATTAGATTCTTATATAAAGTTTGTTACTAAAGCTAACATAAAACTAGTATATGACTATTCTAAAATGTGCAAGATTGAATATAAAGAGGTGAAAACAAGATATAAAAAATTATTTTGCAAACGCAATGAGCTAGGTGTGAGCCTGTGTTTCAGGCAGTCGCTTGACTATGTTAGTTACAGGACGTTCATATGTTAAAGTTCTAATAGATTGATAATGTAAATTACTTCAACTTGTTTGTATACACAAATAATAATAACAACTAATAATAATAATAATAACAACTTCACACATCTCACACACCGCAGTCTGATCTCAAACTAGGCAGTGCCTGTATTATGGTAACCAGACTGCTGATAAACATACTTATATATTTTTAAATACATACATATTATAGATAAATTACACCCAGACACAGAACAAATGACCGTGCTCATCACACAATATTTGTCCTGGGTGGGAATCGAACCCACGACCTCCGGCTTAGTAGTCAGGGTCACTAATCACTAAACCAACAGGCCCGTCTGATCCACAAATATATATTACTTATTGTTTAATAACCTAATTGTAGTTTAAATTAGATAATTTCTAAATTGCTAAGATGTTTTCTGTGTCTGAGTAGTTAAGCCTAAGCCTAGTTAAGCCGAAGATAAAAGAAGGAGAGTCTTAGGTTCACTTTTACTCTGTCAGGTTCCAATACGTCCTCGCAGCTGCCACGTCTATAGCAACAAAGCAGAATGAAGAGACACTCACATACTTAAACCAGGGCCAGCCTTACGAGATCAAGTTGAAGAAGTTGGGTGACCTGTCCCAATACAAGGGCAAGATATTGAAGGTAATATGATAGGATGATATCTTCTTTGAAACTTGTTAGAAAATAAATAACTAGGGCTGAATGTAGTTCGTGGAGAGAAATCTTACTTCGGGAAACGATATATTGTTTCTAAATGCATGATTTACATTAATTGAATTCAAATATACTATATTTACTGTCGGTGTGGTGACGGATTAGGAATACAGAGTATCGCCACCCCTACTCATCCCGTTGCTGTCCCGAGACGAATCAGGGAGCAAACTACGCAGGAATACAGCACTGCAAAAAGAAGGAAAAATTGAAACAAACCCTATACCAAACCGTCTGGCCAGTGTGGTATAGTAGGCCGAAACCTCCTAAGGAGAGGCCTACCTATGTCCAGCAGTGGACTATTATAGGCTGTTGATCATGATACTTTATTGGTAACTAGCTGCTCCGACAGACTTCGTTCTCGTTAGTCGGGAGTGTTCTTAGCTATGTTTGATGAAAATCGGTCCAAGATGGCCGCCGCCACAAAATGGCGGATTATATATTTTTTTTATATGGGTATCAAATGAAACAGTTTGACTAGTAGAATACTGTATAGTATTGAACTGATTGAATACTTTGATTTGATTTGATTTTTTTTAAAAAGACAACTCCCGCATTAGGAATATATCCTGTGTCGCGGGGGACTTTACAAATATAGATGAAACGGACACAAAGAACATCCAGACTCAGAACAACAATTTGTGGATCACACAAAGTGTCGTCCCATGTGGGGTTTGAACCCACAACACTCGGTGTAGTAGGAAGCGGCGTGGCGACCGCTTAAACCACTACGCCATCCGTGCAGTCATACTATCAAAAATTTCAAATCCAAGATGTGTGTCGGGGGTTTAATACTGTAATATATTTTTTTTATTATTTTCTCCATAAGAACCTTCCTTGTGCCTTAACGAATTTATAAAAAAAAATAACCTAGTTGGTTGAGCCGTTCTCAAGATTTGAGCTTAGCAACTCATCTCGCGGTTCATTTTTATTTATTTAGATTGTTAGTTCAAACACGTCTAATTGTATAGTTAGCCCGTTAATTTTAGCTTTTTAACTCGAACATATGCTGCCATACCATCCCATACCATACCCATAATTTCTGTACGCAATTTCATAGAATTTCCAATACCGTTACCCAAGTTTTTTTCATAACGAGAAATTTGTTTTGTGCACCAGAGCGTTATCAAGATCTGCTTCCACGAGCGTCGGTTGCAGTATATGGAGAGGGAGCAGATAGCTCAGTGGCACACGGAACGACCCGGAGAGAGGATAGTTGAGGTTTGTATTGTCTTCTCATTTTTTAATCATCACATAACTTGTTAATCAGACCCTTGAGAATTTCATTTTATTAATCGATAGTCGATAGAATTATCGTTAAAATTAAGTTTGTCTTGATGTCCCTATCCTGGTGGCCTTTCGTATCACAAGGCTCTTGGAGTCCTGCAGTCTTCATCCCGCTTCCCATCCTTACTACCTTATTTCACCCTTTATCCCATCGACACGACATTTTCAAGGAGGGCTGACGTTTGTTCGACGACCACCTAAAACTCTTTAATAGTGCTCCATATGAAAGCAACAACTGCTTGCTTATAATATGCAAGATTAATGGATAATTCTTGCCCCATTAGTCTAGTGGTCAGTGATCTTAATTGATAAGCCAGAGGTCGAGGGTTCGATTCCCAACCAAAACAAATACATAATCGTGTGATGAGAACGTTAATGTTAATAATAATAATGTTATTTATATATAATATGTATTTATCAGTCTTCTGGTTACCATAGAACAGGCTCTACCTAAGTTGGGATCAGACTGCCATGTGTAAAGCTTTTATTATAGACAGACAGACAGACAAAAAAAAAAATTAGTAGTTTTTAGGCATAGGTATCGTATATAATAATTCTACAATTCTTTCAGTTATATGACGATTTTCTAGATGCAGTTGATCTTACAAGTTTTGATTGCCAACAGGTGGATGTTCCGCTGTCGTACGGCGTGATCCGAGTGGAACAACCAGCTTGTCTGAACGCGTTGCACGTTTACTGGGACCCTACCAAAGATGTCGGCGTTTATATCAAGGTCAGTTCAGATGGCTGAATAAAAGATTAATTGAATGACTCCTTACTGCACACCGTGATTAGGAAACATACAATGTAGAATACAAACAAAAAAAAACAGTGCAGCCCAACTTCCTAGGTGAATAGAACTGTAGGTGAGAAACTTTGTGCGACCTGAATTGAGCTTTATTGTGTCAGATCAAAAGTCGCAATTTATGTAAATAATTTTACGGACAATGGATTCTGCCCTAATAACTAATCTGTACCAACGTAGACAAGACCTTATTAAACCTTCGATATGGTCGAATATAGCGTTAGCACGTACATGCATAACCAGTATGCAGTTTACTCAAGATATACCAAGATATACATGACATCTTGACCAAACTTCTAGTAGGTATATAAACTGAAAATCTTTCTGTTACCAGGTTAACTGCATCTCAACAGAGTTCACAGCGAAGAAGCACGGCGGCGAGAAGGGCGTGCCCTTCCGTATCCAGGTGGAGACGTACTTAGGGAGTGACGAACACACCAGACTGCATGCTGCTGCTTGCCAGATCAAGGTATTTGTTTGGAGTAAATAGAGACCAGTCATAAGCAGTGGTTGTATGTAATAGAAGAGAAAACAACGGCAAAGTGTTCTTAAAATAATATCTCTTACAAAAATAACAATTGAATTGAAAATGATTAAGTCCATTATATTAGCGAGTTCGATTGTTGCCAAGTACAGATTATTGTGTAATGAAAACAATTATTTTTTACTGGATTGGAATCTATAAGTATGTTTATCAGCAATCTGGCTACCAGGATAAGCTTTTCCTTATTTGGAATCTGATGCCCTTGGTATTATGATAGACACGTGAGACTTAATATTTGTAGCATATTCAGTTCCATAAAATTCGTGTTAAAATAACTTTGCTTCTCAAACATTCAAGAAATCATCTTAACTAGTCGATCTGCTCTCTCGCCTGGGTTGTTTACAATTTCTGTTGGTTCCAGGTGTTCAAGCTTAAAGGTGCGGATAGAAAACACAAGCAGGACCGAGAGAAGGTGATGCGGAGACCTCGCTCTGACTTAGAGAAGTACCAGCCTGGGTGTGAAGCCACCGTCCTTACTACGGTACTAATTTAATATTTTAATGAGTGTATACGCGTTTTGTGGTTACTGTCCCGCTCCTAAGGCTTATAGCGAGATGTTAAATAGTCTAAAACCTCCCTTAAGAACTCAGCTCACGAGTACAAGGAGTATTTTTTAAAACGGACTGGTGGTTTCAGAGATTGTTCATCTCAAGAAACAAAATCTCAGTCTTAGTTATTAGTATGGATTATTTAAGCCATCTATAAATTACGTTACACGTCAAAGGGGGGAGGTGTTTCAACGGAGTGAGACATTATGTGACAGACCTTTCAATAATCAATAAATAAATATCTAATAATAATATTTTCGGACATTGACACACAACGCCATCTAGTTTCAAACTAAGCAGAGCTTGTAATATGAAAACGATTGACTGATAGAATATTTATATACTTTTTTTGTAAATACATACATATGAAATATAGAAAACACCCAAAATCCGAAACTATTAAAATATAAATTAAATAATAATATTTAATATTTGCAGATCATACAAACATTTCGTCCAACTCGGGAATCTAACCCGAGACCTCAGCACAGCAGTCGCATACGTTACCACTGCACCATTGAGGCAGATATAATAATGAAAAGTTTTATGTAATAATAAACAGCTTTTAGTAGTCCACTGCTGGACATAGGCCTCTCCTCAGAAAGGAGGTTTTGGCCTACTATACCACGCTGACCAGACGGGTTGGCATATTGTTTGTGTCAAGTTTTCTTTTTCTTTGCAGTGCTGTTGTCTTGCGTAGTTGGTTCCCTTAGTCGACTCGTACGACACCCATGAAGGATGAATAGAGGTGGTGACACTGTATTCAATAGTGTAGATGACTATAATTAATAAAGTCCAATCTGCATCTTTTTATTGAACTTCAAAACGATAGACACGGTACATTTTTATATGAAACTAGCTGTACTCTGCTTCTGCTTCGCTGTGACGCATTGTGGTTGCATTGATGAGAAAAGAGTAACAAAACTGACGCGAAAAATAGATCAGAACAATCTTTAAAGAGGTTTCTTTATCATTTCAAAATTTGAACTCAATCGATAAGGAATTTTTTGAGTTTTCAGCAGCAGCACAAACCAATTTAATATAAAGATAGCACAATAATAATATATTTGACAATAGCTAGGTCTGACGATGTAAAATTATAAAATATTTATCGTCTCAACATATTTACACGCATTGGGACCCCTCCCTCTGGAAGGGGTGACTCCATCACGGAAGATCACGGGGTGAAAGGGTCAATAAATTGTATTTTTTTATGTCGTGTCATAATTTATGTCCAAAATTATACCTACTACAGATACCCTTTGCTTTTAATTTATGGTCTATTTTATTTTGACAGCTGTCAAACGATGCGCTGATGCCGCCTCCATCTTTGGTCACCACGTCACCGCCGTACTCGCCTGAGTTGTGGTAAGTCTATCTGTTTATTAAGAAGTGTAGTGAATGATAACAGTCTACGTGTGAATAACCCTCTAAAAAATGTAGATGGCGTTACTGTATCTGTCACCGGCTGTTAAGTGACTACCTCCGCCCATAGACACCTGTAACTCTCAAATAATGTCACAAATACGTTGACGTTATTTGACCAATTGATTGACCAAATGATTGGCTCACCGATATTGTGGCATGGAGCTCAATAAAATACTGTTAAATCATAGTATACCTTAGGACGACCTTGATCCACCGAGATGCACCAACTGTGGACACACGATCACAGATCTAAAAACAAATATTACTTAAAATTAAAACTGGTCAGGTACGAGTCGAACTCGGGTGCCGAGGGTTCTTTACCTACCCAGATTTTATGTAGATTTTCGCGAAAATTTGTGAGTAGAAAAATTAATCTTAATTTTCATTTTTTTTTTATTTTTTGGAGTTATTCCTTCTTTTGTGCTGTAAGACGTTTCTTTTTGCCAAACTTCGTGATTCTAGGTCAACGGAAACTACCATGTAGGTTTTCGACCTATAGGGTACTTCCGGTTGACCTAGAATTGTCAATTTTGGTTAAAAGCAAGGTCTTACAGCACAAGTAAAGAGAAAATTCTGAAAAATAAAAAAAAATGTAAATTTTGGTACTTACAAGTTTTCGCGAAAATCGAAATTTGCCCATATCTTTTTATCGTGTTGACTCAGGACCTTGATTTTTATACACCTAATAGGGACCATAGACCTCAGTATCTGGTATAAATTTCAACTTGCTAGGTCTACCCGTTTATGAGAAAATCGGTGGTGCCATACGGACAGACGGACAAGAAAGTGATCTTATAAGGTTCCTTTTTTACCTTATTAGGTACGGAACCCTAATGCCTCCAACTATAACAAAATATCTGCTGACCTTTAAACGATTGATCAGATTTCCTTGAATAAGAACACTCGATCAAGTCCCCATCCCAACAAATAAAAAACAAAATTGATACTTCCGTTTAGGAGGTACCATGCAACAAACAGACCTACAGACTATCACGATTGACCCGAGAACCTCCTCATACTACACGTCGGATAATAAACCGCTGCTTTATAGGAATATTTCTCTGCATATAACAGGCACTTAATTGGTGGACAATGCCCACGTGTCCACGTTGAGGTCGCCGCCGGTACAATCATATGATTAGTAGAGAATTAAAGTCGCCTTGCACTGACCTCGCAGCGTGGCCTCTATCGAAATGCGCATCACTTATCACGCTATTGTTCTAGAACTAAACTAGCTGACTTTAAAGAGTTCGTTACAACATGCGATTTGTATTTTATTTATTTCTATACTAGCTTCAAAGGGGAAAGCGTTTTGAGAGACGCTGTTTTGGAGAGGAAGATTTTTTCCCCGTTTTGATTACATTTTTCGTTGATGCTCGGATCCTTCCTAGATAAATGGGCTATGCGAACCAGTAGTTCCTGAGAAAAGCGCGTTCAACCAAACAGACTTTTTAAGCTTTATAATATTAATATAGATATTTATGCACATTACTGACTGATTTGTTGGTCCAGTCCATCAGGCTACAGAGCAATACGAGGCAACTAGCCTTGAGAGCATTGCCTCTAAATGGCAGGCTTTAAAAACATTTATAACTACACCTAAAACTCATCTGGTTAACTGCACTGTGTGTCATGTGACAGGACCTTTAAAATCATGTTGGCCAGTTATATCCGCGCCCATATCAGAAATCTACAGTACTAGTGTTTTTGGTGACCCTGACAGACACCTAGGCCAGAGGCTGAGTGTTCGACTTCCACCCAGGACAAATATTGTGTGATGAACACGATCATTTGTTCTGTGTCTGTTTGTCATTTATCTATACTTTGTTCATATGTATTAGAAATATATAAGTATGTTTATTTAGAAATATAATATACGTCCGGTTCACGGCAACCAGCTTGCCGTCCATTTACGTCAGTGGGACATGAAAATATGTGGGCGTTTAATACAGGGTAGGCAGAGGCGTTTAAACAGGTTAAAATTTACAAAAGAAATATATAGGTATATTTTTTTAATTTAGAATCCAAGTAAAATATACTCTTTTCATTTTAATAGGTATTGATTATATCCCTTATTTGTGATTACCATAGATATACCGCCACAAATAGCATCGTCGACAGCCTTCAATAGTCCACTGCTGGACTGCTGGATAAGCCTCTCCTTTGAAAGGAGATTTAGTAGTAGTTTGCTACCTTTGTCGACTCTTACGACAGCCATGGTGTGAATGGGGGTGATGACATTCCGTATTCTTAATCCGGGACCATATGGACTCATAAATATGTAAACATTTCCCATCCTCCTAATAAAAAAAATAAGTTTTTCTAACTACAATGATCTATAGTTACTAAGTCAAAAAGAACACAATTGATTATTACGCAATGACGTGACAGTTCATTCATACATCCAAAACGAACCGACCGTATTAGATTAAATTGAACGCTAAATATAGCTCATATGATAATCACACTGGCTATAACCGGTTATAGAGGATGTAATGATGTTGTAAGCAGACTACATTTGACTGTGTATGACCGTTGGGAAGTTGAACTGTTCTGGTAGGATCTTCGTGTTACTTCTAACCGACTTAGAAAAGGAGAGGTTCTTTATTCGACCGATTTCTTTACTGGTTACTCGAGATTTTCGACTGCACGGATGGCGTAGTGATTAATGGCTTAAGGCGTCGCTTCCTACTACGGGTTCGATCCCCACATGGGAACAACCAACAACACTTTGTTTGATCCACAAATTATTCTTCTGAGTCTTTGTGTTCTTTGTTTTTTTATAAATGTTTAGAAAGTCGGACGCAACACAGTTGTCTTTTTTTTTTATTATGAACCGATTTCAATTCAAGATTGGTTCAATGAAGATTTGGAAAAAAATTTTTTACCCTAAGGTTTATAATTTCAGCCATAAAACGTCTACTGCTGGACTTCCTATAATAACTTTCAGAAGATAGATTGTTGTTTACTTTAATTTAAAAACCTAATTCGTTCGGATATGCTTGACTACCTCGGTGGTGCAGTGGTAGCGTATGCGACGGCTGTGATAAATTCTCGGGTTCGATTCCCGGATCGAACCAAATGTTTGTATGATCAGGAAATATTTGTTTTGGCGTTGGGGTGTTTTCTATGTGTTTTTTTTTGATTTAAAACGGTTGGTGTTGATGACTATGTGTTTCTTAATTATTTTTTCTTGATTTTAGGGATATGACGGAGTACCTTTAAACTGTGTAAAGATTTTTATATGTGTGATATATTGATATTGATATATTTAGCGGGTTTAGTTCTAGTTGGTCCGTCCGACCGAGCGTAGGTATTACCTACCTAAGTTATAAAAACTATTCATAAGTTAAAAACTCTGTAAATAAACATTTTTGACATGGTTTTTTTTTATGATATAAATAATCAATTTGATTTGGTTTAAAACCAACCAGACATAACGTTGTCTCTTTCATGCGCAAGCAAAAAGTGTATAATATAATAGATAATAATAAATAAGCATAAGTAGATATACGTACATACTTAACTTTCCGTGTAGTAGGTAATGTAGGTAGGTACTTTCTATTGATTTCTATAAACTAATTAAAACGAAACATGACGTTAGTTGACCAAAAATTGCCCACAATGAAGTGTAAAACACAGTTCTTTTATTTTTGTGGACGAGTTTTCAACCAGATTTATTTACGAGGTTTAAAACGTCAACATTTTATTTAAAGCGTTTTAAATCGGTTGTTTTACATCTATAGTTCCGTCCGATATCAGCGACCTATAAATATTGCATATAAAGATGCCCTGTGGCATAGTCCTATCATAATAATATTATAATTAATTACTCCACACTGACACCACATTAGCAGTATCTACATTGCACCCGTGCGAAGCCAGGGCGGCCCGCTAGTCAAATAAATAAATAAATTAAGATAAACAAATTCCCTCCGATCCTCCTGATAATGCGGGTCTCAAAAGATTTCAATTTGCTTGTTTGCCCCTATGTCATAAAAAAAAGAAAGTCCACATTAAGGTTACCCGAGGTTACGAAGCTCTTACATTTCTCATAAATATTCACATCCGTATAGCTTGTTCGTGCGCACTCAGCTATGCGAGCCTTTTCTACCACAGGGTTCGTTGGGGTCAATGACTTTGATGGCTTATTGTTGTTTAGTGCGAACGTTGGACCATTTGTAGTTTTCATTTTGATTTAACTAGCTGACTTTCGTCTGCGTTTTTTGAAGGGAATAAAATTACCCCGTTTTTGCAATATTCTTCATTGGTGTTCCGCTCCTATTATAGCCTATAGCCTTCCTCGATAAATGGGCTATCTAACATTGAAATAATTTTTCAAATCGGACCAATAGTTCGTGAGATTAGCGCGTTCAAACAAACAAGCTCTACAATAATATTAGTATAGATTTATTAATTTTATTCTTATTTCACTTATTATCTTATACTTTTGATGCTGACACCCTTGTGGAATGCATTGCCGATAAACATCAACCAAAACAATAAACAGATTCAAGAAAATGGTTCAAGAATGTTAAATATTTTGAATAAGTCAGTTACGTATTAAGGCATGAGGTGTTAGTTTTTTTCTATGTGATATACTTAATAATAAATAATAATAAATTTGTCGGTATGTATAAATATGTGTTTTATGTGTAAATATTTATCTAATTTTACATCTTTTATATTAATTAGTAATTAACCTGACAAAACTCATTGCACTTTCAACTACCGCTGTCTCTCCGAAACATTTTGATCCATCCTAAGGTTGCCTGGAAGAGATTGCTTTTACAATAAGGCCGCCCTTTGTACATTACATGTCTAACATTTTTATGTACCTACTTTTTGTAAAACGGTGTACAAAATAAAATTTTCTATCTATGTATACAAACGAAATACCCGTACAGTAGTACGTAGTACAACAGCACTGCAAAGAGAAGGAAAACTGGTAACAAACCCTAGGCCAACTTAGACGAGTTGGCCTAGGGTTTGTTACCAGTTTTCCTTCTCTTTGCAGTGCTGTGCTGTCGCCAGCGTGGTATAGTAGGCCAAAACCTTTCAAAGGAGAGGCCTATGTCCAGTAGTGGACTACTAAAGGCTGCTGTTGTTGATAATGATGATTCGTATTTTTGCCTGCCTTTATTATAACGTTTACGATCAGAAAAATAGGTAAAAAGTAGATTTTGCTGCTATTTCAGATTGTAATCTATCTCTGCGCTAAATTTCATCCACATCCGCTCAGCAGTTCTAGGCTGTGAGGAAGAAACATTTGGAAATATCCATTTATCCATACAATCCAATCCATCCATCCATCTATCCATCTTCAACATATGTACTATTAATATGAAAGCCACACAGCTGATGTTCCGTCAAGATTTTTTAAACAGACAGCAGCTATCCAGAAGAAAAATCATAAATTTAGCAGTTTCGTATGTTATTTAAAACGATTACTACATACGAAGCTATTTTCTATGCGTAATACTTTTTTCTCACTGTTACTTAAATATCTACCGTTCGAAAATGTTCACCTTGAAAATGTAAAATCTACAAACGTTCAGAGATAAAATGCTTTTTAGTCGTCGTTTTTTTAAACAAACCGCTTGTTCAATTAGTTTTTTGACGCAAATATTGCGTGTCGTGGCTCAAAGGTGACGTTAACTGGCTCAAACCAATCTAGTAGTGGTTTCAGCGAGCGTGTACCCCTCTAATGTTCAGTTGTTGTAGACTGGGTGACAGATTCGCGCCAGTTCCATCTAATTGTCAAGGTCTATTATTAACAGAAAGATATATAGGTTTCTTGCCTTTGTCACGAATAAAAAATGGGGCGAAAATCGAATGAAAGAAAGAAAAGTATTTTATTCGTATCTTCAACAAGGTAACACAACAAGACATGTTTTAACATTCGGTATAGAAGACCAAATAAGGTACCTGCGTGAGCTATTGTTGCAAATCATGGCAATCACAATAATTGCACAATCTTAACAGGTATTGATAGCATAGAGATAATATAATAGAGGGAGTAAACTGTATATTCCTCAACAAGTGGTGGCGTACGGCCGTTAGGCAGAGAAAAAATATTGTTTTGGTCTGGCTTATCTCTCTTTCTCTGCACTGATTGGCGGATACTGAGAGCATTTAATATTTATTTAATAGCCAATCAGTGCCAAAAGCAGAGAGAGATGCAAGACCAAAACAATCTTCTATCTCTCTCTATTTTTCTCTATATTTATACGCTATTTGATTGATAGCTGTATTCAAATAAACTTATTAGAACTATCTTTTGAAGACAAAAAGAAATTAAAAAACAATAGTGAATTAATGTTTAATTAGACAAATAGTGATTTATTACTGTTTACATAACCGTACTTACAAAGAAGACTCAAACCGATAATTATCGGTTTCTTGCTATCGAAATTATCGGTGTAAACGTCACTACACTGACATTGAACGATATTGGTATTTTACGGCAAATACCGGATTGTTTACCGTATTATTGGGGATAAGGTTTTAATGTTTGGTTTTTGTTTGTTCAATGCTTTTGACAGGAATTATCTTAAATATTTTATAAATTGTAAATTGGGGCATAAATATATAAATAACTAGCTGTGCCATGATGCTTTGTTGTGGCACATTGTGGTTGCATTGATGAGAAATGAGGAACAAAAGTAACGCGAGTTGTACATCGCGTCAAAATTTGAGCTCAATCTGTTCAGAACTTTATGAGTTTTTAAAACAAACTTACAATTACAACAACATACCAAACAAATAAACTAACTTAAAATTTTTAAATACTACCAACCACATCATTAAATCATAAATCCAGTAAAGCCCAATCGGTGATTCGTTTTTACAAAGTTGTTCTTACGCGATGTGCATCCACTTTATTATTCTTTTTATCAGATTAAAGATCAACTTAAAAAAAAAGAATATTAGGATCTGATTACTCTATATTTTGATAGGAAGAAAACTTTTTGGCATAGGTACTCTTGTTTATAAGATTGCGTTCAAGGTATTTATAGAAAACCATTAATCTTAACAAAAGTATGAATTGATAACACCAACTACAATAGGGTTTATCACATGATCTGATTGTTGTGATGCTTCATACGCTAAAATTAATGTAATCGGAGCTATTATTTTATGGTATTATAGCAGCAAGATAGAACTTAAGTGCAGAGACTAGTCTAGAGGTTTGGCTAGTCTGCGTGTGGAAAAAAACGTATCAAACAAATTCGTATTCACTCAGATCTTTTTTTGCATCGCCTGACTCAATTGCCACGATAATGTAAACAACATTGTGCTATTTTTAGTGTGCTAATTGTAATATTATTTGACTCAAACGCTCTAAATGCCTAGAACGGTTTCTCTATAACAGATTTATGCTCGGTTGGATTAAACATTAAAAAAAATTGATGAAGCAAATAATTGATCGAAATACTGTATTATTAGTACTAGTACTTATTAGCACTTATTATGAATACTATAAGATACTCGTTAGAAACAGAAATTTAAAAATAGCAAATAGAAAAGCCAGATTGTAATAGTTTTGCAAATAATTGTTGCATAATTGCTGTAAAACGAATAGGACAATTGCCGACAATATCCGGTTTTGGATTAACATGTTTTATTACAATGTGCAGAAAAACCATTCACCGGTATATTCATTCATTATAATAGTAACTTTCACGGTAGACGAGTTGTCTATTATGAAATAACGATGACGTCATTTTTGCCTTTATAAATAAAACAACACCAAGTCGATCCAAACAAGCGTGAGCGTGTCGCAACACTATCGCTAGACGCACGATGCACCGGCCGACCGACCTGAGCCGGCCGCAGCCTCTGCGAACCAATTCCAACCGGTTTTGATCCAATCGAGGTGCGCGCCTCACTCGCAGCCAATCAGCGTCCATTACGCCCAGTCGTTCTCGTTCTGTCGTCTGTCACGTACTCCTTTGTTTCTGTCAGTGAAAATAATTTTTCGCTTGTATTTCGTTGTATTTTCACAGTACAACATCAAACCGGTGTAATCCTGTGTCGAATATCGAATAGTTCACTACGATCAGCGTCATTTACGCATCGGTTTCTGCGGGCAGCCGACTTTAAATATGTTGGACAAGTAAAAAGTGCTAGAATCAGTGCTAAGACTGTAAAACCCAGTGTTGTGGTGTCCTATTTGCGTTTATAATCGTAACAAATGGTTGTTGAAGCGGGTTGCGGGCCAGCTATGGTGGTTTCGTGCAGGCGAGAATACCGTATCGGGTCTGGTGCTTTCATCTTCTTCAACCTGACGAGGCAGGACTATAGCTGACGAGTAATATGCTCGTGCTCGAGCAGAGACTGAATGCGCGGCACCTGGGTCGTGGGGTAGTGCTCAGTGCTCGCCTTTTGCATGGCGTGGAAGCGCAAGGTTGGCGGATGAAATTCTCCCTTCTGAAAGCTGAGGTGGAGATTGAAGCTGACCCGGCGACCTACAGAGAGCTCGCGAGGCGGCTTAACGCGGCCAACGTGCACGTTAGACCCGCAAGACGCTCGAGATTAACGTAAATATCACTTCTTAAAAATTAGTTTGAATAGTAGACCAAGCCTAAAAATTTTGCTCTCAATAATGTCACTCAATTAGAACTTTGTATCCAAACATAAACAAGCACCATTATGTTTTTAACATAAAAAAAGTTGCGCCACAACTATAATGAGATGTCTAATAGCTTATTCTGTTTAAGTCTGATTGATACAAATGGTCATTTGAATGAAATTTCAAATGGTTATCATTCAAATATAGAACTGACTCCTGTGCGGACCAAATGGAACACAACAACTGGACTACAAATAAATTTAAATTACACTTCCATTACTGTTTATTGCTGGATAAACATCATATAACTGCTGTCCTGTTTGAATTTAGAACTATTTGAATAGAGACAATTTTACCCAGAGTCATCAGAGCTCTGGTAGTTGACCCTGCCTTATCATCAAAAGCGGAATTAGCTAGTAGAACCCCTTAGTTCAAATTATGTAACTTTATAGTTTAAAAGTTTATAATCAGATTATAATTAGCTGATTATATGAACTTTCACAGTCTTATATTTTGACTTGATTACATGGACAGTGTAGATAATTAAAGAAAAGACAAATTGAAATTATCTATACTAATATTATTAACCTAAAGAGCATGTTTGTTTGTTATGTTGAACATGCTAATCTCGGGTAGTACTGGTTTGAATTGAATATCACACTATGACCAAAAGGAGCTGAGCATCAATGTAAAATGTTGCAGAAACTGAAATTTATTCCTTTAGATACACATAGAGTTAAATGGGTCAGCTAGTACCTTATAATTCTTAATAAGAGATCTCCTGCTAAATGCAGAAACCAGAGCCCACAACCAATACCAATAGATCTACTGATAGTTGAGTTTTGGTCTTGTTATGACAAGTGTAATTTGAACTGTCATTGTTTATTTGACCGGCTTATTGGTCTAGTGGTTAGTGACGCTGTCTGCTAAGCCAAAGGTTGTGGGTTTGATTCTGAACCAGGACAAATATTGTGTGATTAGCACGGTGGTCATTGGTCTGTGTCTGGTTGTCATTTATCTATAATATGTATGTATTTAGAAACCATGTCTGGTTACCATAGTACAGGATCTGCCCAGTTTGGGATAAGACGGCTGTGTGTGAGATATTATTATCATTTTATAGACTTTGGCACAATTACTGTTTGAAATATATACCAGACTTCTATACCTTAATGTAGTTGGTTTTATAAAGCAACTTGGAGTGAGGAATATGAGGAGGAATGATTGCATGAATAGCTAACCTGATCCTGGGATAACTAAAATGTATTTTTATTTATTTATTTAACTTAATGCACAAGTTGTACACAGGCGCACTTAATGCCCCAGGCATTCTCTGCCAGAACGCAACATCTAATGAACTTTACTAAAATGTGAAGTTGAGTTGTTCCTTTTTAAAAATATACACACATACACTCAAGTTAACTTTATGGATAGGGCTAGGCAGAGGCATTTTAAGCTGCCATACTTTGTCTGATTAGGATGAGGAGAGGGATTATATTTTTTTATTACAACTTAATGCACATATTGTAAATAATGTATTTAATGCCACTAGGTGTTCTCCCAGACTTTCAGGTGATGTAAAAATATGATGCGTTAGGTGCACAGATAAATTATTAAATTTGTCCTAGTTCATAATCGTTAGATAAATGAGAGATAAACTTACATTTTATATGACTAATATACATAAATACATAGCTACATACAAAATATTATATTTACATAGAGGTCCAAGTATACACACTATATAAACATACATAAATTAAAAACTTAATTCTAATTACTTAATTTAATTAATATATACAAAGAAAGGGAAAGCCTAGTTATGGGTGCCATACCAACCATAGTGTAGTGACTTCACAGATGGCATATTGGTTTAAGCTGTCACCTCATCGTTTCCTACTGTGCTGAGTGTTGTAGTTTCGATGCCCACATGGAACAACACTTCGTGTGATTTCATGTATGTCATAAAGTCCCCCCCCCCCCCGCAAGACAGGGTATATCCTAGTGTCGAAATGGTATTTTTTGAAAGAAAATAGTATGTATATGCAGAAGGATCTGGATCTATATGCATAGTTTGAGGAAGTCCTGGTAGCATAAGTGCACCTCAAACTGGCTGTAGCCAGATAGTCAGAACTTTAAATCCACATAAATAAAACAACAGATTCCTTTCAGGTTGTGTTTGTGCATTTTATCTTGAAAAATATTTTGGTAATGTATTATTTTTATTCCACATTATTCGAGTGTATATCATATTTGTAATCTTATCATATAGCTATACTTCCTACTTTTTGTATATACTTTTATTTTATCAATGACCTTACTTAATATTATGACAAAAGTTGAATTTATAAAAAATGTTACGTTATCCATTCCATGCTTTAACAAAAAATGAATGTTGAAAATCGGTTCACAATTGACGAAGTAATCAATGAACATACATAAAAAAAAAAAAACATACAGTGGAACATAGAACCCCCTCCTTTTTTGAAGTCGGTTAAAAAGAATCAAGTACTTTGACTTAACCAACCAAATAACTAGAAATGGTTATATGCCATGGAAGTGGGCGGGGTATAGCAGCTAAATCCCTCTATAACCTGCTTAAAGATCTTGGATTGTCAAGAGCTTCAGTAAGCTCTTTTCTTCTTCAAAGCGGCATTGCTAGGCTTGTATCAAATATGGTTAGGTAGAGGGAGTAACACAGCAGACAGTGGAGGTGAGCGCTGACGCGTCGCAACTACTACTCCCTAAACCTATACCTGGGTCGCAAGTCCCAGGCGCTGTCGAAGTCGCATGCTCTGCTCGAACATAAAAGCAGAAGCCAACTACAGTTGACACTGGGAGCCTCTCAAATTGACAGGCTTTTAGTCCATAACCACTTCAACTCAAATGAGTTAGTGTTTTCCAACTCTTTAAGAGGGACCTATGCATTTTTAGGCCATACTATCTTTTACATGATATAAAATGGCTTCTAGAAATCTGTGCACCTCTTCTACGCTTCTGTAATGATCTTGGTTGGCTCACCTAGCCTCGACGCATTAAGAACCACTTTTTGAGTCTAAATGCGGAGACCGGAGCCCACCACCAATACCAATACCAATACTCCCTTCTACAATCTATACTAATATTAAAAAGAGGTAAAGTTTGAGTGTTTGGGGTAATCTCAGAAACTACTGGATCGATTTGAAAAATTATTCTAGTATTGTATAGCCCGTTTATCGAGGAAGGCTGTATGCTATATAACGCTTCGACTAATAAGAGCCAAACATCAATGAAAAATGTTACAAAATAAATCTTTGTTGAAAAAAAGTTGAACCGACTTCAAACAACACTAACAAAGAGCACTAAAAACCTAACAGCAATCGCGGTTGATTTGATGTCATTTTTTAAACATTTCCGTTGTCTGTGTTCGAAACCCATCATCAGATATATATGAAATTTAAATGGGACCAAAATTAGAACAAAACAAAATTAGAATTTTAAAAATCCGTTTATAAATGACGGAGTTATGCCCGAACATACATAAAAAAAAACGAATTGATAATCTCCTTCTTTTTGAAAAAACAGGGGAAATTTCTTTTGAGATTTGCAAACGAAGTTGCGGGTGTTAACTAGTATATAACTAATATATAAAGTACTGCCATTGCCACAGCAACTACAACAAAATTAACAAGACTCTCTTTGTTGCAGTGTTGCTCCAAAGTCTATTGCCAGCCCGATTCTGGTCAACAAACCAGTACCGCAACATGGTAAGTTAATTGTAATAATTTAATACTGTTAGTTCATTATTTGCGTTCAGAAGTGCTATAGCAGATAAGCATTATTAATCCACAGTATCGATGTTCATATCTAGTAGTCTGTGTCATCAGTTCCTCGAAACCCTGATAGACTACACAAATGGCATAGTGGTTTATTTTGGTGGTCATCTCGCCGCTCCCTACTGCAAAAAAAATCCCCAGGATTAGGGGGGGGGGGGGGGGGGGAGGTTTCTTTCGTGCTAAAAAAAATTACACTAAGGCAATTGTTGTTTCTTAGACTATAGACTTACTTTTAATTTTTATTTTCAGCAATTATTACGTCGAACAATCAAATGAAGCCATACTGTCAAGAGTAAGTATCTTTAAATGGTATGACATCTCTATATTTCGATAAACTTTACAAATAACCAATAAGTCCCTATTGGTATAAGGCTCCAGTTTTCAGTTGTCGTAAGAGCCGACTAAAGGAACAACAGCAGTGCAAAGAGAAAGAAAACTTTAAACAAACCAATCCGTCTGGCCAGACTGGTATAATAGGCCAAACCCTCCTTTCTAAGGACAGGCCTTTGTTTTGTTAGTATTTTTAACCGACTTCAAAAAAGGAGGAGGTTCTCAATTCGACTGTATTTTTTTTTAATGTTTGTTACCTCAGAACTTTTGACTAGGTGAACCGATTTTGATGATTCCGTGTGGTCCCATTTTATTGTGGGTGGTTTTGATGGTCTTATGATAAAGAGTTGTAAATATTTTCTACATTAGTGTGCCAGTGTGTAAAGCCAGCCAGTTTTTATGTATACAAAACATAACTCACGCTAGTTATCCTTCGTTATCGAGGTCACGCGTAAATCGATACAATACTGATATAGATTTGGCTAAATACGTTATCTAACTTAAGATAAATATAGCCAATGTTTTTATCCATACTTACATATTATAAATCTGAAAGTGTGTTTGTTTGTAACGCTTTCACGCCTAAACCACTAAACCGATTTCAAAAATTATTTCACCAATGGAAAGCTACATTATCATACCATAGGCTAGTTATTATTGCGATAACCGACATAAGTTGGTACTTATCTTATATATAAAATTCTCGTGTCACAATGTTAGTTACCATACTCCTCCGAAACGGCTGGACCGATTTTTCTGAAATTTTGTGTCGATGTGCACAGGTAGGTCTGAGAATCGGCCAACATCTATTTTTCATACCCCTAAAGACAAGGGGGAATAATGTAAATGGCAAAACAACGTTTGCCGGGTCAGCTAGTATAATTCTAAATACATCTATACTATTATTACCTATAAAGAGGAGAGATTTGATTTTTTATTTGTTTGTAATAGATAGGCTCCGAAACTACTGGAGCGATTTAAAAAATTATTTCACCTATAGAAAGATACTTTATTAGCGATTAACAATGGCTCCTTTTTACCGCGATAATAGACGGCGCTGCGAGAAAAATATTTTATTTTATAAATGTGAAAGTGTGTTTGTTTGTTTACTTTCACGCCTAAACCACTGTCGATTTTAAAAATAAAACATATTTCAATAGGATATCTTCTTAATTACAGTGGTTTTGTATCCAATACACAGAAGTAATGAATAATATGTATTTTAACAGAAATAACGATGTTAAAGTGAACTCTCCGCCGTGCCATTCTCCCGGTGCCATACTGCCGGACCTGCCGCAGCCTCCAGAAGACACTGACAAGGTAAAACATTTTTTTTTTTTTGCCCAGGGTGAGAATCGAACACTAGACCAACATAATAATAAGAATAAAGTTAAAATAAATTTGAGTAGTTATAATACATTGGTCGAGTTACATTTAGTTAGTAATGTGGTCTTCACATTTAGCGACTTTCATAATCACAGACTTGTTAATCCTGGTAGTAATTCATAAGCTAATCTTAACTCATTCACAGCAGAACAGCGGTCTGTCGAAGGAGGCGACGGCATCAGAAACGCAGGCGTGGCTCACCCGACAAAGGTTTGCGCACCACGCAGCCACATTCACCAACTTTTCTGGAGCTGATTTACTCAGGTACAATATAATACAACAGCACAACACTAAACCACCTTACCTTAGTAATAAAAATATAATATTACTAAAATAACCTTAATAAATTTAATTTTGAATATAAATTTTGCCCATATAACACGCACAGACCCAGTTTAAAATTTTAAACGGGTATAACAACGCTTTTTTCATATTGTTTATTTTGATACATATTTTTTATTCAGAGACTCGTTTCGAAGAAATAAATACCTTATATTTATTAGTCGTAAAACTTAGTTTTCAATAAAAAGTAACAAAAACGTCGTGACCCGGATCCTTGACTAAATAGTTGACAGGTGGTGCAAAGATTCCTGACAAATCACACGAAAGGTTATAAATTACTTCAAAAATTCTAAGTCAAGCGATCGCTTGAAACGCAGGTTTAGTCCAGTTCAGACAGACAGCGATTAATAATAATAATAATAATAATAATAATTTAATTTCTCACCACAATATAGCATACATTACATTTGAATAAAACAAAAAAATACAAATTATCATTTCCAGAATATTGTGGGAGACTGGTGCCTAAGCTAGGCTCGAGGCCTGTGTTTCAGGACACCAGGTCTCCACCCCGTGTATATTTACATTTTAATATTTTTTTATTTATTTTACACAAGCCAGCACTACAAAGTTGCATGTTTTACTATATTTAATAGTTTATTTCTAGTAGCATAGCATATTAAGTGAGGTACATAAATTATTGTTGCGTGTTGCGTGTGAATGATTGTGTGTGTATGTGTATATGTGTGAGTGATTAATTGTGTGTGTGTGTTTATGTGAGTGTGCGTGTGTGTGTGTGTTTATGTGAATGTGTGTGTGTGTTGTGTGTGTGTGTGTGTGTGTGTGTGTGTGTGTGTGTGTGTGTGAGTAGGCGTGAGTATGTGGATGCGTGAGCTTGTGGGCATGGGTTTGTTCATGTGCATTCGTGTCATTAGCAAACTCTAAACTATTACCGAAAGCATCGCTTCAGTATCGTCATAGTTTAACCCCTTCAAATAATTAGTGAGCGTTCGCTTACTCATGGCCTTTGTGAGGTGGAATATCGGTACAACTCTGTTGACCTTATTGTACAGGAAGCCGCCCATGTGGCAAAAGAACCGTTTGGAATGTTTTGTTAAAAGCTTAAGACGTTGTACAGGATTGAATCTTCTTTTGACACTGGAAGGAGTTTGGTTATAGACTAGTAAAGAATGCTGTTTCAGCAGAGTATACAAAATGAACAACTGACGCACCGTCAAAACTTCAGCCTCCCTGTACAGCAATGCAGTAGGAAAGCGATATGGCTTACAAAGTGCCACCTTCAAGATAGCCCTTTGCGTTCTCTCAAGGTCAATTAATCTAATTTTCGGCGCTCCACCCCATATGGTGATACAATAGGTGAGAACTGACTGAACAAGGGCAAAGTAAACCGCTTTTAGTCGTTGAGTGTCTAAGACGCATCTAATCGCTTTAAAAATATACATTAATTTACGTAACCTACTGTTGAGGGCGTCTATGTGTTCATGAAATCCTAAATTTTTATCTATGATCACACCCAAGTATTTGACGGTATGTGCTTTTTGTAAAGGAGTGCAAGGGCACTGACCTCTGTGCGGTTCAGGACACGTGTGGGCCAGTATTGTATAAGGTGGGGCTTTTGAGGTTGAAGGATTGCCTTTCAGAGAGAATGTGATGTAGTGTGTTTTATCGTTATTCAGGGTCAATAGGTTACTTCTTAGCCATTTAGATACAATATTGAACCCCGATTGAGCACGCTCGTAGACTTCACTCCACGTATTACCACTAAACACAAGAGCAGTGTCGTCAGCAAACATTACCGCCCTGCCTTTAGGTAGAGTGAGCATACCTATATCATTGACATAGATAAGGAAGAGTGTAGGGCCAATTACACTCCCCTGGGGCGTGCCATATGTGAGTACACGCTCATCACTGAGATAATCGCCTATCCTAACTCTCTGTGTACGCTCACTTAAATAATCTTTAAAGAGATCCAGTGGCACACCTCTGATTCCTAGGCTTTCCATCTTTGACATAAGGTTGGGTACGGAAACCGTGTCAAAAGCTTTGGCAATATCTAAAAAGATGCCTAAAACCTTTTGTCCACCATCCATTTCTGTGACTATATAGTCGGTGAGTTCATGTACCGCGTCTGAGGTTGATTTACCAGCTCGAAAACCAAACTGTATAGATGAGAGAAGCTGGTTTCCTTCTAGATAAGTAATGAGTCGGTTATTCATTATCCGCTCAATAATTTTTGAAAGGACTGGCAGTACAGCAATCGGTCTATAGTTGTTGACACGGCTTCCGTCGCCACCCTTGAAGATTGGGTGTATGATGGCTTTCTTAAACGCCTTAGGGAATTTTCCTGTAGAGAGTACAAGATTACAAATGTACGTTAAAGGTGACACCACAGCTAGTTCGTGTTTTTTCAAAATTCCACTCGATATTCCATCCCAGCCAGTGGAACAGCCATCACGAAGTGACCTTAAGATCCTAGCAACCTCACCCTCATCAGCAGGCAACAGTACCATAGAATGCGGACTGTTGTTCGCAGTAATTGGCTTAGCGGGTCCGCTCTGAGCAGTCATATTTTTTTCCGCTAGGTGTTTGCCGATGTTTGAGAAATAGTCATTTACGAAGTTTATAGAGGCCTCTGGTGAGGTAAGGGTAGTCAACAACCGGGTCGAAACATTCACTTTACCCTTGGATCTGCCCGTCATATTATTTATGACTGACCACACCTGCTTAGTGTCATTGCCTGCTTTCTCAACCTGTTTCTTTTCGTAGTCCATCTTAATAGTTTTTAAAAGTTTGTTGCAATAGTTTTTATATCTTTTGAACGTTAGTTTTATGATGTCATTATTAGGGGCCAATTTACTTTTTTTATGTAGTTTGTCTCTGTGCCTGATACACCTAAGTAAGCCTGGGGTAATCCATGGCTTTATAGTTTGTTTGCGATTTGGAATTTTGACGATTTTAGAGTTCAAGTCAATAGTATTTTTAATTAAATTAATCATTATCTCTGCTGCATCATTAGGATCCAGCATCTTGTATACCTCACTAAAGTCTAGACGTTTGAAGTCTGCATCTAATTGCTCATAATTGATGCGATTTACAAACTTTTTTGTTTTGATTTTTGATATTCTGGTTGATAGATATAGTAAGACAGTGTCGTGATCAGTAAGAGATGAGTTAGCGACTAGAGTTGTAGCAGGTTTACGGGTTTTCAATATAATGTGATCAAGGCAAGCATTTTGTCGGGTGGGTAGCGAATGCGCAGGTAGTAAGCCATGTGATGCCAATAAGTTCAGATAATTATGTTTAACTAGGTCCTGGCATTGCTCGTGAATATTAATGTTAATGTCTCCTGCAACAACTATATCGCTAAAATGATCAATCTTAGTCAATATGTCGTTTAGAGAGGCCAAGAAGTTGGTAGCGTCTCTATATCCTGGAGGTCGATATAGGGCAAGTAAACTAGTGTTATTATTAATTGTTACTTGGAGACAGTTTGCATCTAAAAATGGGGGTTCCACCACCGTACATTGTAGGTTTTTGTGAACGTAAACAACCACACCTTCATTCTGTGTAAGGTTGTTGGTAGTGAAAAAGTAGTTGTAGCCGGGTAGGTCGGGGATGTTGTGTGTATTAGGAAGCCAACATTCAGTCAAAACCAGAATGTCCCAGTCAATATTGGTTCGAGCAAGTGTGGTGATAAATCCTGGCATATTCTTTGTAATACTTCTTATATTTTGATTAAGTATTTTAAGACAATGGTGAGGCACGAAGTTAGACGGGGCGCAGCGGTCCAAATCGCAAGTTGCCGACTCAGACACAGAGACAGAGTCTATATTGCTTATTGTATTTTGTACACCATCGAATGTTAAAAAAGAAAAATTTTATAATATTATATTTAGGTTTTAAACCTTCACGAAATTTCAATATTACGTACAAAAACCAAAAAAAGAAATTTGAAACTTGGCGACACGGTGCATACTCATATGATAGTTGACAGTGAATTCTCACCGCACAAAATGTAATAAGTGCAAGTAAGTTTTCAAAACAGATTGTCAGTAAGGAATGAGTGTAGTGTGTATTCAGTTTTATGAATGTTACTTGTAATATGGAGTGTATATATTTATCAGTATAAAAACATTGTATATTTATGTGTAAAATAGTTGCAAATGTGTAGGTAAGTTGAACATTACAGTGAATTAGAATAGTCACAATAATAGTATTAAAATAAAATAATTTAAAATAAAAAATAGCTGAAAAGTGCAAAACTAGTCACATTCTTCTTCGCAATCCAACAAGATCCTCCTCAGTCCTTATAAGATACTTAGGCCTACCTTCCTTCTCCCGTATATATACTTTACCGTTGGCGGTCCAACATTGTTCGTATTCACTGCTTTTAATAAATTCTCGCGCGAGGTAGTATAGGCGCTTTGTCATAGCAGTGAGTGCCTCAGATACGTATAGCGGTTGCCTAGGCCCTACGTCAGACAGGTGATAGGAGTTAAGGCGATTATCTTTGTTTTGTTTGTTGTAGTACTTAGCCGAACCCAGGAAGCGCTCCTTAAGCATTTCTGTCGAGAACTCCACCATAACTGTACCTGGTGAGCCCATCTTTCCCTTCAAACGAAATATATTCTTTATGTTAGCGTCAGTTACCGGCTGGTTGATGACGTCACCCAATTTTTTAATTGACTCAGTAAGTGTTTCACGAGTTTCAGGTATTGAGGGCGGTAGATTTTTAAATTCAAGGGACGCAGATTTGATATGTTTTTCCAAGTAATCCACCTTTGATTCCAATGCTTTTACTGTTTTTTTATTGTTATTACACTCCTCTTTTAAGTTACTTATTTGCAACAGGGCATCATCGTACCTTTCTGACAAGAATATAACGGTCTTTTGGATTTCATCGTTTTGCTGACGAATTTCTACATTCTGTTTTCGTATAACAGAGTTTTGCGATCTTATTTCATCAAGAGCAGAGTGCAAAGAGTCTATTTTCTCGTTTTGCTGGTTTTGCTGTATTACTAACTGAGAGAACATGCCCTTCATCTCATTCATCATTTGTTCCATCCGTTCCCAGTCGTTCTCACTACGCTTTCGTTTTCTCTGAGCAATTTTTTTATTACTATCATTAACGTTCTCCTTGACATTCACTGACAAGTTAGGTTCAGAAGCGTAAAGGGTACTCGCTGACTTATTTGGTGGGGTTCGCGTGAGAGAAGTGGTCATCTTTGTTTTTAGCTAATAGTGTAATAATGGTATAAGGTTAATGTAGGGTAGGTTAATAGATATTGTGGTTATTAATCTCAGCAGCAGTCAAACTTCTTGTTTATATTGCGATGAGAAACAAAGCAGTAGTACTCACACAGCGGTGTTTACAGTGATGATACTTTAGTGCGCAGGAGTAATAATAGTGCCCGTATAACGCAATAGAAGCACTGCCGAGTGTAGCCGATAACGTGCCGAGGATACGTCCTTGAGGCACGAAGTTTGCCGAGCCGGTCGGACGTTGCTCGAGTTCGCTGCTTTGATTGCCGATGACTCATGCGCCGCCGTGTTGAATTCAAATATGCTTGTGGCCGTTGTTGTTGAAGTTGAATAATTCCGTGATATCTTCGTTGTTTATTGATGAATTTAGAAACTGTTTAGTTCACCGCAAAGTCCACACAATAGGTCACACAACAATACAGTGTGATAAACTAAAAACAACTCATTACACTAGTTATGATCTTTTATATAGGAGTGCAAAAAAAGTACGTGTTATCGCCCTCAGAGCCGGGGGGGGAGTGATAATAAATTTTAGTAAATCTTTGTTTAAAAATTCATGGGTAAAATAATTTCATTACTATACACCTGGTCTTACACCAGTGTAACTTGGTGCGGTGGTAGCGTATGTGACTGCTATGCTGAGGTCTCGCGTTCGATTCCCGGGTCGGACCAAATGTTTCTCTGATCTGCAATTTTTTTTAGTTTGGGTGTTTTCTATTTACAATATGTATGCATTTCCAAAAAATAATAATAAAAGTATTCTATTAGTCAATCTAGCTTTCATAATACAGAAAAATGCAGAAGATACATTATGATTTTTTCATGCATTTTTACACAAACTAAGTAATAACTTTAACTTATATATTTGTGATGAGCATGATGGTTTGTTCTGTGTCTGTGTGTAATTTATCAATAATATGTATGTATTTAGAAATACAAAAGTATGTTTATCATTAGTTTGGTTACCATAGTTTGGCTGCCTAGTTTGGGACATGACAGCCGTGTGTGAGACGTGTGAGGTTATTATTTTTATGCTAGATATCACATCACATCACACCTCCGCACGCGAATTTTGTTTTAAAATGTAAACTAAATTCATGGAGGAATTATTTTCACATTTGAATGTATATGTTATTATATTGTTGTTTGTTGACAGGCTGTCGCGCGATGACATTATTCAGATCTGCGGACTGGCGGACGGAATACGTTTGTTCAACGCTCTGCACGCCAAGTGAGTGTTTGATCTTCACTATAGTTAAACCGCCGTAAGCTTGGCCCTCCTGATGGTTTGGGGGACGCGGGGCGGGGGTGCATTCAACCAATTAGCTAATGCGTCGCTGTCCGCCGGCAGTGACTGACGTGAAAGCATGGCTGTACGTGTCATTTTTCTTAAGACTAGCAGTCTTAAGGTACACACGGTATTATTTTGCAACATGGATAATCTGCCGACTCTCACAAAAAGATTTAAAAACTTGAAGTTCGGCTTACAGAGGTTCTACTGTTAAAGTTCTAATAAAGAATATTTATTATTTTACTTAATTTTTAAATTGTATCTGAATATAATTTACATGATGACGATAGTGATTTTATTAAAATTATTTTACAGTATTAAATTTTACAATTAATCATAAAACTTACAATACACTGACATTATAATACATGGAAATAAATTCGATTTTTATTACATCGTGTGTAGATTAAATCTCAAACAAATAAATCTGAAGATATCGAGTTAGTACATCGTGTCATGTATAGCCGAGCGCATCACCCGCCCTGCGTCCCGCAAACCATCAGGAGGGCCAAGCTTACGGCGGTTTAACTATAGTCGGTTCGATTCCCACACACCGCCCCGCCACAAACGCTGGCGGGGTGACGGCCCGAGAGGGTCTCGAAACGTTAAAAAAAATTAACATATATATTATTTATGATCTTAAACGACATACGCTTATTAATGGCGATGATGAATAGAATAGAATAGAATATATTTTATTTGCATTGATTGTAGGTACATAAAATAGTGATGTTAACAAGTTTTCTAATCCTTATACAATCTACCTGGACTAGGCATGCAAACATTAAAAATGCATCAAAAATTAACAATTAATTCAAAACAAAAAATACATTTTTGAATGATTACAACTTATAATATTAATATAAATATATATAAATCAAAATAATTACGTCAGCAATATTAATTGAAAGAAGGAAAATAAATTAAATGTCAAATAAACATAGGTGATGTCAAAAAACTAAACATCTAAAGTTTATCATTTAAAAAATCATTAATTGAATAATAACACTTATTTAGCAGAAGTGTAGTCAGTTGGTTCTTGAATGTTTCTAATGTTTCATTTTTTATACCATTGGGTATTTTGTTATAAATAACAGGAGCCATGCCGAAAACATTTTTCTTCAGTAACGCAGTATTATAACCACCAACTTGCAACATATTTTTATATTGACTTCTAATCGGTCCTTTCCTTGTTTATGTTATGTGTTATGTTTTATGTTCCTTGTGTATGTAAGATGTTTATAAGATTACCTAGAGTTTTGATTGAATTACCTACCCCGCACAAATCTGTGGAACGGGTTATCGTCTGCGGTATTTCCGGACCGATACGGCCTTTAAACGCAAAGCGTTAGTGACTCGTGAGTTACAGACGTTCATGGCCGGCGATGGTCCATTTCCATCACGTGACCCTTCTGCTCGTCTGCCCCTTCTATCATAAAAAGAAGTTTGCAATAGGAATTGCTGGATTTAGCATAGCGCATGTGATGTCAATGCGAATTACCGTAACTGCTTGATTTCCGTTGGGTCTTACGTTTGCTTGCCACCGACGTGGTAAAACCCTCTTCACCACGATAATGATATATATTGTCTCCAGGCGGATCGAGCCTCGACTGACGGTGTACGTGTGTCCCTGGGGCAGCAACATCTACAGCGCGCTGTACCTGCACGCTTGCCGCGCCCAGGAGCTGATGCATAAGCTCAATTCGCTCGTACACCACCACCACCCACCAGCCAAGGTAATACCACTATCAATCCTATACAATATGGTAGCTTACTGACAGTTACTTTTCATTAAACTTTCAAAATACATTCTGTAGTACTTTTAGAACTAACGGCTTATGACGTCATACTCCGCTATTACTAATTAATTAATTTACTGTTAGTGTTTGGTTTTACAATTTCAATTCTTATAACAAATTATTTGACTGCACGGATGTCGTAGTGGTTTAAGTGGTCGCCACGCCGCTCACTATTACGCTGAGTGTTTTGGGTCCGATCACTACATGGGACCACTTTGTGTGATCCACAGATTGTTGTTCTGAGTCTGGGTGTTCTCTGTGTCCGTTTCATATATGTTTGTAAAGTCCCCCGCGACACAGTAATATGTTCCTAATACGGGCCTGTATTTTAAAAAAAATGTTAGTTGCAGTAATATTAAATTACCTAAAATGAGGTTTATCTGATTTATTTTTACTGCAACTTGTCTACGGCACTCTATCGCGACTAACAACACTTAAATGTACCTAGTTTTGGCGTAACTCAAAGCAAAACAAACTTTAATACATATAGAAGACAGTTTAGTTTGATTCTATAAAGAAACTGACAAATGCGGGTGTGGGGTATATATTAAGTACAGCCATTTTATTTATAATGATCGAAATCCTTAAAGACTTTCAATTCACAGGAATGCGAAACCGTCCTCGTGTCAGGACCAAACGGAGCCCGCGTGCGTCTCACTGATGAACTAGTTCGCCACATGCCCGACAACTCCACCTACCGGCTGGAGAGAGTAGACGAGAACGGGGCTCTCCTCCTGTCCGCCACCAGTGGGAACTAACTAACTTTTCAAGCGTCTGCTTCCTGTCTGAAGCCCACGGCTTCAGACAGGAAGCAGACGCTTGAAAAGTATTAGATATTATGCATTTTACAAAAGATTAAAATCAAGCGTATGCTTGTTTGCCACCATACTAGGAGAAGAGAATATTAAGCTAAATAAAGTAAGCTATATGCTTGTTAGGTAAAAGACTACAACCAGAGCAGATATATTAGAAATGAGAAGATGAATCTAAACCGACTATGTGTGCTCCAGAATTAGGCAGAGCCAGTGCTATGATAATAAACATACTTACAAATGTTTAAATACATACATACACAATATAGATAAATTATATCCAAACACAGAGCAATTGATCGTGCTCATCACCACCATTTCATTGCTAACCATAAACCAGTCAGGTTTAGTGGTTACAATATCATAGTATGTATTTAGAAATAGTATGTAAGTATGTATATTTAGAAATGTGTCGGTAAAAAAGCTTCTACAACTATAATCGATATGCTATCGATCATTTTGGTCCCACTTATACATTTTGGTCCCACTTATACATTTTGGTCACACTTAAACTTTTTGGTCCCACTTAAACTTTTTGGTCCCACTTATACATTTTGGTCACACTTAAACTTTTTGGTCCCACTTATAGGGAGTACTATTAGGTAGGACTAACATGATAGTCGGCAAAAAGTGACCGTTTATCCTCCGCCTCTGCCTAAGCCCCTTCGGGGATAAAGACGTGATCACATGACTGTGTAAGTCAAACTTGAAAATTGTATTAGTAGGGTTTCGTTTCATTAACCGAAATGTCTTAAAAGATTAGAATTTTTTATCACCCCTCCAACTGAGTAAAATGCTTGTGTTGGGGTAAAGATCTCGCCCGTAGTGTATAAGGTAGGGTCGAACCTGCAAAAAGTCATTTGCAAGTCGTAACTCTTAGCCATTACACTACCGCCGTTTAAGATTACACGTATGTACATACATACATACATAACGTTACTTTCACACACGTTACAATAAAATCGTCAAAACGTGTGCTTTGTTTATCGGACTAGATTCTTGTAACTCTCCACGGGATTAGCCGAAGAGTTAAGATATTTAAAGTATTGAAGGTTGAACTTTGAGATGATGTCGAATATAAAGGCCATTAAATTGTGATTTTAAATACTAACCTCATTTCATCCATCGTACTAACAATTTGATTATGTTTTCAATTGTAAAACTTTTTTGTTTAAGCATATACAATATATAATATGCACATGCAGTGTTAAAGAGAATGCCTTGTGTACATTAGATTTTATAATTAATAATCAACATTGTTTACAAGCTATATAACAAAGTTATTATAAAATATAAACTTTCGTGAGTTTTATTATAGTAAGAGTGTGGCGCCAACAAAGTGGCTGGACCTCACTTCTGGTATTTTAATATTGTATCAAAGGAATGTCGTCGTAATAGTTTTGCACTTTTCGTATTCTACTATGTATGCCCAATGGCCGATCCTGATGACTTGTCACTGAACTGCCACTGATACAAAAGTCGTCGATGTCTTTGTAATAGTTTGGTAAATGGTACATTTTAAATTTGTAAGTAATATGGCAATTTTGTTAATATCACCAGTGATGAGCCATTGCCACTGAGTTTATGTTAGTAGAATACCGATATTTGGACCGATGTCAATGGCATCTCAATATCGTTTCAATGTAATGACAGTATCTTGTACATTAACATAAAATAACAGAATTGAGGCCATGGTCGCGTGACACATTAATGTTAGGTGCCGGTCGGTACCTACCATTCGAGTATATTCCATCTAATTAAGTACTTCCATTTACAATATTTTTGTGGATTTTTTTATATCGATGCTTGCAAATTGGTGGAATTTTATACTCATACATATTATAATCGTGTATTAAGATGTTTAGTTAACACAGTTAGTAAGTAAATTCTTAGAATGTAATTAAGAACTTTACTTTTATGACTCTGTTGTTTAGACTAGGTCTGCGCCTTCTGTATGTTTAAGGATGCATACCTGTCGGGTTATATGTTGTATTATTGTAAGCTTCTGAATGTTGACCCTAAGAAATTGTTATTTGCGTTTTGAAACTTTGTTAGTGACAATTAGCACCTAAATTGCTTATATACGGGCCTGTTGGTCTCTAGTGGTTAGTGACCCTGACTGCTAACCCGGAAGTCGTGGGTTCGATTCCCACCCAGGACAAATATTAGTGTGATAAGCACAATCATTTGTTCTGTGTCTGGGTGTAAATTTTCTAAAATTTGTATGTATTTAGAAACATATAAGTATGTTTATCAGCTGTCTGGTTACCATAGTACAGGCTCTGCCTAGTTTGGGATCAGACGGCCGTGTGTGATATTGTGAGGTTAATATATTAAAAATATATGAACCTCCACTATATATCATCCTATTATATGTTTTGTCCGTTGCTGTGTACATTCAAAGGTTTGTTCAGAAAAAGGCAAGGTGATGATGTTGTGAAGTCTTTTTCGTGTCAGTTCTACTTCTGGCTGACGTGTGCGTGTGTGTGTACCCACATCATTTAGAATAAACATCACCTACTGACAAATATTCTCTGATAAAAAGTCCATCTAAACGCATTAATTTATCATTTCAGTAATGTTATGAATTTTCCTCCACTTAAAAAGTTAATCTTAGGGTCTATTCACACGCGCGTGTCAAAATTAAGGCAACTACACACCATATTATATATATTTAGCTTTAACGATGGTTGTTATGTAATCACAGATTATAATTGTTATTATTTTTTAAATAAAATGCATGTTATTTTATATAACGAATATTTGGAATAAGTTTCACAAACATATATTTTTATTAAACACAACTTATAAGCTTTGTACAAGACGGCTCTTCTCGAATCAGATTACCATAAATAATTATGTTCAGAAGATAGTAGACTAATTATTTAATGTACATAATTATGTCATCAGCAGGTCTGTTGGCATTTTTAGCCGTTTGAGCCGTCTTTTAGCAGCTTTAAAAAGAACTTATTCCACTCGAAAATAATTTTAAATGAGGTGCCTCTCAAGTGCCTAGAACGCGGCCAGTGGACAGCGCTGTTGCATCGCGGAGTATTAATTATTAAGTATATTATAAGGTTTTATAGTAATGGTTAAATAAGATATTATGTTGCATGGAGTAGTTGTAGTCAAATAAATGAAATGTGTAGTCGATAATAAATGTATAGACTAAATTATTTTGTTTCTGTTTATCCTTACACACGACGAAATGGGTACTGATTCTATATAGTTATCTGATATAGTCCTTGGAATCCCCTAACAAGGAACTGTAGAACAGTAAAAAAAGACTAAGAAAACCTATCCACGTTTTTTTGTATTTTCATTTTAGTTATTGCTTCCGTTATGAGTGTTTGTGTATACAAGGGGGTATTTTTTAAATCCATTGGTTTATTAAAAAGGTAACTTAGTTTTTATTTATATAATTTAAGGTTATCTTATGGAAGTTCCGACGGATATTCTATGCTTGCCTAGTTATAGGAATTTGAATTATTCGCTGTGAGATACCTACGTCATATTGTGCAACGCCATGCGCCACTTCGAGGTGGGAAGATAACGTCCGTGTGGATTGAAGAAAGGGGCCTTTCATGTCTTAAGGAAATTAATGTAATTATTCAGTGGTAAGTTTAGTTTTTGTAGGATGTTCCTTAATTTTGTAGTATACTTCAAAATTTATATAAACACTAGCTGACCGGCGCAACTTCGTCTGCGTCTCTCAATAGTAATAAATTTTCTCCGTTTTTGAAACATTCTTTATTGGTGCTCCGCTCCTATTGGTCTTAGCGTGATGATATATAGCCTATAGCCTTCCTCGATAAATGGGCTATCTAACACTGAAAGAATTTTTCAAATCGGACCAGTAGTTCCTGAGATTATCGCGTTCAAACAAACAAACAAACTCTTCAGCTTTATAATATTAGTATAGATAAAGGTGGCTAAATGTTTGGTTTGAGGGGCCAAGTCAGAACTGGGAACATAATGCGTGTATTGTAAACGACGCCACTGAAACACACCCAACGGTGTGTCGTTTAAAATTATTTTTCTGGTACCGACTATTTTTGTCTAGTGACTAATTTAATTTTTATTTGTAATGGAAAAAGTCTGTAATTAAAAATGAGGTAATGGGTACTTAAGACACATTGTAACTGGCTCCTCAATTAAGATGCATCGGTAAATAGGTTTGGTTCTTATTTGCTTATGTTTGTGATGAAATTTTAACATAATAATTGTGTATAAACAAAGTAATTGGCTATCCTTTAATTTACTAACAAATTAATTTGAAGGGTCTGTGAATAACTTATATAAAAAGTATTTGGTTTTCGTAAAAACAAATCTATTTTATTTTATTTCAGTTAATTATTTGAGAGTCACACCAAATAATGTCGTTACCTACCTATCCTCAATGATGTTTATACAGAGACCTGGCATCACAGAGTACAGTTATAGCCTGGCATTCATTTTCGGTAAAACTCGCTTGTTTGCGCTCACGCTTGCTGACGTCTCTTGTCCGAATTGACACTTTTTATTTTAATATTTTTTCACTGTCTATTCGGAATATTTTTAAATAAATTAAAAAATATGGTTTGCTTAAAATATATTTGTTACCGCTAATGTGCACTAATCAGAGTGCAGATTAACTTTTTAATCTGCAGATTATATTGTTCAGATCGTTAAAGTTAAAAAAAATGTTTCATTTCTTACATTAACTAGATTATCTGCTGACTTACTAGGTATGGTCCGATGCAAATGCTCTAAAGTTAGCTGCGCACACAGGTATGCGCAGGTACCTAGGCAAGTCGACTCGATTGTACGTACACAGCCACACAGGAATATGCGCGCATGTGCAATGTACGACATGCGTGTCGAGTGCCGCCCTGCCCCCGTTCTATTATTGTGTTCTGTGCATTGAAACGCACGATAAGTTTGCATCGGACTGTAATCTATAGACTAATGAGCAAGCTTACAGTTAAATTATAAATACCTACTTATAACTGAAGAATTTCTGTACCTATATTTCGATATTTTCCATTTGTTTAAATGTAATTTCAAAACCCAGTCCTGATTTTATTTGAAATGGTCACCCTAAATAGTGAATTCATAAGGCATATCGAAAAGGACCTAATTTGTTTTAGGTACTGAATATAAACAATGTTCAGATCAACATTGCTACTAAATGTTTTTGAAGTGGAATATAAATTAACCAATTACTTTCATTGAAATTCTCGCTCTTATGTATTGAATAAGGAACCCCATTAAAAGCATTGTATATTCTTAAATATCAACAGTACTGGCCTCATCTTTAGTAGGCACTATACCCAATTAATACTAAATGAAAATGTTACAAAAATATTCATTACATATTTTCCATGTTCCCAGGTGGCTCCTCAAACATGTTTATATTGAGGAGCCACTTTTAGATTGATGTAACTTTGGATAAATCTCAGCGTTTGTCCTACAAAACTATTTGCTCATCTTACTAAATAAAGGAGTGAGTTTCCGTTTGAAATCTGAAACGGTTCCTCAAACCCTATGGACATGAACGATAAACAGTTCTCGAAGTGAGAGTATGTACGCTCTTTCTTGGATGCTTGAAGGTCGTATCTTCCTACTTACACCTGATGCTTCATATCGTATACATATTGTGTGAAATAATACAAAGTACGTGTAGCTTATAAAATTTATTAAATATTACAAAAGGCACTGTAACTTAATACTGGTCCTATGATAATAGCTTCGTTTGTGATGGTTAAGGCATAACAGTTAGTTAACAATTGCTATTTAAACATGCTATACATGATTATAAGTCCTAACTATTTTAAAAACATTTAGAAAAATATACATTATTTTATTGTATAAATATCGCTTTTAATATTTTTTATTATATAAATCAGCTACAAAAATCTATTAGCAGTGAGGATAGGTATAATAATACAAATGTTCACGCGTATATTTGTATACTACATTTATTAAAAAAATAGAAAATTGCACGTAAAGTAATTTTGTAATTAATTATTACAAATTTGATCTCTGATTATTTCAATGGATAAATAATTATGAACGGGATATTTAATGAAATACTATTGCAACCTAAACAAATAAAAGCAGAGCACAGCCAAATCCTGTAGCTGACTTATAAGTATTATATAAATGTACAATTGTAATAACTCAGAACAAGCCACCAGATCTACAAGATTATACAACTACTCTTTTATAGGACAAACAATGTGAGTTCGACAGTCGCGTGGAGAAAGAGAGAGAGATTTATTACAATTCTACATTTACTCACATCTCTTGCACATCAAGAGATTCAAATATTTCTAAACTAATACAAGTGCTTAGTCCGATAAAGAAGTGGAATGTATACATATTAAGTCGTAATATAAAACCCAGTGCCAGTGCCATATTATGCTGGTATGTATACAATTTTATAATAAATGTCACAGAAATAAATAGACACATAAATAAACAGAATCATACGAATTTGGGTAAGTATTATTGCTTATACTTGAGCCTGTAGGACTTCAAATTGACTGAAACATATGAACAGGACTATAGATTTATTTTATGTATATTACATAAATTTTATCGATAAAAATCGTAAAACTTACAAGCTTAAAACTTTTTTTGCTATTCGTGTATATTTCCTTATGATAAGTAATAGTTCAATAACTGCGTACATTTAATATCCTGAATTATTTCTATGTATTTATGTGAGAAAAAAATATATTTTGAAATAAATTGTTAAACTAGGTGTATTTACAGGCATTCCCTGCCCATTGAAGGGTTTTACAGGTACTGAAGGCCTTCGAACACTAGCGACTCCCAGTTGACACAACGATTCCAGAGGGTCCAATTATAAAATGGCAACGAAAAATAGATAGTGTGCGAAGGTCGTTTAATTAGTTTTAATTCTACGTAAATTATAACATTAACTTCATAGATCAGTATCGAGCATAATTCTTAAACTATTTCTTTAATCTCTGACTGCTGGGTAACTTTGAACATACATATATATTGTAAGAAAGTGTAATCAAGTTTTATATATCAGTGTTACCATAAAAATAATATTCTACTGCTATTAATAGTACATGCTAAATAATTATGCAGATATTATAAAAAAAACTATAACTATTGGACCAAAAGTAACCCGACAGTTCAAAGTTACCCAAGTTAACTGCTTCCACAAACGCGTCACCCCTCCTACGACGCACATAAAAATAAATTAAGTATGAACTACGCCCGACACTACTAACATAAAAGATAAATACTTAAAAAGCAATCGTGTATTATTAAAAACATAAAAATACGGAATGGATGTAAAATGCTTGGGTTGTTGGTCCGCGACAAAAAAAAAAAAAATTGTTCGAAACAGTTTAAAGCCATAAATTTATAAATGGAATTTTATTTATTTTTAGATTCTACCTCTTTTAAATATTTTTTTAAAACAATGTAAGTGCAACGTAATTTTTAGATTATATAAATTACTCATTTCTTAATAAAACCTTTTTAAAATTGAGTATAATATTATAATTTTATCAAGAAATGATACTATTTTGTATTAATAATAAAACTAAAGAATTTCATATAATATATTACGCAGTGTAACGCTAGTGGCAATTTTAATAATTATCGTGACTATGTATTGAATGTGTTACAGACAAGACTACTTCATTAAATATAAATTACACAATCAAATGTGAACTTGTATAAAATCACACACTTTTATAATAATCTACTAACATGTAGGACAACAGTTTTTAGGTAGGTATAGAAAAAGTACTATCAGAAGTGACCTTTGAAAACATTAATTATTTTATTCCACTTTTGTAACACTCAAAAATTCTACTTACCGAGTTGACTCAATATTATACAGATATAACAAAAAGTGCTTGTCAAATTTAATTAAGAGCTGTGTTTTTTTATTTCAGACACAATTCTAAAAAAACATAAGAATGTTGTTATTATTATTATTAAAAAACATTGTCTGTATCGAAGAGGCAGCCTAGTTCGGCATTGGACTTGCGATCAAGTGGTCGTGGGTTAAAATCCTGACCAGTACACTACCGACGTGAACCCACCCCAAACACAATCAATTTAGCTTAGCGGGAGGGGTTCACGGGAATTCAAGTAATTTCGGTTGCTAGTAGACCTTTTTTTTTAAAAAAAACTCATATTTTCATTAATATCAGCAATCTTATAGAATACTAGTTTTTGCCCGTGGCTCCGCCCCCGCGTGCATTTCGATTAGCGCGGTGAAAAGTAGCCTATATCCGTCCTCATGAATCAGAATATCTCCATGCCAAATTTTATTGAAATCGGTTCAGCGGTTTAGGCGTGAAATCGTAACAGACAGAGTTACTTACGCATTTATAGTATTAGTAGGGATTGGCTTTATCGACAAATACGTTGTTTAAGGGGTCTACTAGAAGTCACTTAACTATGAAAATACTTTTTTGTACCATTTGTACAATAATTAATTTTTAACCGACTTCAAAAAGGAGGAGTTTATAATAGTTTTATTTATCCACAATATATTTATTTAAAGTTAGAATTGCTGGATTCTCTGATATTGTACAACTGTAACATGTTGTCAAACAAATATTTCTTGGAATCAAATTTGAAAATGTATGTGAATATTCAAATTAAAGAAAAAAATATTTTTAAAATGATTTCAAAATATTAACCGTCTGCAAAAATAATTACAATTAACACATTTTGTTGTTACAAATAATGGAGTCGACAGATTGTGTATAATTCATAACAAAATCCTGCATGTTACAAGGCATATTAGTATTTTATTTTAGGGTAAAAAAAAAGACTATATTTGCTTGAACACAACCTTAAAGAGAAAAAATATTATAACTTACTTTTAACTGTGTTGATATATCTTTATATGAAATATCTAACTTTCCTCATCAAAATTATATGGACATAATAAATAACCAATAATTGTATAAGTCTAGGGTCACAACTACTCAAAAGGTTAACCTTTATCAATTATTTGCTCGAAAGGTTAACAGTCATTAGTCAAAATAATTTAACATTTAGAGCAACGGGTAGGCGAATATGACAAGGTTTGCTAGGATCATTTGCAAAGTTCAGTTCAATTTCCATTTTAATCTTATATGATGTTATACAAACACCGAAATGTGTTTTATTGCTAATTAACATTCGAAGTCACGTAGACTTTTAAATTAACCTTTCATAACTTATATTGCTGCTACAGAATAGTATCCTGCTATAGTAGCAGTCAGTTGATTAACCTCCAAGGTTAAAAATAGATGCAACTATAAGGTGTAATATAATAGTTGTTATTGGTTAACCTACGAAGGTAAAGGTTCACCAACAGTGTAGATGATGCGAGCGTCCCCTCAGTTGTAGAGCGGCGTGCCGGCCGGCGCCAGTTCCACGTAGTTGGCGGGCAGCATGCCGGTGCGGCCGGTGCGGAGGACCTGGCCGGTCATCCAGCCCTCGTCGATGGACGTCACGTTGGAGATCAGGTCACCTTCGCGGAATGACACTTCGTCGCTGTCGCTGGCTTCGTAGTCGTACATTGCGATGTATACTCGCTGGAAAGAGTTTTATTTTTTTGTAATTAATAATATATATCTGCACATAATGTATGTGGAATTGTGAGTGAAAGAGAGTGAATCAGTGTGTATGTAAGAGTGAAGGAGGGGGCAGATGAAACATAATCACGGCACGACGTACTGGAGCACGGTTGTATCTCTGCATAAGGCATTCTGAGCCTTATTTCGCCTACAAATCCTACATGTATTTAACAATGTATATAATTATGTATTCATAAAGCACAATTATTTTTCTGTTATGCTCTGTATTCATTAAATTTTTTCATTTAACAAAGCGCATCCAAACCGTTATTTTTGATGATCTCTATTTATATTTTAAGGAATAATTTAACAGAGTTTACGCTAACTTCAAAAGTAGATTTATACCAAGACACAGAAGAGCTGCTCGTGCTCATCACACAATCATTTGTCCTGCGTGGGAATCGAACCCACGACGTTTCGAGGAAGTTGATTTGCAAGAGAATGGGGACGAATGAGATCTACTCTACCCTGACATACCTGATTAACTTGAGTCTGATGATTAGTTGTCTGTCTCGGCATCTCATTGGCGAGGGGGTCAAGATCTGTCACGCGGCCAATTTGGCGAGTCTGCTGTTGCTGCTGAGAATGGGTTTGGTGAGATCCTGGAATATCACGAACAATATGTTAGAATGATGAAAGATATTGTTAGGTAAAATTAACATCTATCCGCTAACATATACATATCGTGGTCGGATTTTAAACCTTACCATTTCAACTGGGTCATTTCATCAATTTCGAGTTTTGATGGTACGAAAAATTTAATAAAAAAGGGTAAAAATCCTTTTTTTTAGTTAACACGTCATCTTCAATGTCATGTTGCATCAAATAAAAAACCGATATCAGCGCCTCTAACTGTGAGTAACGTAACTATTTGAAGATATGATCACTAAGGATTGACCATGTCATGAAGTAGTCGTGCGTTTAGCTATTAATATATATGCAAATGCTGATTACTCATTAATCTGTCAAGAAAATACAATTATTTTTATATTTATTCATCATCATCATCAACAGCCTCTAATAGTCCACTGTTGGACATAGGCCTCTCCTTAGAAAGGAATGTTTTGGTCTCCTACACCACGCTGGCCAGACGGGTTGGTATAGGGGTTTGTTTCAAGTTTTATTTCTCTTTGCAGTGCTGTTGTTCTGCGTAGTTTGCTCCCTTGGTCAACTCTTACGACACTCACGGGAGGAATAGGGGTGGTGACACTCCGTATTCTTAACCCGTCACCACACGGTCAAATTCATTCACAGATCTTTTTAACTAATGCATATATTCTCGCACATAATGCTACTATTTTAGTTTAAAATAAGGATTTTATTTCTTCATTTCAAGAATTGACCAGCCATGTTATGAAGTGATGAATTTTAAGATCTGGGCACGACGGTTTGTATTATATTTTAGTATTATAAAAAACCTAAAAAAAAGGGAAGATATTTTTAAGGTGTAAATATTGCTCACAACAATTTAATCAATATTGTTAACTATAGACAGTGTATTAGGATAACTTTTATCTTGGATTTGAGTTTAAACAGAAACAAACCAAGAAGGAACTATTTTCTTAGCCGTTCAGAGGCAAACCCAGCAAGAGTATTAGTTAAACTAAATAAAAAAATTAAAATACAATGAAAATGATGACATATAAACATACACAATAACAGTATTCGAAAGACATACATAAATGAATACTTTTATTAAGACGTGTACAAAAAAGCGACTCTCGGAGGTACGCATTAAGGTCCAAATAAGCTGGTTTCAAGCGTACTTGTTACGATATACCCACAGATTAGTCATTTGTGGATATGCCCTATATTCACAAGCCAGATTTTTAATTAAATGATGACATTTGGGTTTTTCTTCCCGTTCTCTATTTTGGTCTCGTTTTAAAGTACAATATACAAACCTCTTTTCCCTTCACTACTATTGTAAATTACTGTCGCAGACGCCCTCTGGGTGTTTGGGGGAGCTCTTGGTGGATCAATAAGAGGATCGTAGTCTTGAATCCTGCCAATTTTCTGTTGCTGGCCAGCTTGATAATTCTGCTGATACTGCGGGTAAATTTGTTGATTTTGCTGGACACTCGGTTGATTTTGTTGAAAATTCGATTGATTTTGTTGGAAATTCGATTGGTTTTGTTGGAAATTTTGTTGATTTTGTGGATAGTTCGGTTGACTTTGTTGGTAGTATTGTCCTTGATAATCATATTGATATTGAAATTCCTCCTTTGGTTTATAATATGGATCTTGTTGATACTGCCGGTTATGTCCTGATGGTTGATGAGCAACCTGGGGTTGTTGTTGTTGTTGTTGAATTTGATATTGGGTTGTGGGGGTCTGGTAATGGTTCTTCGGCGGCAAGTTTGGTGGAGGGACGTTCGGTGGCAGCATCTCCGTGGCATAGTTGTCAATTTGTTGATGATAATTTTCTGATGGAACATCTAAACGGATGATGGACAAACAAATATGGTTTAATAACATATGAATGTGTGAAAGTTGATCAGAAAATATATGTTTTTTTAAATAACTGAGTCCATTAATGCAGTTACTTTCTATATTGTTAATATTGGCTAGTTTATATCCGTCGTAGTTGCATGCTAACTCACAGTATGACCATACGGGTACCGACGAAAAATAACTAAATATTAATAAATACTATCTCGCATAAAAAGGAGAAGAGAAAAAACGGTATTATTATATTTTATTCATAGAAATATACATACGTTTTTAGGATTCTAATGGTACATGATACGTCAGGTTTCTGTCGTTTGAATTACAAATCGACAAATGTGATAATAATCTACAAAGTTTTGAGACAATCTGAGAAATACACGGATTTGAAATTATCGACATCTATACTAATATTATAAACCCGAACTGCCGTGCCTATCCAATACACTGTAACTTTTGAAAACGACTTTTGACCATGAAAGCTTATTTACAGTTTTTTACCATGTTAAAACCCTAATTGCAGTACAATACAGTATTTTTTAGATTATTGTCTCTTCTATAAAACATTTTAGCATAATAAGTGTTGATCAGGGGTACTAAACCGACGTAAAGAAAGTGATTAAGCGTTGTTAAGGCAAAACACTGTAAGTCGAGTTACAGTCTTTTGGATCAGCAAGGCAGCGAAGAGTTTGTTTTTTTAGTCGAACGCGCTAATCTTATCAACTACTGGTTCGAATTGAAAAAAATCTTTAACTGTTTGATAGCCCGTTTATGACGCTACGACCAATAAATAGTATCTATAATTTATACAGATCAAATTTATAAAGATCTTCTAACATATATTATTCGTGATCAACTTACATTAATGATAGTTAGCAACACATGGTCAATATGGCCGTTTACCATTCGGAGCATCGAACACCCACACAATGATTGTGAATGTGCAAGGGGAATGACTGAGTACATTCAATGAGTGCAATGAATCTGGATTTTTTATATACACAGCTGATCTTTACATTAAAACGTTACGACAATTCTTTGAAAACTTTTTATAGGGTAATTTCGCGGACAGTGATATAATATAAGAAAAATAAATGTGAAATAATAAAATGTTGTTTAAAACATTAGCTTTTTACTAACTGTAAAAAGCTAAAGTTCTTCAACAGTATTTTTTATCGAAATGTTGTGTGAAAATAGCGACGTCAGTGAACTTATGTTATCCAGATTTATGATTACACTGTTGATAGTGACAGTTTAACTTATACTAGAAAATAATAGGTTGATTTATTTTAAAGACAGAATATAACAAACATTCAAAACCTTCACTAGAGATCACTAGATTATTTCGAGTAAAATTCTAATATATTATTAAAACAAAAGCGTTTACAGGATTTTTGCAATTCGATAAAGTGCAATTTTCTCTGTAATAATCCCCAATAGCGGAGGCTAACACACACATCATAAATACTATATTTTTTAGAAATTAATGATAACAGAAAATACACACAAAAAATCCCAGATTCATTTCACTTGTGCAAATATACAAACACATCACCAAAATAAACCAACTTGCAACAGAGTGAACATAGCAATTGTTCACCAGGGCAAATGGGTGAATCAAACATTTACAAAATGTGATCAACTTTTCACCAAGGTAACATATTCACCAGGATGCCAGACATATACATAAGCACAGACACTCACCCACTATCTCACCATTTTCATTGATTTGGCGCTGTTTCTCCATCTGCGCCTTCTTCTCCAGATCGCCATGGTAGGCTACGTTGCTGATGATCTTTGTGTTAGCTCTCATTCGAAGGGTTTCTGGGTCATCTGCGACCTGTAAAATGAGGGATTGTGTTATAGGTTTTAAGTAGAAATTATTTGTTCTTATGGAGGAAGATTCTAAGCTGTCCGTGTGGTGACGGATTAAGAATACAGAGTATCGCCTCCCCTATTCATCCCTTGGGTGTCGTAAGAACCGACTAAGAAAGCAAACTACGCTGAACAACAGCACTGCAAAGACAAGGAAAACTTTACACAAACCAAATAGCAACTCGTCTGGCCACGCTGGTATGATAGGCCAAAACCCCCTTCGTCCAGTAGGAGAGGCCTATGTCCAGGAGTGGACTATTAAAGGCTGTTGATGATGATTGAGGAGTAAGAAACGAAAATAATTGCTTAAAACGGGTTCTCTGTGAGGTTACGGTTACGGGTAGGTCTCTTACCTTACCGGAGTAACCTTAACCTCACAGAGAACTTCGGTCATCTAGGAAACACTTATAACCTCTTTAAATGCATGCATTATTAGCATGGAGTTTAATTTTTGTTTTAAGTAAGATCACCATATTCCAGGATCAGGTTGCTATATTCTATTCTTTTTTCCCGGACCCATAAAAATGCTGGTTTGACTGTATCATGTCTTGGCGGTATTAATAGTTCTAATGTGAAATTACATTTTCAGTAGTCGATTATCAAAAATACATCACAACTATGGAATTACTAGTTTTGCATACGGCTTCGCTCGTGTAAATGTCAATATTGTCAATGAATTTGACCTGGATAAATAGTAGCCTTTGTGCTATTCTAGAATATAATTTATCTATGTGCTAAATCTCGTCCACAACCGGCAAGCCGTTTTGGCGTGCTTGAGTAACAATACATACATACTTAAGTTTGAAAAGTTAAAATATATATATGTTTAAGAGTATTTACTGTGAGTTTGAAAACGCTACTACCAAAAAAAAAAAATGAAGTTTCATATAAATTTCTAACCACCATTTTGCACCCATAAATTATTTCTTAGAGCACACCTACGTCACCTAATAAATATTTGTGCAAAATTTCATGTTTTTAGACCCAGCGATTTCAGGTGTGCGTTGATCGATCAATCAGTCAATGAATCAGTGTGTCTGTTTCTTCTTTTATATAAATAGATTATTTATACTGCATCACGCAACCAAAGTTGTCGTTCTGATATAAGTTTCACCCTTTAAAAGGTGTGACAATCTTAGGTAAAGACGTAGTAAGACATACCTGTGTGAATTTCCCCTTACTCTTCTCGAAGGCAGCGTGATAATTGACGTTGCTCTGTATTTTCGTATTCTCGGCTATTCGTTTGAGTTCGGGCGTTTCTGCCATCGTGGTCGGCTTCGCTTTTGGCACGTGACTGTAAAATGGTATATAATTATATGATGGGTATGATAAGGAAATTCTTAATGGTAATCGTTTAATGAACCGGGAGCCTATGGATTCTTGGTACATGAATTTCGTCACTTGTTTTGCTTTATGAAGTTTGTTAGAAGAGCTAACTTTTTAGCATAAAATCAGGGTATTCATTATGTTGAGTGTACTAGATCTAAAGCACTGGAGGTGTCCAGTACTTTAAATTTGATGAGAAATCTGTTGTGTCTCCTTTCTATGACTTACACACTAATATTATACAGGCGAAATGTGAGTGAATTATGTGAGTGTGAGTGTTTGTAAAAGTTGGTATAGAGGTAGCTAACACCCTGGACTAACACACAGGCTAATTTTATCCCGAAAAATTGTTGTGTTCCCTTGGTATAAGCCGTGGGTAACACCGCGGGGCGCAGCTAGTTATGATATAAATTTTTCTTTACATGTTGTCTCCCCTTATTTGTTTTTAATCTTATGGTTTAATACCATCTCACCTGAGTTTATATAAAAATAATAAAATAAGCCATTCAAAAATACTCATAACTTGACACGCGGCACGTGGCTTTTGATCCAAACTAAGTGGAGCCTGTACTTTGATAACCAGTTTTCATTTATTTATTACTAAATAAATACATATTTTAGAAAAAATAACAACCAGACACACAACGAATAATCGCGCTCATTATTTTGCCAAGGTGGGAATCAATCAATGGGTTAAGCTGAGATGTTGTATGTGTGGATTAAGAATACGGAGGTACGCCACTCGTATTCATCACAGGACAACGGCACTGTAAAGAGAAGGAAAACTTGGCACAAAACCTATAACAACCCGTTTGGCCAGCATGGTATAGTAGGCCAAAACCTCCGTTGTAAGGAGAGGCCTATGTCCAGAAGTGAACTATTAAAGGCTGTTGATGTGTGATGTGATGTGGGAATCAAAGACAATAACAACCTCTAGCTCAGCAGTGAGGATTAGAAATAACAGTCCCCCTCAAATCATTAAATCGAAATTACAAAATTTTGTGCTCAATTGTTGTCTAACAATATATAAGAGGATTTTCCGAGCCCCAAATTCGACAATTTTATGTATTCACGTAGCCATTCAGTTGGGAATTTTCTTCACTTCGAAAAATTGGCATCGACTTCATTTTAGACGCAAGGAATTGTTAATATCCATAATCGACCCCGTTTCTTCAAATTTTTTGACCACTCTTCGAATGGTTGACACATTAAGTGCACTTTTTCTACTGAAAATTTGGCGAAGTTTGCGAGCGGTGTCAGCGTAACTCTCCCCATTTTTGTAATGAGTTTTCATAATTACGCGTTGTTCGAAAAGTGCTCCATTTTTAATAATAATCGGAATAAACATAGGTGACAGCTGTCAATTTGCGGAGTTGCCACTGGCACGAAAAAAAAAAGATTCTAAATTTAAAAAGTGCAATCTTACTGAGACACCTTTTAGTATATTAAAGACCTTATTGAATTAATAGATTAGTTATAAATCAATATATGTATAGGTAAGTATATATCTGTAGGTGGATTTTCCTTAATTAAATTTTGTAGTTATTATAACGCAATTATAGTAACGAATAATATTTTCCTTATAACGTATGACTGCCACATGTAAAGAGTTATTTAAATTGAAATAATATATAATTTAACCACTGCGTCTAAGAAAAAATTAAAGTAAAAACGTTGTTAATTTAACCTCCTATAATAAAAATTTCGGTCTAAGTACTAGGAAATATATTGTGCCAAAGGACTATAATGAATTGCCGGAGATGAATGAAACAAAGAGATTTACCAATACTAATATTATAAAAGAGAAAGTGTGTCTAACTGTCTGTTACTTCAACCGATTTAGATGCAATTTGGTATAAAGACAGTGTGAGTCCGGAAAAAGGGTATAAGATAGTTTTTATTCCAGAAATCATCCTTCAAGGGGGTGAAAGTCTGTGTGGAGCATCAATTAATAACCGCTTAACCGACTTAAATGAAATTTCGTATGGATATAGTTTGAGTTGTGAGGAAGGACATAGGCTTTTTCCCGTGATAACCGACATACACGCCGACGGAACCGCGAGCAAAAGCAAGCTTGAATATAAGGTAAAAAAATCTTACTTAAGACGATACAAGAATGCGTAAAGTAATATAAGATCTTGCCTTGCTTCCTAATAAATATTTAATGGAATGTAACGTCAGCTTCTATCTTTAACATTTTTCTGTTTTTCATTACTTTTCTGGTTTTTAGGTTTCTCTTTTTTATTGTAGCCTGTTTTAGTTCATTTCTGATCTTTAAGAGTGGCCGCGTCTTTGTTTACCCGATATCATCTGACACAAGGATCAACCATTTGTAAACTGACTGTTATGGGCAGGCACAGATAGATATTATCTAATAATCTATAATTCTTCTTGTTATAATTTTACATTTTCAATTTTATTTACTTTAATTTTATTCATACCTAAAGAACAATTATTGAGCAATGTAATGACATAAATGTATTTGAACACGTAAGCTGTAATATTGATGGTATTTTTAAGAGGAAAATTTAATATGTAATATAATTGTACTGGTACTGGTACTGGAATCATATATAACGGATCATCGTCCAACGGTATGTTTTATAGAAAAAATTAAACCCGCAAGCAAAAAATGTCATATTAAGACTTTTATAGATTATTCTAATATTAAAACGGACTTAGAGAGCACTGATTTTTCGTGTATATTAAACACAAAGAATGCCAATTCAGCAGCAGACCACCTGGTTACCACTATTTCATCCATAATTTATAAAAATACGAAACAAATACCAGTACAAAAAAAGAATAGATTACTTAAACCCTGGATAACAATGGGACTACTCCGTTGTATTAGAAATCGTGATAGATTACACCTAAAATGTAAGAAATCACCAACAAACATGACTCTAAAAATTACTTATACACGATATCGTAATTTCTGCAATAGTCTCCTACGAAAACTAAAAGTCGAATATGAAAAAAATCGATTGGATAAGGCTGGCAAAAACCCAAAAGCCTTGTGGGAGGCCGTGAAGGAAATTACCAATACACGTAAAATAAAAATCAGTCCCACGGAGCTTTTAAGTGTAACTAATGATCCCCAAATGTCAGTCAACCAGGTCTGCAACTACCTTAGTAACATAGGCACACTTCTAGCGGGCAAGATACTTTCTTCCCCTAACAACAACCCCCTTGCCCAAACAACTAGTGTTATCACTTCCGGTATTAATAGCCCGTTGAACTCAGCAGTCATACTGGATGTTTCCGAATTGGACATAACAAATATCATTCAAGATCTTCGTCCCAATTGCGCGGTAGGGTGGGATGGTATATCTAACGAGGTTCTAAAACAATGCCGCTCCGTTTTGGTTCCTCCAATCACCCACATATGCAATTGCGCTATAAGGACAGGTGTTTTCCCGGAAGCGTTCAAACTATCAATCGTTCATCCGATTCATAAGGGTGGAGACAGAGATTGTGTCAACAATTATCGGCCAATAGCAATACTACCTGCTTTATCTAAGATCTTAGAAAAGGTTCTTAATAGGGCCCTCATAAATTTTATAACTGAATACAATATACTAGCTAAAAATCAGTACGGCTTTCGCACTGGTATCTCATGTGAAGATGCCGTACTGGATCTTACTAATGAAATAGTAAAAAAATTAGTTTGCGGCAATAAATGTCTTTGCATATTTTTAGATCTCTCTAAAGCCTTTGACACGGTCTCTGTCCCTATCCTTCTAGCGAAATTAGAAAAGCTAGGTATACGTGGTATGGCCCATGAAATTTTCAAAGATTATCTGTCCAATAGAAGACAAAAGGTAAAAGTAGATCGATACGTTAGTGAAGAAAATAGTGTCTCATACGGTGTCCCACAAGGGAGTATTCTAGGCCCCACACTTTTTCAGCTTTACATAAACGACCTTTGCACATTGTCCATCCCAAATGCAAACATTTTCACCTATGCTGATGACACGGCAGTCCTTATTTGGGGGCCTGACTGGGGTGCCACGCGAGAGATAGCTGAAAATTCCCTAGCCCTGATCATGAATTGGCTCACTGGTAATCTCCTTACACTAAACTTAACTAAAACGCTGTATGTTCCATTTACAATGAGAAAAACAAACGCTTCTCCTTGCAACTTCAATATAAAAGCACACACATGCCTTTCTAAAGTCAATTGTACATGCCAACAACTTACAAGAGCAGAAAGTGCAAAATATCTTGGTGTTCACATAGACTCTCGTCTGAAATGGGACACTCATATTACTATGGTGACAACGCGATTGCGACGTCTCATACATATTTTTAAAACCCTGAGAGATGCCGCTACAATAGACAAGATAAAACTAGTCTACAAGGCTTTATGCGAATCCATGGTTCTTTATTGTATCACAGTTTGGGGAGGAGCCGCTAAAACCCATTTACTCAGTCTGGAGAGGGCACAAAGAGCAGTTCTAAAGGTCATGACCAAAAAACCCTACAGGTACCCAACACATTTACTGTACTTAAACTGCAACGTCCTAACAGTGCGACAGCTCTTTGTGCAAAAATCCATTCTGAGAAAGCACAGAAATGTACCCCCTCCAAACCCAAAGCGACGAAGATTTATGTCGGTATGTCCTAGGGTCTATTTCAAAACCGCCTTTGCCAGTCGTCAATCTGTTAGTATTACATGTAAACTTTATAACCACATAAACAGAGAAGTAGATATTGTAGGTCTCAGAAGACACGAACTTAAAAATAAAATTACAAACTGGCTTCAGAAGCTAAATTATCAAGAAACAGAAAATTTACTGCAAACAATTAAATAATTTATTTCATTCTACTCTCTTGTGATAAACTGGGTATCTTCGCGTTTTTCACACTCGACTCGCACACACGATAACACACACAAACACACACACACACACACACACACACACACACACACACACCCACACACATACACACACATACACACTCACACACACTCACACACACATCTTCACGTCCTTACGCTACACAGTTTTTATTATACCTATTTTATTTTTATTGTTATGTATCTGTATTGCAAGTGCCCTATATTTCACTTTAGCGTAATCTTACATGTAAATTTTCCTGCGGCTGGATATTGTCATCCAAAATACAGACCTCGCCTAGTTTGGTAGACAGCATTTAGTACCGTCAGTGTCATAGATTTTGTACTATTGTGATATTGTACCTCAACAGTGAGTGTAATTTTAAATGCAATAAAGATTATTATTATTATATTATTATAATTATTTCTAGTAATTAAACGTTAGTCAGAAGTTAGAACCTTGTTACAGCAGACTGTGTAATGTCCATGACTCACACGAAAACGTAGGTTAGTCACGATGTATACATATTTACTAATAAATAATATCACTACTTGGTAAAACTGGGAATTTACAATGAACTACTAAAATGTCGTAACGGCCTATTGTGATTGTTTAAAACCACGATGCTTGTATATTCCAAGTGGCTTCATGACCTGTCATGGGTTTTTGAGAGACGGCAATTTTGGGATTTTTTTACATCAAAAACTGACACATAATTTTCCTCTTTTTCTTGATGGAACTTCGCGAATCACGATGAGATACTTATTTTAATGCTTGCAAATATTATTAAATCTTAATACATGTTTCCTTATGTGCACATATACGTCATTTTGGTTGCAGCTTTGTATTTCGGTTGTGATGTTTCGGGGATGTTAAATTATTTTTTCATTATCATCATCATCAACAGCCTCTAATAGTCTGTTGCTGGACATAGATCTCTCCTTGAACACCTGCAACTAGGAGTCACAAGACGCTTTGAATAGGAAGTTCACTCTCCGCCGTCTCCTGCGAGCAAGTTATGCTTTCGAAGGAGATGGCGCAGCGGGACCAGGACAGGTGTAGGACTCTGTAGAACGGATAAAAGGGGGGAGTTCACTCTTTTCTTAAACGTTTGGAGGTCGTATCGGTCCGGAGATAACGCAGGCAAAAATTTGTTCCAGAGATTGGCCGTGCGAGCCAATAAAGAACTTAAAAAGCGTACAGTGATGGAGTGCCAATCATCTAAGTTGTGGGAATGGCTACATAGTTAGTTGGCTACAAGAAACCCGCGAAAATAAAGTTGACTTTATTTATGTGTTTAGAAAATGCTACGAAAAATTGCGTGTAATAAGTCATCAAATGAAAGTATTCAACGTTCGAATTGGCCACACTTTTACTGACTAGATCACTTCAAGACTTTTTTATTACACTTTTTGTTAAAACTTCACGCTGTAATCGTCGAGTTTTGGCATTTCTACTATGTAATTACTGAGCGAATTATAGAGGAAAAATTTAACAGATTGTAGAAATTTTCCTTCTCGGTCAAGGTACAAAGTAGTACATTTATTATATAGTATTTTGTGACTTGAAATAATATTCTTGTGAAAAGAACAACGAGAGTGAACAGAAAGAGAAGAAAATAGTCACTACTACATTTTCCTGCTCGAATCGCATTTGATTACGTCACTAACCGAATAACTAACAGTGGTAATGTGGAAATGTAGCTAAAACTGTGTGAGCAGATTGGTCATCCGATGGTGAGTGACAACCACCACCCATGAACATGGACAATTCAAGAAACACAAGTGCGTTGATGCACTTTAAATTAGCCCGTCCAATGTTAGGGAGAAGAGGGGGTGAAAGAACGTATAATAAAATAAATAAATAAAATTGAACTTTATTTTGTAAAAAACACAGCATAAAACTTATCTTGAATGGACAAAAAACAAAGAATACATTTTTACATAATTAGCGAGTTATAAAATTATTTGGAGGTTTAGAACTATTGATCTTAAGTAAGTTATCTGTGGTCATATATTTGGCGCTGACGTGGTGATACTAATATTTTTAGGTTATCTTAAAACAAAAAAGAGAAACATGTCGGGTCTGTTGGTTTAGTGGTTAGAGACCGCTAAGCCGGAGGTCATGGGTTCGATTCCCACCGTGGACCAAGTAAGCCTCTCAACTACATTGATAACTTATGTTGATGAGCGTTGTACGCTGTGTTCCACAAAATCACTTATCACCGATTTTTATGTGAGGTATCACTCCGGTCAAGCTATCCCATACGTGTTGAAGCCTGACTCTCCAATTTTTATTATTATTTCAGCCTAATTCTTAGTATTAATATTAAAGTTTAGCCTATATATTCAATTAGGAATTATTACTTTAATTTTACATAGTTCGTGCAGCACGCAAGTAAATGTGATAATAATTTCTATGAACGCTATTTATTAATTGTAACCTTGACCTTAAATAATGTAAGGCGCGTTCGTGTGTAAGGTCAAATTTGTTTCTAGTAACTCATGGACCATATATATAATCCCAGACTTTTATCAGGTAAAGAGTGTAAAAACAAGCATGCTAGTCATGTGATGGTAAGTTTTTACCATGACCACAATTCCACCCTAAAATCCATCCTTTTTTTCGTGGATACCTTTAGGCGACATTCTCAGGCATACAGAGTCATCTTCCTCCGAGACTTTTTACTAAACCAGGTTGAGGTCAACTTTAAGTTTACTGCGATACTGCTGAACCTTCAGATTTTACGAGCAGCGACTGCTATCAGACCTCCGCAGCCCAAGTACTAGGCGATTACGAAGTTCTGCTGAAAGACCGCTGTCGAACTTTTTAGGGCTCCTACTGTCCGTAACGATTGCCCGACGTAACGTGCTCCCCGAGGCACGGAGGGGTCTCAATGTTTTAAGAATGATCACCCATCCATAGACTGACCTTGCTAGGATTGCTTAACATTGCAATGTGTTAACCTACTCGGTTACCACTTATCCACGTTGTCCAACCAAAGAGAGAGTATCTCTGATAATTTAGTAGTAAGTATATCATGTCCAAGCTGCTATTTCTGGCGACCGTTTTATCCAGACGAAATCAATATTTTAATCTAAAGACAAACTGCAGATGTTTTATTAATATGTTTCGGGATCATGTCGCGAGGTCATGATCCGCAAAACGTTCCATAAAGGATGTTTGGAAAGTTCTTCGCAGTGCAAAGTAGCAATGATTTGTTTTACTTCAACTGTTTTAGCTAGGCCCAGCGCAGTCCGAATAGAGGGCAGCGGAAAGCATTTTTTTAAGACACTCGAAAATAAACTTTAAAACTATTGCATTGTATAAAAAATCCTTTCCGCGTGCTCCTCTCGGTCGGCGCTGACCCTTAACTTTAGCAGATGGTAGGTACAGCGAGGAAACGGCGAAAGGGCATACAGGGTCATTGTATTTTGTAACTTGTAAACTGCTACAAAATAGTAGAGCGGTTTAAATGGACGTACAGTGTGTAGGGTTCTCTTAAATAGGCGGGTACCATCTTCGTCTTCACCGTCAATTTCTTTCCGGTTAGTTGAAAAGGCCTAATCAATTTCTGAATATAAAAAAAATATGTTGTTAAAATAGTTTAAATTTTAGTAAGTACGATGCTTTATTTATTACCATTTAAATAAGCAAATCTTTCGTTAATTTTAAGCCAGTGAAGTTACAGGAGCTGTAGAGTCTTCCCCCTAATTTAGGGGGGGGGGCGAGTCTCAATGGGCGGCAACGCACTTGCGACTTTTGGTGTTGCAGATGTCCATGGGCGTTGGTAAACACTGTGAGTAAAACGACTGCTTATTTGCCTCTTATACCATTAAAAAGTAAACTAAACATACATCCAATGTTTATAAATATTATATTTATAGGGACGAATCCACCTATTAAAAAAAATCCTCGGGATTTCAGCCCGCGGGACGAAAAGACCACTCCTAAAGGCGCTATTAGGCGTTTCGGTTCGCGGATGGAAACGCTCCCACACACGTAATTTTATACTATGCGTGCATGTATGGACCGATTCAGTACTTACGTTTCATAGTGCAGATTTGAAAGCAAAGATAAGGTGATACCACAGAGCTATTAATCTCTGTGCTTATCATATTTGATCACATGTTATGATCTAATCGGAGCTTAATTTTTTTGTAATAACTGAGATAAGGCACATGGAAACCATTCAATCGAAAAGAGAAGGTATTATTACTACGGGGGTTTATGATTATTGTTCTTATATGATGACTAATTGGGACTAATCCCACCCAAACGCCCACCACTGTAACTCCTGTAAACCAGGATCCACAGCAGTGACCCACGAACACACCGAGTTATGACACTCGGGAAGTCCCAGGAAGAAATTAAACTGTTTTGGAACCCGCAACGAAATTAATCAGAAGAAAATTGGAGGAGTTGGAAATACAGTAAATCCACTTCCCTCCTTAGCAAAGCGGGAGACAAAATGAAGTAAAATGGGGTAAATACACCCTTTTAAACAGGGAAGCACCACGGCCACAAAATATTACGGGTCCTACGTGAGCTATATTTGATTTCTATAATATGTATGGCAGAATCGCCTAAACGCACGGAAATTCACCCTAGTTGACACAAGATCCCCATAGTATACCGCCGCCATTATATGATGACTAGCTGGTACCCGCGACTTCGTTCTAGTGGAATTTGAAGCTGCCTTGGTGGTGTAGTGTGTGTAGAGGTCTCATGAGCTCATGAGACCTCGGGTTCGGTTCCCAGACCGGGCAAAATTTTTTAGGGTTTTTCTGAGAGGAAAAATAGCCTAAGTTACTCCTTATATAGATAGCTACCTGGTAATAAAATATTATCAAAATCGGTACAGGCACTTTGAAGATTACCTACAGCACAAACAGACATACATTTTTTTTTATCCTGGTTTTTAGGCATAGGTAGCGTTCCAAATAACCGTGTAAGCATGCCTAAAACTTATTATTTTGACATCACAAACAGACACTTCAATTTTATTAATTTGTATAATAAATGTTTTCTAGGGAATGTGATATTTTTTATTTCATAGTCCGTTTCCGTCCTTTGAGTATCCAAAATTAGAGGAGGGTGAGGACTTAGTACTCACTCACTGGGTGAAATGAAACGAAAGAATTCCTTAACACCGGTTTTCACCGGAAAACATTGCAATGGTATCACACCGCTTGAGACGGCCAATGTGCCGTTGCATGGCTGTAGCATTCATCCAGTGGGTGTCGTTAGAACGACTAAGGGACAAACTACGCAGTACAACAGCACTACAAAGAGATGGAAAACTTGACACAAACCCTACGCCAACCCGTCTAGCCAGCGTGGCATAGTAGGCTAAAACCTCCTTTTAATGGCGTGGACTATTAAAAGCTGTTGAGGATGATTATGGTTGTCATGGTGATCTCTCCTATAACAGGCGCAGAGTGGCACACCGTGTGGTTTTAGTCGGTCCGATTCCGACACACCACCCCGCCGCAAACCCCGGTGGGGTGACGGCCCGAGGGGTTTCCCCACGTAAATAACTCTGCTAAATGGTTACTCTAGTATCTCACTTGCTTAGATGTAAGCATAATATAGTCTTCTGCATGTACTTGTCTCTGCTAGCGTTGGTTAAGCAGTAATAGGTTATGAATCATAGTTAATTTTAGTTACGATTTAATCTTATAAGATTACAGAGAATACAATATGGTGTGTACTCACGCTTCGCAGTAAGGGAGTTTGCCGTATCCTTTGTAGGTGCGCATGTTGAGGGTCATACTGCATTCCTGGCATTTGAAGCAGCCTTTGTGCCATACCTGTAAAAGAAAATAAAATTTCAAACTTTTGAACAAAAAGGAAGCAGTAAGTGGCAACTAAACGATGTTCCTGGTCCACTACGAAAGCACAATATTTAGATGTGTAATGCACAGACTAAGTCTAATGTCTGGATTAATACTTCAATTTACCACCATTTTAAAAGCGGTGATAGGCAAATTTTTCGTTGCTTTTCACCGAGAGGGTGGGGTTACCAGAGGCCTACCCTATCCCTGCTCCCTAATTCTAAAATAAAAAATTTAAAAAACCCCCGACACACATCTTGGACTTGAAATTTGTCATAGTGTAAAGTATTCTACTAGTCATACCCTTTCATTTGATACCCATAGTGAGGGAGTTGTAAAAAAAAATTAATCCGCCATTTTGTGACGGCCGCCATCTTGGACCGATTTTCATCAAACATAGCTAAGAACACTCCTGACTGATTCACCTTTCAAACAATAAACAAAATCAAAATCGGTTCATTCGTTCAGGAGCTACGATGCCACAGACAGACAGACACACACACACAGACAAGTCAAAGTTATAACACCCCGTCGATTTTACGTCGGAGGTTTAAAAGGGAGGGCACCCAAAGGGCTGGAATTTGCTTCTTATAATATAAAAAATATATATTTGTGTAGTACTGTGTACTTGCTACTTGTGTACTACACAGGCAAAGCCTAATAATATCTGAAACAGCACACAGGCTACATTTTATCGATATTATTGATAGAATATTGATTGGCAGAATAGAGATTTAGCTCTGTAATAAATTTAGCTAGTATAGAGCGTATAGTAAAGAGCTAAAAGTCAAATTATATGTCCAATATAGTGTACAGTCCATCGACTTCGGTGACGTAATATTTTCGCAAACAGCAATGCTCCACACCGCCATTGTACACAATAATTAAGTAACAATATGGTGGCATTCCACGCCGATTATTGCATATAAATAAACATATTTTTTTCGAACACAGATGTGTAAATAAGCTGTAAAATTCTTTTAAAAGGTAAAGAAAAACTTGCTGCAATCATCCTCAACAGCTTTTACTAATCCACTGTTGGACATGTGCCTGTCCTTAAAAAGGAGGTTTTGGCCTACTATACCACGCTGTCCAGACGGGTTGGTATAGGATTTGTTTCAAGTTCTCCTTGTCTTTACAGTGCTGTTGTCCTGCGTAGTTTGCGCCATTAGTCGGCTCTTACGATACCCATGGAATGATAAGGGTGGGTGACAATCCGTATTCTATTCTAAATCAAATGAAAACCGAATTAAAATCCGTTGCATAGTTTGAAAGATCTAAGCCTACAGGGGGCGGTATACTATGTAAAGATACTCGTACATACATTGCTCCGTAGCCGTTTGCAATGTTACGACAATTTTTACTTTATTATTAGTTTCGATGAGTAATAATAATGCATTATTCATCATAAGTTTGAAACGAATTAACCGATTTGAACAAATAAAAAGTAATTTGCACATATATTTATAGCCTAAATGACTACTGGGTTTATTTCGATAATGTTCAATATCATGATGCTGACAGAATCACTTTTTGTTTTGATTCATATTTTAGTTACATTACAGGCCAGGTGTAGTAACGATCTGTGCAAGATGGCTATCAGGAGCTGGATGCGAGAAGCCGAAAATCGATCGATGTAGCGTGAAATGAGAGAGGCCGATGTCCAGCGAAGGACTACGATAGGCTGATATTGATATTTTAGTATACCAATTTCAACAAAAAAATATTATTATAGCTAAATATACCAAATTTCATCTAAATCGGTTCAACGGTTTAAGCGTGAAGAGATAACAGACAGACAGACACAGTTTAGCATTTATAGGGATGTTTATCAGCAATAGTCTGGTTAGGGAGGTACAAGCTTTGACTAGTCGTCTTCACGGTTGGCGTAGTTGTTTAAGCGGTCACCTCGCCGCTTCCTACTGCGCTGAGTATTGTGGGTTCGATTCCCACGTGGGACAATACTTTGTGAGATCCAAAAATTGTTGTTCTAAGTCTGGGTGACCTCTGTGTCCGTTTATGTATGTTTGTAAAGTCCCCGCGACACAGGACATATTCCAAGTGCGGGAGTTGCCTTAAAAAAAACGGAAAAGAACTGACAACCGCGTGTGAGAATTGTGAAGTTTTTATTATTCTGTGTCCGGGTAATGTGTGCATGTAGAAATATAAAAGTATGTTTATCAGCTCTCAGTTACCATAAAACAGTTTCGAATGAGACGACGAGATGTGTCAAATTATAATTATTTTCATGCAATAACTGACGCCTCGTGTTGGCCATCATGCCACATTCGTTATTTAGAGATCGTTGAATCCTGGTGGGATGTTTACAGAGAGGTATAAAAGACGGGACTTTCGATGGAAACCCGGGGATGAATATATATAGAGATATAAGTAGGTAGTTGAAAAAAAAGATATTTTTATTACAAGTTATTACAAGACAGATGTCACTAGTGAGTTTAAATATAAAATTTCAACATACAGTAAAAACTATCGCCCCTAAGCCGCATCAGCGCTAACAATCCCACAATAAAAATCCGTGAACCGTGGGATAATTTCCCACGCGTGAAGGTCAGACATTCTGGCCTTTCTATAACCCTTGCGCTGGACGCTTTACTTTTACGCAAACGTTTAGCATCGCATCTATACAAATATTATAAACCTGAAGAGTTAGTTTGGTTGAACGCCCTAATCTCAGGCACTACTGGTTCAAATTTAAAAATTCCTTTACTGTTAGATGGCCCTTTTATTGAGGAAGGCTAAATATTACTTACTGTGACGACTTAACCACAAGACTGTTACAGTAATATAGAATTAAACTATATTTTTCTTTTTTAATTTTCTATATAACTTCACGCTACGACCACCAGGCACCGAGGATCTAAAGGTATAGGAAAGTGTAGCAAAAACGGGGAAATGTTATTCCTTTGGGGAGACGCAGACGAAGTTATTTGAGTCAGATACTTTAGATATTAATTAAGAGTAGGGTACAATAATTATGAAGTTGCAACTTAATTCACTATGCAGGAGATTCCTAATTTGACTGACTTTTTCTTGTGTATGTTGCTCCGTTTCTAAACAAACTATGATAATGCCTTTGTTAATTAAACTGATGATTCTACCGAAAATGGGCCCCGTTTCAATTTCAAGATGATTTTCTATCTCTTAGAGTAGAAAATTAAGGTATTTAGTATAGCTTTTTACATTTTTTTGTTATGTTTGAGGCAAATTTAAGCTGGTAATACTATTGTTATAGTGTTTTTGATAGGTTCTATATTGGTCACTTGAATTTGAAGGCCTATCAACATTATTCCTCTTGGCTTTCCTTTTTTAAAACGGTTTATAATGCCTTTTCAATGAAAAATAATGTCTGTTAATATGTTTTTAAATGTAACGGAAAATCGTATCAGGTTTAAGAACATGCTTCAAATTTACATGTTTAAGACATGAAAAATATTAGTACACATTAACGTTAATATAGACGAGATCATGTAACAGACATTAAATACGTTTTAATTGCCCGACGTTTCGATCAGGTTGCGATGACCGAGGTCTTACAGTCTCGTGATCGTATTCACTCCTGTTGATGGGCCTGATGATATAGTAGTGGTAGGTAGTGAACCTGATTGCTAAGCCGGAGATCGTGGGTTCAATTCCCACCCAGGATAACAAAAAGGCGTAAGGGGTCTATGGGCCCCCGGTCGGAACGAAGTTCCTTTTTGCTATATATATGAAATATGAAAAAGATGTGAGCATCGACGCGCCAACTGAGGTGTCGGCAAAAAGTCTTGTTACACATTTTTGGGTCTCGCTCCCATCCGCTTAGTGTGTAACGCGCGATAAGGAACTTCGCTCCAGTAATTGTTCTGTGCCTGGGTTTAATTTATCTATATATTATAGTGTGTCTATATATAAATGTGTATTTAGAAATATTTAAGTATGTTTATCAGCAGTCTGGTAACTGGTAACTAGTGAGATGTGTGAAGTTATTATTATTAACAATTTGTGCGTGACAACCCTGGATTTACCTTAATTCTAACAGAAAAAAATGAAATACAATTCTCCTTTTTACAAAGTCGCTTATAAAGTTAGTATGGGGAAAATAAGTCTATAAATAAAACCGAAATGAAGTCACACACTGCCATATTTGGTCTCTAATGGCGGGTTAAGGTGACTTATGATGACGTAATTTAATAAATGATATACAAGTGTGGACCTAATATAGGTTTTAATACGTATTTTACAGCGACAGGTGGTCACCAGCATGTGAGCTTGTCAGAATCACGTGTCATTTTATAATACCATCTGTTGTTTTTTTTTAATTGGGCGTTGATGTTACTTTCTTTGGTACGATCGATGTTTAAAACAAATTGCACAATTTAACATTTAAATGTAGAACGTAAAATAATTTTTATGATTACAACTGGATCGTTACAAAATGTAGAAATTTTTCGAAGAAAAAAAATCGATCAACAGTCGTATTTGTAAAAAAAGTTTGTTTAACTGGTTCTTGTTATTTAAATATAGAACAAGATATTTGAATGTGGAGCGATTGAAATATTATTTCCTACTACGTGGTTGCATAACGTTCACTTTCAATGTATTAATCAATACATTTTTAACACGTGTTTTTTTTTATTATTAGCTTAACGTGTATATTTGTGTGTAACTGTATCTTTGAACGTGATTTTCATCCTTTCGAAACATTAAATCTAATTAAAACTGAACAATTATCAAGAATATTATTATTTTATTATATTATTATTAGACAGTACTATATAATACAAGAATTAGATAAGTTTAACCCATTATTCTTAACAGGTTCGTCAGGGTTTACGATTTCCTTCTGAATAGTATAACATGGTATGCTCGATATCGGCTATTAAAAATATTCCATCGATAAGATTAGCATAAAAATAGAGTATAGATCACCTCAAGCTTTTTTACAATAACGGTTATTTACTTTAACTCTCTCTCTTTCTTTCGCTTTTCTGCAATCTGTAAGTCATTTCGTGAAAAAGGACGGAAATGTGTAACAGGGAGCCGGGGAAGCGCGCGCTTTTTAATTTGACAAATGAATGCGAGCGGGTCTAGCTCTGTGTTGACCAATAGATGGTAGAAAATGTAACAAGATGTCAGACGATACACATCATAGGGTACTACGAGTACAGTAAGGCTTACTAGTTTCTTTTTTTAAACATAATTTTATTAGAATATAATACAGCTGATACTTTAAATACAAATTCATGCCAGTATTTCATAAGAAACAATATTGAACACTCCTTGCCATGTTGCTAGAATTCGAATAAAGAACAATGAAAAAAAAACGCTAAACTGTCAAATTATTATTAGTGGTTTTTAGCGTATGTTATATTAGTACAAAGCTTGTATTGTGCAAGCGACCCGACCCGGCGCCATGTACAACGGGGTCGGCGCTGTTATGGCTCACTCGGTACTTTCTACATTGTAGTTGCGCGAATCTTGGCTGGATTTAGAAGGGCAATGTCATTGTTGCTTTGGTTTAGACTTGTGTGGAAGGTTAGAGAGTTTCCTGTTACTAAAGATCTGAGGGTTAAATACGGTAGTAGCGCTGTTCTGATGTAGAAACTAGCTATCCAAAGCTTGGATCTGTGTGAAATGTGTGCGCTGCTTAATCAGTCATTTTAAAGCCAAACAGTAGAAGAAATGTTTAAAGAGACTTTTTGCAGTCGCTGAAATGACAGGAATGTGCTTTTAATCTTATATTTACTGTAATACAACCAATAGACTATAGAAAGTAACCACAAACGTAAATTTATGAAAAAAAAAAAACGGCGTGAGGGGTCTATGGACCACCGGTCGAAACGAAGTTCCATTGCCTTTGTGGTTGACGATTAATATCTTTACAAATAAATAAAATTGGAGTGTCTGTTTGTAATATTAAAATAACCGCTTTTTACTAAATGCATGCGTATGTTTACACGGTACATATGCCAAAATATCATTTTTTACAATATTTGTCTGTATGTCTGTTCCGGGTAATCTCTGGAACGCCTGGACCGATTTCGACGGGACTTTAACTGGCAGATAGCTGATGACATAAGGAGTGACTTAGGCTACTTTTTTTAGACTAGCTTCGCCCTGCGGCGTTGCCCGCGGTTATAACAACAAACGCGGGTAACACCGCGGGTCTCAGCTAGTATGAAATAGATGTGAGCGTCGACGCGCCCAACTAGTGTCGGTAACCATCCGCTCAGTGTAACGCGCGATAAGGAACTTTGTTCCAAAAAGGCTTGGTACTGATCGTGGTTCTATTGCTTAAATTTGTATAAATAAAGTCTACTTAAGAGCTTGTAGACGCTACGTCAGAGAAGTTTAGAATTAAATAAAAACAAAGAGAGAGTCACGGAGCCACTTGCACATGGCGATGCGTCGCCACACTTTATTGCATGTTACATATACCATCACATACGTGGTGACGCTATATGATATTTTTTATAACATGCATATGTAACAGCCGGTCTGGCCATCCCCTTTAGATGTTTCACATCAAAAATTTATGAAATAATCATTTACAGAAACTGCTTAGTGTATTATGATATGTAGGTTCATAATGATTTTAAAATTACCAAGACAAATACAGTATATTTTTTCAGTTTCCAAAATTCATAACAAAAAGAACCCTAACGAATTATTTCTACTAATTTAGCAGTATTTTTTTCTACTAAAAAGAACTCACGAAAAAAGCAACTGTTGCATCTTTACAAATAATTTATAGGGCGCCATATAAATTTAATCTTGGTATATGTACCAAGATTAAATTTACTTCCACTTCTAAAATGGAGAAGCTATTGAAAGTTTAGGGAAATGAGTGAATACTTTAAATTACTACATTACAGTAAATGCTATGTTCACCGTAATTGTCATACACAACAGACAATTGAATTGAAAACATTTAATTAGAGTAACCATGATTGTTAGCAATACCTAAAACTTATCCTATTTTAGTAGAGACAATTTTTAATACTTTATTTATGTACTCCCTGAGAGACGGCGCTGCAGTGACCAATGTACATGCAATCTAACCTCTCTGCAATCATGGCTAGTATGCTGTTAGAGCTAGCCCGTACCCGGCGCACCAAAGATGTACACCGTTTTCGCATAGTAGTATGAAAGCAGTCCACTCGCGCCTCTGCGAACATCCCGGATGAACTACAGAAGCGGGATAGCCCCAACAGACCCTAAACGCATTATTGTATTGGATACGGAGAGAGTTGTATGCTTTTTGTGTATATCTAGACCACAGGCTGCATGTACAGAAATAAGTGCAGTAGGCTCTCTGCAGAGTATGATGATCCTAAAATTATTCAAACAATTCCACATATTGTTTAAATTATTTATAGTTAGTATAGGTAGTACTTTTTAATTAATAAAAAAATGATAGCTGAAATATATGCATACATTTTTAATGTATACATGAGATATATACACATAACTACTACATGACTTGAGACTACCCTAATTTGTAATGACTAGTATTTATTGACGAATATTCAATCTTCTGTTTCTGTTTTTTTAAATTGATAAGAGCCAATAAGATTCAGTTATCTTTTCAGTAGTGAACCTAGAGAAAGGGCCCGCTTGAAAAGTTACAAGACTACTACAAGCTAAAGAAATCGCATTTACATAAAAAAAGGCTGCTGAGTCAAATCTCAATTACAGATGGAACCAAAGCAAATTTTGGTTTATAATAGTATATGTAAAGCGAGTACAGTTACGAGTGTGTCCCCCTTTGTAACTGAACAATTGTCACCCTAATACGGTCTGTCGTCACGCTGACAGCACAATGACTTTTGACGGCTCAACGCACACCAATGTGCGTGTACGTAATACTTGCGCTATAGTCATTGCATTGTGAATCAAACTTCATTCACGTATCATTAGGTTATTCTTCACTGTTTCTCATTTCATCACCAGCAGATACACAGCTTCATGATGAAATGTTCCTACTTTTCAAAGTTTAAGGACGCCACTTTATATGTATCTAGCTATCGCCCGCAGATTCGCTTGCGTGATTATTTGTTGTTTCCTGTTTGTTTTATTTGGGATATTTCCGGACCGATACGACCTTCAAACCTTCAAGAAAAGGCCGGCAACGTGTTTGTGACTCCTGAGTTGTAGACGTTCATGGGCGGCGATGGTCACTTTCCATCAGGTCTGCTCGTCTGACACGTCTGCCCCCTCTAACATATAAAATAAAAATCTTTTAAACTGACAAATTTCCATTAAACCATTCATCCCTTATTTTAAACCCTTAGGGTTGAAATTTTCAAAAAAATCCTTTCTTATTGGGTACTCACAACATAAAAAGCCTCAGATCCTAAAATTTCAAGTTTGTAGCTATAGCAGTTTCTTGAGTTAGTCAGTCAGGGCCAGGGCAAGTAATTTTATGTCACTATAACTAGTAGAAACTGCGCCTTATAAGATACTAACCGTTTCCTCCAATTCAATCGCTACTATGTTCACTGTTCTGCTCCTAAGGGCCTTGCCGTGGTGTTACAAGTCTAGTTACCTTCTTCAAAAGATATTCTATCCAATAGATAAAGATATAAAAACACCAAATAAAAAACACTTCAGTTTATAATACTATTGTAACTCTACCTTAGTAGATATGGGTAAAATAAAAGATAAAAGTACTATTTGGTAGTATTTCGCAAAAGCTATAGCAACCAACTCTCTTGAAAGTGAAAGTAGCATAACTAATGTTGCAAGGGTAAAAATTATCTTTAGTAGTTTATGAAAATAAAAATAAAAACTTAAAAACTTCTTAGTGCTGGATTTGTTTAGTTGTATTGAAGATTACGACAGCTTTTTTTAACATGCTTTGTCGAAAAAACATTTTAGCGCCAAAATGGATGCATAGATTTGGATGCGGTTTGTGAATTAGAAAGTGTGATTATCGTAAAATTTGTTTAGTCGTTTCAAATACTTTTATTCAGGTCGTTTCAATCTGCACATGCCTTAAATATCTGAAAAACATCAACATCTGTGTCCGTGAATATCCGCTGTTTTTATTGGTGGCGGGTTGAAAATCCTAAGGGGATCAGAGAATCCCTGGGATCGCCATCGTAGTGATGCGGGAGCGTATATAGGACTGTGTGGTGTTTCCACTAAAAATTACCACGACGCCGGCCTCGGGCGTCCTACTCTGGGAAGCTTTGTTAGGCCTTTAAATTACGAAAGTTGTTTATGAAGTACAGCATGGAAATAATATAGAAAGCCTATGGCCATCTTGAACAATTTAACTTAAGAATGATTTTTTAAGCATATGTGCAACGGTTCTGGGAATTTCCAGCCACATGTAAACATTCAAAATTCGCACTCTGATGTAAACAAAAATGTAATTATAATTATGCTGTTATATACATATTCGTTAACAAATTAAATTTATTATACCCTGTAATTGCCTATTCACTTTAAACGCGAAATTCAAAGGAAGTATTAGAGTTCTCAGTATTGTGAAAATATACCATTTCAGGTGCTTATTACAGTCATAATAGGTAATTAGGAAAAGAAATCTCCAAGAAAGTCTGGTAATCGTTACGTACTAGTTAGGTATAGGATACACTTAAGTATCATCATCCTCAAGAGCCTTTACTAGTCCACTGCTGGACATAGGCCTCTCCTTAGAAAGGAAGTTTTGGCCTACTATACCACGCTGGCTATACGGGTTGGGTTGGTATTCCCTTTGCAGTGCAGTTTGCTCCCATAGTCGGCTCTTACGACACCCACGGGATGAATAGGGATGGTAACACTCCGTATTCTTGATCCGTCACCACATGGACACTCATGTATAGACGAGTTTATTAGTACCTAACCTTTGACAAAATAAAAGTGATTATGCCTTAGCTTGTGTTTATTTTATACTAGCTTTTAACTTTTTATTGCGGTAAAAAGTAGCCTATTATTGTATTTATTTGGATAAGGATTTATCTTATGTTTATAAAAACATCTTCGCAAACAATGCATTATTTTAGAAAAACATTGATTACCATAAAAAAGGTTACAGTAAGCCAATCTTAAGATATAGACATATGTTGCAGCAAACTTTTTTTTAGTACTTTTAAAGAGGAGCAATTCTGTCATACATATTTTTTGTGTTACTAACCATTTACGCAGCGCACGCAACGGAAACTCACAAAAGGCATAATTTCCCCCGCATTTTGCAACATTTTTCATTGGTCCTACTCCTTTTGTCGTAGCATGATGTGATATTGCCCTCCTCTATAAATGGGCTGTCTCATACCGAAATAATTTTGAAATTATGTTTGGAGTTAGCACAATATGTTACAAGCAGTGCAAGTGTAAAAGACGAATGTGTACTTTCCTTTATATATAAAAATAAGCCAGATTCTAGATTAAGAATTTAAAACAATGGCACGAGAACCAACATTATCTGTAAACAATTGTTTATTTTTTACCCACCAAAAATAACAGGCTAAAATTTTACCACTGTGAATGTACGTATGGGCAAAAGAGATGAGCCCAACGAAAGAGATAATACGTATCAGACCACTCCCCGCATAGATATCGCAAGCAGTTTATACTTAAGGAGTATGAAGTAAGATTGAGTGAAATGGAGGGAGAGGTGGGAGGAGCCGATGTTTAGAATAAAAAAGATTATGCAGTTCTTAAATAAGGATGAAAATAGATTGTTAAGAAATAATCGCACGTCTTTGCACTGAAAGCCAGGTGAGCATGCACACGGCTCATCTGTTTGATCCGAGGGACGTTTCTTCCCAGAGTAAGTCTTAGGAAATGACGAAAAGATTTACTTGCAGAAATAAATATCATATCACATCTGGTCACACTGGCCAGATTGGATCACTGTGGCACGAGACAGAAGCAAATGGAAATCTTTGGAGGAGGCCTTCACCTGAGAGGGGTCCATGCAAATAATTATAAATAGATAAAGGATAAACTATTTAATTTTTCTATTATTATCAAATTAAATTTTATTGTACTCTTAATTTAAATAATGAAATGATTACCATAATAATTTATTGTAATTTATATTTAATAAGAAGTTAAATGGAATAAAAGTTTATACTTAATTATAATAATATTTAACAATCAAGCATGTAATGTCAAAAAGATTTATTTATTTTTTTTACTTTATTTTTTTTGTAGATGCATGGAATAAAAGGCTTTTTTTATTTTATTTTATTTTATTTATCTGGTCACTCTCGACGGCGATTGGTGAAGATTTCTGAGGCCCAAGTGTAAGTGACCGCGTTCGGCGTTGTGATTGACCCGCACTGAAGTCTGCACCAATCGCAATGGCGAACGCGCTCAACTTGCACTAGGCCCTCTGTACGGGCCAATCGCAACCCGGAACGCGATCACAGTGACGATCGACACGACGACACCTACTCAGTGTGATATAGACTCACTAGGCCCCCTGATCTGAGTCATTGTTCCTCATTTCAGTGGTAAAAAATTATGTAAATAAATTATGGTATGAGTGAGTTTACAAAGGTTTACTACGGAATCCATATGGCATCATGATTGAACAACACTCTGAGTCACGAATAATGCGAAACTAAACTATTCTCGTATGTCACATATTGTGTGTCGCCACGCCACTTGCAGATAGATAGATGTTGCCTTGCTCACTGACTGTATACTGGGTCTTGTAGGTTTAATTTCCATGTCTTAAATATTTGTATGATTCACAATTAATTGTTTTGAATTGAAGTCCTTAACTTGTGTCAGAAGGAAGAAAACCCTATAACTTTTTTTTTTTACTATATTTAAATTATTATTATACCGGAGAATACGATCTACCTTTAAGAAATCATTTTTAGTAAAATAATTATGTTGGCAAAAAATGCGACTTAAGAGGTTTTTGAAATGTCCGATTCAATTAATCTCGATACATTATATATAATCTAATAAAAAATGCATTCGATATTTCAAAATTAAAGTTATGTCGATAGCCAGTTTTAACAACTTTCAACACTACACATTAAAAAAAAACTGTTACGTCAAAGTCGTAACAGATAAAAAATAGCGCAGTTTCTCGCGCGCTAATTGCCCGCCATTTTTGTTCGAATATTGTTTAATATGGATATGGACCGCATTCGCTTTCACGCTTTACTGATCGATGCAACGAATCGATTAATTTTACAATTGATTGTTACTTAATACTGTAATTGTTATTGATATTATAATTAAGCATTAATATGGGTGGAGCGATATTAATATATCGATTACAGTACAGTACAATAATAATAGTTATAGTTTGTTTTTTTTTTTTATTTCATTAGTGTTTTGTTTATGGTCATACCATTTGCAAATTTGAATTGGTAAACATAATGGGAAGATAATAACACTCTGTTAGGGCTTAACCTCGGGTAGGGTTTATATGGGTTTTTGATGATCGACATGATCTCGCCGCACTTTCTCTCATGGACTGATTTTACATAAAAACCAGGAATTTAGTGTTAAAGTATGTCTACAGTGCCTCTGTTTATTCTTTAGTAATTAATGTGCTATGATGCGCCTTATGATAAAGGTTTGCCTTAGCACAGGAAAATATACATATAAAACAGTTAGTAGTACAACTGGAGAGCAAGCACGGTCAAACTATGGATCGGCTTAACTACTTTGAAACAATACAATATTTCAAACATACAAAATAAATAGGTTTATTATTTTACATAACTACTAAGTACTTTAGATAAAACGCTGATAAATTTAGAATTATGATTAGACTTGCAACGAATATTCGGTTACTATTCGGTATTCGGCCTATTCGGCTGCTTTTATTATATTCGGCCGAATACCGAATATCTACATATTATTCGGCCGAATACCGAATACTTAAATAATATATTTTGTCATTGAGAAATAATTGGTAAAATGAAAAATTAAAATCGATTGATTACGTATGTATTCATATTTTCATTTCTGTTATAATCATTTAAGTGGTCATTGGTGCATAACACAGGTACATAATCATCTTCTGAATTGGAAAAATAGAGGATTTTATGTATTTGAATTAGTGTGGTAATCAAAATTTAGAAGAGTAAGGTTCTTATTTCTTTTATTATCATTTATTAAGTAGTCATTGGTACATAAAACAGGTACATAATTTAATTCACGTCTGTACAAGTTTTTGGCGCTAAAATCCAGCCGAATACTTTTGCCTAATATTCGGCTATTCGGTCAGGGGCCTCGCCGAATATTCGGTATTCGGTATACTGCCGAATATACTATTCGTTGCAAGTCTAATTATGATAGCTAAGTCACATCACATCACATCAACAGACTTTAACAGTCCACTGCTGGACATAAGCCTCTCCTTAGAAATGAGGTTTTGGCCTACTATAGCTAAGTAATTTGTATTAATTATCTTTTGTAGATGAAATAAAATAAAAAAAGTCCACTACTCACATGATGAGAGTTACACATTAAAGAGTCAAACAATCAAATTTATCTTATCTTAACCTAAGAAAGAAGCAAAATGAAAGTGTATTAGATAAATAATATTGATCGTATATTTAATTATTAACGTACTTACCTACATTGATTGATACGAGACATATGTAATTTAACATGTCAACACCTTATCGATAAACATTTGCAAATTATAATTTTATTATGCTATTCACGTGCAAAACAGATGATTACACTTTGCATGTCTGCATACCAATTGCTAACATTACAATATATATAAAATGACGTCACCACGAGCTGTTTGTATGAAAACGAAAGTGAGTTGAAACTACTCACTAATTTAGACCAACATACCAACCGGTTCCGTGGTGTAGTGGTTATCACATCTGCTTTACACGCAGAAGGCCGCCAGTTCGATCCTGGCCGGAATCATATCTTTTTGCACTTTTTTTTCACGCAAAATTTATGTAACTAATATCTGTTTTTAATTTTTCTACCCGACTGCTGATTCTCTCGCTTTCATGTAATCTGTGGGATTGATTTCGTGAAAAGGGACGGAATTATGTTACCGGAAGCCGATGGCCAACCTCCTATAAAAAGATGATGTATGCCTATTCGCCACAGTTCATCACAGTGTTCTTTACTGAACGACAGTATTACTAAGTTTTGGTGTCCAATATTTATCATTAGATTCAAGTAAATGTGGACCTAAATGCATTCGAATAGGGCTTACAACCGAGAGTCCGACTACTACTTATGGCGACCTCTTTTAATTACAACGCGCGAACAATAAACAGTAAAAATGGAACGAAACATTTTAAGAATAATATTCTATTTTTAACTTTGCGACCTACTTTTATCGAAAGTGAAGCTTATCGTCGTGTACTAGAGTAGGTTTATAAATGGCATATTATCTAACAGATAACTAATATCAGATTAATAAGAGAATAACGATAAGTATGTCTGCTTTAGAAACTTTGCGCATATCGGCCTGGTATTATAAAAACGAATGAATCGATAACTTTTTGAGCGATTATACATTTAATTCGATTATAACGATTATAAACTTTTTAAACTAATTCTAAATGAAGGATTCGAAATGAATATTTTTGGTGTATAACATCTTTCCTCTCTCTTTGCTGCAATCCGTGGGAGTAATTTTGTGAAAAGGGGACGGAAGTGTGTAACAGGAAGCTTGAGGAAGAGAGTGCTATTTGATTTGACCAAAGAATGCCCGCGGATGTTACACAAATTTGTTATGTTAGAGGTTATATTTTAATTTGAAAACAATATAACACTTGAAACAGAAAGTTAACCATTAATTTAAAAGTCGGTGATACTTTTTTTAAAAGCTATTCTTACACTGTAGGAAATTGCAACACAGGAAAAAAAGGACGATACATATGCAACAATGCTTATTAGGTTCCGTATTGTTAGCTCTAAAACTACTAATACGCAAACAGTCTGATGAATAGAAGGAAGTCGTAACAGATACACAAACTCACATCACTTTATAATTATGTTGACAAAAATACAATCTATAATCGAATCTATTTCTAATTATAATACTATTTTTTTATTAATACTATGTCGGACATCTGACACAACGCCATCTTGTTTTATGCCAACTAAGCAGAACTTGTATTATGAAAGCTAGATTGACTGATAGAATACTCATATACTTTTTTTGTAAATACATACATATTAAACAAAAAACATCCAAACTCTGAAACAAATATTAGCAGATCTTACAAACATTTAGTCCGACCCGGGAATCGAATCCGAAACCTCAACACAACAGTCGCATACGCTAGCACTGCACCACCGAGGCAGTTGTGTGATCTGAATTGCTTTTCACCGAGTGAGGTTTCTAGACCCCAACCTCCCCGATTTGGGGGTGGGGAGGATACACAAAGGACGGCAATTCACGACGACCTTTGACGATATGCTTCAGCGCTAACATCCCTAGTTCTTCCTAGCTAGTGACGTTTTTTAAGATAATTGGTCACGTTGCTTTAATTGTTGTTACGTTGTTAATACCACGACTTATTCATGGCTTAAAAAAAACCGCATCGCAAACAGCCTATTCATACATGGTAAAATCGTTTCTGCGAAATAATAAACCGAATTTTGTCGTCTGCGTCCATTATACAGTTGGCCTAACAGTACACAACTTAAATCACCAAAAGGTTATTTTAACCATTCTTTTTTTAAGCGTCTTAAAAAAAACGGAGGAGGTTTGCAATTCGGAAGTACATACTTTTTTTGTTGGTTACCTCAGAACTCCTTCAAAGACCTCTAGAAACATTTAATGAACTGATTTGGATTTTTTTATATACCTCCGTTTTTTCACCTTCAGTAAGCAAAAGCTTTTGCTTACTGAAGGAATTTTAACCCAAACTATTTACCAACAGAAATTGAAACCAAAGTGATTTTGGGATTGTTGTAAAGTAATAGATGGCCTTGTGCCCGGATGTTTCACGTATTGTAGAATAAGTGTGCTAATTGTATGTAGGCGATAAGTTTTTAGTTCATGTTTTTTTGTCTCAATTTATAAAATTAACCAAAAAAAGAAACAAAAGACGAAAGACCAACTTATGAAATTAACATTTCATAAATTGAGACACTTCAACCAGGATAAGCTATGCTCTTTAAATGTTGAATGCACCTTTTTTTTTCCGTGCGGAAATCCCCTCGGATACCACATATCGGTGGCATGTCGGACTCGAACCGAGTAAAACCGCACGCCGTCTCGGGTACTAATAGCCGGAGAACCAGGTATACCCCAGAAAGGAAGTCCCTGGTGCCCCGACATACCTAGGGCCATCTACAGACGAGTAGACGACCCCCCCGTGTGGGAACCCCATGTTCCCTCTGCTCCCCGGAAGCGAGCGCGCTTCGCAACGCGCTCGCCGCCACCCCGGCCTGCTTCTGCTAGGGTGACAGATGGCCTGTCACCCCCCTACGCTTATGGAGGACGGAGGTCATTCTGCGACCTCTGGCCTGCGCCTGAGTCGCCTGCGGTACCTGGCCCGTTCCCGGGCTCGCTCCGCCGTCTCCTTCGCGAGCATAACTTGCTCGCAGAAGGAGACGGCAGAGTTCCACGCACTCTCGCTCCGCACGATAGCCGCAAAATGTTGAATGCACCTGCATATTCTTCAGTTTTTAAATGCAACCTTTAGGGGAGATTTTTATGGGGGGATTTTTATACAAATTTAAATGAAACCAAACAGGAAATATAAAAACAAATTCCCGAAATCGTTTCATTAATGATGGAGTTCAACAAAAATAAAATCGACTTGAGAACCTTCCCTTCTTAAAGTCAGTAAAAAACACAACAATCTTGATTATACTACAGAATTATAATGGTAGAACGAGCACTGAATATTCTCCTCTACATCTATAAGTGGCACAAATTACATAATGGTACAAATTGTATTGACTTGTCCCACTTAAATTCCTAATACTAAATGAAAAATTAACAAATGTTGCAAAGGTTTTGACCAAAACATACAGACTTCATTCATTTTAGACTGTATTTATGTACTAATTAGGGATATAATACAGGGCAAGCTTATTGCTGTTAGTAGGACACTAAAGTTAGAAAGAAAAAGTAGGTTGAGAAGGAATGCAAGGTAGGGAAAGGAATATTGACCAACAATGGTTTGTTTCAAAGAAAAGGAATTCTCTTTACAGTGCTGTTGTCTTGCGTAGTTTGCTTCCTTAGTCCGCTCTTACGACACCCAAGGGATGAATAGGGGTGGCAGAAACTCCGTATTCTTAATCCATCACCACACAGACATATTTAGATGTTTTACAGATTAAGGAGGGTATTAGCAATAGCTCAAGCAGTTCATACTGTCACAATATTTTTATTACATTTGCAACTCCTCCAATTTACTTCTGATAGTGTAGCACGTTCCTAGACAGTTCCTAACTTTTCCTGGGACTTCCCAAGTGTCAGTACTCAGTAGTGTCAGTGTGTTTGTCGGTCACTGCTGTTGAACCTGGTATACTTGAGTTACAGTAGTAGGCAGTGTAAACTGTGAGGCTGTTAAAACTACATAGTAGGCAGACACCTTTGTAGAAGACATACTGCCTCCTACTAGGAGTACCTCCTTAGCCAATTAGAACAGGAATCTGCTGTGGACTGGATTCTAACTTTAACAAACGTTGGAATTGCATGTAAAACTTAAAATCATAGATTGTTTGATATTAAAAACAATTTGTAAACACAAACATTGAGTTGTGACACAAATGTAGCTGCTTATGTCCCTCATACCTAATAGTATAACCAAAAAAATTCCTATATTGTTATAATTATGCCACATATATATCATTATTACAAAAACAGAGTCTAAGCAGAACAGTAGGGTGTCGCCGTCACCAGATGTGGTGTAGACGACAGTATTTAATATCATTAGGCATAAGTACTAGGGTTTTAAGGATAAAATTCATTTAGGTAACTGAAATATGAATCTTACATCATATTTTGAACAATAATTTCATAGAATAACCATGATTTGTGTTAAAACTGTGGAAATTTTAAGTTACACATGTCTTTTTCCTCTTGATATTCATATTGATTGATTGTGGGCTCCAGTTTCCGCATTTAGACTCAAGAACGGTCTTTTACGGTCTTGACATTTCTGAGTCAAACATGATTTGATTGAAAATTACTGAATGAAAATTGCAAAAGTACTAAAGAACCTTAAGGTAAACTCATCACCAGGACCAGACAGTATACCAAATATAGTACTAAGAAACAGTGCAGACCTGATTGCTCCTGTATTGGCAGAAATAATGAGAACCTCCTTTACAAATAATAGATTACCCAGGGATTGGAAACATGCCATAGTGACACCTGTATACAAAAACGGTGATAAGACTGACCCGGCTAAGTTTAGGCCTATAAGCCTCACAAGTGCTATAGGTAAATGTATGGAGAAGATCATATCAAACCATATCAGGTCATTCCTCAACAGACAGAACATTATTTCTGTGAAACAACATGGCTTTGTTGAGGGGAGATCCACGGTAACTAATCTACTAACATGTGTTAACACGTGGTCAAGGGAACTTGATCAAAAAAGAAGTATGGACGTCATTTACTTGGATTTCGAACGTGCTTTTGATAAGGTTCCTCACAATCGACTATTGTTGAAACTTGAGCACTTTGGTATGCGTGGAAATCTCCTAAAATGGCTTGAAAACTACCTTGCAAATAGAACATACCAAGTCAGAGTCGGTGACACATTATCTGAGACAATGAAGGTCCTGAGTGGTGTCCCCCAGGGCTCGGTTCTCTCTCCTATCCTGTTCAACATTTTCACTGCAGATTTAATAGCATTAATAGAGTGTGAGTCATGCTTTTTCGCTGATGATGGAAAGTTCTTTGGTGATCCTGTCATTCGGTCAGGACAACTGCAATCAGATCTGGACAATTTACAAGAGTGGACCAAAGAGTGGATTGCGAAGCTCAATGCATCCAAATGTACAGTATTGCGTCTGGGTAAGAACAACCCTGAAGTACCATACACAATAGGTGACACAATAGTTGCATCTGTCAAGTCGCAAAAAGATCTTGGAGTAATGATAACCAGCAACTTAAAATGGGCTGACCACATCAATATTATAGTTAAAAAGGCAAATTCCTTCCTATATGCTATACGACGTGCATTCCAACACATGACACCTTCAGTTTTCACCAAAATTTATAAAACTTATGTCAGGCCTCTGTTAGAATACGGTTTTCAAATTTGGAATCCCTACCTTGTAAAGGACGTTGACCTGCTGGAAAGTGTGCAAAGGCGAGCAACTAGGATACCGTATGGACTGCGACATAAGACTTACGAGGAACGCTTAAAAGTGTTAAAATTACCGACATTAAAACATCGCAGGATGAGAGGCGATCTTATTGAAACCTATAAAATACTAAGCTCAAGATATAATCTTCCAAATATCAAGGATATGTTCCTCCTCCAGCGCAAGGCGTACTCATCACGGGGACACAGCTTCGCAATAGATCGCTCACACTCACAGTCGCTGGTAGCCTATCACACTTTGAACAATCGTGTTGTTGCGATATGGAACAAGCTTCCGGAAAATGTTGTGACCGTAAAGTCAGTGAACAGTTTTAAGTGCCAACTAGATATATGGTTAGAAAAGCACAACCCATTGGACTAAACAACCGTTTAATCATGTACACGGGAACTCTTACATCACAAACTTACTCCAGTGCAGTGATGTGGACACATCAGCAAGTTTGCTGCTCGTCCATAATACCCTAATAATAATAATAAAATTAGTTTCTCTCTCAAATTTTGGGGTAATATTTGGAAACTGGTTTTGTACATCATTTTGATCTGCTGTTAAATAATCTAATGACCAGTTGTTATCATGATGCCCTTTGAAAATGGCATGAGGTGAAACCGGTCAAGTTTAAAGTAATAAATATTGTGGAACAGTACGAGTGACTTATTTCAATACTATTATGTTTGATCACAATATTAAAAAGTACCATAAGGTTATTTTTGGTACTTTTATAGGGCAAACAAGCAGATAGGTCAACTGCTGTTCATGAAAACTTGCAATGAGTGAACCTTCCCCACCCCCTTCAAAAGTCAGAGAATAGAGAGTTTGGACCTTCAGCAAGCTTACTCACTTTATAGCCGACTAAGGAAGCAAACTATGCAAGACAATAGCACTGCAAAGACAAGGAAAACCTAAAACAAAACCTATACCAACTAGTGATGTGCCGGATCGTTAACAAAGTATATCCGCCGATACGGATCCAAATACGGATATTTGGTGTCAAGATCCGCGGATACGGATCTTAAGTTTCTTACTCAATCGGAGCCGGTGACCTGGATAGTTGTCGCCACTTGACGCTTTGCCGTTGATATTTAAATATTTCATTATTTTAATAAGCTAATACAAAGATGTTTGATTGATCTCATTATAAAGATAGCTCTTTCAGTACCTACGACCTGCCTAGTTGATTTAGTGTAGTACGATAAATGATTGCAAAATAAAGGTGCCAAATATTTGTTTTAAGAAATAAAAAGTAATCTGAACAGAATTCAATAGTTTTTCATAGCTACCTAATAACCATTATTCAGGGTTATTTTAAATTTACTGAAAACCTCTGAAGTGCATATTAGTAACATTTTAGTCATAAAACATAAAACATCACTAATACCAACCAGTCTGGCCAGCGTGCTATAGTAGGCATCCTTCTCTCTACCTCTTTTCTAAGGAGAAAATATTTAAAAAAATGTTTTTACAATTATTGGTATATATTTAAATACAAGCTCTAAGACAAAAAAAATTAAAACTATGCAAATAAAAAAACAACCGTGTTAATTATTCACCAATGCTGTCTTTCACTGTTCACAAAAATATTTATTGTTTCATTCGCATAATACCCAACTATTCAACTGTGGTATTTGTTGATGACAAGTTAAGAAGGATGTTTATAAGTACATTTTTTTACAAGCAGAATGCAAATATGGAATAGCTATAAGATTTAAAAAAAAAAAAAACAAACAAAACTGCCTTTTTTTCCATTTTATGGTTTGGCCACAAAGATAAATCCTCATCCTCCTATTTAGTCATAGTATTTTAATTTTATAAAAAGTTAATAGGGATAGTGTAGAAAAAAATACCAGACTAACAACACACTAACTAACACCTTAATTGGAAAATATACCCAAGAATGACAGATCAATATTTTTTGTATTTAATATTAGAATTATTGAATAAAATAATGCCTCTAAATTATGTTTTACAAGTACACATTTGTTTGTTTTTACCTAAATATTTTTTCAATGATATGTGCCATAAATCATAACAGTTTACCATAAACTATAAAACATGCTAGCACTTTGACATTCCAAACTACTGTTTTCTTATCTACATAGTGTGCATATAATTTTACTCTTATCACACAGATAATATATTACGCAAACAATCATATCATATCATTCCGAGTGCATATAATATAAAGAAATAAAAATGCAAACAATATACTGCAAAATGGATACCAATATTATCTCATCTTATTCATAATTGACTAAAGTAAAAACTCCATTCGGCCAGGACAATAGCGATATCATTTGAATACAATCAATCAATACATAATGTGACAAGGTCGCATCTTGCCTAAGACGACTCTAATTAGGTAAAAAGGTCGATGCAAGTACTGATACGGTATTATAAAGAGCCCACAATGATATCAGCAGCAATTTATATAATTTAATGAGTCACGCGTCCGGCTGTATGAATTGATGTGCCCGGCACACGACAATAGTTACGAAAAAAAGTTGGTTCGTATAAATTGAGTACGTACATCGGAAACTACAAGCAATTACTAACATATCTCTTTTAATAACGCAATATTTGCGAAAGCGTGCAATAAGTAGGCGGGTAGTTTATGATAGGTTTCAAATGGAATGCAAGTGAAAATTACCTTGTCCAAACATTTCAATTCCTCAGTCGGATAAACTGTTTTCTCACACCTTGCGCAAGTTTTATTCATCTTGAATGTTTTTAACACAAAACACAATAAAAATATAAAAGCACTGATATTTCACAGAGCAACACGAGTTTTCACAGTTCACTAACGAAGTTTAAAATTCGGGTTTTATAACAAAACACTCAAGAGCACGATTTTCGTAGCATCCCCAAACGCGCATGCCAAAAAAATGACAAATGGCGGCGGTTTGGGTGGCCAACGTTATAAAAAATTTCTACTAAATGCCAGTTGAGAATCATTTTTCTGAACATTATATTTAAACCTAAATTTTTTTTAATTGTTGTAGCCTTCATGTCAATTATTTTACATGTAGTTTGACCAGATTTTCAATCAGATCGTTCATTACTTTATTAATTAATCACAATTATAAATTTTTACCGGTTTGAGGTTTTTTACCTTAGTTTTATTAACGCGTTTTACACATTTGGTTCTTAGGAAGTTAAAGATGATTTTAAATGTTAAAGTAAATACAAATACCATTGCTTAACAAAAAAAACTATCTAGTATAAGGAAATCCTTCTCACAAATGCAAGTTTGTAAGAAAATTATTATTTCTTTAAAAGACAACCAACAAGTCAAAAAAACTGAGGCAGATATATAAATAGAAGCAAAAGTTGTATATAATAGAGCACTGTTATGTTGATTTGGAAGATGATGACTTTTTATAGTAAGTTTATTAATATAATGCATTTTAATCAAAATTATTTAATTAAAGTAAATAAATAAATGTAAGTACTTTAAAAAATAACTACGAACAAAGACATTTTTCTCTTTGTAATACCATCAACGCCTCATTAAATAATTGTTTTGACGTCTGTATCATGTCTGTTAGATGATTATAATCATCTTGCTTTTCTTCCTCAATCATCTTCAGTTTGTCTTCCATTATTTTTAATTTTTCTTCAGTTAACTCCAGCTTATATTTCAAATCGTCTTTATCTAAAGACTCAGCACCATCGCTTGGTTGGGATTCTGAAGAACTTTCACTGGGTTTTTCTATAGCAACCACGGAGGATGCTTTTTTTGTTACAGATGAAGCACCATACCCTTCATAAGGTTGTTCTTTTATAACAGAAACCTTCGAAGTTCTAGATCCTCTTCTTAATGTTTCTTTTAGTGGCTTCATTTCTTCCTCTAAACTAGCAACCTTACGTTCTAAACGCCTCTTCTTTTCTTTTACTTTTCTGTGTTTGGCTTCCAACTCTTCCCATTTATGTCTTTCTTCATCTATTCTAGTGTTCAAAGTCGTAACAAGTTCAGATAACTTTTGAATTTCATTATCGGTCGCAGTTTTCATTGGAGTAAAGAAAATACTTTGCAGTGAACATTCCTCGTATCTCAGCAGCTGAGCTCTAAGTTCTTCAATCTTAGCAGCCTTTTCTGTTGCCTGCTTCCTTAATGCATCAATTTTGGCGTCAGTGTTTTTAATTTCTTTTTGTGATTCCGTAATTTCAGCATTCATTTTGTTCATTTTAGCTGTATTTTCTTTAAGTATCTCTTGATAATAAAGCTCAGAAGTTTTGATTTGAGCCTGCAAGAACAGCACGTAGTTAAACATATTGGTAACCTTACTTATATAATCTCAAGCAAATAAATTAAATTAGTATTAGAGGTCAATAGTGTGTATTGATTAATTTTATTTATTTCCTTGAGCAAAAAAGTCGAGTAATGTTCGTCAAAGTCGTCACTTTTGAAATTAATATAAATTCTCTCAAAGCGACGTAAAAACTTTTAGCCTAAGTGACTTAAATCGGTGACCATACAAATTTGATTTGAAATGTTAGTTTCACACATCGAATACTCAAGTAAATTGAGCTTGAAATTATTATAATCTAATGAGAATGAAATTTTTAAAAATGATAGTTGATTGTAGTTAATTTTGAGATGACTTATAATTTCGGCAATACTTAAAAATATAAACGCACTAACTCTTTGCTCATTTATCAGCATGTCATCATGATTGCTTTTTTCCAATAAGGTTTGCATCTTTTGTCTGATAGTGGTAGTATCGCATTCCAAATTTCGTATTCTGCACCGAGCACCCTCTAATTTTCTCTTCAAATCTTGATTATCTTCTTTCAGTGATTCCATTTCCTTCATGGCTGACTCAACTTCTTTCTTCCTTTTTTGCTCAATTTCTCGAATGAACTAGTAAATATATCACACAGTACGTAAGTGAATTGATATTTTTTAGAGAGCAGTATACTTGATACTTTTGACCGGTGAATTCATGGAGAACAAACTCGAAGTTATCCGAAATGAAAGCGTTTCAGAAAATGTCTGGACAACTTAGAATGAATAGGATTAATAATATTAACTTTAAAACAGTAATGTACAAAACTGACTAACTGATTTAATACTATATAACATAACATAAAACTACAAGGTAGAGTGCATCTTATGCTGATAAAAAATAGAACTGTTGGACATATAATAGAACTGTTTTGCAGGATCTCCTCATAAAATATTTTCAATGCAACAATACAAAGAATATATAAATTAATACCTGGCTCTGGTCCTTCTTCTTACTATCCAATGGGGTATCTGATTTTTGCTTCACATTCAACTTTTCTTCGAGATCCGCAACTTTAGCTTGCAACAGCATAATCTGTTGTGCTCTACCTTTCCATCCAGCAACATCGTTTTGCAACTCTTTGATGCTAGTAAACTTATCACCCAGCTCTTGCTGGAGAATTTTTGTTGCTATCAAAATATCGTTTTTAAGTTCTAAATTCCTATTTTTGCTTTCATAAAGTTTCTTATTGACCGAGGCAAGTTTATTATTTAATTCCTTCAGTTCATCGGGACTTGCATCAAAATTCTCTTCTTTGCAAGCACATATATCTAATTGCTCATGTTCTTTATTTATGAGATCCAGCTGTATAACTTTACGTTCTAGGGCTGCGTTTTTAGTTTTGTAGCTCTCTATTTCAGCTACCAAATGCCTATTTTGTTTGCAAAGATCAGTTATTTTTGCACTGATTATGCCAGCAGATTTAGAAGATATTGCAGGTCCCGTGCCTGAAATTATGTCACGAATTCGTTGGTTTAAGTCAGTTACGGTTTTGTTCAACTCTTTTATATTTTGGTCTTTTGTAAAAACACATTTGCGAAGTTCATTGTTGTCAGATGTCATTATCTGTAAAAGGATTCAGTTGTTGAAATAGAAGTGCAATAAAAACCAAATAGATATTGTACTACTAGAGTTGGATAAAATTAATAAGCAGTAAGAAAAATTGTTTCATCGTTTAGTCCTTAAACGATGAAACAATTTTCCTAATATCAAACTAATCCACCAAACTAATGCGAAATAAAAATTCCACACTTATCTAGAACTAATCGAGGCAAGACTGTAGGTATTGTTTCTATGTATTTATCCCATATAAATATTTATGTGAGAGCAGTGAACTGGTAATCATTGTTTCCATACATGAAACTTTTAAAAGCAAGGAGCCTCTTTTTATTATTGTCTACTCTAAATTAAAACCAGAATACTGCTGATTACAAAGCTAAATGTCAATTTACAGTATGGTATTTTCTGCTTTATTTTAATAGCTTACTTTTAACTGCTCAATCAAGTGAGCATTCAGTTCAGGTGGATAAAGAAGATCATCAGGATCCGGGTTTTCAATGGCAGCCAACATCTTTAATTTCATTTCATCAGTCTCATCAATTTTGTTTGCCAGTTCTTGTAGTTTTTCTTCCTTAACATTGGCCTTGGAACGTAGTTTTTGCATTGAACCCTTTGCTTTATTCATAGTTTTGAAGACAATAAATGCATTTAAAATAATCAAAATTGTCTTTACCTCACTGAACGATAAAAGTAATCTGTCAAGTTTTGTTATTATTGTTCCATTTTCAAAAGATAATATAATAAGGTTATGTAGAATATGCAGAACTGAATCGACTTATTTATAACTTTTTTAAATGGAACTTGATGAAAATGTATCCTCAGTCATATTTATTGACTGGATTTGTCTGCCTGAATGATTAATCTTTGAGGAAATTAATTCCGTATTAACCTGCTCTCTGCCTGAAAATAATCCGTTGTTACGATTTTGAATTTAAAGATTGTTTCATTTTATGAGCATTGGATACCGTTCGTGCGTAAATGAAGGCTAAAAGTTTTTTTATTTGTATGGGTGTTAAACGAGCACAAAGGATACCCGATGGTAAATGAACCGCCCATGGACACGTATAAATCAAGAGTGCATACCTAGCCTATAATGTGGCAGTATGATAAGAGGAAGGTCGTATTGTTCTGGATGTAGGATCGCGTGGGTTAAGAGGTCGTATCAGTTTTGAAAATTATGTGTAGGGCACACATTGGTTGTGTGAGGCAAAGTTTCTAGATGCTGATACTGTCGATATTAAATACATTAGATTCACATGGAACCTAAGGTTTTTAATAATAGAGTTCTGATAAAAGGATGATAAAATAAGAGCCAAGGTGTTCACTTTGTAAATATAATCGTTACATGTAGTAATAGTTATAAGACCGACACACTGACCTAAGCAAAATACCTGTTAGTTCCTTTAATTATAGTGGATATACAATGTTTTATATTTTTGGGGATACGATATGATGAAAGTATGATAAGACTACAGGTAGCGTATAGTTATAGTAATTATCAATTTATTTTTGATAATGATAATATCAAATCTACTGTCAATTGTCATTGCTGTCACTGCAAGTGACAGCAAGGTGGATTGATTTTGCTGCAATTGCAGTGTTTTTATTAATTTCTGCAGTAATTACTTAATTTTTGTGTAATTGTTGGTAATATCTATGTTTGTTTAGCAGTGTAGCAGGTATTACAACCTTCTTTCTCCGTCAGTTGATGTCAATAGGTAAGAAAATTCGATAATTAGTGTCGTCCTTGGTGTTAGGTAGATGATAGAAAATTATATTGTTATCATTATTGTTGTTTTAGCAAAATATATTTAAGGTAGGATGGTATGCTATTCAAGAAGTTACCTAATCAAGACTGTATTGTCAAAGTTTACTTTGGAAATTGCCAATAGGAGTCATGATTAAAATTGTGAAAAAACATACTTATTATTGGATGTTTACAATTCCTTTCCTCATCCTTTTTCGAGGTGAGCTGTCGACAGCCACATTTTGTCAATAGATATTTTCTAAGAGTTATGTAACGGCGCAGAAGAGGCATTGCTATAAAAAAATGTAGAATAACAGTATTTTAAAAGTCAAACCAAGTGGTGAAAATTTCTAATAACAATAATTTTTACCCCCATTCATAAACATAGGTATCTTACCAGTACTTGAATATGTGCAAACTTAAAGTTTATATATAAGTTAGTTTATATTAAGTTTATATATGTTTTAAGAAAAAAAAATGTCTATTATGTAATATTTTAAGTTGTAACATTACTGATAATCAAATTAATACTTTTAAGGGTAGAGAAAGGAAGGCTGTAAACTTCTAGTTAGCTTAACAAATTCTTACTTTTTTTTATGGAAGAGGGGACAGAGGAGCAGACGGATCACCTGATGGAAACTGACAACTACTACTTTTTTATTTTCTTTTAAAAAGATGTCTCTTACTCTAGAAATATATCCTGTGTTGTAGGACTTCACAAATATACATGAAAAAAACCATCTAAAATCAGAACAACAATTTGTGAATCACCCAAAGTGTTATCCCATTGGGGAATCGAACCCACAACACTCAGCGCAGTAGGAAGCTGTGAGGTGACTGATTAAACTGCTATGCCTACATGTCATCAAAATATCTTCTTTGAAGTTTTTGAGTTTGATTGGTCAAATGTTTCAAAATTAACTTAATTAATAGGTAGAAACTAAGCAATGATACTGCAAACATGAATTAATGTTAAAATTTTGAGTATTATTCCTTAAAAGATTGACTATTCTCTATACAAGCACATATAAATAAAATTGAAGTGTCTGTTTGTAATGTCAAAGAATAGGGTTTTTCATGCTTGTTTGCACTATGCCTATGCCTAAAAACCAGTTTCAATATTTTTTGTTTGTCTGTCTGTTTCTTCTGGGTAATCTCCAAAACGGCTGGACTGATTTTGATAATATTTTATTACCAGGTAGCTGTCTATATAAGGAGTAACTTATTCTATCTTTCCTGTCAGAAAAACCCTATAAAATTTTGCCTGGTCTGGGAATCGAACCAGAGGCCTCATGGAGTGCAGTCGCATACCGTACTACACCACTAAGGCAGCGCTATCATGTATAATTTGAATCACTGAGAACGGGATCTCGGGGCTCTCAAATATCCCATATCGCGCGATAGTTTTACGTTCGGGAATATATGGGGCGGCTTAATCCTTGCACGCCGTGATTGCGGTGGTAAGATCCGTTATGGAGGATTGGCTTGAGAGGAAAGACGGGATCATCTGATAACGGCTGAAGCAAAGGATGCTTTGGAGATCACCTGTCTGATTCACAAACAGCCAACGCCTGTAGCGAGAACGAACCAATCTCAGAGAGCCAAAACGACGCTTCACACGCTGGCAGAACGCTCTGCCGTGCCGTGCTGTGCCATAATGTCAGTAAGCGACGACCCATATTTAAACAGGTCTGTGCGGACCCAAAGTACGTTGTCTTGTTGAGATTGACCGGGATTCTGGCTAAAGATGAACAGAGACAAATACGAACTGATACGTTAAAGAAAAACAGCCCAGCTATGTTTCGACACTGTATAGTTGAGAATTGAATGAATGAATAATAATAATAATTCATCATCAGCCTATCGCAGTCCACTGCTGGACATAGGCCTCTCCCATTGCACGCCACTTAGATCGATTTTGGGCTTCTCGCATCCAGCTCCTGCCAGCCATCTTGCGCAAATCGTCACTCCACCTGGCCTGTGGGCGTCCTACACTACGTCCTTCTTCTTTATTAATCCCTAGATAGCGCTCGTAAAGTGACATCAGTTTGAAATCTGCCTAAAGAGATTTTTGTCACCGGATAGACATCTAAGTTTTTTTGTATCCTATTGTATACTAATATTATAAATGCGAAAGTGTGTCGGTCTGTCTTTCTGTCTGTCTGTCTGTTACCTCTTCGCGCTTAAACCGCTGAACCGATTTAGATGAAGTTAGGTACAGAGATCGTCCGAGACCCGGGAAAGGACATAGGGTAGTTTTTATCCCAGAAATCATCCTTTAAGGGGGCGGAAGTTTGTATGGGGAATCAATAACCGCTGAACCGATTTAGATGAAGTTTGGTACAGAGATCGTCCGAGACCCGGGAAAGGACATAGGGTAGTTTTTATCCCAGAAATCATCCTTTAAGGGGGTGGAAGTTTGTATGGGGAATCAATAACCGCTGAACCGGTTAGATGAAATTTGGTATAAAGGTACTTTGATTCTTAAGGAAAGACATGCTATTTTTTACCGCGATAACCGACACTCATGATGTATGGCAGCTGGCATTGTCATGATGAAGAAGGATTCTGCGTTGTCGGTTATTCTTTCTTATATCTTCAAAGACTTCTGGCAAACAAATGGTCGTGTACCATTCAGAATTAACCTTTTTACGATTCTCTAGTGGCACTGTAGCCACATGTCCATTTATAAAAAAAAAAACAAGCTACCATTTGCTTCAAAGTGCCTTTTGAACAAATGACTTTTGTTGGGTTCGGCTCATCTTTGAACACCCAGACCGTTGATTGTTGTTTAGTTTCAGAATCATACGCTATATCCAAGATTCCTGTGTGATTGAAGACAGCTTTTAACGCACCCTAATTATACTTTTGTAACATTTTTTAAACCAATCGACACCGTTTTTGGTCAATTATCAAGTTCTACGGAATCCAACGTGATCAAATTTTTTTACAGTTAAATGTTCTCGTAATATTTTATATATACTCGTCATACTTATTCCCAGAGACGCCTCTATCTCGCGATATGTAACATGACGATCTTGCATCATTAGTTCCCGCACAGCATCAATATTTTGAGGTACAACAACCGATTTAGGGTGACCTTCTTTACATTCGTCTGTGAGCACAGACCGCCCGACCGCCGATTAAACTCACTAAACCAGCGATGAACAGTTGTTTTTGATGGTGCTTCGTCCCTAAAAGTCGAAGTGAGTTGATCAATGCAATGGTTTTGAGTTAGCCCTCGGCGAAAATCGTAATAAATCATAGCACGAAAATTTTCACTATCTAGTTCTAACACCTCATAATAAGGCGAGATACATTTGGCAATTACATGTACTCTACAGTCCCCTGAAGCTGTGAAAAAATCAAATCTCTAAGTAAACGCAAAAAAGAAGATACACAACAAAAAACGCATATTTTGTCACTCTCAAGGTAATCAAAATTAATAGGGTACTTCCCTGTGATCTACAACTATGAAATTTAGCAAGTAATATCGTTTTATACTACAAGTACAGGGAAAAATCTGTAAACTGTACATATGTAATTAAATCTTAAAAAGTATAGTCTTAAATAAGTTACTTATAGGTTTTGGAAATTGAATTGCTCAAAAAGCTAGGAAAAAATTGCGAGACTCGATTCCTGAACTATTTACAATACCTATGTACCTACAAATTTGTACAGAACCCTCGGGGCGCGACTCCGACTCGCACTTGTCTGGCTTTTTTTTATTACAACCTCACAGAAGAACAAAAGGAAAACTCCTCAGGTACAGTCGTTCATGGGCGGTGGTAGTCACTTTCTATTAGGTGATCCGTCTGCCCCCTCTTCCATAAAAAAAAACAAGGAGCATATTACAATATTTTTTCGTATCGGAGTATTTTTATTCCGAATTTGAGGATTCCTTTGAAGGTTGTTTCACATAGTTGTAAAATCTCCACGACATAGGAAACATTTCTAGTTGATTTCAAAGACAAAAAAGTTGTTATCCAGTTTTTAACCAACTAAAACGTGTAGGAATCAAACCCACTTGGCGCGGTATACACCGACCACTTTAAACATTGCACCACTCTTGCAGTCCCAAATAGATATATCAAATGTTAACTTGTTGCCATAACCAATAGATATTCTTCATTAACTTATTTTCTTCCACAGCCCGCCATGCCTGGCACAAATCTCATAGTCCCAGTTGTCCTCTGGGGCAAGCATGCACCAACACATTGTGTATCCTCGGTGTACCTCTCCCGTGATCAGAAGACATTGGTCACCGGGTGCTATGATGGCCAGATTTGTATATGGCAGGTGGATCCTGAGAGCCTGAAGATGACTCCAAGGTGCTTGTTGGTTGGACATACCGCTCCGGTAACATGCTTATCCCGGGCTTCGATCATACAGGTATGTTGCATCTTGATTAGCCTTTTTGAAATTCATAACTTTAAGAGTTCTGGGGTTCTAGTGTTGAGTGGATGTGAAATAAACTCACACTAGGCCCTCTATACGTCTTTATTAAAAAAAACGTTACTCTTATGGGCAGCATGATGTGTGAACCCCACAAAGAATTTTCCTAACGTATTAATATATAGATATACGTGTTCTCATAATGTTTCAGGACAATAACTTTATTGTGAGTTCATCTGAAGCTGGTGAGATGTGCACTTGGGACCTGGTGGACGGGAAGTGTCGGGAGAGCGTCAAGCTGTTGCAAGTTCATACAAATATACAGGTTAGTGTGCGCCCGAAAGCTTGTAAATAATAATATCCAATGGTCACACACATGACCATATTGATATTTAGTATATGAAAAAAAAACACAACCGTACGAACAAATTATCGCCTTCGGTATTCCCGTACCGATACGACCTTCAAACCTTGAGGAAAAAAGCGTACTCCTACCTCAAGGGCTTTCAGTCAGTCACTTTCCATCTGATGACTTGTCTGTACATCATAAAACAAATAAACATTTCCTAACATACTCTTTAATGCCTTATTTCGAGGTTTTTGTCTGCTGTTATAGGTATTAATGAGAATAATAGTGTGGAGAAATGCAGTTAGGCTGGAGTGCTGACCAACGGTTAAATTTCACCTGTTCATCAACAATCTACGGCTCTTTTTTCATTTCATTGTCTGTATATGTCGCCACACTAGTAATGTCTAATCAATATTACCACCTCTATTTATCCCATGGGTGTTAAAGTGGAAATTAAACTAAAATAAAATACAAACTAAAGCAAACTACGCCGAACAATAGCACTACTAAGTAGGAAAACTTGAAACAAACCCTATACCACCCCGTCTGGCTAGCGTGGTATAGTAGGCCAAAACCTTCTTTTTAAGGAGAGGCATATGTCCAGCAGTGGACTGCTAAAAGCCCTTGATGATATTCCTATGTTCCTCTTTTATTTTATAGGCTTACCACATGTGCAATAGTGAAGATCTACGCCTGTTCTGCAATGGATACTATGCAGAGATTTTGATTATGGATCCATTCTCGCTAGAGATACTGTTCTCTCTGAGCTCTAAGATGAATCCGGATTGGATTTCAGCTCTTCATGTAAGTGCAGATTTTTTAATTAAGTTTGAAAAAAGATCGATGTTTATGACAGGAATTTGATTTTATTTCGTCATTGACGTCGTCAGAGGTACTAAAAGGACTAAGAAGTATATGGTATAAGTATATACCATTTTTTCTTGAAGAAAGTCTCTTCAAGAAAAAATGGTGTTTACAAGGGACATCCAAATTATTTTACCTTGTTATAAGCCACTGATCAATTAATAAATAAACTAATGTTGTCTAATAACAAGTATTGATAATTTAATAAAATAACTTAACACACTGTAGCTGTGGTAATCAAACTGCGTATAAAAATACTATGGATAAATTACATCCAGACAAAGGACAAACGATCGTGCTTATCACACAATTATTTGTCCTGGCTGGGAACCAAACCCACCCAGAGTTACTAACCACTAAGCCAATAGGCCCTTCAAAATAGTAGTCGGGTCGAGTAAAGGTTACGCTATGTTGTACTAACAAGTGCGTAAATCAATTTATGGGATATAAACACGGTAATAAAAATAATTCAGATCTGATCTTGACATAGTATTAGCCACCCCTTGTAGTACCTGCTTCATTTGGTTTAATTTACCTTTTTGTTATTATTTAATTTTTATTTCACTTCACTTATTTATTTGTATGTATTTAATACAGCGGTCCGTGTGGTGACGGATTAGGAATACAGATTGTTACCACCCCTATTCATCCCGTGGGTGTCGTAAGAGCCGACCAAGGGAGATATATATATCTATACGCAGAATAACAGCACTGCAGAGAGAAGGAAAACTTGACACAAGCCCTATACCAACCCGTCTGGCCAGCGTGGTATAGTAGGCCCAAACCTGAAAAAGATCTATACTATGTGTAGCTATCACTTCATAAATATACATATACCACTTTGATTTCCTCTTAACTAATTCTTAATACACCAGACACTATCCTATACCTTTTCAGTATCATGTTTTCTCGCCGTCCCACGTTTGCCTGTAAGAGATTATCTCTGAGCGATAAGGCCGCCATTCGTACTAGTCTCAATTAGTATGAAGTTATTTATTGTATGTTTTATTACAGGTTTTGCGTCCGTCATCCAGGAAGGACGATGTGGTTCTCGCCATCTCGATCACTGGAACTGTCAAGGTAAGCTTCGAAGATTACTATTTTACAAAAAAAAACTGTTGTAGAAGGTATTTATAAGATCACGAAAACGGAAACGATATGTATTTTTAACAATTGTGAAGTTAAATTAAAAAAGAACTGGGATTTTTTGCAGCAAAAACGTTGTACGATTTATGTCAATTATAATGCTTTTGTTTCATAAATACATTTACAGTTTAGCTTTTCACAGAGTGGCTTATACGACCTTAAAAGATGACACATCTTTTTGTAACAGCCTGTACATCTCTGTAACTTAGAATACCTACTATAATTCTTGACGGGACGGGATCGGGACTTATTTTTTGACAGTATTTATAAGATACGTCTTTTAATTACATCACCGATGAGAGTAATAAAATAATTATTCATTTATTTGTCTTGCAAAAAAGTCACATAGTTAAAGAAAGCGAGGTTTAAACCGTCACTAAAACTAAGTACATATTATGTATACTACATCGCAAGAGCTGGTTAAATATGTTTATAAGATATATAGGATCCGTATAGAGGTTGAATCGATCTTGGTCACGATCAGGTCTACCCGTGACCACGATCGCTCCAATGACGGTCAAATGTGATCGCTGTGATTAAGATCCGATTTACGCCTTAAACACCTACTACTAACATTTCCCCAGGTTTGGTCACTCCTAGGACATGAGAACAAACAATCAGAACCTATTTACGAGAACGAATCCAAGCAGATCCGATGTCTCAACGCTCTGTCCTTGAACTGTTGCGCTTATAACCAAAGAACGGTGTTAATTGTGTGTGCTAAATACTGTCAGATATACGATGCGGGTAAGTTCTATTTATTTCAATTTACAGCATAGTTACACTCTAGTGGATAGCAACATGAGGATTTTGAATTAATTTTCGTATATTGGGGTCAAACGAAATACCTTGACACGCATTTTTGGTGGTGTGTAAGGTCATCTTAATCCCACGAGGAGCATAGGAGGGGGAAATACTGGCGGTATAAGTGTTTGTAGGGTGTATCATTAATAGCTTATATTCAACTGAGCTTTGTGCATCCTTACCAATTTAGTAGAATGAAAATAGTGTGGATAGGTAAAGTAACAATATTGTTTGCCAAAAACAAAATGTTTTAGCACGAAAATTACAGTTAGCCACCCTAATACTTTACTTTTAAGTACTGTTTTGAAAAATGGTTTCAGGTAAATTTCATGTATATTTAACTAGCTATTGCCCGCGGTTTGCCCGCGCGTATTCGGTTATCGCGGTATAAAGCCTTTGTACTTCCTCAAGAATCAAAGCGATTTATCCGTAAAAATGTAAAAGACAGAGTTACTTTCGCATTTATAGTATTAGTAGGAATAATAAACAATGACAGGTCTTTGATGTTTGATGTATTAATATACCTTTAGCAAGTTAAATATTCGTTTTACAGGCAAATTGATATTCTGTTTACTTTAGACAAGACTGAAACGCTTTTTCGGCTCCTTAAATACCATCATTTACGTGCGAGATATATAGAGTTGACTCAATACCATCTTAGGGTAGATTCTTAATATGCTTTTTATTTATTTTCTCCGCAGGTGATTTTTCCGTTCTCTGCTCCATCCAAGCTCCTACTGGCGAACGCTGGATGTCAGGGGACTTTTTAGCTCCTGACAGGGTGCTGGTTTGGTCTACTGAAGGCAAGGGATACCTATATAAGCTACCGGCCAAGTAAGTTATTATATTGCTTTCCAATGCTTAAGTTTTCCAGCTACAGTTATTCTAATGAATTTAAAAAGTCAAAAGGCTTGGCTAGGATAAGTTGAAATAAAAGGTATACAACAAAATTTCTACCAAATTGGTAAGAACAGCTTAAACTATTATTACCCAACACATGACACCATTCTAATGTAACAGTTAAAATTCCACCTAGTACACTTTGTTCATTGATTGGCCAATATGTGTATAACCTGTTATAGGTTACTATGCTATTCTAAACTATACTGTATACATCTAACATTACCTATTACCAAAAGTAATAAAATGTAATTTCTAAATGATTATTTGTAATATGTGGCTTTGCTCGGATATTTTTATTGAAACAACGATAGAAAAGATATTTATGATATTTTGAGTATTATTGATAAAAGTGTATGATCCGAAATTGAGTATTTCTATGATTTATTTTTAAATTTCTGACCCTAGTAGGATATTAGTGGTCGAAAATTTGTAAATGGTACGTGTGCAATATTCTTATTATGTTTATTTTCAACAATCACTAATTTTATTTAACTTAAAAAAAGAAATAGAACCGAGCGAAGTTGCAAGTTGAACCTAGTCTTTCTCCAACACTCTATGGCCCTATAACCATGACCATGACAGAAATCTGACAAAATTCTAGTAAACACAACAGACATACATGACATTGCATTTTGAACTTTACCAATCATAAATAAGAATGAAAATATATTGCCTCGCTCGTTTAGTTAAAATTGGCATGTGTCATCGGTAAACATGTTTTTCATCAGTAGATTATTCATTGGAGCACTATATATGCTAATGTTATAGATGTTTATTTGTATAAGAATGGGGCGGTTTTTCATAAATAATGTGTCATTTATTTCTATTATGGTACCCATTACATAAATAATTCCGAATTCAATTCGGTAATATACGATATATTTTTATTGACCCAACACTACGCGATGGTTTAATCGAATTGCTTTTATCAGCCGTTCATGTCACAGGTGGCGACCCTGATCATGCCTTGAATTAATTCGAGAGTACCCTTATTTTACGGAAATTATGTCGAATGGATAAATTCACTGTTAGATTTCTTGTAGAAAATTATTTTTTAAAATATAATACAAGTGTATAAAAAAGACACATTTCTTATGAAACATCGCTTGAATCCGTCCATTATTTAATAATATAATAGTTTCAATGATGAAGATTTTATTCTAACAGCTTTAACCTTAAGCTACATGTCAAGCTATAATATATGAAGATATAAACATTTCTTTTATAGCAAACTACGCGGACGGGCTATCAGTAGGTCAGCACAATCTATGTTTGTCTGTTTCTAGATAGTTTATTTGCTTGCACATTTTTATGCTTTGTCTGTTTTTGTTTAGTGTATTATAAAAGCGATAGCGATTATTAAAATTCAGAAAAAAAATAAGACACTGTTTTCTTAATTTTTTCTGGTTGATTTCTAAAATTTTAGTTTGACTATGGCATGGATGAAATTATTTCTTCACAAAAAAAGTTATTGAGAATAAGTTTTACATTTTAAAAAGTAGTCATAATTTTCATTATTCAGTTGTGAGATAAGTTAGCTGCTTTCCAATAGAGCATGTACACAAAATCGTTGAATTAATTGTTATTGTACAATATACTTCAAAAACATAATTCACACCTGATCCTTACACCTAATGATCGTAAAATAACATGAGACCTCTAAATATGCTCTCTGATCTCTGCTCTGCTCTGAGCTCTGGATATCTATCACTTCATCTGCTAAATAGTATAAAAACTTTAGTTAGTTGTGCTAGCAATCTAAAGTTTTTAGGCTTTCGTAAGGTTGTCCTTAGCATTATCTTATATTAAGCAAAATAAGTTACGTTGTGCCCATTAATGGAATGTACGCGCAGTAACAATACACTTGATTAAAACCACCCATCTTTAAAAAAAACGAACGAGCCTTAACAGTAGTGGCCTAAGATGTGTAATGTCTGACATCTTATCCACCAGTAATAATATTGGTCAAATAAAATAACGCGGTTTTCCCGGCCTTCCTGTTACTCATTTCCGTCCCTTATCAAGAAATCTATTCCAGATATTGAGAGAAAGATGTTACCCACAAAAAAACCTTTCAGAAATAAAATCCTTATTTCTTAAAATTTAGCTTTTTATTCATATATACAGTATAGTAAAATTGTTATCAGCATAGTATGAAAAACAACTCTGAATTTTATATTATTAAAATCGCTATCGCTTGTACTGTAACCGTAGCTGTACACAAACACAGAACAAAAAGTTGTAGACGGGGATATAAACACGTCAATTTCTTACCCGATCCTTGTATATTTAAAAAACAGATTTGGTTAGTTTTTGTGTAGACAGTATTTTTTATTTGCAGCTGCACTTTCATATTTATATTCATCTATTCTTTTCTATATTTAACTTTTCAAAATATCTTCCTAAGCTTCTAGTATCTATGTAATGTTTTAGTCTTACCGTCATCGACAGACCGAGTGGTACTAAGTATCAAAACCATTGTGGCAATATTCTAATTAGTTTCGTCAGATATTTTGAAAATATTTTTTAGTATCCATAAAATATAAAATAATCTCTCTTTCAGAATAGAACTACGAGCATTTTAGTAAAATTTAGTATGAAATTTAGGATACTTAAGCGGTTATCTATTTGGTTTTATGAAACAGGCATTAATTTAAAGTAGTTTACAATTTTTTTCTAATTCTTTTATGAAAGGTAAAACATGCTAGCTTCTAAAACTCTAAGACAGCTTTTAAGACTTAAAGGAAAATATAAGTAGCACTGTCGTGTTGTGCCTGATTAACACTTACTCGTAATTCATTAAATTGTTTGTTAAAATGTTTTGTAAGCATTGTTCGGGTTGCTATCTATCGCAAATCGCTATTGTTATCATTGGGGGTAGACAGAATGAGCAGGCTGAGGAGATTCCGTTATCAACTACCATTGTAAATATTTTTTTAACGCTATGTAGTTTTTCAATTTAAAATGTAACGTCCATTTATGAAACTCAAAATTTACAGTTTTAAGAAGCTTTTATCGTATTAGGACAGACAAGGCATTGTAAGATATAGATATAGACAGAACTTCTCATCCTATGAATAATAAGTCCCACATTAGTTAGTTTCTCGAAGTCTCTTCTTCTGTAAATTGTCTGTGCAAAATGCTGTTATCCCATCTTGGATTTTGTACATTGCTGTCCCTATATCTAGTATCTGCATACTCCTGTACATGGTCCTTCTGTATACTCCTGGACATGGTCCTTCGATCCCTCTTGTATCTTCTTAGTAGGTCTGTAAAAACTGAGACATCAATAGTTTTGATTTGGTAAATTCTTATTGTACATTAGTATTCTGAATAGATAATAGTTATAGAATAACCTAACTATGTTTTAGAATCGTCATACTTTGTAATAAATCCTTATGTATAAATTTATGGTATTAGTAACGTTCGTGTCCCCATAAGAGACAATAAATTATGTTTTGAATGAATGGTCTGTTGGGTTTTAGTTCTGTGCCGGACCACAAGGGGTTCCATGGTCCTACAGTCGACCACGACAGTCCAGTACTTTTTGGGATCCTGGCTCATCCGGATAATAAGGTAAGACTAAATTTTTAAATAATGTGCACAGAAATGAAATGGACATTCCTAGGCACTAGGAAAGTTCCATTTCATAACTATTTAGAAATTTTGATTTGAGGTATTTTGACTATTTGATAGTAGTGTTACCTTTGTTATATTTTAGTATATCATGAGTAGCCACAAACAATGTTTTTTAAAAATTAGTTTATGAGACAAATTGGCCTTTTCATATATTTTTTTTGTTTTTAACAACCCTGTTATTTTAGTTAAATGAAATTGGTATAATATCGCACTTAATCGCACTTTTTCAATCGCCATTTTTTTCTATACATTAATAATTCTTTCACAGCTTTTGTCCTGCCCTCCTGCAATGCGCTTTATCATCACGTCTGTGGGGGGTAAGCAGCGACGTTTGTTGCTCCGCGGTGACTCCGCTGGAGTGGTGTCCCTTTGGAACGTGGACTCGGCTGCCGTCCCAACCCCTAATCAAATGCCATGTTAGTATGTCCCATTACAAATTTATAATAGTACAATAAAATTAAAAAAAAATCCATGAAATGGAAAACGAACGGATGCGAATGCTTCACATGTAAATTAATGATAATTATAATATTTTTGGACATTTTAAACACAACGCCATGTAGTTTTAAACAAAGCAGAGCTTGTACTATAAAAGCTAGATTGGCTGTTAGAATACTCATATACTTTTTTTTCGTAAATATATTCATAATGTACATAGAAAACATCCAAACTCCGAAACAAATATTTGCAGATCATGCAAACATTTGGTCCGACCCGGGAATCGAACCCGAGACCTCAGCACATCGTCGCATGTGCTACCACTGCACCTCCAAGGCAGTCATCGATTAAAAATAGTTAAGGTCCTAGCATGCTTCCTTGCGGTACTTCGCAGCTATTAACTTTATTTGATGGTCTAAGATGTCTTCAGTTAACGTTGACTATTATTTCTAAATAGTTCTGCCATTAAGTAAATAAGATTCTAGCCAGTTAAATGCTGGTCCTCGAATTCCATAATCTTGTACTTTTTGCAGGAGTAGCTTATGAGAACCAAAATCGAAAGCTTGAGACATATCAAAGAAAATGCGTATTACGAGTAAATACATATCAAAGGGAATGTTATATTATACGCTAGGATAAATGCTATTAGTTATAGATTACCCATTTAGGCAGTCATTTTATATTGTCTTTATATTAGTTAAATAAAATTTAAATTGTACTTACTCAATTTTCTTTCAGCTCATGCACCAATTGTTATGACCAGTTTGGACATGGCCTGGGCGGAAATGAACCCTAGCCCCGTCGGTATTTTAGACCAGTTGCATTTACCTGATGAACCAGGTAAGTTAATTCACTAGAGTTTATATTTACTAAATTCAGCTTCTTAAATTATTAGTTATGGTTGGTTTCTTTTAAGGGCTGCCTGCCTGACACCAATACTCCTTAGGAATGTAATCTTTTTCTGATGGTATAAAACAGGAGGACCATTGGAGTAACGAATGGTTGATGTTGGGCGGTTGTATATATACTAATCAGAGAATTCTTTATACCGCGATATAGGATTAGCAGTTACTTCGTAGTTCGGTATGTCTTCGATAGATGGCGCTGAAGTATGTTTCTTCGTTTCATTCTATGTGGAAGTCGCCAAATGACTATAGTAGCCCTAATAGGCCGGATCGTACCAGTGATTTACATGCTCGAGTACATGGTTTTCAGTCGGTTCGAGTCCTACATAACCATGCCACCGGATGTCTCGTAGGGGATATCCGAGGGGATTTCCGCATGGAAAAAAATGGATCGTGTACCAGTATGTCTGTACTGTGGTTAGAGACGCCATTTAAACACAAAGTTAAAGTTCGCGTATTGCCAATTTTACATTTATTTATAAATAAATAATATATTTGATGAATACGGAAATTATTACTTTTGAAAGGACAAAATTGTAAATTTTTAACCTTATGAATGTTGTAGTTTATTATATCTCTGCATTTTGCAAGTACACGGTGTGCATTTATTGCTGGCTATACAACTGTGTAGACAAATGCCAATAATCAATTAAAAAAACAGAGAAGTAAATATTAAAATTCTTCCGACCGGTTAGTAATACTGATCGACAGACTTCCATCGATGTCATCAACAGCCTTTAATAGTCCACTGCTGGACATAAGCCTCTCCTTAGAAAGGAGGTTTTGGCCTACTATACCACGCTGGCCAGACGGGTTGGTATAGGGTTTGTGTCAAGTTTTCCTTCTCTCTGCAGTGCTGTTGTCCTGCGTAGTTTGTTCCCTTAGTCGCCTCCTACGACACCCACGGGATGAATAGGGGTGGTGACACTCTGTATTCTTAATCCGTCACCACACACGTCATCGATGTGAATAGAGTAAACTGTTCTAAAAAAAAATACAATTATTTCTAGAAATAAAACTGACGGCATCCATCTACCTGCTGGCCGCCAACCGTTTAGTCGTTGGCCGTGAAGATGGATCCATAGTGATTGTGAACGCAACACACACGGTGCAACTGCAATTGCTGCACGGCAATCATCAGCAATTAGAGGGTGAGTTTTAGTTAACCCAGTTATTATGTTAGTAAATTGGTAAATACTATTATTATCATCATCAACAGCCTTTAGTAGTCCACTGGCTGGACATAGGCCTCTCCTTGTAAAGGAGTTTTTGGCCTACTATAGCACGCTGGCCAGATGGGTTGGTATGGTATTTGTTCAAAGTTTTTCTTCTCTTTTCATTGCTATGGCACAGCATCCGTCCGCTCCAGTAATTTTTTCCATTATTATTACTCCTCTAAAAGTTAAATCTGTGGATTATGAACGAAAAATTGATGATGAATTATTTTTTTCAGACTGGCCTCGCCACCAGCTTTTACTTGGACATATTGGACGCGTCAACTGCCTCATTTATCCACATCATATTCACCAAAGGTAAACAAGTTTTTTTTTTTAAACTCCGCTCTCCTGATTATATACACAACTAACTTAAAAATAAAGTTAGTTTTATTATTTTAAAATTTAAAAATAAATAATTTGAATACTTCTAGTAAAAAGTGCCTATCACCTCCTATGAACAGCAGCTCTGTAGCTCAAGATTCATAAGAGCGTTGACGCTCTTCCTCGCCCCCCCCCCCCCGCGCTCTCAATCTCGTGGAAGGAGAGTTAATGCTCGTTTTTCCTGTGAGTCCGTCTTGTGACCCAATATTCAAAAGCTAATTTCTAATTTGATATATTTAGGACTATTAGACGCACACAGATATAACCATAGAGAGAACACGGGATAGAGCTGCCTGTAAGTGGAAGCGATACAGGCAACGAGAGAGATGGATGCCCGATATTTCCCTCTGTCTCTGTTTAGCTAAGCTGCGATTGGCTACTTATTAACCCCTCATATTTCCCAGCCAATCACAGAACTCGACTAGAAAGAGATAGAGGGAACTGACTATTATCCATCTCTCTCGTTGCCTATATTGCAATATTGGGGCTCTTGTTCCCTCAAGATGAGATCTCTGATTAGGCGATTTAAGATTCTTACGAGATTAAGTACTTATTTTAAAGTAATATATTTATTTTGTCCAACAGATATGACAAAGCCCACATAGTGTCAGGCGGTATCGACTTCGCGGTGTGCCTCTGGGATCTGTTCAGTGGCACTTTACTGCACAGGTTCTGTGTACACGCTGGTGAGATCACGCAGCTGATAGTGCCACCGCATAATTGCAGCGTAAGTATTAAGGCTAGAACTACCCGGTATACAGGGCCTCAATTCTGCTATTTTAATATTGTATCAATAGACTGTCGATGGAATGTCCTCGGAATAGTTTTGCACTTTTTATATTCTACTAACTATGTAAGACCAATGGCTTGCCGATGACTTGTCACTGACAAATGTCGTCGATGTTTTTGTAATAGTATGGTAAACGGTACATTTTAAATTCGTTAGAAAATGATATATTTAATTTTCCAGGTACGGCAATGTTGTTGATATCACCATTGATGACCGATATTAATATATCGACAGTCTATTGACACTGAATTGATGTTAGTAGAATACTGATATTTTGTCCGATGTCAGTGGTGTCTCAATGGCATCGCAATAGCGCGTCAATGGAATACAGTGGCTTGACGTTAACATAAAATAGCAGAATTGAGGCCCAGTTCGAGTTAAAGGTTCAACCTTGACTTCTACGAGTTACTTCATACATTCCTAAATTCATCTTTCTATGGCAACCTTTCCCTTTAAATATAATCCTAGTTTTCCCGTCTTTAATTCAGTGTGTGACGAGAGCGCCTGTTGTGAGTTTATTCGTCATGGTGACTGCGTTCGGCGTAATTTAATTGGCCCGCACTAAAATCGGCAATAGGCTTCCTATAACATGAGTGGGACCAGAGGTGTGTGCCAAGTACCTCTTCGGGTATACAGGCGTGACTCTTTAAATAAATGTATAGTGTATACAGGCCTCTATAATGTATAGTGTATAGAGAGGCTAAAAAAATTCTTTTATCTATTTTTCACGTTAGCTTTGTTCCTCAGTTACATTAATGCAATCACAATGTGCCACAGCGAAACTTGGCAGGGCACAGCTAGTTGTCAATAGATTTATTTCCTTTTCTCTTTCTCCTAATCGTTCCCTCACTGTTGAGGATCGTGATTCTCTTTCATCCTGTCAACAATTATAAATACTCTACTTTCTCGGACTCCTGCCTCTGGGTCTCTTCCTTTCTACCTTTTGAATTCATCATTCATATAGTCCACCACACGTCCGTGTGGTGACGGATTAAGAATACAGTGTGTCACCACCCCTATTCATCACGTGTTTGTCGTAAGAGGCGACTAAGGGAGCAAAATACGCAGGACAACAGCACTGCAGAGAGAAGGAAAACTTGACACCAACCCTATACCAACCCGTCTGGTCAGCGTGGTGTAGTAGGCCAAAACCTCCTTTCTAAGGAGAGGCCTATGTCCAGCAGTGGACTATTAAAGGCTGTTGATGATGATGATGATGATAGTCCACCAGTCACTATAATCATTATTAACCGACTTCAAAAAATAAAAGGTTCTCAATTCGATTGTATTTTTGCAGCCACGTATCCAGAAATGCATATGTTCCGTAGCTTCGGATCATAGCGTGACCCTGTTAAGTAAGTTCATTTATATAATTCTCTTCTAAAATCAGTGGCGTATTCTAATATATTTGACTGTAAAGCTACGTAGAAATATACAGGAAGTCCATGATCTGACATGAGATGTCTCTGGCATTCAATTTTAAAAAGAATAAAAACACTATCCGTTTAAAAGTTATGACCTTTTTAATTTTCAGAAAATATTGCTTATTTGTCATAGAAACAGGTAAGATTTAAAAAATTTAAATTGAAGTAAGTAATTCTTTTATTTTATAATTATTCAATCCATTAATGAGAAAATTTCAAAAACATTGCATAATTTTTGAACGGTCGTAAGTTTTTAATGGAAAGTTTCCTTCCTATATAAGGAGTAACTTAGGCTGTTTTTCCTCTCAGAAGAACCCTTTAAAATTTTGTCCAGTCCCGTAATCGAACCCACTAATGCAGCGCTTTCCAAATTCAAAGCGAACGAAGTCGCGGGTACCAGCTAGTTTAAAATAAAATTAAACGCACTTGTGACTCTTAAGTTGCAGACGACGGTAGTCACTTAACCATCAGGTGACCCGTCTGATCAGTAGTTCCCCGTACCATTAAAAAAAAAAAATAAGCGATATCTTGCCTGTAATTTTATAATCAACTTAATAAAAACGGTTCTATGGGTTCATGTGAGGGTTGACTTGCCATTTAAATCTGGTTACACCCATTCGACTCGAAAACCTAGTTAAATAATAATAATAATAATGTTTTCAGACATCTGACACACAACGCCATCTAGTTTCAAACTAAGCAGAGCTTGTACTATGAAAGCTAGAGTGACTGATAGAATACTTATATACTTTCTTTTTTGTAAATACATACATATTATAAGTAGAAAACACCCAAACTCTGAAACAAATATTTGTAGATCGCACAAACACTATATATAATATTTGTCTTTAAAACATAACTTCTCCTCATCAGGTCTGACTGAACGTAAATGCGTGACCCTGGCGTCCCGGCACCTGTTCCCTGTAGTCAGTATTAAGTGGAGGCCGGCTGATGACTTCATGGTGGTGGGCTGCAGTGATGGTACTGTCTTCGTGTGGCAGATGGAGACTGGACATTTGGATAGAGTTCTTCATGGTAAGAGAGTACTTTTAGCTTTGATCAATAATAGTACTAGATTCCCGATAAGCGCTTCAAAAACGGCCCGAAAAATAAGAGCACAAAAGTGTTTGTGCTCTGATTTCAAATTAGTATGGTCCAATCATAGCCAACAATAGGACGTCAAAATGCCGCAGTGCGCGTTCAAAAACTGTGTAAATAACCACCGTAACACCAAGGTTTTGGAAGGAATATCTTTTTTTCGGTAAGTTAATATCAATAAGTGTTTTTTCATAATATAATAAGTATAAACAGAATTAAACTGTAAATATAATTCAATTAGCGAATGTTATAATTGTTTAGCCAATGTTTGCTACAACACATCAATTATTGTATCAAACATCGACTGTTCTTGAACAGGGAATGCATGGAGTAGTGTGGTTATTTTGTAATGTTATTTTTGTTTGTAGATTTGCTAGTGACTTTAAGACTTTTGTAATAAAACCTTAAATATTCCCGCATTTAGAGAATCAGAATGCACAGTAGAATTTATTAAGATACTAAATGATCTTTTTGTTATCCTAAATACTAGAAATCTTAAGGCCTTTGGATTCAAACACCCTTTGAATAAGGGTTCACAAAAATTTTGTCGTTCTTGTCTTAAATTATCAATTAATGTTACAAATAAAAATTCTTAACAGAACTTCAAAATTGGTTGGTTAATTTGATGTGGAATTTAGAGATATTTTATTTAGTATATCTGTGCGGGTCCTGCTTTTGGTGTCAGGGCGGGTCGCTCTGGTAGCTGATACCACAGGCTCAGATCGAATAAAAAAAGTTAAGATGATACTCTGTGACCAAAGAAGCGAGGCCAATTAAAACTACGCCTCGGCGTGTAGATACACACGTGGCGACGCATGCCGTGGCGACGTGTCACCACGCCAACAGCCGGTCTGAGGCTCCGCATTCGATGTTTCAAATCAAAATATAATACTCTTCAATTGAACATTTTCAATTGCCCCAGGTATGATTGCCGAAGAGGTGCTGGCTGCCTGTGACGAAGCTATAGCTGATGACCTTGGCGGGTCACTGTCTGGCGGCTCCAGCGATGGCCTTGCCAATCCAGCGGTTCATTTCTTCAGGTTAGTACTATCAACCTTAATAATAATAATTAATTATAATCAAAGACAACTAAAAATAGAAGTGGCGAGTGCTAAACAAATTAATTATTCCCTGCTTTTTACCGAGTGAGTTAGGTTGCTGGAATCCCAAATATTGATTTATTAGGTATTTTTGAATAATGTTTATTTTATAACTTGACTTTGCCTTGGAACTTTTAAGGAAGGAACTTGGAAGGTTTTTATTTTTTCTTCTCCACAGAGGTCTCCGTCATCGCAACCTGACAGCTATGAGAGCGGCTACTCAGCGAGGACTGGCAGCTCTACAGCACAGCGGCCCTGCTGGAAATGCTGGACCTTTGGCAGAGCCAGCCAGAGCTAGACGCGCTCAGCTCACTGTTCAAGGCTTCAGGTCTAATCCTGCTGGTAGGTAGATACATATATGCTCAACATTACCTTAAACTTAAAAGGGTAGAAATATGCTCTAAGGGTCAAATGAATAGCGATTCTTGTTACTAGTTATATTGCGCGCTATTGACTGTCACGAGAACTTCTTTTCCTTTGAGGAATGATTTACTCCCGACTTTGACTAAGGTTCTGAAGTCATTGAGTGGAAAAAAAATATTAGTCAGTGGCAAGAACATGTACACATATCGCCATTTTAAATCTTTACATAGTATAAAATGAAGTCACTTATTTTTCTTGTACGCCTAAAGCTTTTAAACTACGCAACGAATTTTAATGCGGTTTTCACCAATGGAGAGAGAGTGATTCAAGAGGCAGGTTTATATGTGTAATACATGCATATTATAGTACAGTAAATCCGAGTATTTCAAAGATTTGTAATATTAAGTCGTAAAAAGTTCGTTTTTGTGCGCTTACATGTTAAACGCTGGGTAAACCTAACGAGATAGATCAAAATAATGTACTAGGGAACTGTGTATCTTAAAAATATCTACAAAAAAATCCGCGATGGTATACGGATTTTAATGCCTATTCGATTCACACTTCACGTTTCTACTTCCCTAGATCCAGAGAGTCACATTTTGTTCTTCGACATCGAGGGCCTTATCGTCGAGCTCCTCAGCGAAGAGTATTCTGCTATGAGTCCTGCTAGCTTAGAGGTGAGTCACTCTTCAATTCTACAGGTTGTTATAGAAAACTAACAACATCATCTTCTTGAGCTGTTCCTAAATTTATTTGGGAATCGACTAAAGGAGAAAACTGCTCAGAACAACACTGGAAAGAGAAGGCAAACTTGAAACAAACTCTATACCAATCCGTCTGGCGAGCGTGTTCGGCCTATATCTCCTTTCTAAAGACAGGCTTATGTCCAGCAGTGGACTATTAAAGGCTGTTGATGTGATGCCGAGGGTTGCTCGACCCCTTTTATTTCTAAGCTAACGAATTTGTTTGTTTGTCAGGCTGCCGGACTTATCACCAGCGAGTACATGAAAGTTGCAGCACTGACTCAGTCTGCCAGCCCTGACGCCACCAAAAGAATCTCAGGTAGTGTGAGTTACAAACTTGTTGTTAGTTTAACGCTATCTTTGTTCTACAACGTTGCGCAACTGCGAGCGTAGCAATTTGCAATATGACACCCTTACTTTTTTCGCCACTATAAACTATGAACTATGATGATGTATGAAATCAACACTATAAACCATTCGCGTTAAGAAAATAGTGACGTATGAATCAAGCCCCGCCCTCTGACCGATCAGTTTCTAAGCTTTCGTATGAGATTGTAACCTCTTGGACCTGATTTATTTGCATAAATTGTGGTACGATATCACCTGGTTCAAACGTTTTCTCATGTACAAACGTCTTTGAGCATGCATTTACTTGTGCAGAAAGCAGGCCTTTTCAAGCATTTTTTTACTTACATGTTGTTGTAATAGGTATGTGTTTACATATATTATCCTTTCATATGATTATCATCCTTGCGGATACATCTTCTATCTTTCAGAAACGATTCTGTTTTCTTTTAAAATAATCAATAACCAACGTATATTTAATACTTTAATAAAAAACAACATTAATGATATGTATGTCTTTGTTGCTCACGCATACTAAACGGATAGATTTCTTTGGACGTGTCAAAGATAAAGCTGGCGATATGGAAAGGATACTAAAGGAAAAAGACAAGCATGGTTGGTATTAGTGATAATATGTAGTTGCGTACGGAAAGCGGTTATCGTAACCTATAAAAATATTTACAATTAACACTGATAATTACATATTGAAAACAAAAAAAGGTTGTAGAAATTTAAAAAGTGTACGTGGTCCTTTGTCTGGTAATTTTTTTTCCTTGAATTTGCGTAAAAAGTTTGTTCTTTTTTTATTAATAGATATAAACTTTATTACTTACATATATGATAGGAGAGTCTATGAGACGGTGACGGTGAGACTGTGGAAACTATTAGAGTGCCGTTTTTGTCATTTTGTCTACGGAACCCTAAAAATTATAGGAGATTTGTGGAAGCAAAGAGATGTGCAAATTAGGGATACTGACAGATTTTCATAACTTTTTTTATTATGTACTTAAAACCTTATATAAGACCTATAATAATAATATTTTATAGAAAAAATTCCTGCTGAAACGAAAGTACAGATACGCGAAATAAATAAACCCATCCATTGTATATTGTCATAACGAAACGCTGATATTATTTTTATTAATTTGTTAATACATAATAATTCAGTGAGTGACATAGAACTAATCTAATTATTATTAAATAAATAACTAATATTTATCATTATAATTTTAATAAGGACATTACATTCATTTTTAATACTTAAATGCTGTAATCTAATTTGATTTAAATACTTCGATGTCGATCTTAATTTTAGTAAGTAATAATTGTATATATTTTGCATGCCTTAAGGTAGAATCACTTGAAACATAACTACGTATTTATAAAACCATTGTAACAGTGTTTTCTGCAAAAATAAATTTGGTTTGATTTGATTTGAAAAAAAAAAGAAATAACGTCATAAAAAACCGGTACTGAAACGTTTATGACCGACATTCCTTAGAATTATTTTTAGTACATATTTGTGAAATTATTGTCGTAAATCCCTAAGTATTAGTGTATGCCATTAAAAATAATTTATGTGGTAGGTATACTGGCGAAGATGAAGGAAGGCGCGGAGACGATGCAGACGAAACTGCAGGCTAAGGCTGACCAGCTCAAGGGACATCTGGAAGCTAAAGGTAAGTGATTGAGCTATAACAAGGTATCTGTGCCTTGACTGATGTGTTTTATTGAAGTTCAGGACAATTTTTATAGATGATGATTAATGGGGCAGCATTTTTTGACATTTATTTGATAGATAACTTCGGGGTTTTTCATAGCTAGCTGGAATGTGCTCTTAACTTGTTCTTACTTAGTAGTCACGTATGTTATTGTACTTGAGAATGGGTGATATATTTTACTTATAACAAAGAAAAAAGTTGTCAACGATAATTCAATTTAAAATCAGGATAAATTTTATTATTAAGTGTCAGTTTATTATTACGTTATCGCGTCCACCGTTATTGACGCTGATATTATTTATATTTTTACGGAATTTTTGTTACGATTGAATTCTGAACGGGACTGGTGTCACCAGGAGTCAGTGGATTTTCCAGGTAAGTGGAAAAATAAATTAGTTAAGTTTCTATATTCTCCAAAAATAATTATTTAACATTTTATTATATCTCTTAAATAATAAAATAATATTTTGTTGAGTCTCACGTACTGCCGTCAGGTCCCAAACTAAGCAGGGCCTGTACTATGGTAACTAGAATATATCTCACACATTTCACACACGGCCGTCTGATTCCAAACTAGGCAGAGCCTGTACTATGGTAACCAGACTGCGGATAAACATACTTATATATTTTTAAATAGATACATATTACAGATAAATTACACCCAGACGCAGGACAAATGACCGTGCTCATCACACAATATTTGTCCTGGGTGGGAATCGAACCCACGACCTCTGGTTTAGCAGTCAGGGTCACTAACCACTAGACCAATAGAATACTGATAAACATACAAATATATTTCTAAATACATACATATTATATACAAATTATACCCAGACACAACAAATGATGGTGGTCATCACATGTTTACTTATCCTGGGTGAGAATCTCTGGCTCATCTGGCAAATCTCTAGCATTATATCTCTCTTATGTTGAATATTACACTTTGATGGGCTTTCTTTCTTTCTAGACGAATTCATAGGTGGTTTTGATGTGAGTAAAAAATAATAATAAGAAAATTTTAAGTAATTTACTTTTCGTATCGTGCATTTAAAGTCGCCAACATACCTTAGATCGGGTGCATTAGAAGCACTGGTGTTGTGAAACTAAATGACGTAATATTCATTCATTTGAAACAATAGTTACGTGAAATTACAAGGCATCAGTATAGGCAGACCCGTTATGGAGGGTGTAGAACAGTGTAGATATATTATATACGGGTCGTTGATCTTGACTAATATCGGTTAGGCTACACGATGGCTGGGGCCTCCATGTCGTCTGTATGGATATGCCGACTCAAAACTATGGTCCTTTCTTCAAAAGACCTACCCAGACCCTGTACTGTACTCGCACGGTATTCTTTAATTTTGTTAACGGACAAAAGAAAAAAAACATCTGTGTGGTTTGTTTCGGCCGGCTCTATCTGGCTGTAAAGTCCGGCTTGTAAAAATATCTAAATAGATTCATTTACCGAAATAAATAAATAAACGCTAAGTGGTTGAGACGTCCTTTAACTGTCTTAAAAAAAACAAAATGTTGTAATCGGTTGTAATTGTTTTTATGATTGTTACTTTAGAACTACGTCATTCATAAAACAATTTAAATTTTTTATTTGAGATATTATTAGATCATATATATCAGTATTCTGGTTACCATAGTACAGGGCCACCTACTTTGGGATCAGGTAACTTTGTGTATTTTAATTTATTTTGTTACATTATCAAGCAACATAAAAAATAAAATCAATGACACCACATTATTGCAATATGGTAAATAATAGTACAACTACAGACTTATATAATAAAATCATATGTTTGTCTATACTAATAACTTTATATAGCAGACCGTGTGTTTTACTGCCAACTTCATTACTTAAATAAAAAAGAGATGCCTCTACATTTTACAAACCGTCACTGGTTTGTTTACTAAATATCACTGTATATTGTACTAAATATCACTGTATATTTTACAAAAAAATACTGTAAATTTTACAAGTAGTTTTGTATAAAATACAACGTAAATTATTAATTTGCTAATATAAAAGAAAATAATTTTCTATATTCACGAGTAAACCCGCAGGATTTCCACATCTTTTCTGTAATAAGTGGTGTTTATCGATAGACTAGTCAGGTAGGTGTTATAGGCGTGGTGGACAACCTTGTATTGTTACGAACCAGTCAACCCACTTTAGTGCGTATGCATGTAGCAGTGACAAAGCGGCAGTTAGGGTTTTCTTAAAAGGTCTGATTTATTACTGAGATGCGACTTTTTAAAAGTAAACTATATTCTACATTACGAAATTTACCAATCTTGGCGGTAGCATTGTTTTTCGAAGTGGAAGTATATTCTCCCAAATAAAAAAAGAGTGTACGGATGACAAATAGTTGTTCTGGGTCTAGGTGTTCTCTGTATGCGTTTCATGTATGTTTGTCTTTAAAATAAAAAAGAACGACGGAGTTCTGATGTAGTTTAAATATATAAAAATACAACCGGATTGAGATCCTCTTATTTTTTTGAGGTCGGTTAAAAACGTGATAATGTAAGATAAATGAATGCTAAATTAATTTCATACACATGAAATGGTAAAATAACTCGACCTAAAGTTGACATAACTTAAACCACTTTTCTAAGGAGAGGCCTATGTCCAGCAGTGAACTGTTAAAGGCTGTTGATGATTATAAAAGTTGGCATATCAACATATTTACTCGTATATTTTGTATTGTATATCTCGTATATTAACTCGGTGAAAAGTTAGTCTGTATTTTGCCTATTTCCGCACATTACAGCAACATGTAAATAATAATTTGTATTGTAATTTTATAACAGCGTTTGATTTAGGAATGTCTACAATTGACAGTTGCTAGTGACAATATTTATATCGAAGCTTTAATATCATTTTAAGCCTTGCATCATTGATTAATATAGATATACTGTCAAAACTAAAAGCGCGCCAAAAAAAACTAGTGTCATGGCTTTCCCCCTAATTAAATAATTTAATTTTTTCAAAAATGTCACCGACTTAATTGCATCTACATAACGATGAATTAAAATAAATTGTATATTCTTCATTTCCCCTAGACCCCTAGGGGCGGAAACTTATGGCCTAATTTATCTGCATTTAGGTGTTTAGATGCATATAAAATTGACGCGTGTTCAAACTTCTGCCGAACTACCATAACAAAACGTAAAAGACACCGTTACGGGCGGTGTTGCCAGCATTTATAGGCTGCGGTAAATTGTACAATTGAATCATTTTGATTTACTAACAAAGTATTGCCGCATCCCGTTAGCTTGCTTCGTTTGTGTAAAGGAAGTGCAAACATATAGGTACGCTGACATACATGCAAATTATTTTATTTGTAATTAGATCTTGTTTTATTCAATCTGCTGAGTCCCCAAGGTGATCTACATTCATAAATTATTTCGTCCAAATGATACTGGTGCACATACGGGATGATAGTTGGTCGAGCATAGCGGATATTTTAAGGGAAACGGAAAATATTCAGTCAAAATGGAAGTTGTATTACATATCTTAGTACAAATGCAAAAAAATTGATAGGTATTTGTCACTCATCACGCCAGATCGTCTGAACTAATTGTGATGAATGGCCTTTGGAATAGCACATAAGCTTTTTTATAAATGAAAACTGTTTGCAAAATCGACATACGAGTAAGCACTAGCGAAGCTTGCAAGCCAAAACCCAGTAATTCTAATATTAGCTCCTTGCCTATGAAGTTGAAGATTTGTATGAAAATTTTAAAACATAATAATTTTGGGCCAAAGTACTGGCCCAAATTATCTATAAAATTTTGCCATTTTGGTGGCAGATTACTTATTCCTTTACTATAAAAGTCTGCTGGACCGAAGGTGATGAAGTCAGCAAAAAGTTTTGTACTGCCTCTCGGATGTTGAATCATTTCCCACTTTAAAAAATGCCAATTTTGAACAAAGTAGAATTCTGTGTGAGCAAGGTCTGGTGAGTACGGTGGGTGACGAAGAGCTGCCAGCCGTAACTCTTGTAGCTTTGCGATGGTCTGTCGTGAAGTGTGAGCTCCTGTGCTCGTGTCGTATAGAAGCAATGGGGAAGAGCGATTGACAAGTCGTGGTTGCGAGCTTTTTTATCATTCTTTGCAATTCTCGGCAAAAGACATCTGCTATCACTGTTGTGACATTCGGTAATAATGTAATGTACAAGTCCAGAACGTAAAATGATTTAGAAAAATATAAGAAATTTACCGCATCAAGTAGATCTTGTTTATAATTATTATTTACTTATGATAAAGGGGGTAAACGAGAAGGCGGGCCATCTGATGGTAAGTGCCTACGTGGCTCATGCACACCTGCAACTCAAGAATGGAGAGTGCATTGCTGCCCCTTGAGTATTAAATCATCTACCGTAAATTTTAATATTCGTAAGTTATAATTTCATGATTCCAAAACTCAGAATGTAATGTAGCCTTAATATGAAATTATAATTTAAAAAAAATAATTGAAATGAGCTTCATAGTACAAGAAATAAACTGGCGGAGATTAAACTACATTAAATTGCTATGAATGTATCTCGTGATGAATATGAAAAGTATGGTACCATTAGATTTTTTTATTCATTTAAGTTATTTACCTTATTTACCTTACATTAAGTTAAAAAAATTAAACATTAAGTTAAATCAGACGAACATATCACCCAACATGCTTGCTGCAAATTCTTTCCGTATTTTCCAACCAACAAAAGCCTACGCCCTCATCAAGGTAGTCTAGATGTAAAGTAAACGAGTCCAGCTAACATTAAGACATAATTGTCTCTTATTTTCCTCGCTTAAAGGTCGGATTCTCTTGGCATTCCTCAGGGCTAGTTCTGGTTTTGAAATTTCCAGTTAAAAGGTATGCTTTGTTTGACATTTGTTTTTGAGAAAGAGGAAGTGCCAATGTTGAACTATATGTTTTTTTTCAAAAGTATGGTTTGGTATTGAGAATGACCTTTCGAAGACGTGAAATATAATTCGACAGGAATCGCTTTATTTGGTCGTGAGCGTACGCCGATTTCGAAAAAAAGTAACTTAACGAACTATATTGCTGTTTCTTTTCTATGTGGGAGCTGAACCACTAAAACTTCATAGACCGATAAAATGGTTTTTAATTTATAAGCGGCACGGACGAGAGCCAAATAGTGTTAAATGCCGGATAGTATTCGAATCATTCAAACTCATCATAAATCCAAAAAAGGATTTTTGCAAGAATTAGATGAAACCGAACTTTTCCATTGGTCCTTCGAGCCATACAGTGTTGTGCGATTTTTAGATTACAGAATAGAACAAATTATAAAGCAAGAATAGCTCTCGCATAGTCGTTGATAGTTAACTAAAATATTAGATTTAAAGTTTCTTAAATTTTAGTTTTCTGAATCCACTTGAGAATACTTGAGCATGTTATCTAGGCCAATTTAAGTATAAGCTGTCTTTTGCCAATACCTGTTAACTATTGGCCCCTGAATGACGTAATTGCGATATTTTCCATTGTTGCCGAAGGGTAGTATTGGTCACAAGATGTGATTATAGTTGGTTTACTTTTGATCGCATTTTACTATGTTTTTTTTAAATATAGGAATAGAAAACTTATCGAAAACGACTGCAGTTACTCAGAAGCATTTCAAAAACCACATCAATTAAATAATTCAATTCTAAGATCTATTCATATAATATATACTAGTCTATCTAGTATTTATTTCTGACAAATTATTTCGATCGTTTTTATAAAGCATTCGTAATGACATAAAAAATCTTTCAAAAATAGTAGGAACATTTTCTCTGGAAGAAAAAAAGGCTGTGGAAGAGTAGGATGTTATATCCCTTGAACCAGACTTTAAAATTAGACCAACTAATATTGGTCAAATGGTCTATGTTGGGCAGTTCTATGTATATATACATGTTTCGTTGCGTGAACTTTCATAATACGATGCAGAATCAATAGTAGAATGACATAACTATGCAGTTAGGCTTTTTCTTCGTGTTAAATTGTATTTTTGCTACATGTGCAAATCGCCGTTCTATTATACTAGTGATATTAAAATACAGTAACTGTTAATTGCGAATATTTACTTTTCATTTACAATTGAATGAAACCAAAATCAAAACCATCACTGAACAAAATTTATCTGTTCTAGATATTATTTTAGTAATCCAACAGTTGTTTACTGTAAGTTCGAGTATTTATTACGAATAAGCGAATAGGTATGAATTTCGGTATTATTCATTGCCAGACAATGGTTCATTAGAGGTGATCATAAACGTCATTTACACCTTTCAGACATTATACGTACACAGATATACACCAGCCTACACTTAACATAATACACACCAATATAATAATTATAATATTCATTTATTTGCATTTCCACAAACATTATTTATAGAAGATATGTACCTAAAATATATTTATTAACTTTTGGTAAACATTGTAAAACGACTTACCTTAGTTGTAATATATAAACTGTAATATTCGGATGTCGGCGTTAATAGCTCCGACACAGTTTATATTACTGTAGCCATTATCATGATATCCTGCTTCCTATCCTATCTTATGGTTCCTTCTGAGACGCTGGAATGGTTGTCTACCTATCTTCAGGGACGAGAGCAGTGTGAATGATGACTTATCATCAAGTTGGTGCGACCTCCAGGACTTTTATCTCCTCTCTTATTCTCTATATTTATTAACGTCGTAACTCAACATCTTCAGTATGCGTATCACCTGATGATCTGCAGCTGTACTCACAGGCAAGGGTAGAGGACGTAACGCAAGCTATTGACGAGGACAATAGGCAGCTGGAACATAGAATCCTAGTCGATGAGATTTTAACTGTCGGTTAATCCAACCAAATTTTCAACAATCTTATTAGGCACCAAACTTATTATGAGCAGATTGGATCCTGTATTTATCTCACCGATCGTCTTCAATGTTTTAATTATTTCATTCAGGTCTGTAGTCTGAGACCTGCTCTTACTCACCGACTCAACCCTCGATTGGCGAGCTCAAGTTACTAGCTTGAGCCATGGAGTAACTGGCAATTTGAAAACATTATATCGTTACAATATCTATATATCGTTCCTACTTCCTAAAACTAAAACTACACTCATGCAGTCCTTAATAATTCCAATAATTGACTATGGTAATGTGTTTTATTTCGACCTGAATGCAGACCTTCTAAAAAAGCTAGACCCTCTTCTTCAATAACTGCTTTCGATACTCAATTTTCGGAAGTATGACCATGTGTCTGCTTTGCGTTCCCAATTAAACCGGTTGTCTATTCGCTTGCACCGCAAACAGCGTGCACTTACCTCTCTATTTTCATTTTTCAATTCACCGTCCTCACCTACTTACCTTACTCCCTACTTCCATTAACTGTCTACTAATCAATCTTCCCTCAGATAACAATCTGCTTCTCTTATATCCCTCCCACAACTCCGACGTCGTGAACTCTTCGTTCTTTGTTCAAGCTTTACTATTCTGGAATGCGCTCCCGCATCATCCTCAGGATGTCCCAAACCGCTTTATATTCCAAAAGAAGGTACATGATCTCCTTCTTAATGAAATGGCAGAACGGTCTAATCCATAGTTAAGTATACCTCATATTCTGCCGGTATTCATAATGTACGAGTATGAATAAAAATATGTCTATCTATCTATATAAATATATTTGTATATACATATATATATATATATGTATGTGTATCTATGTGTATTTATGATGTGTAGTATTGTATGTGTGAATATGTGTATATATTTTCATTAAACACTTGATATTATGATGTTACCTATTATGTTATGTGTACCTACTTTACAAGATTTCTACATCACCCAAAGGTTGACCGGAAGAAAATGCCCTGGGGATTAATAATAATAATAATAATAATAATAAATCTTTATTTCAGAATAGTTTCGATATAATGTTTATGATATTTCTTTATTTTGGTTACATTACTTATGTAGCTATCTGTAACCATTTTTTAAACATGGAACTGTTACATACCCTGTCAGCAAGTTCCTTAATTATAGTGTTCCTACACGAACCAACCCGGGCCATAAACGCCGCGATTCGGCTTCTTTGGATGGCATTAAACGTGTTCAGTCTTGCCTCTACAAACATTGTGGAGGCGCTACAGAAAGGTGACCCCATAAGGTGCCTATAGATATTATTGTACTGAACACGAATGCCATCCAAAGACCTCTTCGTATATGCAGTCCAGAGTTGACACGTGTAGAAATTCTGACAGTATGCTCTGAACAGGTGCACTTTAGTCTGTACATTGGCATTAAAAAATCTCCTGGCAATCATATTGCCAACGACTGAGAGTGCTCGACGCTGTCGATCTATATCAGCGTCATCTCTCATGTCTGACGTGAGTATGTGACCAAGGTACTTGAACCTCCCCACCATGTTAACTATCTGTCCTCCTAACCACACCGGAGGCACGTTCTGAGGACCTCTTCCCGACCTGAATACCATCATTTCAGTCTTTTTTGCATTGTATACTAACTCATGCTCTGTAGCATATCTCTCACATATAGCTAGCAGTCTTCTTAAGCCCTTGATCGAGGGGCTGAGCAGGACCATATCATCAGCATAACTTAAGTTGTTGACGTATCTGTCACCAAGTTTGAGCCCTACCGGAGTCCTGCTCAGCTCCCCTATTAGGTCATTGATGTAGAGGTTAAACAGGTCAGGAGAAGTCAACCCCCCCTGTCTAACACCACATGATAGCTTGTAGCTGTCCGACATAGCAGTCCCCCACCTGACACTATTATACTGATTACAGTACCAGTATCTAATCAGTCCAACAACGCCCACCTGCAAGTTACTGTTATCTAGTTTGTCCCATAGCAAGTCGTGGTTAATAGTGTCGAATGCGCGACTTAGATCCAGGAAACAAGCATAAACACTTGTATCTTGGCTGACGTACTGCGACACGACCTGTTTTAGGGAGAAAATAGCCATGTCCGTTGATACCTCAGAGCGAAATCCAAACTGTCCATCATTTATCTTTAAGGATGGACTCAACTTTTTGTGTATCAACCGTTCAAGTACCTTTGCCACTACCGTTGCCAAGGAAATGGGCCTGTAGTTGGAAATGCTCGAGACATTACCCGTTTTGTTCTTGGTTATCGGTACCACAACAGTACGGATAAGATCAGCAGGCAAGTACATATGTCGCGCACAGAGACTGAAAAAACGAGCTAAAATATCAGCAATATACCGGCCCGCATAAAGTAGATGTTCCAAGCTTAAACCATCATGGCCTGGGGATTTTCCACGCCTCATCCCTCTGAGTACATTGATAACCTCGTCAGAAGTGACGTGGAAAGCTTCCTCCTCTGCCTTATACTGCCTAGAAGACCCCTCGGGCCACGCCCTCCTTGTGGTAGGCCGCGGTATATCAAAATGCATTCGAAATTTGTTTGCAATACCTTTTTTATCAGTTTCACCCTCTACACTGATCGGGGCACTACTCTTAGGGTTCAGTTTTTTAACTTCAGTCCAGAAACTACCGAAATTCCCAGCTGACGCATGTTGGGCCAAAAAGTCCATTTTATTTTTTTCCTGGTTACTCTGTACGTACTTAAGCGCAGCTTTAAAGTCTCTGTGCGCAGTACACATTTGTTCGTAGTAATATCCCGAGCACGGTCTACCATATGTATTCCATTCTATGAATGTACGCCTGGCCAGAACGTGATACTGTCTTACATGGTAGTTCCAACCCACTATATTGCGTTTTTTGGTATCTTTATAGACATATGTACATTCAGCGGCTCTTTGTAATATATTTACTATAGTACTATATATTCTATCAATTATTTCTATATGCTTTTTATCATTACATGAATTAACCTCACACTTCAAATTAAAATTATTATTACTATACATTAAACTAAAGTTATCACAACAAATTTCACGATATTTATCACATTGATCCTTATTTCTATAACCCCATCTAAATTTTAAATTGCAGTCAGTTCCAGTATCACTTATCAGTCGTTTGCAACTAATATTATTAAAACTTACCTGTATCACTAAAGGGAAGTGATCGGACAGATAAGCATCATACAACACGTGTACCCCGCTTACCGCTGACTCGGCCGCCGTGGAAACAAGGCAGTGGTCAAGCCAGCGTTGCGAACCTGTCGCGTCACTTACATATGTATATGCATTTACATCTAATCGCTTAACATCTATACATGACAAAAGCTCCTCAGAGCAGTAGTCCAAGAGTTCTTTGTAAAACCTCGTACCAGGGTGCGCATTAAAGTCCCCCAACACAAAAACACTTTCTACGTCCATACTTTCAATTATTGCACTAATATTAGCTAGACACTGTGACATTTCATAAAAGTTCTCTTCACTATCGGTAGGCATATAAACACTGAATACTAGTAAACTTCGATCATCATGCTCAAGTTTAACCGCAACAATACGATCACTGTTACACTGTACTATTTCCGCACGTGCAAATATTCTGCGGTCCCACAAGAGAGCGACCCCCCCGTACGGCCGCCCACGCACCACTCCTTGTCCCGTGTCGATAGCAGAAATACCATGACTACCGAAATGCTCACTGATTGTAGTTAATATACCAAGATCATGAGGAAACAACCAAGTTTCCTGTAGTGCGATTATTTGTTGGTTAAGACAAAAATGTGTAATTTCTTGTATAGACCTCTTCAACGATCTGCAGTTATATGAAATACAGCTAATTATGTTTGTGTTATCCATATTAATTTATTTGTATTGTCTTACGAGAATTAGTCGGTGCGTAGGGCGCTTGTGGCCTGTCACTGGTTCGATTACGCTCCCAGTACTTCCGGAACACAATATTAGCCGGCCAGAATTGAGTAGCGCTGTCATTCAAGAACAAATCAATATTAATTAAGGGTACAATCACTTTAAAGGCATTGAACTCCTTATTTATATTATTTATCTTGACAACCTGTACATCTAAATTAGTCTTATATTTAATAAATGCCTCAATATAATTGGAAGTGGTATCTATACGTACTCTAGAAACAAATAAAGGTACTGTTCTATCTGCGGCCTTAAAGTTAAACTGCTCCAGAGGTTGAGCGCTCCCTCTTCTGTTCTGTATTCTAACTAATTTATGACGCTTGTGATGAACCTTGGTCCAACCATCCTTTAGCTTATCGCTACTAGAAGTACCACCACTTTTAACAGCGTCTGCCATTAAGTCCGCCGATGTACAAAAGCATAAAGTTAAATAAATAATAATATCAGTATATAGGTCTACTGTTTTTATATATAAATACCTTTTTTTTATAAAGTGTAGTAAATGTTTAAAAATATAGTTAATATGCGTGTATATAATAAATAAACAGAATAATAATAATAATAATAAACTCACACATCTCACACGCGGCCGTTTATCCTACACTAAGCAAAGCCTGTACCTACAGCTAGGTAACCAGGCTGTTGATAAACCTGCCTATATATTTCTAAATACATACATATGCACATCATACAAATATTCGTCCTGGTAGGAATCGAACCCACGACCTTAAAAAAAACGAAAATTAATAGAGCAAAATAGTATAAGATTGTAGTCGATGAACTGCGGTCTACAATATGAATGTTGAGAAATGTTCAGAAGTGCATTCATTTTATAGCTTGACTTAACGCAAAATATAAATTGTACTAAAACATTTTGATTGTGGTCAAAAGATTAGACAAATTTAAAATTACCTACTAAAATATTGGCATTGGCAATATAATTTTATTATGTCATTACTTATGAACTGACAGTACTCCATAGATTAAGTGATGTTATCAACTGACAGCTGTCAGAGTGTTTAGGAATCAATTTTCATTTTAATTAAATAAAAACTAGTAGAAGAAGATTCAATAAAGTACAATGTAATCGATGAAAATTAAAACTTATTTGATGTCAGGAAGCTACCGAGAGATAAAGGAAATAAAAAAAGTATAGTTTTGTAAAATGTGTTTATTTACACTTTGGCAGTGATGGCATGAATTACATCTTTTTTTTATTTACAAAGAGAGTTACTGTATTGAGACCTAAGTTCGTTTGAGCACATTTCAATCCATTGTGAGAAGCGGTGTTGTGGGTAACCCTTAGCCAATATTACCTGGAAACACTGGCAACATTGACAATATTACTAGTGTCACTAGGTATACTGACACAGGGTAACCGTTATTTAAAAATGACGATAGTTAAATAACGGTTTACCAGACGCGGCCGGCCCAGCCTGCGCCTAATCCGTGGATGCCGTAGGGGGCGGCGATTCCTAAGGGAGCGGCGAGTCCGTAGGGAGCGGCCAAACCATTGTAACCGTAAGGAGCGGAGAGGTAGGCGCCTTGGGCGGCAGCAGCTACACCATTAGCGGCGGCAGCGTAGGACTGGGCGGCAGCGACGGCATTTTGGTTAGCGGCAAGGGATCCCCAGTAAGAGTTCTCGTGGATGTTACGGTTGACCTCAGCAGCTTGACGGACAGCTTCAGTGTTGTATTGGATGGCGGCTTCAGCAGCACGGGCTTGGCTTTCACCAACGGCACGGGCGTGGTCCTGAGCGGCGACCGTGGCGTCGATGGCAGCGGCCTGTGCGTCACCAGCGTTTATACCATATACTAATGGTCCAATTGCGCCGGCGGAGGCATAGCCGAGGATGGCGACGAAAGCGATCTGCAAACGAAACGAAAGGGTTATTAAAAAAGTTGCCATTACAATTACTACTAATTTGAAGATTGCTAGTATGATTTCTTTAAAAACTTTTAAAAAGAATCACATGTTATATGTGTTAATACCTAAATAACGGTGTAACGATACGTAAAATTCCTTACAAGTTATTTTAATTTCCTTTCTATTACGAAAGTATACCTTGAAATTATACACGCACATTAGTAAGTAGTTAAATATCATTGTTATTAGGTACATACATCCGTTAATTTAATGATATGCTTGTATAATATTTACATAAAATAACTGACCCATATAGCAACCTAATATTTCTAGCATGTTGCTATTTGTATACATATTGCAGGGAATTTGTACATAACCATTTGTAGTATTATTATGCAATAATAATATACTACTATTAATTATTTTGATCGAATGGAGAGAACAAAACAAAATTGACTTAAAATTTTGACACCGTCTTATTAGCTTGTCAATACAGATAATTAGATGAAATAGAAATCTGATTTACAACTATGCGAATTGTGCTTTAGCTATCAGTTCTGACAGAAAATTATGTATTTCTCATAGCATTATATAGTAAACTTAAAATAGCTAAAAAATGTGATTTACACAAATTGCTTCTGCCATTTTAATTGCTTACGCGTCTTTCAAGCTCTACACACCCGTTTGTTTCTGTCGGTTACAATGAACATTAATTACTTTTTGAATTAATTACAGCTTTTTTTTTGTAGAAGCCGATATGTGATCATGCGGAACATTTCTCGTTTAGTTATTATGAAATACCGATACCGTTCACCGATAAGCAGGATGTTTGCAACTAGTTTTTGTGGAAAACCTTTATTGCTGCGTCAGTTTCCCGTTTTTGGTACTAACACCCTGTTACAGAAAGGCTGATCAATGTGTTGTTAAATAGAGCTGTCACGTCAACAGTAGTGTCAAATCAGTTAGAGTTTCTGAAACGTTAATCAATTTAAAATTGAAAAACAACATTCGAAATTCGAATAGCATTTGACGTAAGATTTTGAAATGTAAATTGACAGCTCTGTAAAGTGAGATCTGACCAAATCAAAGTAAACTTGCTTTTAGCAACTCAATTTATACTTGTCAAGAGATTTGACGACGACAAATACTACAAAGTTTTTTATCAACCTTTTATAGCTTTTCAGAAACCGCGTGTTAATCTATTAGTATAAAGGACTTTTAACAAACCATTTTATAATATGTCTACAATTTTGTTTATAATATTTCATTATACTCAACTTCTTGTTTAAGTTTCTTCCACAAAGTGTAAATGAAAACAGATCATAACCTCACATTTGTTTCTAGCGTTTACCGCCAAAAACATTTGTCACATATTGTAAAATCTGGGTCAATGACATCATAATTTAGACCAAGGAAACATTTAAAAACTGCAATACATTATGCTATATTATTATATATTTAAAATGGCGCTTGCCTAATTATATTTTCTATTTACATTCTCAACTGCGCCCTGCTTAAATGGCACATTGATAAAGCCTTTAGTTGCTTTGAAACTTAAATAATTATATCACTCACTGACAACTTTACCTGTACCCAAGTATGCTTTGAATACAAATATATGTTAAGTTCAGTTTATGTCTTGTAAAGTACCTAATAATTGCAATAGGCGGACTTAAGATTTATTCAGATTTGACTTGCATAGATTTCATTACGGACGAAAACCGCGTTTGACTTATATATAACGTTTGACTTATATATAATATATATATAACCAAAATAGAAGTTTCAATAACGGTGTTGTCAGAATGACAGTTAAGGCCGAACAATGGCGATATATCTGCATCATAATGCAAGGCCTTGACACTATGTATGTTCTAAATACAGAGGTGTACGTGTCTCGTATGACACAATATACTTCGATATTGACATGACTGTCGAACTTCTTAGGAAAACTTCATTTGAACGTGTACATTTTAAATATATGTTCAAAGTTACCCTCATTTAGAACCCTAGGCAATAAAACGGGGACATTATGTAAGCCTTTTTTATGCAAATTAATTATAGTTAAGTAAAGTGATTATAATGCCGCAATTTTGTGATGATTATGTTTTTAGAGCTATTAATATACAAGTCAAGTTTCGCATTTGATAAAATATCACATCATCTAATTAAATCATAGTAATGAATTATGAAATCAAAGCCGTTAGTATGCTTAACTCGTGTTAATTGCCGCCATATTTGTACGGTCACAACACTAACTACATAAGCCTAATTTTGTTTTTTGTATCTATGGTTCGTTTTTTTATTCGTCCTTGATAATGACATTGCGTGTTATGGAACGTGATTGATATTTTTTTTGTCTGTGGTGATTTTGATTTGATCGATATAGATTGTTTTTTAGGTAAGATTTCAATTAATTTATATAAATGTATGTGGTATATGTTTGGAAACAATGCGGATAATAAAGTAGGAAGGTACTTTAGGAGGACGTTGAGTTCTTTAATGCTTTCCGCTGTTTAATTAGTGGAGTTAATTAATAAATGCAATATAAAAATTATTCTGTACAACATTTGTTGGACTAATCAGCCAGTGTCTTTTTTATATTATGTATGATTCTTTACCTCGTTGTACTAAATATATTTGTAATTATTCCTTTTTTTATTTAAACACAATAGATAGATTTACTATATGAGACTAGAAATTTAATGGTTTAGGGTTTAAGCCTTCCAAATTGGGTCCCACACACATACATACATATATATGTATTTGCCTGCAAGCCGAAGTATGGCTTTTAAATAAAGTTTGCCGGAAAACAACATTGTGATGAAAACCGACAGTTTTATGGCAGACAACAATAAAACGTAATCGATATTTTCCCACATCAATTGCAATTTGTCAAAGCTACTCTTATCTTAAAAAAAACGGATGTATTACTGTAAATTGCATGGATTCGATTAGTCGATTAGTTCTCTTGTTATTTTGGGTTGTTGGCTTTTAGAATATTTATATAGAATGGCTCTACTATTTAAGTTGGCGGGAAATGTAGATATATATTTTGTCATTAGCAAAGATGTAATATTATAATAACGAATGCAGTAAAAAATGGTTGATAACTCATATTATACCTACATATGTACGTTAAAACCGTAATTCAATAGTTATGAATACCGCGCATTTGTGTTGAAAATTGAGCATAAAGCCAGATGTTTGAGATGTTATGCTTAAATCTGGCTACATTGTGACGCGTGCACAGATAACAAACATAACGCCTAGTCACAAATCATGATTATGATAATATTGAATAAATTAAATGTAAATAGTTTTATATTGGGAAATAGATTCCATTTTGGTTAATCTACCAGTTAAAAAAATAAGCATTTCAAATAATTCGAACCGAATAAAATACTTTTTTATTTTAATTTAATGCGAAAATATCATTCGTTAATTGTTTTAATTAAAAATATAAGTGCTTTGCACTATTTACTGTGCGCGTTCTATTGTTCTACTTTTAAAAGTTTAAGGAAGTATTCGAATATGCAGAAATAACTGGGATGTAATAAATAATAATGTGAACATTTGTATATACTCGTATATATAATATATTACAAAAACATGTTTTAATAAAACGTATTAATAACAAATTTTCTAGTCAACCTTGTCATACAAATTGATATGACTCGTTACTGATAATTGGATCAATATTGTCGCAGAGCCGTGGTCGGAATGCGATCTTGAAGAATTAAATACCTTTCATAGCGTCTACTATGATTATAAAAACTTAATAACTGGCTTTAAAGAGTAATTGGTGTAAGTACAAAAATTTCTGGAATGTATCGGTATTCTTGATAAAACTATAGTTTAAGGAAGTTACAAAAAGTGACCATAGTGACCATAGTGTCGCGTAATTAATAAGTTTTCAAATATTTATTTTAATGTCAATTATGTAGAAAATTTATAGTTATATTTGGAAGCATTTAGGTTAAGATTTAAAAAGTCTTTTAGGAAACGATCAAAATTATTAATAGTAAACTAATAAAAGCATGTTTAAACAAGATATTTAAAAACCGAGTATTTAACACTGTTCGATTATCAAAATCCGAAAACTATAGGCGATTGATTTATCGATACGTTTTGTTATCACTGTATAGTATATTATATTTATTATTATTATTTTATAATAAATAAAAATCGTACCAGAAATCTCATCTTGCACTTCTGTTTGACTGCTTGATAGCTACTGAATACTGTGGTGGAGTTCGCCCTAGCTTTTATACTAAACCCGACAATGTTATTGAAAGTCGCCAAATGGACCTGTTGTTGAGGTGTTAGAGGCGGATCAGTGATGCGGGCAAGGTCTCGAAATATAATTTTTTTGAAGAATTTTCGAAAATAGAATGTGACATAGAATTTCATACTTTGTTTTTTTTTTTAAATAGACTTTTGTGTATGTTCTGCCAAATGTTTTAGTAAGTTATTTTAATCGGATAGTAACAATTTCCGGAAATTTATAAAACAGATAGTTCCGTATATATGTGACCATTACAGGAGTTTATAATTAACACATTAATTCTAATGTAAATGGATTTATGTGTTAATGTTGAATTTAACATAAGGGAATAAAATCAATGTTGTATATAGATTTCGCCGTAAGGTCTTAAATTAGTTTCTGAGTCAGGTAAACGGCTATTTCCTTGTTTTTTTTTATCTCCAAATTTACGCCCTATATAGGCTTCTACAGCGAGGTGTGTTGAAATTCGAAGCGTTATGGGCATCGACAATTTGTTTGAAGTTTCTTTTTGTTCTTTTTTATTTCGCAATTTTTTTATGGTTATTTCAATTTTTTTTTTTTATTATTTTGCAGACTTGTTTTAGAAAACACTGTATCTTTCTTTTAGAAATACTTTATTAAATTCTATGAAAACACTCTATACTACGAGTAATACCGGTCCTGTGCTGCTTGCATCCATGTTAGCCTCTTCCCCTTATAAAATATTAGCTTTATTAATCCATTCACAAGCTCAATTACAGAAATCTGAAGGATTTGGACTCTTACAACAGTATCCAAATAACACTTCTGTAAGAAAAATATCGAATTTTTGATTATCTATTCAGATTACCTGACTCGCGCAACATTGTCTACGTCTTTCAAAAGGAATAAATGTTCCCCGTTTTAGTAATATTATTCACTGATGCTCCGCTCCTATTGGCCGTTGCGTGATTTTATATAGCCGATAAATGAGCTATCCAACACTAGAATATTTTTTTTAAATTGAACTAACAATTTCTGAGATCAAGAAAGGGTAGAAACGCACTTGTGACTCTTAGATGGCACCGTAATGTCACAGACTGGTGGCTTACTGGTCTAGTGTATAGTGACCCTAGTTAACGGTTAGGGTAAGCACCAGAACAGGGATATAAAAATATATTTCTGATTGTATAGCTATTTAAAGGGTATGCTTTTGCTGTTTGCTATTTTAACAAATAGCTAATTTACGGCTCGACACTACGTCATCTTATCATGACTAATCACTGTTAAAATAAATAATGTTGAAAGTATTCGGAAGTAGACACGATCGTAGGCATTCTTGCATTGTTATGAGTTGTGACTTGCTGAAATTCCGATCAATGTCGTTCGTTTACTAGCTCTTAGCACTATATGATAATAAGGATTATATAACGCAAATAAAGCTGCTTATTTACCATTAAGAAGGCAAATAATGATGTTGAATATCGGTGGTATTAGTCATAGTCTATAAAAGGTGTGCCTTCTGAATGCAGTAGATCTTTACCTGATCAAAAGAGTATAGCATTATTACCGTATTTATGTATTTTTCTGCTTTTGAGTGAGATCTTAAAAACTCCATGAGACGATTCTCACAACGAACTCTTGATTCGCAAAAGACATTCTGCGCTAGAGACATTTTGCGACCCGTAGGCATATCGAGACATTATACACTTAGGTATATAGACATTTTACAAATATTAATCAATATTTATTTAGATTCTCACGCAGGACAATTGAGTGGTTAATAAGCACGATAGTAGGTATGCATTTATAGGTAGCAGCGTCAGCCAGAGAGTTACAGCTACGCTGCGGGTCCTTTATTGGCTTAAGAATTTCCTCCCCTCCGAAACAAAACCGATGCTTTAGTAGACCCTATTGTCCCCATGGATTATGGTGATGTATGCTATTATGACTTGAATGCAGATCAACTCAACAAATATGACCGCCTTGTATATAACTGCATTCGATACGTCTTTAACTTTTCCAAATATGACCATGTTTCTTTCTTTCTCCACGGATTGAACTGGCTCACTATTCGTCAGCGTCGTCGCCGGCAGCTGCGCTCCCCCGCTACTCTCTATTTCATTCTCAACTCACCTATTTTCCCTTACTACCTGACACTTCATTCCATTTTCTGTGTTCTAACCACGATAGAACCCTCCGTTCATCAAACAATCCTCTTCTGCTATGCCCCGCTCATACTTCCGCTTGTGTCCACTCCTCGTTCCTAATCCAATCTCTTCAATCTCAACCTCTGCAACACTCTCCCTCTAGAAATCAGGATAGCACCCACCTCTCATTCAAAATGAAACTTCGAGCTCGCATTCTTCACAGCCTAGCAGATTCATTACAAGTTTTATATATTATTAATATGTAGGTTTATGTATGTGTGTAACTAGGTAAATATTTATTTATGTGTATGTCTTTGGTACGTACGTCATCATCATCAGCCTACTGCCGTCCACTGCTGAACGAAGGCCTCCCTTACGTATTTATGTATATTTATTTTATTGTTTCTGTCTAACCTTTTATTAATTTTCTCCTTCTTACACATCAATGTCTACCTCGTCAGGTAGACTGATATAAATATATAGGTATGTTTATCTGCAGTCTGATTAGCTGATAGCAGGCTCTGCCATGTTTAGGATCAGACGGTCGTGTGTTATTTTTATGTTATTATATTATAATATTATTAAATATCCTTGTTACAACTTATCCTTGTTTTTTAAAGTGGGCTGTTTGTTTCTTTGCCTGTTAATTTAAAAATTCAATTAATCAAAACCGTCGTATTTTTATTTTATTTTGTTTAAAATAATACAAAGGTGTCGTATTTAATTTTATTTAAAAAATATGGTTTTTATATTAGATATTAATTTTATATTTACATTGTTAGACAAAGGCCTTTGTTCACAGAAATAAATTAATTTATTTTAGTATTAAACTTTTTAGTGACTGTTGAATTATTAATATATTTTTTTTCACTTTTTTTAGATATTTTACAATTCGAAGTAGGCGGAAGTTCTCGATCTGTTTGTGTTGACCAATTACATGTTTTTTTTCTAAAATATTAGTTGCCCCGGAGGCCTCCATAAAATAATAGACATGTTTACCCCAATCGACGTTTAATTAATAATTTTGATCATTATCTAGATTAACTTTTATTGCACACACTGATCGGTCACAATTAGATATGTAACGTAAATAATTGGTACTTATTTATCCCCGAAGGGGTGTACAGAGACGTGGTAAAAGCCCACATTCTTAACCGACTTCAAAAAGGAAGAGGTTATCCATTCGGATGTTTTTTTCTGTATGTTCGGGTATCACTCTGTTATATATAGACGAATTTTCAACATTGTTTTTTTGATTGAAAGGTGTTTATTCCGAAACTGTCCCATTTAGATTTCATATAGATCTGATGATGAGAATCGGAGACAGACAATGAAACTCTTCAAAAAATGACAGCAAATCAATCGCGATTGCTGCTAGGTTTTTAGTGCTCTTTGCTAGTATTGTTTGAAGTCGGGTTCCGACCAGGTGTCCTTAGACCCCTTTACGCCGTTTTTTTTTAAATAAGGGAAAAAATTAGTAGTGTACGTAACGAACGGTAAGTGACTACCGTCGCCCATGAATACCTGCAACTCAAGAGTCATAAGTGCTTTGCAACCCTTTGAGTCCTACCCCTTAGAATCAGGGGGAAAGGGGGTTTGGGCTCTGGTGACCTCACTCACTCGGTGTAAAGCAATGAAAGAATTGCTTAACACCGATTTTTCTGTGAGTCCGTGGTATAACTCCGGTCGAGCCCACCCATTTGCTTTGTTTTATGGAAGACTGCCGCCCATGATTTTTATTTCTGTCAAATTTGTCTCTCACGGCAAATACACGTTGTTATACGACATGTTACGCGACGGTGTGAGATGAGGACACTGCTGTATATTTAAGGTTGTTACTGCATTTTTAAGTCTATCCTTATTAATCAGGGTATCGTTTGCAAGTTTGATTAAAAGATTTATACGGTATGCTCGCAACATGTTCAAAGAATGGTACATTATGCCTTTTAAAGAATTGTTATAGATAAAAAGATAGATTACTTGACCATATTTGGACGAATTAAGTAACAACAGTTGTTCTTTTATCTGTTTTACGCTCCCTTCGTATCGTGGTTTCATTTATATTGTATGTAATTAATTAGTTATGTTATGTGGTTGCCTTGCTGATTGATAGGCATCGTAGCGTGATAATATATATAGTACATAACCTTCTTTAATAGATGAATAGATAGATAACTCTTTATTGTACCAGAAAAAAAGGATAGGATTATGGAACAGTTTGTATACTTTTTAATGAGTCTTATAATCTAAGAGCATCCATGTGGTGACGGATTAAGAATACGGAATGTCACCACCCCTATTCATCCCGTGGGTGTCGTAAGAGCCGACTAAGGGAGCAGACTACGCAGGACAACAGCACTGCAATGAGAAAGAAAACTTAACACAAACCCTATACCAACCCGTCTGGCCAGCGTGGTATAGTAGGCTAAAACCTCCTTTCTACGGAGAGACCTATGGCCAGCAGTGGACTATTATAGGCTGTTGATGTGATGATGGTGATAATCTAGGAACAGTTACATAAAAAAGTAAAACTAGTTATATAAAATAGCTGTATAATTGGCGGCCTTATCGCGATGTGCGAGCTCTTCCAGGCAACCCCTAGATGGAGAAGGAAATTAAGGATGGCATGGGGAGTTGTAATTTTAGAGTATGTAACGATACTACGATACAGGATATAAGACTAACAAACTCACATAATTACTTACATAGCACACTGAATACACATAATAAATAAGCTATGTAACAAAGAATTTTATAAATCGGACAAGCCGTTTTTTAGATTAGCGTGTTCATACTTATCCACCTGATACTGTTACTGGCTGACCCGCGCAACGCAACTTCGTCTCAATAAATTTGCCCTATTTTTGCAACATTTATTTTTGATGTTCTGCTCATATTGCCTTCTTCGATAAATGGGATAACCATCGCTGATAGAACTTTCCAATTCAAAGTATTCGAACCAGTAGTTCCTGAGATTCAACCAAACAAACTCTTCAAAAAAAGGAAGAAACAAAGAAAAAGAAAAACAAACATTTATTTTTAAACAGACATCAAGGAAGGTCAATCAGCTTCAGTTTTATAATATAAGTATAGATTATAGACTTCGAGGTTTCTTGCCGCCCCCCTTCATCCCATGTTCCATCGGTGTTTCATACCTCAATTCGTCTCCTCCATTTTGCCTTATGTAATGTCGTGTTTCCACTTCGAGGATAAATAATGAAAACTTTCCTTTGGAGAATCGGTATCAGGCAGGTCGAGGTCTATAAAAGAATATAAATTTAGGTGGCAATTTTTTAAAAAATTAAATTTACATCTACTGCTCGAGTCGATGCAAATGACTGTAATACATGAAGCCTGTTGTGTCTTCTGGAGGTCGGCTGCAATGAAAGCTGACGAAATATATTTTACATATTGCATTATTTAATAATAATAATTTTATAAAAATTAAATTATTATATAGGCATTCATATTAAGTACTATGTGGTGTAGTCCATCCATAGTAAGAGATCGCGAGCTGTGATATCGCCGCCCATTGTACGAGTACTACTGTTTTTTTTGTTATATTCTACATTGTACGTTTATAGTAAGTTATTTTAAATTTAATAAAATTGCAAAGAACTTACGTTTTTACTACCCTCATGACGTCATGACGAATACTCGTAAGCAAGATGGCATCTACAATTTCCATTAATTTATACATTTCAATGATAATTAAATTCTAGTAAATTTTCTGCTTGTTTAGTGTTGTCTTGGGATCAAAATTAAATAATTTCCAAAAGAGGATATAATACCTTTTCATTTGCAACAACTATTTCGAGCAATACTGGACCTCCCCTCCCCCCCCGCCCCTCAAATGAAAGTTTAATAAGAATTAGAAGGTTATTAAAATCTGTCGTTAAAATCTGATGTAATACCACGCCACTCTTGCTGAATGACGCGAACGAGTAAAATAAGCCTCGATCTGTTACGATACATACTAGTTAATACCCTAGGTCATAGACTTTAAAAAATATACAATAATAAAATTGACAGACCAGTTGGTCTAGTGCAGGAATGCACCCAAAGTGGTCGATATCCCTTTGGGGTCGAAATTGGTTTCCCAGGGGTTGACATAAATTTGTTTTGGGGGTCAACGAGGGCTAAAAATCGACCCCTATTGATTAACAAAAGTTCCTATTTGACTAAATTTGAAGCTTTCAAGAAACTATTAGTTGTGTTACGACACTTAGGGAAGAAGTATCATTTTTGTTCTTTAAAGAACTCAACAATTCGATAAGCGTGCAGTAATTTGGCTATATAGAAAATTGGTCTCTTGCCCAAAATATTTTGGGAATCCCTGGTCTAGTGGTTAGTGATCCTTGCTGATGAGCCAGAAGTCGAGGGTTCAATTCCTACCCATGACGAATAATAGTCTGATTTCTACAATCATTTCTTCCTTGTCTAAGTATAGTTTATCCAATGGTCTGGTTACTATAGTACAGGCTTTGCTTGGTTTCGGATCGTACGACCGTTTGTCGGGTATCTCAAGTTATGAAGATTATCTATAATTACATATAAAAATGTTACGTTGGTTTGTGTACTCTTTAAAAACTCAAAAAGTTCTGCTGTAATTTTGACAAGAAACCACCCGCTTCAAAGGTAGGCTTAATCTATTTGCCATATCAGTTTTGTTCCTCATTTGTCATCAATGTGACATAGTTATAAATAAGGGTACTTCTACACGATGTAAGTAGCTTGCGCATGTTGAGGCACTTGCGCAGGATTTACAAGTGCGTTGCCGCCTTTTGCACCCCCTCCCCACAGTCTTGGGGGTTTGGACTTCGGTGTAACTTCACTCACTTGGCGAAAAGCAACGAATTGCTGAACGCTGGTCAAACCCATTAGTGCCTGCGGGGAATTTGAAAAGCGCTGCCTTACTGGGTTTGATTCCCGGACCGGGCAAAATTTTATAGGGGTTTTCTGAGTGAAAAAATAGCCTAAGTTACTCCTTATATATACTCTTTATAAAATATTAGTAAAATAGGTCCAGCCGTTTTGAAGATTACCCGGAACAAACAAACAGACAGACAAAAAATATTTAAACTGGTTTTTAGGCATAGGTATCGTGCAAATAAGTGTGTGAGCATGAAAACAACCTATTATTTTGACATTACAGACAGACACTACAATTTGATTTATTTGTATTTTTGTATAGATTAATATGTAGGTTTATGTATGTATGTATCTAGGTACGTATGTATGTATGTATTTATCTCATTGTTTCTGTCTAACTTCTCAATAATTTTCTCTTACTTTACATATCTACGAGTATCTCTAGTGCACCTAGTCACACATTTCATTACAACCATAAGTTAGACTGGGAGAAAATGCCTCTGGCATTAAGTCCGCCATTGTACAACTTATACTTGTGCACGGATGGCGTAGTGGTTTAAGCGGTCGCCACGCCGCTTACTACTACGCTAGTGGCTAAGTGCTGTGGGTCCGATCCCCACATGGGACTACACTTTTTGTGATCCACAAATTTTTGTTCTGAGTCTGGGTGTTCTTTGTGGCCGTTTCATGTATGTTTGTTAAGTCCCCCGCGACACAGGATATACTTATTCCTAATGCGGGAGTTGTCTTTTTTAGAAAAAAAAAGTTTTAAATATACCAAACCCAGGGTTCTGTTAACTTCATTCACTATCAGACGCATACGCATACTCGCTATCATACGCATATGGACTCCATATTGCAGCAACTGAAGCAAACCAGATTTTTTTTAAACTGATTCGTCGTTGAGACACAAAGTACCTACGACAGGCATATAAAAAAGAAGGCTATTTATTTGTTGATCTTAATGTTATGTATTGAGTCGTATATTTTTAGGTTCCAGTGCGTCCTTAACCTTAAAGTATCGTTAAAAAAGAAAGTTGTTCTTCATTGTATGGGCATCGGATACTGACAACTGGTCTAAGTTTAAGTGGTTGGTATTTGTACCAGGTGTCATGAAGACAGATGATAATCGACCTTCTTTGTTCTTGGCCTGGTAAAAAGTAGCCTATGTCCTTCCTCAATAAACAAAGTATCTCCATGACAATTTTTTTTAGCTGTGAAAACGTATCTTCCGTTACTTTACGTTATAATATGTTTTTTTTAAAGACAATATCCGCATTAGGACTACATTCCTGTGTCGCGAGGGACTTTACAAACATATATGAAACGGACACAAAGAACACTGTCGTCCCATGTGGGGATCGAACCCACAGCACTCAGCACAGTAGGAAGCGGCGTGGCGACCGCTTAAACCACTACGCCATCCGTGCAGTCAATATTTGTAGTGAGGTGGAGATTAATGTGGTGGAAGTATAATGACGAGTCTCAATGTTGTTGCCTGGTGAAGGTTTTTATTATAGGTTACTTACCATCAGGTGATCCATCTGCTTGTTTGCCCCTTATACCATAAAAAAAGAATGATATGAGCCCTAACTCGAGCGGTTTTCTGACAGCCTCTAAAAATGAACTATGCGTGTCTTGTCTCCACACCAATGAAAAAGTACGAATAAAAAATAAAATCAATTTCATTGAAAAGAAAATTCATAATGCATTATTTAAAATTGTGCTCCTAGTAAAAAGATTTTCGTTAAGGAAAAGAAAACTAAGTCCCTTATCGAGTACAGACCGCTCCTAGAGTGCTGGTACACAGGCATACCAGACGTGTATTAGAATAAAAATTGCGTCAGTGGTGTATAAGATTTCCTTACATATTTAGTTATTTCTATAGACTATGTAATCTGGATCCAAATGGTCAATTCCCTTTGCCCTATAAGAGTGAATGGAAAGAGAGGCCTTGAGAAAAAACATTTCACCGCAAAACATCCGGGATTACCGTTGCCTGCCTGTTGGATTGCCATTTAACTTAATTTAAATATCTATAGTCGACTACAATGTTGCCATTAAGAAAAAAACAAACTTTTGACTTTGAGTGTAAAAAAAAAGTTGATTGACAATTGTATGTAACTTATTTTGTGTGCGTAAGTGGTATTTGTTGGTGACAAAAAAGTAATAGGTTATTATTTATAAGTGTAATTGTTTTTTCATTACATCAAAAGGAAAATGACTTGGAACAGAGTTTTTTTACAATTTAATAATAGAGTACCCAAGTCTTCGCTATATGTTGCACGGGTGGCGGCGTAGTGACTTAAGCGATTGGCACGGCGTCTTTGCGTGATCCACAAATAGTTGTTCTGAGTTTGGGCGTTCTTTGTGTTCGTTTCATAAATGTTTGTAAAGTCCCCCGCGACACAGGATATATTCCTAATGAAATATCCTTTAAAAAAAACAAAATATGCGCTGATTATGACTACACCGATTTTTAATGTCGTCTAATCGTTTTCGCAATTTTTGTTTCAAACACAATGTTTAGTCTGGTGGTTAGTGACCTTGACTGCTAAGCCGGACGTCGCGGGTTTGATGCCCATGGTATATCCATTCCCATGGTGGTCTTAAGATTTTTGTGATTATAGTTTTAGTGATATTAATTAATTTCGGCTAAAAGTTGTTTATAGTTACCTAACGGAATAACTTGTACTGAAGGTCATTTCGGTTGAAAAATGGTTAATATTAACTTTCATCTGAGACAAAAAAGGCCACTGTTTATCACTATAATCCCGTGCTTATTTGCCACAGTATTTAAAAAAACATGATATAATCGAGTCACAATGTTTAAAAACCCCGAAACACGATCTGTATAGAAATAATCTAATTCTTATCATGTTCGCTTTGTAACTGTGCTCTGGTCACCTCGATTTGTTCCACTGTGACTTGACTTACAATTGGGAGTTGTATGATTCACAAGCGTATGCTTTGGTAAATGTTGCTCCCGTATTATGTAACTTGCGATTCAGCGATTAGGCGTTATGTCTGCTGGCGATGTTATATCGTCCAATGTACCAAGTGTTAGCCGTGACACGTACTGAACATGCTACAAATATAATTTACAGTACATTAGGGAATTTATGTTACAACGTATGGCGCTCGCGTTATGGATGAGCAACACACGAATAGTTCACAAACAAATTCAAACTTAGAGTTACACAGCACACACTCAGCACGCTCTAAAATGAATAATCTTAAGTTGTAACACAAACAGAGCAAAAATATTTCTTATTTGTTATCCAATAGTTATTCTATTTAAGTATAAAAATAAGCGAGCATCTGATCTCTCATATCTCACCTACCATTTGATGGTCAACTCTAATACGGAGTGTCACCACCCCTATCCATCCCGTGGGTGTCGTAAGAGCCGACTAAGGAAGCAAACTACGCAGGACAACAGCACTGCAAAAAGAAGGAAAACTTGAAACAAACCCTATACCAACCTGTCTGGTCAGCGTGGTATAGTAGGCCAAAACCTCCTTGCAAAGGAGAGGGCTGTCTCCAGCAGTGGACTATTAAAGGCTGTCGATGAGTCTCTTACACCAGAATGCCACCACAATTTATATATTGTTCGTTGTTTTTTTTTGTCATCAATACGCATTATAATTTCTTATCACATGGCATACCTACTCAATTGCGCAACATATTTCGCCAAAAACTTACTTCCGCTATTTAAGAACTAAAGCAACGATATACAAAAAGTCTTTTTTTGTACCTGTGTTTTTCTAAGTTAATACTTCCACATATTTAAAACGCCTATTTCGGTACTGTTTTTTACTTTTTTTAGTACTTAACGAAGTATTTGTAAAGCATAATATTTTATCTTTACATAGTACAAAATAAAGTCGACCAGCACCGCCTCGTCTCGAGCGGTAAGTATTCTTTGTATGGAGTACTATGGGGGGGGGGGGTTGACCACGTGCGGACGGCCAGTGGACCACTCGCTAACCGTACGCTGTCCGTGAGTGGTTCACGCGGCACACCGCTCCCTCTCGAACGTGTCTGTCGTATTGTTTTCTGATTATCAACGTGGCGCCCACCCCTGGATACCTGTAGATAACGAGTGGACACCGAGCGAAGAGGTAGTGCCGGTCGGGTGTCGGTTGGGTCTAATGTCTAATGACCTTAACACGAGCGAAGTTGGAGGAAAAAGTCATAATCGTTTTTGTATGTGGTAATATGGAGGGTCCTTTTGTCCTGTCCAGAAAATCCACGGGTCAGCACATACGAGAAAAAGGTCAAGTGGTGTGTCGAAATATATACAAACTTTTAAACTTTCACGTTCCATAACATTTAGGAACAAATAATAAAAATTAAATTTTAGGCAAAAAAAGTATTATATATTTATGTACATAAGAAACATAAAAAATTAATGCAGTGAAATTTATGGCAAAATTACAATAGTCACTGGACCCCACGCTAGCATAGGATAGGACACACTAGGAAAAACTCCCTTAAGAGTCATAAATAGAGCTAAAATACAAGACTTAGTCACACAATCCCACGGCCAATGAGTCTTCGATGACCTGTCTCAACAAATTGTCCATCTCGACGTGATAATCTTGACTTAGTGCACGATAATTATAAATATTTTTTTTTTTATGTCCATAAATTGTCTAAAGTATGTATCTGTAATAACAGCCTGACATGACAAGAAAACAACTAATTTCGTTATTCTATATTGTACCCTCCTTGCTTAATTCAGTTGATGTACCTGACCTAGGGCCCCTCTAATCGTGGCAGGATAAAGCCCGCGGCTTCTCCGGGATAAAGTCTTAATAAGCGCGGTCTCGATCCGGGAGGGACCTGAAATAACATGGTCCGGGTCTTCCTCAGAGCAGGGTTTTTAGTGAAATCACCACCAACTCCTGGATCCTGTGTCCCCGAGAAGCGGAGATCCGAAGGGATTTTCCACCCCGTCAACAAATAAAAGGGCCGCTCTAATCAGTCAATCATATTTTTAAACTTAATGATTTATTATTATAGTTACATAAAAGATGAAATATTGCATTTAAGATAACATGTAAGATAATCTAATCATACGAATAACAACTGAAATCTATAAACATTATCTTTATTTCATGAAAATAAAGGACTTTGTAATCTTTACTCCGCTTTTGCCAAAATTTTAATAAACAAACAAAGAAATAATTAAAAGAGTACACAAAAACAAAACAAAGAAACGAAAAACAAAGAACTATCGCATTGTAATATTTATACCTATTTGTTAGTTAATATACAGATAGTCTAATTAATGAAATTAAAGCAAAATATAATTTAGTTGTAATAAAAGTAAGGATTTGTTATTATGTACACCGGTAGCGGCCACTTAAAATATTTAGATATAATTTATAGATAAGCTAACCGGGAATTATAACGTAGTAGAGTATATGAGTTATTTATGTTGCTCACGAACGAATGTACTGGTATCTAAAATATTATGTACATTCAGGTGTTGGTGTGGTTGCACCAGGGACTTCCTGCACCAGGGACTTCCTTTCTAGGGTATACCTGGTTCCCCGGCTATTAGTACCCGAGACGACGTGGGTTTTAGTCGGTTCGAGTCCGACATGCCACCGACAGGTGGTATCCGAGGGGATTTCCGCACGGAAAAAAAAAAGGTGTTGGTGTGGGTATGTTCCAAATTTGAAATTTGAGTTATTTAGGAGCTCTCGAAAAATTTTATTAGGTTTACTGAGAAATGATGTACATTCAGGTGTTGGTGTGGAAATGAATCGTTATAGTTTATCGAAATTTGTTAATCTAGCATTATTTTTAAAGAGCGTAGTGGTTATTAGGTACAGACAGGTGTTAGTGTGGGAATAAATTGTGTATTTTTGTCCAAATTTGAAAAGTAGGAAATACATTTGCTTCACTTTTAAGTGATGCTATTCAGGGCTAGTACTAAATCTTTTTAACAGTAGTCTAAGTTTATCCTGAAATCTCTGTGTAGACTTGCCTTTTGCCACCAGCTGCTAGTTTTTGGTTCTTTGGCATCATCAGTTCAGCTCTTTGTCATAATTTTTTTGTGGCTTATATGACAAGAAGTCCAACAGAATCAGTTTAATTAGACTAGACTTCTTGAGTGACACCCATAGTGTTATAGAGAATATTTCTGGTTCGAATCATAAAGTTCTGTACCGTAATGCATACACTCAAGTTAATTATTAGCAACCTAATAATGGGTCTTATTAACAAACCAAAAGCCAGGCAGCTAGCTGTCTTATCTAAGAGTTATTTGTAGTAATTATAAATAATTTAAATAATACACTCCACGGAACAACATTGTCTATAAATGCGAGCATGTTTCGTAAATAACTTGCACAAGAAACATAATAAAAATGTATACACCTATACCTACTAATATTTTAAAGCAGAAGAGTTTGTTTGTTTGTTTGAATGGACACGCTTATCTCAAACACCACTGGTTTGAATTGAAAAATTATATTTGTGTTAGATATATTGAGGAATTCTGTATTTACATCACGTAACCACCAATAGGATCCGAGCATCAATGAAAGATGTTGCAAAAACTGGGAAAAATTATTCCTTACATACGAAGTTGGGTATGATTGTACTAAATGTGAGTAGTGAGTGCTAGGACTAGAGTGGGCTGCCTTAACGTGGTGCGCTGATCTATCTTCATTGATCTGGAGAGGCAGATTGTCTCCACCGTTATCATCTAGCCATCGGGGTGTTAGTTATAATAAGGTCATCACTTTTGTCTGTTGCTGGTTAGGATTTCACCTTGATCGTGCGAAGGTCTGTTCCACATAATATTTGCTGCCTTGGAAAGAATTCAATAAACATGTCTTCTTCTCGATTACTCTTCCAACGGCCAATGCTAATGGTCATAACCAATGAATTCAGAGACGTCAAAAATATCCATCTCCTCACCAGGGTTGCCAGGTTTCTATGGATGGGTGACCATTCTTAACACACTGAGTGCACGTGCCTCGAAGAGCACGTTAATCCGTTGGTCCCGGTTGCCATACGATCATCTGTGGTGTCCGTTAACAGTCGTTCCACAGAACTTCAAAATCGCCTAGTACTTGGGTTGTGGAGGTCTGATAGTAGTCGCTCCGAGTAAAACATTTAAATTTAGCCGTATCGTAGTAGGCTTAAAAGTCGACCCCAACCTAGTTTGCGAAAAGGCTCGGAGGAAGAAAGCATCTAGTGAGTCCAAAACTTGGGCCATTCTTTCCTACGTCACGTCTCATCCAAAGGGGTGTATTGTCGGTATCTTTGCCCAAGGTCTACCATTGGGATGATTTCATGAATACCGTCTCTATTAATAAAATGGGTACTGAAATTTTCTTATTATAATAAAAATTAAAATCCATATTGACTGCACGGATGGCGTAGTGGTTTAAGCGATCACCACGCCGCTTCCTACTACACTGATTTGTGTGATCCACAAATTGTTGGTCTGAGTCTGGGTGTTCTTTGTGTCTGTTTCATGTATGTTTGTAAAGTCGCCCGTTACAAAGGATATATACTCGTATTCCCTAATACGGGAGTTGTCTTTTTATAAGAAAAAAAAAACAAATCCAATACTGATGCACAACCGGAACATGTGAACTAGTTTTTTTTTTATATTAACAAATCTAGTCCATCTGTTGCGGTTGAACTGTCAAGGTTACCTTGGTCTGTCAAGGTTGTTAATATGTATATAGTCCGTTGAATTACCATTGGGTAAGTCCTGTATTATGGAGGACCGGGTAGTATGGCACACATTGAAGCCTTTATAATAATAATAATAACCTCAGACAGACTATATAATTCAGTCAGCGTGTCTTCCTACAGATAATCCTTCATAAGCAACGAATCCAGAGACTTCAAAAATATCCTAGATCCTATCAAATTCTAGAAATTAAAGCATCTACGAGTAAAATCAACAGCCTTTAATAGTCCACTGCTGGACTTGGGCCTCTCCTTAGAAAGGAGGTTTTGGCCTACTATACCTCGCTGGCCAGACTTGTTGGTATAAGGTGTGATCCATCCTATTACAGGCGCAGAGTGGTACACCGTATGGTTTTAGTCGGTCAGATACCGACACACCACCTCGCCGCAAACCCCGGTGGGGTGACGTCCCGAAGGAGTATCCACACGTGAAAAAAGGGTTTGTGTCAAGTTTATCTTCGCTTTTGCAGTGCTGTTGTCCCCTTCGTCGGTTCTTACGACACCCACGGGATGAATAGGGTGGTGACATTCCGTATTCTTATTCACCACGGATAATACTTTGATATAATTAAATAAAAATACAACACACTGTAGAAGGGCGTAGCCTCGCATTATACAAGAATTTATGTAATAGATACATCAATAATCAAGATCATATTAGAGGCTGGGCTCAAGGAAATGTACTCAACGTTATAAACTTGTTCAACTAACAATTAAATATTGCTAATTTATATTTTATACGGTTAAAGGTAATTAAAAGTAGTCTATTGGGTTCGAGACAAGGTTGTACTAAGTGATTGAGTGTTTATGTATTCTCAAAAGGAGGGTAAATTTTTGTCAATTATAAATTAGTCCTACTCACGAAGTAGAAGACTTGTTGAGGAGTAGTTATTTAGCACATTGCAAGCTTTAGACTTTTTAGGATTACTTAACAATCCTAAAAAGTCTGAAAACAGTCTGAGGTTGTAGAGGTCTGATGGCAGTCTGTCCACGTAAATAATCGAAGTTGAACCGTATCGTAGTAGACTATAGCCGACCCCAACCTATTTTGGGAGAAGGCTCCGAGGTGGATAACTCAAGGAATAGCGGACGAACACATTGTCAACCGGCAACTTGTTATTTAAAGAGTGAAGATATTGAAAGGAATATGTAGTAAAAAGGGAGGGCCGTGAAAGACAAGGAATATGTAACTTGACTTGTCTGTTACAACTAAATCCAAGACCTCTGAAGGCAGTAGTACCCTTAGTGGTTCTACAGTTGACCCAACGTGTAGAGATATACTTAGCGGTAAGTTGGTAGTTGGCAACAACACTGACCGGCCAATCAAATAGTGTCGGTATCATCATCAGCCTATCACAGTCCTCATAGGCCTCTCCCATTGCATGCCGCTTAGATCGATTTTGGGCTTAATAATAAATAATGATAATTCCGCGCACATACTAAGTGATCTAAACGAAAACAACAATATGTACAAATTTAGGTAATAAATAATTAAACGTACAATAAAAAAGTAAATTAAATAAAAGCCGATATTTGGTCCAATATGGTGGACCAACACGTTTAGCCCAATGTTAACATCATAAATCAAAGACAAAAATTGCAAAATATTACAGTAGATGAGTATCTGAGTATGAGATGAGATGAGTACTGTCCATAGCCCAAGGGTTGATTATACAATCATACCTTATTTGAGCACCACACAGCTCAGAAGTTGTATGTACCCGAAAGCGCAGTGGTCTTATTTAACTGTTTGTGCGTGCGTGCGATCTTCATATGAAATAATTTTTAAGAATCTATCATTAAATGGACGTATGATATTTTGAGATAGCCAAGGGGGCTAAAGAGTTTGAGTGGCGACCGCGTACCTTAGGGTAGGCCCCCCACAAGATTGTGTCGCTACCTCGGGGGCGGCCTATGTCCAGCTGTGGACGTCTTTCAGCTGAGATCTATTAGAAAAATACTTTACATGTGCTATCTGATAATGTTATACAAATAGTTTTGCTTTTTTTTAGATCATACTAATTAGTTTTTATTTTTACTGTAAATGTACAATATCAAAAATTCACAGCACCCTCTATTTGTAATTTAAGAAGGTTATACGATAGAATAATTTTAACATAGAATTGAAAGCGCGATTCAACATGAGTTGTATTACGTAGTAGTTCTACCTATTTTAACTAGATGACGTTACGTGTATTTATAACATATTGTGAACCGTATATTACGCATATCCAGGAAGTCACAAGTGACAGTTAGGTGAGGCGTTATACTATTCAATTTCTGTACTAAGGATCACTTGTTTTAATCTAGAATTGCTTGTAAAGGTAAACAGGTCCAGTTATGCGCTATGACAAATATTAAGTATATTTCTTGTACAGGTTGTGTTTTAGTTTTGATGGAAATACCTTTTATCTGCATCTTATCATTGTGTTCAGAAATCGGCATTGCCAGAATTTTGTCATAAAATTGGCAAAGTAACATAGTGCCTTCTGAATGGTTACCTTACATACTTTTATCTGTCAATACGCACCGGAAATTGGAAAGGAAGAATCTTCTTTCTTCTGCCAGATTATTGTACGAAACATATTTAAATAATAGAAAAAAAATATGTGTTTGTTGTTTGACTACCGTCGCCCATGGTCACCTCCAACTAAAGAGTCCCAAGTGCGTCCACCCCACCCACAAACAGTTATTAGGAGGTTTGGGGCTCCGGTAACGTCACTCGGTGAACGAAAATCACTCGGTGAAAAGCAACGAAAGAAACTGCGGTATTTCCGGACCGATACGACCTTCAAACCTTCAAGAAAAGAGTGTACTCCTTCATAAAAGGCCGGCAACGCGTTTGTGTTTTTTTTGATGAGCGTTTTTTTGGCCCACATGGGCTGACTCGACCGGAGTGACCGGTCGAGTCGGCCCATGTGGGTCGACGCAAGACTCTTCCATTTGACCTAGATTCTTCTCTAGTTAATTAATTGCAATACAAAGAAGGGATTCTATTCAAGGGACACATTCTTCTAAGTGTAATTTAAGCTACACTTCGAAAACAATATTTCCTATTGATATTTTAGTGGCTTTTTCGACATTTTTATTAATGAAGAAATCACGATATCTCAACAGGAATTTGACAAATCTAATTAGATGTGACAGATGACAGTTGTTTTTATCGTATAAAAATCACTATTTTCTACGTTATTTTCCTACAATAACACTGGTAGACCTAAAGTTAGAACGTCAGGCAGCACAGTCTCCTTTAATGCTGTTATCCTGTTTTTTTTTTAAAGTGGAAATTATTCTGATTCTCTTTAGTAATTAACATTTTCATTAAACCCTGCTTTTGTTTATTTATTGTTTCTTAACTCTATAATTTGTATTTATAGAGACACGGATTTGTACATATTATAACCAGTGGACATTTTTTTTATAAAACATCTAAAGGTATAAAATGGTAACTTGATTTCACTCACACACACAAAACTCAAAAAGTTTGGCATCGATAGAGCTAAAATTTATACAACTCGCTTCAAAGATTGTTTGTATCTATTTTTTGCTTCAGTTTGTTCCTTAATTCTCAACAATGCAACCGCAATGTACCACACCGAACCGTGTCAGGGTACAGCTAGTATGTATTAAGTTACCTTTAGGAATGTTTTATACATTTTGACTTAAATTAAAACTCAAAAAAACTAGTGTCGACCAATTTATTTAATGCCTTCTACAATGTTACCAGAAATTTACCACACGCTCTGCACGAAATTAGGAACAAATGCTCCGTGAAATGTGGGGAAAGAGGCGTACTTGACAAAAGGTTGAGAGAGTACTGGCCCTGGGGCTACCACGTTATATCTGTACACACCGGGGATAGGAGCTATTAAAGAGGGGGCCAGAACGACAGGCTTTTTCTCAGCCTCAGCTGCACTCTCAGAGGGTTTCTCTGCAGCATTTTCACTGGAAGTTTCAGCCTTTTGGGGTTCCGCGCTCTTTACTGCAGATTCCACAGTAACTTCTTGGTTTTCTTCCTTTTTCTCCTCAGTTTTCACTTCTGCTTGAGCAGAAATAGCTTTATTGGCAGAAAAGTAAGGGTTGTAAATTACGGGAGAGATTGGAGCGCCTACCAGAGGAGTAACAGCAGCTACGGGGGCAACACCATGTACAGGGGCGACTGCGGCAACATAAGGTACGGCACCACCGATGGCGGTTTTGGCGTATAAGTCAGCATTGCTTGCTGCAGCGCCGTCAATCTGAGCTTCAGCGGTCTTGACAGCATCAATTGCTTGCCATTTTTTATCCTCGTTTGACCAGAACGCTTCCAAGTTTCTCTCGTTGATTTGGTCGATGTCAGTTACAACTTTTTCGTTGACATTTTCGACGGCTTGGTCGTTGAATTCTTGGGCCTTGTCAACAGCAGCTCTGGCCAGGTCGTTGGCTTTGACTTGGACATCGATGGCGGCGGCTTGGATGTCCCCAGGGGAAATAGTAGGGATTGCAGCGGGGATGGTCAAAGGCTGGTAGATGTAGGAGGCAACGAGGCCAGATGGTGCTGCCGCTGCGCAGGCGAAGAAGGCGGAAAGAATCTGGAATAAGAAATGTCTTTGAGTTGTTTTTTAATCTAATCGATCTTCAGAATTTTTTGTTCGTTTTGTGAAAATGTAAAGCTGAACGTTCGAATTCTAAATCCTACCTGCCTGCCTAAATTTATTAAATTTGCGATCCTGTGTAAAAAAAGAGTGTACAATTCAAATAGAAGCTGTAATTTAAGACGTGATTTTCTAAATTACATGATTTTATAAAAGCATACTTTCACATTGAGTCGCTTTAATTTTAGTGTATTGTTGCTATGTGAAATGTTGTAGCAATTTACAAATGATGGAAGTAAATTAATGTAGGTATTCTTTTAGAACAGAAGTTTTCTTCTGATTGAAATGTATGCTCTCTTCTGCATTTATATTATTCATTCATTCATTTTTTTAAAACGCCCGCGCTAAAAATATGTCCTGCGTCAAGGGGACTTTATAGACGGGAAACAGATACACAGAACACCCAGACTCAGGACAACAATTTAAACAAGGATTACACAAAGTATTGTCCGATGTGGTGATCGTGCACAAGACACTATGCCATCCGTGCAGTCAAATACGGTTCAGAAATGTATTTTAGAATTACTTATATTATCCTTTAAATTCGTTTTCTGTATATAAGCTCTGGAATGCAATGAGTCACATGATCTAGTCATACAATATTTTTACTGCTGTAAAATGAATATTTAGTGATCGGTCTCACATCGCCTATCCCTTGAAGGTTGACATTAAATGACTGCGTTTATAAACGTGTCCTTTTGTATACATTACAGTGTGAATATAGATTACTCTTGCGTTAATGTTTATAAAGGTTCTCGTACACTGTCGAGATACGTTTATAAATGTTACAGAATTAACCGAATCCTGTAACAATTTCAATTTTGATTCTGACGATTTTAATATCTTATTGAATATTATTATTTTATTTATCTATTTATTCTATCAGTCAATCTAGCTTTACTCAGTTTGAAACTAGATGGCGTGTCAGATGTAAGAAATTATTATTATTATTTTCTTAATAGTTGATTTCGTAATTTATAGACGTATCAATTAAATGTTATTTTATTGTTCTTGTTGTACTTATCAATATATTAAATGTACCACAAATATATCTTGTTAAAAAAACAATTGTTTGTGGCCGGGAAGCACCGTATACGTTGCAGCCTGTGGCATATAGGTTTTTAGCTGGCACTCAGAACTTACTAAAATATAAATGGGAAAAAAAATCCTTTTGTGTTCTTTATTTTTTTTTCCATGGAATATACTAAGAGAATCGCTCACATAAACAGAGATTGATTTCAAATAAGAATTTGCAGTAAGCGCCTTCGCCTCTTCCTTGTTGTTTAATCGCTTACATACTTACATTGCTATTTTAGTAGTTTAGGCGCTTAATGATAATTCATATTTGCAGTTATTTTCTGTTAATGTTAGCGTAAATTTTAATGAAACAAAAATAAAGAACAAAAGGAATATTTTTTTAGTTTATATTTTAGAACATTCTGAGCAACCTACCCATATTATACACGTGGCCGGGCTCCAAAGTATACGGTGCTTCACGGCCACAAACAATTATTTTTTTAACAAGATATATTTGTGGTTCATTTAATCTATTGATTGGTACAGTAAGAATAATAAAAGAACATTTAATATGTCAAAATGCCTGTTAAAAATTAACATGTCTATAAATAACGAAATCGACTGTGGCCAGGCTGCGCCGCAACACGCCAAATCAATGTAATTTTATTGAAATAATAAAATTATCTAAATTAAAAAAAGAAAACTATCAGAAAGTATTTTTAACGAATAATTAACGATTAATTGTATTTTGGACTCCATTTATTTTGACAGAAATTGCTATGCTGTTTATTAATTTAAAATATTAAATAATTAATATATCAATTAAAATAAATAATAATCACTAACCAGCACTCTCATCTTGAACTCGGAACGCTTCAGATGGCTACTGACAACGATCATCTGCGTCCGCGCACTATTTATACGACTAATCAAGTTCATTTTAATAATAATTTTCATTTAAATAGATCTTTGACAAAAAAAAACATTAAAGAGGTGTTGGAGTATAGTTCATTTTTGAACGCAAGGTGTCTATAAGATGAAAACGTTTGGATTACATTTTAATACAACACACATGACAAACAAACACCTGATAGTAAGCGGTTACCGGCATTTATAAACACTCGCAAAAAGAGGTATTCCAAGCCCCGTGAACTAAATGGAAAAACCCTAGAAATCTGTTATTAAAATAAAACCTATGATGTTACAACGAATGCAATGATATATGATTCTAAAGATTTTGGATGCAATGAATGCCACTGTATCATCTAAGAACTGATCATCTTCATCATCACCGTCATGCAAAAAATACAACGCGTCGATGCATTCAAATTCAGTATCAATAAGAAGTTTTATTATAGTATTTATGCCTAAAAGATTTAATTTATTTTTATTTTAAAACAAACACTTTTTATTTATTTACAAAGAACATTTGTAAAAAAATAAATTTAAAAGTAGAATTGTTTTTTTTTTAGTTTCCTTTTCGAACGAAAACACTAAATAAATCACTTCACTGAATAAATTTAAAAATAAATAAATAAAATAAACCACTGACCAGAACTCTCATCTTGAACTCGAGAAGCTTTGGATGGCTACAGATGGCTACTGATGGTAATCAACTCTTTTCGTCCACTATTTATACGAACGATGTAGAGCAGCCTGAACTCAGATGCTCATTGTATGAAAATAGTAAAAAAGAATTAATGTGTTAAGAATTTTCCATAGTTCGAAATAAGGTTCCGTACAATTCTGAAGATTTTTTTTGTGACGTTACATTTGAAAGGGCAAGCAATAATAGGCGGTTCTGGAAGTGTCTTTTTGAGTTTTTTAATATTTAAATGATACTTTACTTTGCTGGAGATTGATAGATACTGTTTTTTATTCTCGCGTTCTGATGACAATCTGTGTAAGTGATTTTGTTAAAAAGGACGGTATTTTGTGACAAAAAGCCAGGGAGGGGCGCACTGTTTTAAATTAACTAATGGACTTACGCGATTCTATAGTTGGCCGTGTGATATTAGATTACACATCATATGCGACTACTGCAAAGCTTGCTCGTTCATTTTTTCTGTGCTTATTCCTGTACAAATATGATGTTATTAGGGAGTTATCTCAGTTTATAAGATTTCCACACTCAATTGTCTATATCTATTTACAATTTTAAATAATTGTTTCCTTAAATATAAATTACGCTATTGTCAAACTTCAAATAAATGCAAATGGTCCTCATTATTTCACTTATACTTTCACTGCGGTACCCCAAACTGGTCCGGGCGAGGGCGCTAAGAATGCAGGAAGTTCGCATGACGAAGCCTACCTGATCACCAATATATAATTTGTGTTTTATATAGATACTTAGTCGTTACGTCAAATTCTTGTTTGGTTTTTGATTATCAATTGCGTAGTGATTGAATAGTCGTATTTGAATACTAGCTGTTCTATACACGTACGGGTTGTACCGTGATAATAAATAAATTTTAGACTTCCAAAAGAATCGAGCCATCAAAAATAGCTCTTTTTTTTGGAGTTAGTCATCCAGAGACGAGCGTATTCAATAAAACAAATCAACTCCATAACTATAGGTTAAAACAAAACATTTCAAACCTTATGATGTATCAGAGATTCTTAAGATTATCAGAAAAATTATAGTTAAATTTACATTCCACATCGTTCCCTGACATATTATTTACCGTTGTTGCAACACCATTGTAGAATGCGTTGTCAATCAAAATAAGAAGAAAAAACTCAAACCACAAAAAAATATTATTAAGAAAAATTGGATAGAGAGTCTGTCATTTTAGACGTTACTATATTGATAGTAACGTCTAAAATGACAGAGTGGACTGGTTTGGGCAGAAGGATGGTCTCCCATGGTAATAAATGTTATTACATTTATTACCATGGAAGACCATCCTTCTGCACAAATGGGCCTGTTCGACCAAAATGATATACTTCATGAGTATCTTTATTATCTATGTATTAAATAATTTCATATCTATTATGATATTTACATGTATAAACTAAACTGTATATAACTTATATGTATGTATACCTAGTACCTATATATCTGTAGGATTTTTTCTCCTTTTGTAACATTCTTTAGTTTAGTCTCATCCTTACCAGTTACAAATATACACCACCCAAGCTTTGCAACACCCAAAGGAAGAAAATGCCTATTGCATTTCGCCTTATGCAATATGTTTGCAACAAGTTTCAATAAATAAAACAGTGGCATTCCGGGAGTGCCGACAGAAGTGAAAACTTGAAAATTTAAATTCGTACAGTTTCCGACACGTATATATATCTATGTTGTACGTATATACACAATATATGTTTATATTATATATATTTAGTTATATTATATCAATGTATTTCAATCGAAACTCAACTCTCGTGTAGATACTTATAACTCCTTATAACACCTCTGTAAGGTGTCGGTAACGGTAACAGTGTCGCGAGTTCAATGGTTTTTTTCCCCATTTTAACAAACACATTCTTTGTTTGTTGTTCAAAAATGCTTAGTTTTTTCTTAGCTTTCCACCGAGTGTGTGAGGTTACCGAAGCCCAAACCCGGCTCCACCTGATTATGCGCCTAAAGCCAGCTTTCCTACTCTAGTTATATATTATCTCTAAGGGCAGGAACCACTTATTTGTGTGTGTGTCTGTCTGTGGCATCGTAGCTCCCGAACGGATGACCGATTTTGAAATTGTTTTTTTTTTGAAAGGTTAATTATTTGGGAGTGTTCTTAGATATGTTTCATGAAAATCGGTTCAAGATGGCCGCCGCCACAAGATGGCGGATTACATATTTTTGAAACAACCAAATAAATAAAAAAATGTGGATATCAAAAGAAAGGGTTTGACTAGTAGAATACTATACAATGTGACAAATATCAAATCCAAGATGTTTGTCGGGGTTTTTAAGATATTTAATTTAATTGATTATTCTTACCTCAATTTAACTTCTTTCTTTGACTCGTCTGAGAACGATTACATTTCATTGGGGGTTTGGCGTCAGACAGACGGCCGGCAATCAAAAAATCTCTTTGCAATGTGGCACATTGCTTTGACATCAAATAATATTGGAAAACCGTCAGAAAGACGATGATAATGTCCAATGAAGTTATAGGGAAAAATAATTATTGTATCGAACGTACTTAATATATGAGAGCCGACTAAGGGAGTAAACTACGAAGGACAACAGCACTGCAAAGAGAAAAATCTTGACACAAATCCTATAACAATCCGTCTCGCCATCGTAGGTACCTCCTTTCTAAGAAGAGGCCAATGTCCAGCAGTGAACCATTAAAGGCTGATGATGATGATTCATATAAAATTACTGACTGACTGACTGATTCATCAACACAGAGTCTTTACCGCTGGAGCTACAAACTTTTGCAGCTAATGCTCTTTATAATGTAAGCACCCACAAAGGTTTATGGCAATTTAAAATCTAATGCGGTAAAATAGTTTTTAAAGTTAAAAAACAAACAATCACGTAAGCGTAGCCGTGTGCAATAGCTAGTTTTTAATGTTTATCGACTTTGGTATTTATGAGCATTAAATGAATAGTGTTACAGTTTTGGTTTTGTCAATTGCGCCACGTATGTGAACCCGGAAAGGTGAAGTAAAATTTTATTACATCCACGTTCCATTAATTATTTAGATTTTATATACGATCTTACTCAAGAATTTTTAGTTGGTTGACAAATTATAAATGAATTCTGGTATGGGTGGGCAGAAAATTTAGAGTTATTAGGAAGGTACTACACCAGTATGCTACCTAATTCTGTTTTTTTTTTTACTGTTGGAGACACTGGCAGCCTTTTATGATTAGCTATCGTTTTAGTGGGTAGATAAGTCTGTTAACCGATCGTAGGGGATAACAGAGTTTGGTGTCTTCCACGTAGACTCTGACCTCCAAACCTTGTGTTCTGAACCTACATGAAATTCCTGACTTTGTTCTGACGTTGTATTTATACCTCCTTTCTCATTGATTGGTAAGTGATCCTGACTGCTAAGCCAGAGTTCGTGAATTCGATTCCCACCCAAGACAAATATTTGTGTGATGGAGCATGATCATTTGTTTTGCGTCTGAGTGTAATTATCCATTATATGTATGTATTAAGATTATATAAAAGATTAGATTTAAGTATGTCTAACAGGAGTCTGGTTACCATACTACAGGATCTGCCTAGCTTGGGATCAGACAGCCGTGTGTGAGATGTGTGAGGTTACTTGTTAAAAAAGCACTTGTGACTTTTGAGTTGCAGGTGTCCATGGGCGGCGGTAGTTGCTTACCATGAGGTGACCCGTCTGCTGGGTTGCCCCTTATACCATAAAAAAGAAGGGGTTTTAGTTTGAACGCAACTGTTTGGATCCAAACCTAAAAAAACTATGCATAAATTGATCAGTTTCATACCAATTTTAAAACCACCAACCTACATTTAAAACTATATAAAGGCACACTCAGAGAGTACTGTAACAATCACTGACGTCGATAATGACCATATCATCTGAATTATAGTCGACAGTGCCCGTCCACAGCGCCATTTATGGGCAGACAAGTTGTATGCGATTCTTTATCTCAGGTTCTCCATACCCAAAAGGAATAAGAACGCTTTATATTTAAATACAAAGTAAACCGATATGTTAATACTCACTATGAATTAAATTACTGGATATTATTTTAATCCTATATGCGAAATGAGGGTCTAGTCTACTGCCGTCAACCTAATACTGTCGGAATTAGATGAGAACGTTGGGGTTATAACATGAAAAAAAAGTTAGTAATATGTCAAGGCAAGGATATAATGGCTATTCCATCCAGTAGGATCCCGAAGCCCGATACCCCAAGAGATCCTCGTGATAAATAATTAAAAGCACTGTCATGTCAGGGTCATGCGACCTTAGGATCGACTTACAGATGAAACGATAAAAGTAAGCTTCTAACATGATGGTATGGTATTATCTGCTCCTCCTGGCACTTAGCCCTATGGCCCTAAGGTAATAATCCACTGATGACACTTTTAAAGAGATATTTATTTTTTCAAAAGTGCTACAGAAATCGAATTTTAAAAACCTGCGCCTACGCCACTGTGATATAATTCTATATCGTTGTATCAAACCTGTCCGTACTTTAATTACGCATTTAATCAATCGCCCGCCTTCTCACTATAAATAATTTGCGTTGCTAATTTATTTTGCTAATGTTTTATTGTAAAACGAGGACTTGAGGAAAATGGCTGGCAGCGGATGGATGCGGACTGCCCAAGACCGGGATGGCCTTCGTTCAGTAGTGGACGGCAGTAGTCTGACAATGAGTGTTTTGTTTGTTAAATATTAGAAAATCCCATAGGTTCAATGCAGGCAGGCTGTGGTTGCTACCTGGCGGCTCACTTGGAAGGGGGAATTTGATGCGCCCACGCAGTTCTTATGATTTAGGTGCCTTAACGACTAACACAGAGATTCATGATATCTACCGATTGATGGCAGAGATTTAGATAGGGACGTGTCCATTTCCACATTTTGCCACCTATATTAAAGTCAATGAAGGCGTGCTTATTACAGTAAATTAGAATAGTCCATGCCCGTTAAGAAAATAGTGACGCATCGATAAAGCCCTTATCCTGACCAATCAGGTTCCAAGCTATCGTACGACATGATAACCTCATTTCTAAGGAGAGGATTATGTAAAGCTGTGGACTGTTAAAGGCTGTTGATGAAGACGATGATGAAAATTTCTTGGAACCTGATTGGTCAGGATTTCATTTAAGCGAATGGACAATAATTCTAAAATACTGACTAAATCCTAAACGGATACATATTTGAAACTACTCGATTATCAAACTCCAGATCTTACTTATCATTGCCTTTTTCATATTTTTAAGTAATAATACACTTTCTTTCGACGGGCCTGTTGGTCGAGTGGTTAGTGCCCCTGACTGCTAAGCCGGAGGTCGTGGGTTCGATTCCCATCCAGGACAAATATTGTGTGATGAGCATGATCACTTGTTCTGTGTCTGGGTGTAATTTATCTATAATATGTATGTATTTAAAAATATATAAGTATGTTTATCAGCAGTCTGGTCACCATAGCACAGGCTCTGCCTAGTTTGGGATCAGATGGCCTTGTGTGAAATGTGTGAGGTATATTATTATTATTATTTTGGTCATAACTACTCATAATTAACCTCCAGCAGCCAGATCATTAGTATCGCAGGATAAAGCTTCATATTTATTGTATGCGATACAGACATACATTTATATTTTCTTGTACTCACTTCCTCTTAAAGACAAAACTTATTGCTGCATTACTTTTTCTCGTCTGTTTCAAGTCTAAATGTCAATGGACCGGCAGTCCATGGAGCGACAACTTTTTTTTTTGTATTGAAACCCGACCGGATACCACCGCAATCGAGGCACGCATAGGTGATCTTAGGGTAATATTGTCTTTAAATACATTGTTCTTGGAGGGTACCTGTGCCTGGAGGATGGAGAAGATAGGGTTTGGTAATTCAAAGGCACCGTGTCAAATATTTCTGAATTTTCACACTACCTGTGAACTTACTTGTACCCCTACCTCCTATGTCATACAAAATTCGCTCCTCAACACATCATCTCTTTTTATACTACTAACAAAAAATAATGGCACTAAACAATTGTTTTTCAGGCCAGACAAAAAAATCATCATCACCAAATCATCAAAAACATCAGTACAACCGTTCTTGACTTATAAATGGTGTAACCAATAACGTTTTTTAATGAAAATAGTATCGACCCTTGAACCTAGTTCTGGGCTTTATACCTCAGTTCTATTAAGTGTTAAAACAAATCGCACTCGTGTCAGTACTTATTTCGCACTTACCTGGACACAATGATATGCTGTTAAGAATGAACAAGTTAGGGTACTTAACAAAAAACCAGGGCTGCCAGTAGGGACAATTTTCGTTGAGTGTAAAAACATATACTCGTATAAGTCACCGCAAAATTGTAATAGCGACAGATTATACTGTTTCACGAGATTGTAAATTTTCGAAAGATTATTTCATTACATCAATTTCAATTTTATAGTTTTTCTGAGAGAAAAAATTGCCAAAGTTACTCCTTGTACAGAAAGCTACCTGGTAGTAAAATATTATTAAAATCGGTTAAGCCGTTTTGAAGTTTACCCACCCAGAACAAACACAGATAAAAAATATTTAAACTGGTTTTTAGGCATAGATGTCGAGCAAATAAGCGTGTGAGCGTAAAACAAACCTATTATTTTGACATTACAAACAGACACTTGAATTTAATTTATTTGTATAGATGATCTGGCAACCCTGTAGTCGCCCTGGTTTCTGATCAAGCTGGTTTTATTCTTCGACATGACATTTAACTGTATCAAATAACGTCAATGAGTTTCCGATAAATTATTTGTCACTAGACGCCATTTAATATATTATTTGTATGTAATTTATTCAATTACCGTATATGGTTCCGCATAGTATATGCCCAAAGATTAACGATGTAACATATGAGATAAAACTTTTGACATAAAATTTAAAGAGTTGTTTGACACCACCAATGATATTTTAAGGAAGATATATTATATTCATACTGCACGCACAATATATTTGTTCCGTAACCGTACCTACATCTATTAACGCATTTCAGAACAAAACATACACTCACCTGTGGTATGATATTCCTTTCTTTATTTACGTTTTTTTCGTAATTTGTGCACTTTTGGAATACCTAGGAAGGCACTTTATGAATTTCCTCGAAATAATTAGTACGTGCGCTCGCTCGCAATGGTCCTAATTAGGACCCTCGCGTTCTGTGCGTTGGTGGCATATATACCTCTTGTTTGTAAATAACATAATTGTTTGACACGGTTTAATTTAATAGGTTCATTATCGTGTGAGCCATGCTTCCACACATCTTGACCAGGTGTGACCGGGGTTATACCGCGGCCTCACAGAAAACCGGTATTAAGTAATTATTTTGTTGCTTTTAATCGAGAGAGTGTGGTTACCCCCTTCTCCTTAAGTCTAGTTTTTATTTATGAAATGGGGGCAAAAACGAGCAGACAGGTCACCTGATAGAAAGCGACTACCGCCGCCCATGAACGCCTGCAACTCAGGAGTCACAAGCGCGTTGCCAGTCATAAGTACTTATGCTACTACTAGGTCTTACCATGAGGCACTTGGCTGGTGGACCTTAGCCAACTTAAACAACAAGTTCCTTCTTAATAGGTCGAATGATCCCCGCTTGTATTGGAGAAACATTACTCCCCCACACCACTGTTAACCAACTAAGGTCACAATAATTTACAAAGTTTTTGCATCTCCTTTTTTCCTTTTTTTTTGACTACACGGATTGTGTGTAGTGGTTTAAGCGGTCACCTCGCCGCGTACTACTAGACTGAGTGTATCCCCACATGGGGCGACACTTTGTGTGATCCTCAAATTGTTGTTGGCCGATCTGGGTGGCCTTTGTGTCCTTTTCATGTATGTTTGTAAAGTCTTCTGCGATACAAGATATATTAAAAAAAAGATGCCAGATACAGCTACCACAAGTCTCCCTCGTTTTTATTATGTTTTTAACTCCTATATATATTTATATTTTTATTTTTATTTTATTTTTTATTTATTTATTTTCTTTAAAAACAACTATTTTATTTTTTATTATATTTTACTACATTCACACAACGCCATCTAGTCCCAAACTAAGCAGAGCTTGTACTATGGCTACTAGATAACTGATTTAAATACATATATACTTCTTTTTTTTGTAAATACATACATTTTATACATAGAAACACCCAGACCAAATCAAACATTCATGCACACAATTGTTTGACTTGAGCGGTAATCAAACCCGCGACCTTTGGAATAGCAGTCCGTTACATGAACCACTATGCAATCCGGTCGTCCAAAAACAATATACCTTTACATTTTAAAAGCGGAAGACATCATATTATTAAAATGAAACAAAAAACCGGATCATCTGCGGTCAGTGTTGAAATGTACTTGAACTTAAGATGCGCGGGCGATGAACTGCGATCTATACCGGTGACGTCATCTCATATGATGTACATGCATATACATACATATGTGTAGATATTTTACACAAGGGACGTTTGCAAAATTGCTTTCGATCCCGATAATGGTAAGTGGTTACCGCAACGAATTTTAGCAATAGCATATAACTTTTAGATGTAAGTAGGCGTATAGTTTTTTACGTCTGGAAACACCCTCAGGTATTTATCATCTCGAGGGTGAAGTAGCCAGGTCGGAATCGGAGCAACTAAAATTACATACTGATTATCTCAGCCCATAGAAGAGTTTGAATTCCCGGCAAAACTCAGACCTGGTTAAGTTCCTCCCTCCCCCCAACCTCCCCTTTCAATTGTCTTCCTCCACTTTCAATTTCTTTCAATTCTCTTCTTCCACTTTCAATTTCTTCTTTTGTTTAAAGTTTCAAGAAGTTTCAAACAAAACTGGCATTAAGTTTCATTATCAAAACGTTTTTACTCTCCGTTGAACTTGAACTCGAAGATGCGCGGGCGCCGACCTGTAGCGGTTTCTTTGATGACGTAATGTTATTATGTAATTTGTGTAAATGTGTGCGTGTTGTGTTTGTACACAAATATTACGTTCTTTTGACGATTGATAATTTACTCGTATTATATTTGTTTTAATCATAGATACAATAATTTCAGAAAATGTGTTTATTCTTATTAACAGATTGTCTCTTTTCTCCTGGCTCCTGAATTTAGCCGCTTAGTTTAAGTTGAATCTCACCTAGTCAGTAGGTCAAGCATAAGTTAACACGTGTACTTAAGTGTTAACTTTGATGTAACAAGTGTCAATCTGCTTAATTATTTGCAAAATTTATTGTAAAATAAAAAGAATACTGATGTATTCATTTTTATTATATGTATGATGATCACAGAGGCTACAATTTAGATTATTTCTTTATTTTCGCGACATCTCTCGTGAGTTGGTTTTACTACATCAGAATCTTACTACCTATGATAAGCATCACGAATAACAACACAAGTAAAAAACATACACAAACACTTTTCTTAGAGACAAAACTCTTGGCCCATGAATCTTAAATTGATACTACAAAAATCCATCTTGTTAATTTTTTTCAAGTTTATTTTAAAGTTCTCGAATTGCGACCAAATACCAGAAGAGTACAGGCGTGGGTAAGCCCCCACAGGGCAGCACAGGACCGATTGTTGTGGTGAACTTATTGAGAGGCCTATGTCTAGCAGTGGACGTCTTTCGGTCGAGATTTTGATGATGATGATGATTTTAATGGAAATAACGATATCAAAAAATCTTAAAATGCTATGTGAATGCTTTCATGCGCCTGATTAAATTCTGTTACATTTATTGTGAATTAATATTTGCTTTAATTATTTTTACAGGCGTTCTACTAATTAAACATTGATATAACGATTGCTGTACTTAGTTTTGTAGGCGCCTCAGATTAAACTGTTTAAAATAGTATTTTTTAAGTAATGCATACCAGACATAAGGGTTTTTGACCTGTAATAATAGTCGTTATGAATATTTAAAATAAATTAATAAAAGTAAAGTTTTTTTTACGGAACTTAGCCACAAAAGTAAAGTTATTGGTAAAGTAAATATTTGAGTTAAACTAACTGCCTGCGTATATCGATGAAGTTCCCGTTTCTAAGAAATGACCATTATTAGAATAAATCAGACAAATAAACTAAAATTATTAAACCCTGTAAACTAATTTATCATCATCAGGTTTTTTGCTAATCTTATTTGCAATACGTGGATTTTGAAACATTGCAAAGCATCATCAGCCTATCGCAGTCCACTGCTGGACATAGGCCTCTCCTATTGCACGCCACTTCGATCGGTTTTCAGCTTCTCGCATTCAGCTCCTGCCAGGCATTTTACACAAATCGTGACTCCACGTGGCCTGTGGGCGTCCTACACTGCGTTTGCAGAGACGCAAATGGTTTTGCCTATTTTTTTTTATACCTGCCCGCCAGCCTGATGACAACTCTTGATGGGAGATTGCCAGTTTTAGGCGGGATAAAGGAAGGAGATAAATTATTGCCAAGAAGCCAGACGGGGAGACAGGGAAATCATGTAAATATTCCTTCCTTCCTAGTCGCGTTCTTCATTCACTGAAGGTTGTGTCTGATTTAATACTCCATTGTAGATGGTTCTACTAGGTTCCCCCATCTCACTTTCAGACTTTCAGATAGCGGTTGTAATTATGTATATATATGATAAAGAATAATGGTAGAAACACATTTACCTAAACCTTAAGCTAAAAATTGACCCACAGTTAACTTAATAAATATTTTTCTATTATTTATTATTACACCACCGTGTGTTAAGAGATAGGATTTTTTTTTAAACTAATTTGTCCTAAGTACTTAATGTCTGACATATTCGCTATCACGTGTAACTGACTAGAGATGCGTGATGGTATTATTATGTTATGGAACGTTTTATCGATAATCGATTTTTATAGCTTTGCTTTGCTTTGCTTTGAAATACAAAATAAAAAACTAGACACATACCTAGAAGACAATATTATGTCTATATTTTAGTCAAAACTAATATACGTGCTTGATCAGGAATTACAGAATATTGTAAGTATTGTTAGTACTTAACCTCGAAATATCCAAAAGCCAATATCTTTTTTCCTAGACTTCTTTCGCTAGTAATTCTGTTATGACAATGGTCAACATTTAATTCTCAAGTGTATTAGGAATTTTTTGATCGTAAACCTTTTCACTTCAAATAAAATTATGTACCTTTAAAATGAGGTTAATACTTTGTAGTCAAGACAATACAAGAAATTGTTTCATTATTTCTTTACTACTTTCACTATTGGAAATGTTTATATGTGAACTAGATCGAATTACGATAGTGCTTGCAATTCGATGCGCGTTTGAAGTAACGCAAGATGGGTGACGCAGATTCATGCGGAAGAATTGATTTCAATTAACATGGGTCACGGCATAATTGTTTAGGCGTCGGTTTGTGTCGGAGTGGTTGCAGATTCGATCCCAACCAAGAGCACTAACATCTAAACCCACTTTAATTAAATACTTACGTTAAAAAATTGGCTAGTAGCAGAGTGCGTTTACTTGGTCAATGATTTTTTTTTAAAGTACTCTACTGTCATATCATTCAGAAATGCATTAGTGTAATAAGTTTTTAATGTGATTTTTAATATTTCAATTGAAATGTTATGTAATGTAAAATTTGTCATCAATCTAATGTTTTTAAGTAGTTTTGGTTTCATAAATTTATCTGTGTCATATTAAAAAAATCCGGGTCCGTGTGGTGATTAAGAATACAGAGTGTCACAACCCCTATTCATCCCGTAGGTGTCGTAAGAGGCGACTGGGGGAGCACACTACGCAGGACAACAGCACTGCAGAAAGAACGAAAACTTGACACAAACCCTATACCAACCTGTCTGGCCAGCGTGGTATAGTAGGCCAAAACCTCCTTTCTAAGGAGAGGCCTGTCCAGCAGTGGACCATTAAAGGCAGTTGATGATGTGATGATGATGATGATATTAAAAAATTGCATGCTATCTAAAATACATCGAAATGTGTCTTGTGCTTTTAATATTGTAAACCACCTACTGTGACTACCACGTTTTCTGTAAATAAATATATTTATTATTATTATTTATACCAAAGCTTTTAACTTGACGCTAGTGAAAACAAGAATACTGATATGTTCTGACCTGGATACAATGACCGCAAAATGGTATGTGATAGTTATTTGAGGACTCCACAAAACATCTAATTTGTTTAACCTTAATTGAATATATTGGATTAAGGACAGAGTGCAAGTGACTATGGTTCTGACATAGACTTCCATTCGTTTTGCATCGTTATCATAAGCTGTATTTGTCCAAAAACATCTGTTATCCAAATAGGAAACAATTTAAAAAAATACTAGGCTCTACAACTCCGAGTGAAGGAGATTACCCGCCCCCTAGCCTTGTATTGTCGTAACATTGTACACATACACAATAAAAATAATAATTAAAAGTAATTATAATTGTTCCCAAGATTCGTGATGGTTGTTATAAAAGATTTTAAGTGTTACTTTTAAGGTTATGTCGTCACAGAAATAAAAAAAGACAAAGCATTGGTCACCATATTTGCTTTTATATTATTTTTTTATGTAACGAGGGGGAAATAAACAGACGGGTCGCAAGTTGTTTGAGTGCCCCCCCCCCCCACTCATGGGGGGCTGGGATGGATTGTCACCGGTTATCTGCGAAGCCGTGGTATCACTCCGGTGGAGATCACACATACATGTCGAAGTCGAGTTCAACAATACCACTCTTTAGGTTTTACTGTTTATAACATTATCATGATGTAGGCACTTTAAAGTCAGTAATATATTCCTGTGTCGTAAGGGACTTTACAAAAACACATGAAACGTCACAAAGAACACCCAGACTTAGAACAGCAATTTGTGGATCACACAAAGTGTTGTTCCATGTGGGAATCGCACCCACAACACTCAGCGCAGCAGGAAGCGACGAGGTGACCGCTTAAATCACTACGCTATCCGCAGTGCTTTACCTCTTTAAAATAGTAGTATAAATCTCAATTTACATTATGAGATTAAAAAAACCTGTTTGATTTTTTAAATCACAAAATAAAAATATCCAATTTGGTGCAATCTGCGGCTTGCATACATTACGGCGATTCATTTTTATTTATATAGATAGATTCTTAAGCAAATGATTGTGTGTATAAAGTTATTTGGCGATTCCATAAGTATTTGTGTACAATATGATTGTTAGCGTAACAACCTAAGATGGCGGTCTGTGGCAATACCTACATTATAGGTAAAGCAGACCAAACTAGAATGTAACTGAACCATGTTAGGAATGACACAAACTGGCCGGTTTAAAAGTTCATTTTTGTTTCTTTATTGCAAATAAAGAAAACACCGAGATCACACAGTGATCGTGTTACATTAATGGCTCTTGTGAATTCTAAATACATTTTTTTATAATGTACGTGGTATTTTATACTTTTATACGTATACTATATTCTCAATATTACACAAACAGATGGATAAAAAAGTCTTATTTCAAAATATAATATTTAAATATTTTATCTAACTACATACTATTTTATTTAACTTCGCCTGCACGAATGGCGTAGCGTAGTAGTTTAAGCGGTCGCCACGCTGCTTACTACTTCGCTGAAGCTTCGTTGTGGGTTCGATCCTGATATTTGACAACACTTTGTGTGATCCACAAATTGTTGTCCTGAAACTTGAAGAAAAAGGGGGGAATCTTATCGGTAACCTTGTTGTCCTGCGGCTGATATCTGTGATCCAATTCCCACACCATATGAGTGAGAGGGGAAGAGGGGGGGGGGGGTGCACATATGTTGTTCCACAAACTTATATTCTATAATCTCCCCTGGTATAATCTTAATCGTCATCATGTTTTGTAAAAGACAAAGAACATTGTAAATGATTTTGGCTGATTTCTTTTATGGTCTTTTAGCCCCTTTCGAATAGGACAGAGTATTAAGGTATTGCATTAAAGTACAAGTGGACTGCGATTAGCTGATGATGAAACAAGCTTTTAGATATCATGTAGCATCAAAGCACTCACTAAGACTAAACAAATGGGCCAAAAACTCGATGGGTTATCTTGTTCAGTTAAGAAGTTCCTATGGCTCTCTTTTAGATCCATCATCAGAAAAGCTTCATGGTACTATATTATTGTATCGTCACTGAAGATACATATATGTACACCAAATTTAAACCCAATTAGACATCTGGCAATGATTCTAATTGAGGCTCCGAGATTCGGCTTCCAAGAAACGATTCAAGGCACATACATTCAAACATTGCAAGGTAAATAAAAAATTGTAATTAGAATCATTTGTAACTACATTTTTAATCCAAATATTATCATTTAAACAAACATTTGTCACTGAAAATACCATTTCCACGCTACGTTTGTAAGTTGCCTAATGTTAGTATTTGCCATTTGGTTTAATTTATACATTTACTGCGCCGAATGAACCGATTTCATAATATAATTATGGTGAGAAGCCGACCTGCGCTGACTGGAGTCAATATATTTGATATTTTGTTAAATTTACCATAACTAACAATATATTGAAAGTTTTCAAACTTTGACGAATTTTGTATAGACGTGTAAATCGGGACTTAGCTCAGACCTATTTCTTAGCGTCCATTTATTAACCGTGCGAGTGCCGGCTCCATCTCGTGATAGATGGGGTCGACAGCGACTGGGACTTGCGACGCAGGTATAGGTTTAGGGAGTACTCCTTGCGACGTGTCAGCGTTCACCTCCACTGTTTGCTGTGTTACCCACTCAACCTAACCATATTTGATACGAGCCTAGCAATGCCGCTTTGGATATTCGTTCAAGAAGAGAGCTTACTGAAGCTCTTGGCAACCTAAGGTCTTTAAACAGGTTATAGAAGATTAAGCTGGTATACCCCTCGCACCCACTTCCACTACATACAACGCAACGAAATAACCATTTTTAGTTATTTCGTTGACAAAAGTCCAAAACAAGTTGGACAAAAGTCAACGTACAGTTTTTAGGGTTGTTCGTTTCCCACGTCACCGTGAGTTCTACATGACCATGATCATTGTAAAACGATATTTATTGGTCAATATTTTGTATAGTAACGCCATTTCAACTTTAACTTTACAAAAATATTAAATAACTGATTTTGCCGCGGCTTCGAATACTTAAATGTATTTTTTTTGCAAATCAATTTGAGTAAGGTAACAGTACTACGAGTATTGTTCATTTCGTATGAAAGGTATCTATGTCTCTTTCTACACCCCTTTATGCTGAATTTCACGATTATGGGTTGAGCAGTTAATATATGATAACATAACAAACAAAGGAATATAGACAAACAACTAAACTTTCATATTTATGTTACATTAATAAGGACAGATTTCTTATTTTTATATGATAACTGTTTTTTAGTCTGAGCCCTACAAAAAATGATAAATAACACTATTTAACAAACTATAGCTAGAGTATCATAAAGAAAGCTTATTTGGCTTTATAAGTTTAAAAAAAAACGATTATAAAAAACTGAAATAGGAATATTTAAAAATAAACATTTTGTTCTATTTTCAAACTACAGTAGTTTTTACTTTTTTTTTCATTTAGAACAAAGAATGTTGTTAGCACGAGCAAGCTACGTGAGTGCCAAGCAGGTATTAATTGAATTAAAAAAATAGTTAATTTTAATAGAAATACCCTTGTGGTCGAATTTCAGCCGTTTTGAAGGTTTTTTTCAAGTCTTCTGATTTTTTAAAATTATATTATTATATTTATTATATTTGCAGAAAACTAAATTTTGAAACAATATTATATTGTTAAAAAATTTTGCTTATAAAATTTATTTCACAAAACTTGCTTCATATACAATAATTTATTACTTCATATCACCAATTACAATATTTTAATTAAGACTTGTCATAAAATTAAATAAAAAAAAACATAAAATATTAAATAGTCAAAACTGTATAAACATTAAATATTCCAAATATTCTTCTGTGCTTAGGGTAACATAGATCAAATATACTTAGCTCCTTTATGTTTAAGAATGACCTAGTTTTTTAAATATCCTGAAAGAATAATGTGACCTTGGGTATCGTAATTCTATATTCCTTTCTCTGTACTCAATCACTTACCAACCGGCCTGTATTACTAACAGGCTTCTGTACTCCTTTGTTAAAATGATTGTATAGCTAACGTTCGTGAGATTAGTGCCCTGCTTAAGTACTAATTACGAAATTGCTATTGCAATGGTAGAGGACTGGTATAGGTTGATGATGGATAAAGCTACCAATCTTCTAAGTTTATAAATAAAACTAAAACATTATTTTTATTTATAAAAAATAATTTGAAATACGATTATTGAGATGAAATATTTGACATAAGTAAAATATCGTGAGATAAACCTCTGTCACAATGACCTAACTGGAATGAAAAAAAAATACGTGTATAATTAATTTGATATGGCAACCAAAGCGGAAGTCTTATGTATTAGGCGCCAAAATAACCTTGAATACCTTTATAAGTACACAAATAAAAAAAAGTTGGCCAAGGCGTGGCCGCCATAAAAAGGTTGATATGTTTAAAAATAACAATTAGGCACACAGCCAGGAAGTGCTCTCAAAGCGATTTTGTTATTTAAAAACAGATTATATGTAATAGCTTAACTTGATTTATTAAAACATAAATAAGGTTAGTGTTGTTTATACAGTCGATAACTCAATATCTTTTTCGATTTATCGATATGCATATTTTTCCGTATTGTATAATTATTGTATGTTACTATGTTAAGGTCGATGGTTTTAAATTTGAACTTGACATTTTCAATTGTACATATAACATCAGCAATAATCTTGTTTGTTAAAAGGATTCGACAACTACTGATTTGATTTAATGGGTTTTGATTCGTTCGCAATCGTGGTTTAAAAATGTTTAAAGGCCTTCATGTAAGGCTGATGGAAAATGGTACAGATAAATGTATTATGTAGATGTAAAAGGAAAGAAAGAAGATATATTTACTATTTCATTTATTCACTCATCCTCGCCTCTCTTTTAGCCAGTGTATATTTTCATATAATTTATTTACATTCCGAAACATATTGAGTATTTTTTTGGTATCTAAATACTATCACAGTTTACCATCCGTGTCCAGCGAGTCCATAGCCATGAGCGCCATGCGCAATGGCTAAGGGAGCGCCATGGGCAACGGCGTAGGGAGCGGAGTGGGCGATGGCTACGGGAGCATGGATTACGGGGGCGGGATGGGATTGTTGAAGGGACTGGCTAACAACGGTCTTGCTGGAGGCGATGGCGTGGCCAGATACTACACCGTGGGCACCGTAACCAGCGGCTAGACCATGAGCACCGTAACCAGCGGCTAGACCATGGGCACCGTAACCGGCAGCCAAGCCATGAGCGCCGTAGGCAACAGGGGCTACGAGGTTAGCGTGACCAGCGATTTGCTTAGCGAGCACGGGGGCAACACCGGCGGCGGCACCATCAAGCTGAGCTTCTTGGGTCTTGACGGCATCGATCGCTTGCCAAGAGTGGTCTTCGGCGGCATTCACAGCGCGGCCTTGGAGCTCACGGGCAGCGTCAACGGAAGCACGTACGTGGTCGTGGGCCTCAACATGGGCATCGATGGCGGCACCAGCGATGTCACCAGGGGAGATGGTGGGGAGAGCGGGACCAGCGTGGGCAATGGCGGCATGACCTACAGCCAAAGAAGCACCGTGGGCCAGAGCAAGACCGCCATGACCGGCGAGGCCATGACCATAGGGTGCTGCCAGCAGACCGGAGGGTGCGGCTGCGGCGCAGGCGAGGACGGCGGCGACAATCTGCGAAACAAAATCCGATTATAACTTCGTTGTTACATCACAAATCGATATTTAGGTCAACTGTAATCGATGACAATCCATCCTTGTCACAGCACTAACACATTCACTGAGCACTAATAAGGACATTATATCCTTTTGATTTTTTTGAAAAACATAAATAAATGAATATTAAATTTACCACTTTAAAATTATTATTTGAATTGCCAAATGAAAACTAACCAGAACTCTCATCGTGCACTTCTGTGGTAGACTGCTCGAAGGCTACTGAATGCTCTCAATTGGTCGCGGCATGTTTTTATACCAATGCAACGTGCTTGTGCTTTGTACGTAAAAAAGTAAGTGGTTCTACATTCAAGGGCGGGAAGGGTGTATAGGAAGCGTTAATTTTTGACGTATAGTTTCGTGCAGATAGGAAATGGCCGGTAACTTTTTTTAAAACCGTCGCGTTCGAATTTCAATAATATAGTACAAACATTCTATTTTATAGAATATACATTTCTTTTAAATTATTATGATAAATGTTGCAACTTTTAAAAGTTATAATCTTTTCTTGGCGCAAGTAACAATTCTTTAAAAAATGATTTATGCTTTCTATCGAATTGAGATTATACATTCATATTCAATAAAAATAAACTTAAAAGCTTTTCTACCGCATTATAAATATTTAATTTATTTTTTGTTTTGAACTGAGTTGAACTTATTACACTTTAAATATCATATAATCACCAGTCGTTATTGAATGTGACATTAAGGTTAATTTTTAATTATAATATTCAGACAGTGCAAAATGCAGTTCTTATCTAGGCTGTCAAAAGTTGATATATTATAGGATTAGTTAATATATACAAACATTTAGGTAATTTCTAAGAAGGTGACATAAATTAACGATTTTTAGTACTTTTTTAAAAGTTATTATTACGTTTTAAGTAAGTTTTAATTTTTTACATGTTAATGTTAACAATTTATTTGTTTAGTTCACAACTTTTTCCTCTCTCCTTTCTTCTCCTTTTTCTTACTATTATTAAGCTACGTAACAAACTTATAATATGACGTAGATCACTACCAACCCTGGCCTGTTGGTCTAGTGGTTAATGACCCTGACTGCTAAGCCGAAAGTCCTAGGTTCGATTGCCATCCAGGACAAATATTGTGTGATGATCACGGTCATTTGTTCTGTGTCTGGGTGAAATTTATCTATAATATGTATGTATTTAAAAATATATAAGTATGTTTATCAGCAGTCTGGTTACCATACCGCAGAGTCTGCTTAGTTTGGGATCAGACAGCCGTGTGTGAGATGTTAATAACGCTATCTTATAGAAGTTAAACGAAATGTTAGATAGTATAATTTACTAAGTTAGTTCTGTAGGCCAAAACCTCCTTTCTAAGGAGAGGCCTATGTCCAGCAGTGGACTATTAGAGGCTGTTGATGTGATGTGTGATGGTGACGAAGGTCTATGGTGAAAATTACATTCTCAGATCAATTCTTCTGATGAATAACGCAGAGCAAAACATGGTGGAGCTTCTGTAGGACCTAACCATAATTAAATTTGATTATTTTTCTCTAATAATAGAAGATTAAAAAGAAAATCTTTTTTTTTTAATTACGAGTAAGAAGACCAGACGGGTTGGTCTGGCCAGTGTGGTATAGTAGGCCAAACCTCCTGTCTAAGTAGAGGCCTATGTCCAGCAGTGGACTGTTAAAGGCTGTTGATGAAGAAGACCATGTTTAACATCAAACAAAATTTAAAAAAAAATGTTGAAAATTTAAAAAAAATATCGGTATCTTAAGACATCTATAACATTCATTCTGCGTGTATCTCCAAAGAGTTAGACAGAATGTAAGCAACATCGACACTTTGCCGCTTATAATGTCCATTTAATGTCCCTGTCTTAGTAGCGTCTCTAATGACAGGATGAACATAGGGCAATAAGGATTTTATATTTATATTGGATGGTTTCTAGCGCAATATCAGATATACTGTTGTAATCTTGCTGTACTCACTTAAATTTTTAAAATAAGAGATCTTTTAGAAAATGATAAGTGAATTCGGTTAACATACATATTTTTATTAATTTGAAGCTCTACAACATAAAAAACGCAATCTAAAATTTGCCAGCTATAATGCTCAATATCTTCTTTTTTTATATTAAGTTGCAACACTGAAAGGAAATTGCAACATTCCTTTTTCAAATTAATTAAAATGTTAGTACAATTATCAGTGTTGCATCTGACATTCACCGGTTAGGCTGTTATTGAACTTTTTCGTTAACAAAATTTAATCTAGTTTAATCCTGAAAGTGAAAGTACTTCATTTAATTCTATCATTATAAAATGATGGATGACGTGCTGAGACATAGAAAGGTTACTTTATTTTATCTTTTTTGTAACATATTATTTATGGCGTATGATTAAATCTAACCAGAGGAAATTTATAAGACGTGAATTTTAGCCAAATGTTTCTTGACTGTTTTAAAGGATGAAATAAATATATTTATTTAATTGAAGCTACAAGGCGAAGAAAACTTGTCTTATAATGTGATACAGATGTCAAGGTTATAATTAGGTTACAATTATGGACCCTGTCGGGCACAGCACAATGTTAGGAGAGAGGAAGAGCTTGTAACAATTATTATTATTTGTGCCTAGACAATGTTTATGATGTACATTATTGCACACATGTTATATGATATTATTGCACTATTCGGTCGGTTTCCTGTAGTGAGTCATTATTCCATTCACATCTAAAGTAGTTACATTTATTTTTCCATTTAATCTATTAGCATATTGTCCATTTTAATAAACTTACTGACCTAGATACCTGTTATAAATGTAAACATATAAAAATCATCATCATTTTTTGTTCTTATAATAACTTTGTTTAGATCGGCGCAATGAGGTTTCTTCTATTCTCCTCTATCACTCGTCATTAAACTGAGTAAGTAAGGTTATCGTTACCCCTTCCGCGTTTTGGGGGAGGGAGGGGCAAATAGCGACAAAGCACCTGTGACTCTGGAGTTGCAAGTGTTCATGGACGACGGTAGTTACTTACCGTCAGGTTACCCGTCTGTTCGTTTGTCCCCTTTTTTTTCTGTGCGGTAATCCCCTCATATACCACCCACCGGTGGTTATGTCGGACTCGAACCGACCAAAAACCGCACGCCGTCTCGTAAATTTCGCGTGGAGTTCCACGCACTCTCGCTCCGTACCACGGCGGCAATCATGTTATCGAGCGAGAGACTTCCCACTCCGATGGCCGTCACGAGGCAACGCCTCTGCTCCACCCACGCCAGGCATTCTGCTGTTCGTTTGTCTGTAATATAAAAAAAGCCTCAAGTTATTAAATAAACGATTTTGCGAAATTTAAAATTGCTGTACTAACAATAATGAGAACAAATTCCAGATGTTCGACCATGAATGCTATTAACGTACTTTGTGTAAGTAGTACTGTAATTAGAAGGATGGCGAAATGATATTTGTACACTTTTTGAAGCTTTATTATTAATTATGTATGGTAACTTAACCATATCTTTGCACTTTCCGTTCGTCCTAGACTTAGCAGTAGTACTTTACTCCACATATTTCACTCTATTCGTCAAAAGGTCAGAGGCGCCCTTACCTAGGGAATTTGTCTCACTGCGAGCAAGAAAATAAATCAGTTGAAGAAGGAAATGAGAGAGAACTTTATTGTCAATTAAAACAAGATATAATGAATTTATCGATACATTTATCTCATATGTTTTTGCATCATATCTTGTTTTAAGTTTGATATTAATATAAAATTCGTTTTTCAAACTTCTAGAAATACCTACATATAAAAAATGTAGCTATATAAGTGTCCCACTATACTTAGATATATTAAATGTGTTTTAACATAAAGATGTCCTTAAAAATCAAACTCACAATAATAAATCACATATTATATTGTGATATGTAGAGATATATATATGTTATATACATGGATATGTATTTTTTTTATCAATATGGATACGTCAAATCAATAGTTTAAATATAAAATAATAAAATTAATTAATATTTAGTTTTGTTAGTATGTATGTGTATTTATATAGATATTGTGTAGTTATTACATACGAAGCAAAATGAAAATAAAAAAAAATGTTATTATAATTAATTTAAGTTGACACAATATCTTAGTTTTTCATTTAAAAACAATACACTTTATTTTAATTTGGATTTTCTCTAGATTAATTTTATGAATACTAATATTATAAAGCTGAAGAGTTTGTTTGTTTGTTTGAACGCGCTAATCTCAGGAACTACTGGTCTGATTTGAAAAATTCTTTCAGTGTTAGATAGCCCATTTATCGAGGAAGGCTATAGGCTATATATCATCACGCTAAGACCAATAGGAGCGGAGCACCAATGAAGAATGTTTCAAAAACGGAGAAAAAATATTACTATTGAGAGACGCAGACGAAGTTGCTCGGGTCAGCTAGTGTATTATATGCATGCATATGCAAAGCTTCCTTCAAATTAAAGCTTACAGTAAAAGTCATGAGTACATATATCAGAAATGTTGGTGGTTGTTGACCTGCTAAAGAGATTTGAATTTTCTGGATCTTTTGTCATGGATTGTTCACATACTGAAAGGTAGCTGAGAAAATTCTTTTACTAGATACCTGGTTGTAGTCACCGTATTGAATTAACTCAACGGTCATTTGAAGAGGTGTTCTTAGAGGGTCTTAACTTTGTTCCTCGAAACTTTTTCTCGACACGTTTACACGGCATAAGTCTACTACGATACGGCTCAACTTAAATTTTTTACGTGGAGTGACTGCCATCAGACCCAAGTATTAGGCAATATCGAAGTTCTGTAGAAAGACTGTTGTCGAACATTGATGCACAGATGTTCGTATGGCAACCTGGACCCACTGCTAAACATGCTCTCCGAAGCACGAAGGGGTCTCAATGTGTTAAGAATGGTCACCCATCCATATACTGACCTGGGTAGGATTGCTAAACTGTGTTAAACTACTCGACTACCAAAAAGCCACGAGCCTCTCTAACTGACAAAACAGTTTATAACAATCGCTGTCAGTGGGACAAAAGCCTAAGTAGAAACAAGTAAAGCAACTCGTTCTGGTGGCTGGCAATACCATACCGGATGTTAGTCAACTGCGAATGCTACCTAAATGTACGGTAAAGTGGGTACGTATCTTGTCTCGCCTTGAACCTTTGCCTCACTGTAGTTATATTTGGCATTTGTAGCCATAATCAGCGTACAGCACATAATTATAGTTAGTGTTCTAGTCTAAAACATTAATTTACCTTAAAAAGTTACATGATTCTTTATTGGGTTCAATACCATACGATTTTCCACTCTAAGGGGTATGTTTTTTTTTTCAATTTTCTCTAAAATTGTGTTAAAAGCGTGACATGTCTTTACATCGGTGGAGTTGTTACCACGGGATAGCTATGCTTCGTAAATTGACCAGCTAGGTCGAGGTGATACCACGGCCTTACAGAAAACCGGTGTTAATTTAAACAATTTTTTCGTTGCATTTCACCGATTGAGTGTGGTTATTATAGAGCCCTCCCCTTATTCTAGGAGAGAGAGAGACCTGAAAGCTGGCAACGCACTTGTGCCTCTTGAGTTGCAGGCGCCAATGGGCGACGTTAGTCAACAGCCAGTCGCTCGTTTTCTTCGAATACTAAGTGCTGAATAAAGGCTCTCCCACGATTATGGTGACAGAGTTCAGAATGTTAATAGACGAGGTTCAAAGCTGACCATTAAACAACTGACTTCACGAATGGCGTAGTGGTTTAAGCGATCAACTCGCCGCTCTCTACTGCGCTGAGTGTTGTGGGTTCGATCCTCATAGGGAACAACACTTTGTGTGTTCCAAAAATTGTTGTTCTAAGTCTTGGTTTTATTTGTACCTGTTCGATGGATGTTTGTGAAGTCCCCCGCGACTCAGGAAATATTCCCAGCACGAGAGTTGTCTTAAAAAAGACCTTGTCCTTATTAGCCAACTTAATTATAAATAAATAATATACAGTTATAATTTAACATGTGAAGTTGAAGGTTAGCCAGCATTCACTCGGTGTATATATACTAGTTATTGATTGCATTTGCTGGTAGTTTAAATTAAAAAATGGAACTGTAACTATGTGGTAAAACGCAGTAGACACTTTTCCGAATAAATTTATTAATAATAATAACTTCACACATCTCAGACACGGCCCTCGGACCCCAAACTAGGCAGAGCCTGTGCTATGGCAACCAGACTGCTTATAAACATACTTGTATACATCTAAATACATGTAAATTGTAGGTAAACTACTCCCAGACACACAACAAACTATCATGCTTATCTCACAATGTTTTGTCCTGGGTGGCAATCGAACCCACCACCTCCGGCTTAGTAGTCATGATAACTAACCACTAGACAACAGGACATTCAATTACTTGTATAAAATGAAGGTATTTCGAATGTAGTACCTTCAGAAGTAAGATTAAACCAGTATTGAATTATTGTTATTTCTTTTAAATATTAACGTCTTTGTACCCAAAAGGGTAGACAGAAATGTATAAAATCGCCCACATTTTATTATATATAAAACTAGCTATGGCCCTCGGCTTCAACACACACACGTCAACAGCCTTGAATAGTTCACCGCTGGACCTATGTCCTCTCCTTATAAGGAAAGTTTCACACGCTGGCCAAACGGGTTAGTAAATAGTTTGCTTGAAGGTTCCTTCTCTTTGCAGTGCTGCTGTCCTACGTATTTTGGTCCCTTAATCAGCTCTTGCGACATCCAAGGGATGAATAGGGGTGGTGACACGCCGTATTTTTATGCTTCGCTGGCGTTATCCCCTATTTCCAACTTTAAAAATGGCTGACTTCCATACACGTGACATTGAAAAAAATCCTTTCTTATCCTTGCTTACAACATTTAAATTTGAAGCCCCAGCGGTTTAGGCTCTGCATTGAATAATCAGTTAGGGCAAGTAATTTTACGTGTACTAGTAATAAAATAAAACTAAATAATACATAAATATATATTACTCTCGTAGTAATCACGACGTACATACGAGTATATGAGGTAAGTGAACGACCGCTACGGTCCATTAGCATCGTTAAATATGTAATATGCAAATATTTATACCATCTCATGAATGAATGAATGAATCTTTAACACATTCATTTGCATGTTCCGCAAATAAATTTATCTTTAGATGCGTCAGTAGTGAGTTATTTTTGTTATTATTTATCATTAAATATATATACTTAATTAGCGAAAAAAATCCTAAAATATGTAATTTATTTTTTTAAGAGGCAACTAAGGTAGCAAACTAAACAAGACAATAGCATTGCAAAGAGAAGGAAAACTTGAAATAAACCCTATACTTATCCGTCTCGGCAGCGTGGTATAGTAGGCCTAAATCTCTTTTCTAAGGAGACCCCTATCTCTAGATGTAGACTAGTGAAGGCTGTTAATGATTTCTTAAAAGAGACCTGCTGGTTTTGCACATTTACAAGTTTATTTTAATTAAGTATCTCTTTGTAAATGTATTTTTTCTGTAGGTTTACGGTTCTTAAATACATTAGTAGCGCCAGTTGATGAAAAGATGAAAAGTAATAGGTTATCTTGGTATGGACATGTCATGCGGACGATGGAGTAAAATGTGGCGTGGACAGTGTTAGTATGGGGGTTGAAAGGTACAAGAGAAGAGGAAGACCAAAGAAAAAGTGGATGGACGGTGCGAGAGAGGATATGGCTAAGAAAGGAGTGAACAGTGAAATGACGAATGATAGAGTAAAATGGAAGAAAAATACATATTGCGCCGACCCCAAATACAATTGAGATAGGTGTAGGCAGATGATGTTTACTCTTATTAACACGCTCTTGATAGGTTTTAAGTACAAATCTTTGAATTATCCGACGTTTCGAACAGGTTGCACTGGCAGTGGTCACAGGCTGACAGCCTGTGTAAGGTACCTATCGTGAACTCGTTAATTCCTATAAACTTAATTATATTATTATGAAACGCAATAGTTTAAAAGGAAGCATATGTTTTTGTACCGAAACTAATTAACTGTAATTATAATAATATATTAAATATATAATATAATTAGTGATTTTTTGTTGCGATTCCTCGGTCTAGACACTTACGTTAAAATGATTTACATTTTATTTTGACCTCTAAGTCTTGGTCACTTATAATTAATGTAATAGTACAATTATAGTTCAAGGACATTATTATATCTCAGTAGAAATAATGTCAATGTGACTGCATTTAAACTTTATAAGTATACTGACCTGTTGGACTACTGGTTAACGATCCTGATTGCTTAGCTAGAAATCGTAGATTCGATGCTCACCCAGGCAAAAGCATTTGTTCTATGTCTAGGTGTAATTTAGCTATAATATGTATGGATTATGTGGTATGTCCGTGTCGTGACGGATTAAGAATACGGAGTGTCACAGCCTCTATTCATCCCATGGGTGTCGGAAGGGCCGACTAAGATAGCAAACTACGCAGGACAACAGCACTGCAAAGAGAAGGAAAATTTGAAACAAACCCTATACCAATTCGTCTGTAAGCCAAAACCTCCTTTCTAAGGAGAGGCCTATGTCCAACAGTGGACTATTATAGGCTGATGATGATGTATGTGTTTCTACTTGGTTCGCGGCTATAGCCTTGCCACCTATTACATAGATGGGACTCGGATTTTTATATTTAATTATGATTTTTCGTCATCAAATTAATTTTCTCGTGTTGTTACGTACGTCTGACAATGATTTTAAATTTTTATGTTACTTAAATACTGCGTTTTTATTTGTCGTCTTTTTTGCCTTATCCGTAATGTAAATTTTATGCAGTATTTTGATTGCAATGCCAATTAAACTTAACAAATAATTTCTATAATATAAATTGTAACGGATTTGTCAGACATTGTATTGTGTTGTATTCAATACTTACTGACTAAATAGTTGTCCCTTAAATTTACCCATTATTGGTGCATCTTTTTTTAATTTTACTAAAACCCTAATTTAAACCGATTGAGCTAAACAGGAACCGGTGGAGAGAGATTATCTGCTCTAGGTGCAACCCTGATGCTGACCACTATCGATCCTCAGACATGAGGGACCAACCAGAGAGAGAACTTATACTATACGAACATATTTTTTGATAACTTTGATGCTCCGCTCCTATTGGTCCTTCCTTGACAAATGAGATATCCAAAACTTGAAGAATTTTTAAATTCGATTCAGTAGTTCCTGTGATTAGCGCTTTCAACCAAAGAAACAGTCTTCATTTTTATAATATTAGTAAAGTTTAAGTTGTTAATTAGAAACTTTTCTAATTCAAACAAAAAGTATAACATATTTGAGTGACACAAGAAAACAGTTAAAGTAACATGTTTGAATAAATCATAGTTATGTTATAAAACTTGCATTCGTTATAATCACCATCCGGTTAGTTGCTTTACTCGCAACTGGGCCAAGGTGATGAATAAGGCTTGTAGTTATTCATTCGTTCTATAAACTGTTTAGATATTTACTTACGTTATTATATTATTATTATTATCGACGGTGAAGTGCCAATTGCATTTTTGCGATTACACCAAAAGGTTACATAACTCTTTTCAAGTATATGTTTGTATGTGTATTTCTTTGACCCGCTCTGTAGCCTAAACGGTTTCATGGATTTTGGATTTGAGGTGTCGTCAGATTTGTCTTGATAGTAGAGATACTGGGTATATGTAAATTATAAAAAAAATTATAAAAATTTACTTCGCCGGTTTTTTTATTCTAAGCAGGTATACAGTTTCTTACTAAAACGCAATAGGATTTTCTGTTTTTTTTTTAATAATTGGCTTCTGAAAGTATTATTTTTGCGTTTCGTTTGCGCGTAATCTCTTTTTATTTTATTTCTAGTTGCAGTAGTAACATTAAAAATTAGTGTTGAAACAACTTAAAAATTGACCAATATGGCTCTATTTTCGTCATGCCGTGGAATAGCCATGACAATAGCAGTAATTCATTTATTTGTCAGAATATTGTAAAAACTGTCGTATCCAAAATAGATTTATATCCGTAAAATTCTGATTCCAGTGTACACATATTATAATCTTCTTTTTTGGTTAGTATATAATCAGTAAACAAAATGGATGGAACAAAATGGTTTCTATAATTTTAATCTGATTAGAAATTATTCTATTATTTATGGTATAGAGGGGGCAAACGAACAGATGGGGCACGTGATGGTAAGTGGCTACCGCTGCCCATGGACACTTGTAACTCATTATACGTGCGTTGCTGTACTGTCAATATCCCCCTCCCCCAATATAACAAGCACTGAGCCCTGAACCGACAACTATTCACAATCGAAAGAACAGGAGTGGCCACACAACGGCCAAGTATCATACCTGTTATGGAATCGCTCCTAGAAGCCTGTGAGGAGGCTTCTGCGCTTCAGGAAGGAGCTCGGTTGGCTCACATGGCCAACCTTACCATGACGCATAATGGACCGTCTTTGGGTCTAAATGCGGAAACCGGAGCCGACCACCAATACCTGCCCCATAGAATTACTCGGAGGGAGGGATTGCAAGTCAAGAGACGCAAATGCATTTGCCACTTTTTGAGTCACCTCCCTTAGAATCAGACGGAGTCGAGCGTCGATGTAGGCTCCAGTATCCTCACTCAGTCGGTGTAAACCAACAAATGATGTGCTTGACATAACTTTTTCTGTGTCAATACTAGTGATTATACCTGTGTGTTAATATCAATTTCGTAATCCATCTATTGTCCTTAGTATAAAGTAGGTTATGTATTATTCTAGGCTATACTTTCTTTTTCCTTTTTTTAAAAAGACAACACCCGCATTAGGAATATATCCTGTGTCGCGGGGGACTTTACAAACATACATGAAACCGACACAAAGACAAACACCCAAACTTAGGACAACAATTTGTGGATCACACAAGTGTCGTTCCATGTGGGGATCGGACCCACAACACTCAGCGTAGTAATAAGCGGCGTGGCGACCGCTTAAACCACTACGACATCCGTGCAGTCGATACTATACCTCTTGTCAATTTTCGTCCAAATGCGCTCAGCAGTTTTGACATGATTTAGTTACATACATCTATCCTCACAAACTTTTGTGTTGAGGGTTCACATTAATGCGATGTTTAATAAAATCACAAAGTCATAGTCTTTGAAAAATAAAAACTATAGTTTCTTATCTTATGAACTTTAATAAAATACAAAATTGAAGTTGTGAAATTCAGGACGCCAGCATATTATTATATATGAAAGAAAATAATTAAAAATGTTTCCAAATAAAATGTTACAGCAGACGATCCATTTTAAATACTATTAATTATAAAAAAAGAATTAAACGATTTCATCAAAACGTTAATTAACTATACAATTGTACATTTAATTTATTTATTTTTTAAAGAAATGTTCTATTTTAATAATTTCTATCTTATCTTAATCTTTACATAGTATAGAACAAAGTCGCTACGTCTTCCTGCACATGCAAATACTGTAACACAAAAAGTAAATTTAGCAACGTCATTGCCAAAATATAAATTTACAAAACTTACATTAGCTAATTAAAAAAGCTAAACCTTAAGACATTGATTGATTGAAAAAAAGGAAATCCGTGTAAAAATGTATAGGTACTATACAGGCGATTTCAATTTTTATAAGTTTGATGTACTTAGTGTCATTCTCACAATTAAAACGAATCTAAAGACACCCAAGCCGAAATACATCAAGCTGTTTAAATTACAGAGCGTGCCAAAAGGTATACGTATATCACTCGAAAAACCCTCCTTCTACTGCAGTCGGGTAAAATTATGTACTATAAAAAAAAAACATAAAACAAAAACGTAATGTAGGACGCTCACAGGCCAGGTGGAGTGACGATCTGCTGTGATGGCAATGGGATGGTGTGAAATGGGAGAGGGCTATGTTCAGCAGTTAATAGGCTAATAATGATGATGATAAACCAAACAAGAAATATTGAAACATAACGCGATAAAGCACAAAGGTTTGCGGAATGTTACCGTAGGGGCGTGTTAATAGTATATCACAAGTCTATTTAAAGCTAAGAAATATTTCGTATCTGACCGCGGGCCAAACGTATTGCAATACTATTTGGTATACATTTAGTATCAAATGGAGGAAATGGCCTATTACTGGACTCGTTTGAAAGGGCCGGCAGCTAGGCGGTGTCGTTACGAAAGTGTCTACGTATTGAAATAAACAGGCTCTCGTTGCGTCCTTGCGTCGAATACAAAACTTTGTTATAATACGATCATACGTCATTGTTGTATTCTTCGAAGATTTAAATCACCACCATCATATTAAACATAGCACATAAAAGGGCAAGGTTATTTTTAGAACGAAGTTCCTTATCGCTCCTGAGCGGATGGGAGCGAGACCGACAAATGTGTAACAAGACTTTTTTCCGACACTTCTGTAGGCGCGTCGACGCTCACATCTTTTTAGCATTTCATTTATTTAGCAAACTCCTATCAAAAAGCAAAAGGTAATTCGTTTCGTATATAGTATTTTTTTATGTTTTTTTTAATTGTTAGGGAATAAACTTCTGTATTCACTTCTATGACGCTTCTGCAGCTCTGTGCCAAAGTCTAGCTGATGAGTTCATTTACGTTTGGTTAAACTCGCTAATCTCAGGAACGACTGGTTTAAATTCTAACATCACGCTATTACCAATAGGAGCTGAGCTTTAATGAAAAATATTGCCATGAAGCGGCAAGTTATTGATTTTGAGAGACGGAAACAATGTTGAGTGCCTAAGCTAGTAACTATATAAAAAATAAATTCTCTATAATTTTGATGTATTAAAGTTGTTTCCAATGTTTTAAAAGACATAATTATAACTTGAGTAAGTAATAATATTCATATAAAATACCAAAATACCGTTGTTTAAAAAAAAGAATAATGTTTTTAATTAATATTCTAATAATATTTATTATTTTTTATATATTCTATTATTTAAGGTCACAACAGTAAATATATAAAAATCAAATACACGCGCTCATATTACTAAAACTATTTACATATAATAGACTATTAACGTTTTTTTAAAGTATTCTATTAAATCTCTAGCCCCTTTGTGTTTATAATATTTCATTGTCTTTGTTTAATGTCTTATTGTATTATATCCGCGTTTATATGACAATTATTGTAAATTCTTACAACACACACATACGCACATTATTTTATAAATATACTATTATAATGAAGTTGAAGAGTTAGTTTGGTTGAACACCCTGATCTCAAGAACTACTGGTTCGAATATAAAAAAAAAGTCAGTGTTTGGATAGCCCTTTTATCGATGAAGGCTATAATAATAATTCACACAACACACATTCACACAACGCCATCTAGTCCCAAACTAAGCAGAGCTTGTACTATGGGTACTAGATAACTGATATAAATACATATATACTTTTTTTTTTGTAAATACATACTTATTATACATAGAAACACCCAGACCAAATCAAACAATAAATGTTCATGCACACGAATGTTTGACTTGGTCGGGAATCGAACCCGCGACCTTTGGAATAGCAGTCCGTTACACAAACCACTACGCCATTCGGTCGTATAAGCTCTATAACATTATGTTACGACCCATAGGAGTTCAGTATCAATGAAAAATGTTGCAAAACTGGAAATGCGCTGGTTAGCTCGTATACTATATACACGTCTTGGCCCAGTTCATATCCGTACCCTAGCGGCTTCTCAAATCCCAGGACGGATCATCGTGTCCCTGGCTGCTTCGAGCGTGTTTTTTGTAGAGGGGCAAACCCGATCTCAAAAATCTCAAACCCGAAAGCTTTACTGGTAGACACATAAAAAACTTTACTGTACACTACCGGCTTCATCATCAGATCAGAGTCCAAATAATAGTATTGTCAGTCAAACTAGAATTTATGATATCTTTACACAAATTGAACAACATTTGAAAACCACAATAGTGATTCTATAACAATTAAAAAAAAAACGCTTTTCTACGCAATTGCCTTTGAAAGATTAAAAATTATATGATTAACGAGCATTACAGCTAAATTTTACCAAATAATTATTTTATTTGTTGATTGTCCATAGAAAAGACATCAACGCGCTCATGCGAATTGTGCAATCATATACAAAAACAAAGATGTAAAACATTATTATGTAGATAGATGTGTGTAGAGTATTGAATTAACACTTTGTATGTCTATGTACTTTAATCTGGCATCCTTAAACTGATATAATGATTGAGCCAGGGAGTGGATAATGTAACTCTTCGGTCATGTGATTCGTTTTGTTGGTTTTCTGGCCAAACGTGCAGACGGGTCACATGATCGTAAGTGACTACCGTCGCCCATGGCCAGCTGCAGCTGAAGAGTCGCAAGTGTCCCCTCCCCCCCCCCACCCGCTCTCCGAATCAGGGGGATAGGAGTGTATGAGCTCCATTAACCTCACTCACTCGTTGAAGATTAACGAGAGAATTACTTAACAATGATTTACTGTGAGGCCGTGGTATCACTCCGGTTCAACTCAAAGTTTACAATGTCCACCATGATAGAAGAATACGTACACAACGGCCTCAAATCAAGCCGCCAAGTCCTTGTCGACGCGTGCGCTATAATCAAACCATCATTACTTACGAAATCGACGCGAATCACGCATTTTGGGCCAAACACTCATTTGTTCCATTGAGCAAACGCCTTGCTGTTAACACTATGATGTACTCATTGCTTCGTTCGAATTAAACCGACCTCAAAGAGCGAGAGCGGTTGTAAACGACACCACTGAAGTGTTGATTACAATTATTTTTTTGTGAACGACGCCACTGCTGCTTAGTTCTCAATAACGTGAAATAAAACAATTCGTTAAGTATTAAGTTTTAATGATAATTTTGAAATTATTTGAGTTCACAAGAAAACACAAGAGAACAAAAAATACTAGATTACAAACTTGGAACTTTTTGAGATGATGTTTTTTATGGTGTAAGCTACTAAGAAAGGAACCCTTTTTTTTTCCTGTGCGGAGCTCTCATCGGATACCACCCACCAGTGGGTGATTATGTCGGTCTCGAACCGACCAAACACCGCACGCCGTTTCCAAGTACCAGTAGCCGGGGAACCAGGTATACCCTAGAAAGGAAAGTCCTGGTACCACTAAGAAAGGACCCCTAAGATGGTAAAATATGAGGTAAACGATTGTACAGAAATCCGACATTTTCAACGTTAGAAACACGAAATAAGAAATTCACGTCCGCGAAGCCGTGGGCAATGGCTAGTGTCTATGATCTATCAATCGTAAGACGGCAGCCTGGGGCCGTACATCATAAATCTAAAGTCGTTCGTTTAAATAGATTAATTAATGTCGGCCATTATTAGTTTTGATGTAGTCTATCGATAAATACCATTGTCAGAGCACATGTTTAAATCGATGTATATTTAAAAACTCAGTCAGAGTCATTAAAAACTTTAAATGGTAATATGATAGTAATTTATCATATATGTATTTAACATAGTAATATTTTATTATAACATATGTATATACTTATAAAGAACTCTAAACTAACAGTCAGAAATTTTTAATTTTAAACACACTTAGTGTGGAAATAATAACAAAAGATTATCTATAACTAACTAACTAGTCCACGTGGTGATGGATTAAGAATACAGAGTGTCACCACCCCTATTCATCCCGTGAGTGTCGTAACAGCCGACTAAGGGAAAAAACTACGCAGAACAACAGCACTGCAGAGAGAAGGAAAACTTGACACAAACCCTATACCAACCCGTCTGGCCAGCGTGGTATAGTAGACCAAAACCTCCTTTCTAAGGAGAGGCTGATGTCCAGCAGTGGACTAGTAAAGGCTGATGTAATGTGTGATGTGATCTATAACTTCGCAACCAATTATTAAAGACGTCGTTTGCTACTCAGTAACGAAGTATTTCTTAATTTTTGTGTAATATATATAATTTAAAATAGTTAATATCCACGTTATTCTGTAAACATTTGAGTATTTGTGCTGCTACAGTTAAACTATCTTTCTACTCCTAAATAAGTGTTGTGTCTATACGCATATATTTACTTATTCCAACATACCACCCAGTAATTAGTTACATAAAAGGAAAATTTTGTACTTTTATGGAATCAACTCATAACTATACAACGTTACAAACAACATGAAAAGATTATTACAATTATAATTATTACAATATAAGCAAACATTGTAAGCAACTGGTTACTAAGCTTGGTTACGTGCCCTCACGACGGGAAGTTATCTTGTATAATTAATATCAGCGGGGAGGCTGTTGAACAATTTGGTAGTACTGAAGTAACGGAATAATTAAGTTGTTTTGTTTATTTCTTGATCGTTCTTTTATGTCTGAATCGCATTCTTAAAGTGAGTGAAACGTAACGCTCCTGGCGTCAGATTCCAGATAACAATGGCCACTTAAAGGGTTGCATAATTCTATAGGCCTGTGGGTTTAGTGGTTAGTGACCCTGACTGCTACGCCAGAGGTCGTGGGTTTGATTCCCACCCAGGACAAAAATTGTGTGATGAGCACCGACAATCCATCTTCACATATATCATTAAATTTGCGTAATATATAAATATAATATCATATAAATTTTATTTAAATTCTCAAGGAAATCAAATCGTGATTAAAACAATAGGAGGGGGAAAAAACTTTACAATCTATTCTCATACGTACAAATATCGGTCTAAACGTTTCAGAGGAACGCGACAACAAACACCGTAATAGGAGATGTTATGCAGTAGTTTGATTAGTGTTTCATAAATAGCCAATCTTGATACTAAAACATTACAACAACAGTAAAATCAACAGTATCCAGTTATTAACTTTGTCGATTCACGTTCGATGTAATTTATTAATTCCACTTTGTAACACGATCTAGGTTTTAAATAAACGTAACGAAATACTCGAAATCTGCACCCAGTTGCGTCACCTTTTGAGAGCGAGTCTTGTTTATACATTCGTATCGGAACGTGAGTAAAACATGAACTTTGACGAAGACCTAAATTAATGGTTATTATGCTTTACTTTTATACGTAACTACTTGTCTGATTCCTCCGAGCCCATACAAGGTTGGGGTCGGCTTATTAAGTCTACTACAATACGATTAGATCTCCACAACCCAAGTACTAGCCAATATCGAAGTTCTGTAGAAAAACTGTTTAGGAATCCAACTACTCGTAACGATTGCCACAGACGTTCGTATGACAACCGAAGGGGTCTCAATGAATTATGAATGGTCACCCATCTATAGACTGACCTGGCTAGGATTGCTTAACCTACTCGTTTACCACGCCACGAGCCCCTAGTACTACTTGTATATAAAACTTATTATGAGAAGTGATTTACAGATGAAAACCGTGGGAGAGCATTGCTTCGGCACAAATGCCTCGGACTGCCTCGGTAGTGCAGTGGTGGTACCATTCCCGGGTCGGACCAAATGTTTATATGATCTGCAAATATTTGTTGCGGAGTTTGGGTATTTTCTATGTATAAAATGTATGTATTTACAAAAAAAGTACATAAGTATTCTATCAGTCAGCCTAGTTTTCATAGTAAGCTCTGCTTAGTTTGAAACTAGATGGCGTTGTGTGTTAGATGTCCGAAAATATTATTATTATTATTATAAATGGGCCGGCTCGACAGGAGTGATATCACAGCCTCACAGAAAACTGGTGTTAAAATAGCTCGTGGCTTTTCAACGAGTAATTGAGGTTGCCGGAGCTCTTCCTCTTATTCCAAGGGTAGAGACTCATGGAGGGCCTCATGACCACTCTTGAGTTGCAGTTCTCCATAGGTGGTGGTAGTCACTTACCATCAAATGCTTACCCGTCTGCTTGTTTTCCCCTTATATCATAAAAAAGAAACAAAAATAAAATTCCAACTCTAGGAGTATATCAAGTACTGCGCTGAACAATTTCTTTTTTATCCATACACTAGCTTTTACCCGTGGCTCCGCCCGCGTAAATTTCAGTTATAAAAATTATATTATGTCTTCCCTCAAAAATCAAAGTATCTCCATACCAAAATTTCCTCTAAATCGTTTCAGTAGTTACTGTTTCCGCATCCAAACTTCCACCTCCTTTTTACCCCCTTAAAGGATGATTTCTGGGATATAAACTACCCTTTGTCCTTTTTCGAGACTCAGACTATCTCTATACCAAATTTCATCTAAATCGGTTAAAAGGTTTTATCGTGAAGAGGTAACAGACAGACACACTTTCGCATTTATAATATTATAATATGGATATAATATTATACTCGCAAGCTTCCACATGAAAAAAAGTCAATGTCGCAATATTATTTAAGTTTTACATCGCAACCATACCTCAGTGTGTATTTATGTGTGTACATGTGTGTGTAAGATTAAATTCAATGTAATTGTGACCTCCTTTGTGTGGCGGTCTATTCTTTTATTTGTAATTAATCGCGGGACATGTTGCAATGTTTTTTATTCGAAATGCTAGTGAGAAATAATTTGCAAGTAGTACATTATTGTGTATAGTAACGCTCAGAGGGCCTAGTGCGAATTTATTTTATATCAACCCGCTCTCGACGGCAAGCGCGTTCGGTATTAGGATTTATGAAGATTTCAATGCGGACCAATCCCAGCGCCGAACGCGGTCACCCTGACGATGATGTGAAATAAACTCACACTAGTACGTACGGCCCACAGTTGTGTATCCATACTCTTCTGTAAAAAGGAGACACATTAATTCTGCTATGTCCTAGTTTTGATTATTCACTAGGTTCTGCCTAAGGCTTTATTCGCGTAAAGAGGATTATATCAATATATTAAAATTTGTCGATATATTGTGTCAAACTATTCTTCGAAAATGGTACTTCTTTCAGAATAAAAGGTATCCTTTGTAATTTGTTATATCCCGAACAAAACTTGTGCAAAATTTCATAGTTATGGGCTTAACAGTTAAGGCTTCAAAGTAACATAAATTTAAAAAATCTTTTGTATTATTAAATATAGGATACTTGGTTTTTTAAAACTTAATCATTACTTGAAATCTGATTTTGATTTTCCAATTCAATCAATATCAATTTCAACTTCACAATTCCAATAATCTAGAGTTGACTTGCTTTGGACCTTAATAATGACTTGAATGGGTAACAAACAAACTGACAGGTTTACTCTCATATCATCATCGTCATCGACAGCCTTTACTAGTCAACTGCTGGACATAAGCCTCTCCCTAGCAAGGAGACTAGCCCACATTGGTCAGAAGTGTTGGTGTAGGGTTTGTCTCAAGTTTTCCTTTTCTTTGCAGTGCTGTTGTCCTGCGTAGTTTGCTCCCTTAGTTAGCTCTTACGACACCCACGGGATGAATAGAGCTAGTAATACTCTGTATTCTTAATCCGTCACTACGCCGACAACATACCATAATTTCAATAATGTAATAATTGACTTTAATGACTTGAATGAGTAACAAACAAACCGACAGATTTACTCCAACAATAACATTATTACTTCTTACATAAAAAATGCCCTCACTCTTCTTCCTAATAAAATGAGTATAGCATTTCAATTATATAGGTTATTTCACCTTTATTTCTACCACTTACAACTATAATATCATCCATACTACATATTATTTAAATAAACTATAAATATCCATAAACCAAGCCCACTCCTTTATAATAAAGTCGTGAAGATATTACATAAGTAGGTGCACGACTTGAGTGTTCTGCATTAAAGTACTGTTCACACAATGAAATCAGTTATCAAATTCTTGTATATGCGGCGAGTTAGCCTCTATTATGTCTGTGGTAGGGTGACCACGCGTTACTACTGACTAGAAGGACTTTCCCTAATCTTAATTGAGGCAGACACCTCTGTGACTAGCCAGTTGGTCTAGTGGTGGTGATCCTGGCTGCTAAGCCAAAGGTCTTCTTTTCAATTCCCATCCAGGACAATTAATTGTGTTATGAACATGATCTTGATCTATGTCTGGATGTAATTTGTGTAATTACCTACTAACTGACCGATTCATTAACGCAGAGGCTATAAACCGCTGGGGCTATAAACGGGATGAGCGTTATATGTATACGTACGGCAGTTCGTGATTTTCATAGTTAGAAACATGAAATAAGAAATAATCGCGCTAGCAAAGTATGTTTTAGCAGTCAGGTTACCACATTGACTCAGATGTATCAAGTTATAATTTTTACTGTTTGAATAGTAACAAAGCATGTGTGATTCATAAAATACGTAAACGGTAGAGCTATACTTAGTATCTAGCGGCTACGATCTGAAACACTCCAAGAAAGTCTTTTACACGAAGGTCCACATCTGCAGTAAATTTTTGAATCTATCGCAATACCCTGATCCATAGTATGATAGCTCAAGTAATACTGACTATTTAATTAAAAAAGTAAATATATGTACTACTGTCGTCCACACCGTATGTGGTGACAGCGACTCCCTTATTTTTTTATTTTTTTTCCTTGCGGAAATCCCCTCGGATACCACCTGTCGATGGCATGTCTTACTCGAACCGACTAAAACCGCACGCCGTCTCGGCTACTAATAGCCGGGTAACCAGGTATACCCTAGAAAGGAAGTCCCTGGTGCAGGAAGTCCCTGGTGCGGTGACCCTCCGAATTAGAGCTTTAATAATTACAAAGGTCTTAGACCGAGTTTTGCGTGCCTTTTCTCAATTTTATCCGAGCGCTTTGTTTCAAATTTCATTTTTTGCTAAATTTAAATAATTGTTTGATGGCATTGCATCTAATCACAGTCCTTGTTTAGGGCGTTTAAGGCGTGAACGGGATATTTATCGTCGGTTAAGGTTAGGACTGATAAACGTTGGTAGAACTTAGTCCCGATATTTTCCTGTACACATGGTCACGCTTGTATAGGTCTAGATACAACAGGAGCATGTCTTGGTGAGTGCGTCACGCCCCTTCACTCCGTGGATTTATGGTATGAGATGTAGCGAAAGCGATTTTAAGTGTAATAAACTACAAAACGTGTTTGCAGTAACTTGCAAATGAAAGAAAGGAATCTAAGTCTAGGGCTGAGGAGGAAACTGTAAGGACAGGAATACCAACTACATTTATTTGCCTGTATATAATATTATGATCGAAGTATATTTTATACCTTTAAACGATCAATTCTTGTACATATATATACTAATATATATAAATATATATATATATATTAGTATGCAAGGGGTTTCGGGGGCAATTAATCGATCTAGCTAGGTTTCATTTTTAGAAAATTTACCAAAAAAAAATACCGAGCAAAGTTCAGTCATAGAATTACTTTAGTTATAATTCTTGCTAGCTTTAATTTAAGAGGTAATACCACATTAAAAACCTCGAGCATTCCTTCAACCTCTCAATATTCACTTTGCTATATCCGCAAGTATAGAGTCAAGAACAATAGTCCGAAATCAATCAAGGAATTAAATTATTTATCTTCCGGCTGTACATTACGGCTCCCCCCGCAGACCCCCGCCTCTCTCATCGCCTTTCACCACACATTCCTTAACCATGGTCAGTTGCCGGACCCAATGATATCAGCCAACCTTGCTGGAGACACTGCCTTCTCTAAAACCAACCTCAATAAATAACCAGCAAAATTTATTAAATAAATAATTTTGAGCCTTATTGTTATAACAATAGAATTTTTCAATGATGTTTTGGAAGTGTACGGTTAAATTTGTTGATTCATTATATTTTGCAATCAATTATATGATTAAATATGCAATTGACGCTTTTATGTAGTAAGAAATACGGGTGATATATTGTTTTTAGGAAGTTCAAAATATATTGTCGATATTAATTCTTATTCTCGGTAATAGATATAAAAGGAAGTAGGTATGCAATGATTAATACATTTACGATTACATTTACGTAAGAATAGGTAAACTCTTATCAGTGTGGTGAAGGATTAAGAATACAGTGTCACCACCCCTATTCATCCAGAGTGTCGTAAGAGCCGACTAAGGGAGTAAACTACGCAGAACAACCTCACTGCAAAGGGAAGGAAAACTTGAAACAAACCCTATACCAACCCGTCTGGCCAGCGTAGTATGGTAAGCCAAAACCTCCTTTCTGAGGAGAGGCCTATGTCCAGCAGTGGACTAGTAAAGGCGGTTGATGATGATAAGGTACACTCTATGTAGAAGAAACGAAAGTTCTGAAAACCTCTCAAGAAACCTTGTCAGAAATGCATTCTATCACCAAATAAGTAAAAAAAACGTATTTATCAACCAACGGAAGATAATTTTTCGAAGGAGTTTGCTAATAGCGGTTTTTTCAAAGACAGAGTACCAAGTGTATGTTGTCCAGGCTTGACAAGGATACGTGTTTCCTTGCTAAGTTTGGACAGCAAAGACGAAGCTCTCCTTGGGTTTTACAGACTTAGGGCGTGACAACAATACATCTCTCGCTGCAGCTTATTGTCCTTCAGAGCTCACTGTTCTGTTATTCAGAGTTTTAGAGTGGACATCATAACAGACGTACGTTTAACCAAGTCATCCCGTATCCAGTCACCAGGTCACTTAATACTTCCTATGATTTAAGAGACAGTACACCGCTGGGTGTACTGTCTCTTGACACAGAACAAGTGATGATGCTTATCACACAATTAAACGGTGCTAGCCTAGTAGTGAAGGCATTGGACTTGCGATCTAGAGGTCGTGGGTTCGAATCCTGACCAGTACACTACCGATGTGAACTCACTCCTAACACAAGAAATTTGGCTTAGCTGGAGGTGTTGGCGGAAATACTAATAATTTCGGTTGCTAGTAAACCTATTATATAAAAAATAAAATAAACTAAATATTCATTCTGGGAATTCAGTGACCACCGACGACCGGATGGCGTAGTGGTTTGTGTAACGGACTGCTATTCCAAAGGTCGCGGGTTCGATTCCCGCTCAAGTCAAACATTTGTTTGCATGAACATTTGATGTTTGATTTGGTCTCTCTATGTCTATGTCTCATTTCTATGTATAATATGTATGTATTTACAAAAAAAAATTACATATGTATCTATATCAGTTGTCTAGTACCCATAGTACAAGCTCTGCTTAGTTTGGGACTAGATGGCGTTGTGTGTATGTGGTAGAATATAAAAAAAAAAAAAAGAAAAACAACCAGCATCTTAAATGTTCAATTTTGAAGATGAAATATTACAAAACCCATTTTTTTAAGGTTCAGCCATTATTTTAAATACATAATTATTTATTTACGAGTATTTTTACTTTGAATTATTTTAAGTCCAGTTTTTTTATAAATATTTTACTTTTTTAAACTTACAGCATGTTATTCCTTTCTAAATGTTTCGAATTGCTGTCGTTTAAGTCTAACAGTCTAATATCTTTAAATATGATCAAAATGTTTAGAGATGTCCTAATAAGTATGCTTTTTAATTTCAAAAGTGATCTCGCTGTCGGTTGCAGCGTCGCCCTCGGCAAAGGTTGCTGTATCGATAGATTGATCATGAAAACGTCAATTGAATTTTTGGTCTTGAAATTTTATCACATGTCGATAAAATTTCTGATTTTATCTTTGTCAAGAATTTTAAATATTAAGTTTAATTTATATTTACGTCTGTACAGGCCAAATAGTATAAGAAATTAGGGAGACCTTAAGAACGCCGTGATTACACATTTATTACGCTAGCTAAACAATGTATTTAACTCCACGTAATGGTTAATCAGCTTCTTAAGGTCTACACAGCAGATACTGTAGACTGCAAATTACCTAAAAGACCCGATAGATTCAATAGATATTTCTTTTATAGATATTCCATAGAGATTTCGACCCGAGAATCGATTGCCAGGGTATTATATGTCACGACAGATGAAAGTATATTTTTAACTTTACAGTACAATATTGTTTAAACACTTAGTCCAGTCATAATAGACATTCACCCTTGCCCTAACCCTAACCCCTAACTATAACCGTAACGTTCATGCAAAAATTCAGTTTACCCTAGTTTTCAGGCTAACTTGACCGGACTATTTAGCTTTGAGTACATATAAAAATTCAGTATTCCAACTATGACATGTTTCTTTGCGCCTTATTCATTTAAAAAGTAGTACAAAGAATTTTCTTCACGTAATGTATAGTAGGTAAAAACATCCTTTCTTTTTTTCTTTTTTTTTGCCCATGCCCAGTAGTGGACTATTAAAGGCTGTTGATTAAAGTTATTATTTGCTCGTATCTCAGCTACATACTCACGAGTAGTTTTATGTAACTAGCCGTGAACAGTTGCGCAACTGTAAATACTTTAGCCGAGCCTCAAGTGCAAGTTCGAGTGACGCAACACACAGTTTGCGCTTTTTAACAATTTAACAATCGTTCTACATTGCGATCGTTTTACTGAACATGTGATAAGAAAAATGTTTCGTTTCTTCTGCTACTGATTTTCTTTCTTTTTTATTCGTCATAAACTTACATTTAACAGATGATTTGGAATCAGAACGATGCTCCCTGTTTAGTTGAGCAAAAAAACACAGGGACTGCCTTTTCTGGAAGCCTTTCAGGATGTTTAAATCCCTTTTAATATTAAAAACATAACATATACAAGCATTGAGTCTCGTAAGTCGCAACACAGTACTTCTACGGTCACCAGTAAACTGAGTTGCTCGATAACCAATAAATTGTAATAGATAGGGTCAAATTTTGAATGCCAATTGTACTTTTTAATATTTTTTTCCTTTGTTCTGTTACTTTACGATATACAGAAATATTTAGATACAGATTTTAGTTAACTGCAGATATAACTTATGAAATGATCCGTTTATCTGGCGGAAGGTGGGTGTAGCGATATTGTGTCATTTGGGTCAGCCTTGTAGTTCTACGAGCAGACAGACACGAAACGTGTGCCTGTATTTAATATAGGTAAGCGGGCAGTTGTGACATACTGTTATTACATAATGATTATACCTACACTAAGGAGACCTATTGCATGTCATTTTTTTCTAAATACAATGGTATTTTAAAAGGTATTTTATTTATTTTTATTATAATACTAAATTCGTATGTTGACGTCTGTATCTGTGTGGTGACAGATTAAGAGTACGGAGGACAACAGCACTGCAAAGAGAAGGAAAGCTTGCCACAAACCCTATACCAATCCGTCTGGCTAGCGTGGTATAGTAGGCCAATACCTCATTTCTAAGGAGAGGCCTCTGTGCACAATCTGTGTTGATATGATGCTGTTGATGTAATAATACTAAAAAAAACCGTTAGAAAAGCTAGTAACCAATATTACTTGAGTGCAAGCCCTGAAGCGATATAATATTTTTCTTATTTATTTATTTACAACTTAATGTACATGTTGTACAAAGGCGGGCTTAATGCCATTAGGCATTCTCTCCCAGTCAACCTTCAGGTGATGTAGAAACATGATGCATTAGGTGCAAAATAAAATATAGAATTTGACAAAGTAGAATATCAGAAGTATACACAAAACATACACAAAATATAATACACATACATAAATATAATGTAAAAATACTCAGTCGGGTACTAGCGTTGTGACTGTTCTGCCAATTCACTCTGAAGAAGATCGCGCCCTTTTGCCTTGAATGCAAGGCGGTTTGTTGACATCCTGATTTCGGCAGGAAGCGCATTCCACAGAAGAACTGACTGTACGTAGAAGGAGGAGTTGATGAAGTTGGAGGTGTGAAGGCATAGAATAAGCATATTGTTTGTTGACCAAAGATTTTTAGCTACAAGTATACATATTTAAGTGTGTAAAAATTAAGCATTTCGTACACATACGTGTCATTAAGTTGACCGCCATTTTAGGACAAAACAGATTGTTTATCTTTTAAGACATAATGTTCTTACTAAGCATCCACTTACTGTTTCTTAATAAGGTATGGTTGAGTAAAGTTGTCTGAAAGTGTTTTTGAAACGTTTAGAAATAAAACGAATTGCTAATTGTACAGTTTTTGAACTGTAATTTAAGATGGCGTAAAAATTGCAACATTTTTAAATGCGGAGGAAGAGGCTCAGGATAAGGTGACTTAAAAATAAAAAAACACTGGCAGTCCGGGAGTGCCGACAGAAGTGAAAACAAGATTATAATTTTTATTATAACAGGTTTTTTTTTGTTTTTTCTATTCGAAAAGTTCCGATATGAATACATATCTACTCGTATGTTCTACGTATTTACACAATTTATGTTTATATTATACATAATTATAATATCAATGTCTTATATAAGACTGACTGCACGGATGGCGTAGTGGTTAAAGCGGTCGCCACGCTACTACGCGTGTTGTGGGTTCGATCCACACATGGGACGACACTTCGTGTGATCCACATATTGTTGTTCTGAGTCTTCTTTGTGTCCGTTTCATATATATATGTGAAGTCCCCCGCGACACAGGATAAATACCTAATGTGGGAATTATCTTAAAGACTAATATTATCTTACGTGAATTATAACTTTTTAATTATAAATCAATTCGAACAAGATTAACTAAAACTGTTGTAAGTAATATCGTTTTGGAGGTAACATCAAAACAGTGTTGCCTTGAAAAAAATTCTAATTAGTTTTTTTTTCAGACAAGTAAATGTATATAGTATTGCGACTGTCTCTGTTTTGTTAGAACTACGTCTCATTTTTATATTAACTACGCAATATCTGTTCAAAGTTAAATCATGAAATATCAAAGAAATAACTTTGTTCTCCACTGACTAATAAATATAATATAATAATATTTGGACATCTAACACACAACGCCATCTAGTTTCAAACTAAGCAGAGCTTGTACTATGAAAGCTAGATTGACTGAAAGAATACTTATATACTTTTTTTTTGTAAATACATATATATATTACATAGAAAACACCCAAACTCTGAAACAAATATTTGTAGATCATACAAACATTTGGTCCGACCCGGGAATCGAACCCGAGACTTCAGCACAGCAGTCGCCTACGCTACCACTGCGCCACCGAGGCAGGTGATCTATTTAAATACACACACATATACTCCTCTCGTGTATTTGACTGCCTCGGCGGTGCAGTGGTAGCGTATACGACTGCTGAAATGAGGTCTCGAGTTCGAGTCGGACCAAATAGTTGTCTGATGTGCAAGTATTTACAAAAAAAATGTATAAAAGTATTCTATCGAACAATCCAGCTTTCATAGTACAAGCTCTGTTAAGTTTGAAACTAGATGGCGTTGTGTGTCAGATGTCGGAAATATTATTATATGATACCTCATAAAAAAAAACGGTTTTGTTGGTGGTTGAATTCATCTTTTCAAAAAGTACCTGCAAATAATTACGTCGAGTTAGTTCGCACCTCAAACACGCTTTAACCATTTCTAACAATCCATTCATAAAATAATATCCCTTAAGTTATATTGCCCCTTCTCCTTCTCCAACTCTCCCCTTGTAATTATGTATAGGTATATACAGGACTGGATGACGTAATAGGCCGCTTATGTTTCGAGTAGGTTGCATTTGCCTCAGTCACAGCCGGTGACTGTCAGCCTGTCTCCACGGCCAGTGATCGCGTTAATACCTGTCCGTATACGCAAATATTGTTTAAGAATATCTGTATTTATTTACAATACATGACACAAACATTATATTACGTAATGCCCCGACAGTTCTGTCAAAGCTATTGGCCTGTCGCAGTCAAATAAAAAAAACAGTAACTCAAAAGTATTTCAGAGTTATCACTTTTCTTTGAACTTTATTTTGGGTAGGCATATATTAATATTCATACAGCCTAATTAAATTGAAGGCATACCAAAGTTAATCCTAAAGCGCAGCTATTTTTTTTAAATGTTTGTATAGGAAAAGAAAAGAGTTATTTTACAATTTTCCTTGCAATTTTTAATTTTTTTGTGTCCATAAGAACCTTCCTTGTGCCTTAACAAAAATATGAAAAAAAGAATTAGCCGCATTGGTCGAGCTGTTCTCGAGTTTAGCGCTTATGGCTGTGCCTTAACGAAAATATGAAAAAAAGAATTAGCCGCATTGGTCGAGCTGTTCTCGAGTTTAGCGCTTATGGCTAAGCGCTAAACTCGAGAACAGCATACATTTGGCGATTCATTTCCATTTATTTAAATTAAACGTCATAAAACGCAAAAGTTTAAGAGTTAGCATATCTGTCTCTTACATCACATGCCCAATTTTCTCATCGTAAATGCCTAAATTGCCCACATCACATCAACACTTTACACAGCCTTTACTATCCACTGCGGGACATAGGCCTCTTCTTGAAAATGACGTTTTGGCTTACTATACCACGCTGGCCAGACGGGTTGGTATAGGATTTGTGACAAGCTTTGTGACAAGTGACAAGGAAAACTTGACACAAATCCACCAACTAAGGAAGCAAACTACGCAGAACAACAGCACTCTGTTATCCTGCGTAGTTTGGTCCCTTAGTCGGCTCTTACGACACCCACGGAATAAATAGGGGTGGTGACACTCCGTATTCTTAATCCATCACCACACAGATAGAACCCAGTTGACAGCAATAGTTACCTCCTATTATCTGAGTGAAACTACATTACATTTGAAAAAATGTGATCGTTTAATATTGTGACAAAGGGGTCTTTGGGGATTACATAAATAAAATGCAATCCCCGAATGTAACGAAATGCATTGGCAAAGCAAGTCAGTAAGTTTAGTTGCAACCTGACCTCAGGATCAACAAAAGATAGCTATAATATTGTAATGTGTAAGCCGCGAGCTATGTGAACTGGAACGAGGCAATGTCACGATGGTTTTAAATGTTTCTCATATGTAATACTATGAGAATTTAGACAATTCGTGTATGCTGACTAGTTCTTATATTATTATATATGTAGAACAGGGTCATTAACTATACGACAGCTAAAAGGCGACTACACTTTTATTTTTTACAAGCTTTTATTTAACTTGCTACGTATGTATATACGTATGTGTGTAAAATGTGTGTGTAAATTTGAAGTGTCTCTTTGTAATGTCAAAATAATAGGTTTTTTCATGCTCACACCGTTATTTGCACAATACCTATACCTAAAACCAGATCAAATATTTTGTTTGTCTGTTTGTTCCGGGTAATCTTCAAAACGGTTGCACCGATTTCAATATTATTTTACTACCAGGTAGCTGTCTAATACAAGGAGTAACTTAGGTTATTTTTTCTCTCAGAAAAAAACCTATAAAATTTTGCCCGGTCCGGGAATCGAACCCACTAAGACAGCGCTTTCCAATTCCACGCGAACAAAGTAATCAAATAAGCTTACAATATTTTTCTTTTTTTCTTCGGGTCTTACTGACTTAGACGATAGTTTCAAAAAAACGGTGCAGAACTTTTTGAGATTTTGAAGCTATATGTGTATTTATAGATAAAAAAGTAGAAAGATAAAATGGAACGGCCAGATTTAACCAATATTAAATACTTAAAAATATATTATTGCTGAAAATATATTCACGTTAAAAAATAATTAATTACTTTTTTAATTAAAAAATACGAGTAACCTACTTTTACTGTGGGGTAAGTTTCATAATTAAAAGTTTTTGCAGTAATAATATTTAATAAATATAATTAATGAGATCACGCGCTGATTATTTGTATTCATATCGAAATACCAAGGAAGGCGTGCGCTCGAACTAAGTGCTTATAATTCCCAACCCATTCCCTCCCTTCCCTTCCCTTTTCATCTACTTTTCCTTTTAAAATACTCCGAATTTGCCCATCTAAACCCTAAATTGCCCTGTTGACGGCAATAAACTTGCCCTATAACGTAAACGGGACTAAAATTCACAAACATCATCGTCAACAGCCCATAATTATCCACTGCTGCATATAGGCCTCTCCTTAGAAAGGAGGTTTTGGCCTACTATATCACGCTGGCCAGACGGGTTGGTAAAGGTTTTGTGTAAAGTTTTCATTATCTTTGTAGTGCTGCTGTCCCGTGTAGTTTGCTTCCTTAGTCGGCTTTTACGACACCCAAGGAATGAATAGGAATGATGACACTCCGTATTTTTAATCCGTCACTACACGGATAAGGACTAAAATGAAACCTTTCCACTAATCACAGTACAATATCTGTTCAACACTCCTCTGCCTACCCCAACAAGGATATAGGCGTGAGTGTATGTATGCTGTGGGCGCGTAATTGGCCAACGGCCCTAAAAGAGTAGACCATTGCTAAATTCGTGCGCATGATAAGATAAAAATCAATACAATTCTTTATAAGGCGTCTACAATTATAACGTCATGATGCAAGTACTGTAATTTGAGAAAAGCAACACGCTAGTCTTACGATTCGATGTATCGATGTAATCGATATACAAAGGTTATCGGTACTCTGTGGTAATCGATTTGTCTCGAGATAATCGCTAACGGTAATTGCATGAAGTAGTTCCCATGCAATTACCGTTATACTATAGTAGTCCTAGAAACCATTCGTAATATCTTTTTAAAACATACTTTAGAAATTAAGTGGTAACCTAGTAGGTCGCTCCGTTCCGCGTAAAACATCGAAGTTCAACCGTATCGTAGCAGATTTAAAGTTGACCCGAAGTCCAGAAAGGAAGACATTCTCAATTCGACAGATTTTTGTTTGTGTATGTCACGCTTATGTTTTTGCTACTTGAGGAACGTTAAAAAAATTAATGTTATGAAATTGATTGTAATTAATGTTCTCCCTTTTAAATAATGATAATAGCTTCATATCACACATGGCCGGCATCATCAGCATCACATACCGCCTTTTTTTTTTTAACGGGATGGAAGATCCTCATGGATGTCCTTCGCCCAGGCGATGGCGAAGGGGTCTGTCGGACTCTTACCGACTAAAAACCACCTCGGTGTACCTCTCCTTGCCAATGGCCGGAGGAGCGAAAATCGCAACTGCATTCTTCCCTCACCCCCGACAGGCATTAACCTATCTTACTCAAGACGGGTCTCGTCACCGTTGCGACCGTCACCCTTCGGTCGCAGTCCTCTAGAAGCGCCCACGAAACACAGTGCGCTGCCTTTCGGGCCTGTATCTGTTCGGACGACGAATTAGACCAACTAACCATTTATTATTAAAATTATCATGTTCAACCCATTTTATATACCTGAGTTTTCCTCGAATTAATGAACGGCCAAGATTAACCTTCAATGGTGACTTTTTGTAAAAAAAAGGTGGTTTTACCCACTCTTATTATATTTTGTCCATAAATAGTAGAATGTCGTCAGGACCTGAGTAATCGGAGACATAATTAAGTAACCGGTAGTGTTGCGAGTGGGCCGCGTAGGTGACTACTTTCTTAAAGTGCAAGGTGACTGCACTAGTTACTAGTGCTGTGAATATATATCGATAATTTATTAAGGGAAATTATCACAGTTAATATTTACTGTATGGCATTTCTAACTGGTCTTGAGAAAAGCCGTTCAGCAGTGGGCGTCTTGTGGGTTAAATAATGATGTTTATTTTATCGACGTTAAATTACATCGACATCAACAAACAGTAATATATTGACGTACGATAAATACGACTTTACCTATTAGTTATAATATCTCTAAAGATGAAAGTACAGACAAATGGAATCTTGTTCATGATGTTTTTTTTTTTAAATTAATCAAGAACGTGTATGCGAAATTGTATTATGGTTATTTGATCGGTTATACTCGCGACCGGGCCGGATGGGAGAAGCTTGCAGGTTTCTGCGGGACAGGACTTGGATAGCTGGGGCTTCGATTCGGATCGAGCGAGCTTTGAAATCACCTGGTCCGGATCCTCCCATCCATAGAACATCTGAACCAGTCGTTCATGGTAGTTTTCAGGTACTCCTGCATCGCCGCACCTTCAAAAAAAAACTGAAATATGTTACAAAAAAGAACAAACTATAGTTGCGTAAATAATATAATCTAAGATTATCATTCCCGTAGGCCTTGGCTTCACCGTCAAGTCCGAACACAAAAGTGACCTTGAAGTTGTTAGGGTAAAGAATAAAAAATATAATTTAATCGACAAACACAAAATTCTTCGTTTAACATCCCTACGTGCTGTGTGATCAGGTGACCTGTGATTTCACGAGCCGTGACCGGAGCCTGTCGAGTGAATACATTTCAATATATGGTCATGTGGTATTGGTTTATTTCACCTTCGACGAATTGTACATGTTGTATAGGACATAATAATTGTAATTGTAGAGCATTTGACTGCCACATCGCGGGTTAAATTAGCTCGAGCGCAAAGGTTTATTTAATTAATTAATATGTGTATGTATTATATGTATATTTGTATTGGTGTGGCTGTTTTATGAGACACAATTGTGTGATGAGCATAATCATTTGTTTTATTTGCTTGTGTCATTTATCCGTAATTTATGTTTGTATTTAGTTACGAATGAGAATGTTCATCAGCTGTTCATCACCAGGGTTTCCAGCCTGAAATAGGAGGGACCTGGGAACTGCTGTTATTAAGACATTCGGACTTGTTTACTATAGTACAGGCTCTGCCTAGTTTGGGATCAGATGGTTGTGTGCGAGATGTGTGAGGTTATTATTATAATCCATAAGTAGTTTTATCAGCTGTTTGGTTACCATAGTACAGGGCTTGCTTAGCATCAGTAGGCCATGTGTCAAGGCCAAAAAACAGGAAAGGAGAAAATATTAATTGTTTTTATCAAGAAAATGTTAAAAAGCATGCGTTTCACCACAAGGAAAGGACTGGTTTATGACATGCGTACGCGCATGTATCTGGGAATCGCACAATGACGTGTCCCGCGCATGCGTGTAACAACTGTCCACGATATGTCAAGGTATCAGCCAGTTGTTGTATGCTATTACTTATATGACTCTATAATGATTTATTGTTACTGACCTTCACAATATTATTTGTTTTATTATATGAATGTGATATCTTAACTGATATAATCGACTTATGTGAAAGTATCTTTTTCACTTCAAAAAGTACCCAACTTTTTGAAGTGAAAACTTCTTTAGTTGCGTTGGGCATTTTTGAACAACAAACAAATTTTTATGTATATATATATATATATATATATATATATATATACATAAAAGATTTCCACGTATCTCATCACGATATCTCTGGAATCATAAGTACGTTGGCGCCTTTGTGTATGACCCCCCAGCCTTCCCCACTTTACAATACCATCTGGTTTTCGTAGAATTTCTTTCATACAAATTCTCATTCTAATCCTCTTTGTGTTTAAAAGTTACCTATTTCTTTAGACCTCATAGATCTCTATACCGAAAGCCATCAAAACTGGTTTAGCTGTTTAGGTGTAAAAACATAACAAAGAGACAGACAGAGTTACTTTCTGATTTATAATACTAACGTTTGCCCGCGGCCTTGATACTCGTAGCGTTAATGTCGATGAATTTAGCGGGATAAATGGTAGGCCGTGTGCTATTTCAGATTATAAACTATCATCTTAATCCGTCACCACACGGATAGATCCCAAATTTCATACACATTTGTTCAGCCGTTCTGGCGTAATCGACTAACAAACATCTAACCAAACTTTGGCATTTCACCGCCTTCTAATCCCAATGTAGGCAGAGACTGCACTTCGGTAACAAGACCGCTGATAAACATATATAAATATATATATATATGTTCCTAAATACATAGGGGGAAGTCCCCTAGTGCCGGACACATAAGGTTTTCAGGAAATAAAATTAAAACTACATAGAGAAATATGTATTTATTTATGAATTACTTTAATTAACAAAACATAAAATCAAAATCAAATAACAAAAATACAAATTCTGCGTAAACATAGTTTAGGAGTGTTAAATAAGTTTTGGTAAAAAAATAAAGGACTTTGACATTGGCACCTAGTGCCGGACGGGTTAATCTTCAAACCCCAAGCGCCGGACATTCTAAAACTTTTAGCATCTATCACATATGTAGGCATCTCCACATTCTGGAACGTCTGCACATGCTTCATGAGCCCATTATTGGCATCTGGAGCATTGTATCCAGTCCTCGTCGTGGTCTTCTAAACACACTACACAAGTCGTTTTTTCTATATTTGATACTTCAGTTAACGGCTCCTTTTTGTTGTCGTTATTGCCACGTTTGGTTTGTTTACTCATGGGGAATCTTCATAGCTTCAGCCAAGTCGTAAGCTAACTTCAAAAACTCGTTTTTCATCAGGGGCAGACATCTATTAGACAAATCTCTTATGTGGTCCACTAAAACTTGCTCATACTCGGGTGAGAAGGTTTTTGTGAATCTACCAACTTTTGGTTGCAACGTGACTTCTTTTCCACTGCTCAATGTCGTTATTTTATCATGTGGAGTACTTTTTGGAACATTTTAAAGTGACGAAGCTGCCCTCAAACTCATTTTTTTGGACAAAATCTTGTTCATCGCAGTTTTTAAACTTTGCTGATTCCATTTTCCTTTTTTTTTCTCTCTTGCATTTTTAAATATCTCTCTCCTTCTATCCTGTAAAACAACAAACAATCATCATTACAATAAGTACAAATGCTTCATAAAAAAGCTAACCTATAAACTGTCCGGTGGTAAGGGACACCTTTGTGTCCGAAAGTAGGGGACAGGAAACGGCCAAAATTACGTATTTCATACTAAAACTGTTTAGGTATTTAATAAAAACTTTCACAATATAATAATTATAGTGAAACACTGTCTTTATCAACAAATAACAAAAACAATTAAGGATAAACCATAGCAGTAATACTTACTTGAAATTTACGTGACGCAACGCTTTCCCACCAAAAACAGCAATTCACGGCTTCCACCACGACTGTGATCCTGTCTCGCTACGTTCCCCCGCACCCCTTTCACCGATTTATAAATAGATCGCGTTGACGTTTGTCAAAATAGTATGAGTGTCCGGCGCTAGGTGCCGTCCGGCGCTACGGGACTTCCCCCTACATATTATAGACTAGCTGAGACCCGCGGTGTTACCCGCGTTTGTTGTTATAACCGCGGGCAACGCTGCGGGGCGAAGCTAGTCTAAAAAAAGTAGCCTAAGTTACTCCTTATGTCATCAGCTATCTGCCAGTGAAAGTCCCGTCGAAATCGGTTCAGCCGTTCCAGAGATTACCTGGAACAAATAGACAGACAGACAGACAGACAGACAGACAAAAATTGTAAAAAATGCTATTTTGGCATATGTACCGTGTAAACATACATATGCATTTAGTAAAAAGCGGTTATTTTAATATTACAAACAGACACTCCAATTTTATTTATTTGTATCGATTTAGTAAAAAGCGGGTATTTTAATATTACAAACAGACACTCCAATTTTATTTATTTGTATAGATGAATTACATCCATACATGGAACAAATGATCGTGCTCATCACACAATTATTTGTCCTGGGTATGAATCGAACCCACAACCTCTGGCTTAGCAGTCAGAATCACTAACCACTAAACCAATTGGCAAGTCAATTTATATGGAATATATTCAATTATTTCCTTATTAGTTTCTCAGCTTTGTTATATAATAATTATTATTAATATATGACGTGTTCGTCACACGTCATATTCCGTGTTATTTTACGTATCGACGTGTTCCGGTTAATAATTACTCACGGAAATACATATTTGGGATATAATAATTAATATAAGTGGCGATAGCCGATAAGACCAAAACATCATTAACAACTTCCTATGAATATGGACAATACTCTTAGACTAGCCTGTCGGTCTAATAGTTAGTAATGCTATCTGCTAAACCAAAGATTGTAGGTTCGATACACATCCAGGAGAAATAATCGTCTAATTAGGATGATAATTTATATTTGATAATATGATAATTAATATTTATAAAGATATTTATATGTATATATATATATACTTATAATGTATGTGTATGATGGGATGTGTTGTATATGTGTATATGTATGTAGTGAACCGTGTATATTTTTATATATTACATGTCATAATAGGTAATCTCTGTGCACCTACCTTATATGATTTCTACACCACCCAAAGGTTGACTGGAAGAGAATGCCTTGGGCATTAAGTCCGCCGATGTACAAAAGTGCATGAAGTTTGAAATAAAATAATTTGTTCTGTCAGGGTGTAATTCAGTCGTAATATATACGAGTATGTATGCATTTAGAAACAGTACTGATCTGGATGAAAGTATTTTCTTTTTGGAAATTTCCTAAAAATGAAACTTAGCTAGATCGATTAATCGCCCCCGAAACAACCTGCATGCAAAATATCATGAAAATCGTTTTAGCCGTTTCCGAAATTTAGATTATATATATACAAGAATTGCTCGTTTAAAGGTATTAGATTTAGAGTTTTAGGCCCGTATTTTAAAAGACGTCTCAAGTGTCGGTTGAACTCTGATTGCCTGAAACTAGTTTTAAGTGCAGATCAAATCTTAAGTATCGATCTTATTATAGAACGCGTTTTAAGTTTTACTCAGTTGAAACTAGTTTCAAGTATTGATTTGAACTTACAGTCTGTTCTCAATTACGTTTCCGCGTGATTGACACTATTATTCCACATTACGCAGCTAATTATTTAAAAAAATAATTTTCTTTTACAAAAATAATTTCTGTGAATTTGTATATAATATACTATTGCCTAGTGTAGCAATGTTAACATATTAACAAGGTTGTTGTTCGTTCAAAATTAAGTATAATAAATATTAAAATAAAAATGACTAGCTGTATGAATAGGCTATAACGGAACGTTCAAGTTATTTATCAACACTTGTCATGTGGAAATGTCAAACGATGTTTTTATTTGATATTTCAAAAGGTTGTGGTAATTTAAACTGGTATTGTGTGTGTAAAATGTGAATTTTGGTGAATTTCATATCAATTAAGGTAAATGAAAGTGAAATTGATGATAGTATGCCAAGTAATTCTTTCGTAAATAAAGTAAAGTAAATCTTTCGTAATTATTCAAAAAGAAATCATCGTAAAACACATTCATTTCCCCTAAATGCCCTAGAAATCACCGCTTGAGACTAGTTTCAGCTTGTCTCACGTAAACAAAGATCACAGCTGTCAAAATCTATACCTGAGTAATGATTTCGACATAAACATCGTTCTAAAATAAGCTATCACTCACTTGAGTATGGATCGGTGAATCTCGTTTTAAGTGACGTTCAATAATAAAATCTCTACTTAAAATTAGTTTTAAGACTAGATTCACGACTGAGACACCTTTTAAAATACGGGCCTGAGAGTTGTGGGATCGAAAGTTGATCGTAACCAAATTGTGATCGAACTTTTATTACGAGAATTGGCCTTCAGAGTACTGATAAATGCACCTATATGTTTATAAATACCTATCTAATATCTTTAGACCGTACCGTACCGTTACCGTGGATCGGAACTGAATTTTGACCGAACTTTTATTACGAGAATTGGCCTTTGGATTACCGTAGTACAGGCTCTGCCTAGCTTTGGATCAGACGGCCGTCAAATCAAATCAAATCAAATCAAATTGTTTATTTGCGTATTACAGGTTATACAAAGATCTTATATACTAGTTTTGGCCTCTGTATACTACCCTTTCAGGTGTGCAAATATTTCATAAAAATTAATAAACTAAACTAAACACAACAAATATGTATTGAATTGTCATATATTAATAAATAAAAAATAAAAAAACTCTTAATCCCAAATACATCACTACATCAGTACCTGAGCAAAATCGCAGAATTTTTAAATTATGTCAGATCAATAATCCAGTATTATCTAAATGTACATTTATATATCAATTTTCAGTGAATCAGTAACAAATACTAGTCACAATCATTGAACAAACAATTGCAAATGTCATTAAATAATGTCTAAGAGGAAGTCATTTATGCTGTAGTACGTTTTTTCAATCAGAAACGCTTTTAGATCACGTTTAAATTTACATATGTCACATATTTGACGAATATTTTTTGGGAGCTTGTTAAATATACTAGGAGCCATACCGAGGATATTTTTATTAAAAAGCTCACTTGTGTGGGGCGTTGCGTGGATTCTATCACGTTGTCTTTGGCTTTTTAGGGATTGAAAATATTCTGGATGCAATTTAACAAAAACTGCCAACTCAAAAATGTACAGTGACGGAAAAGTCAAAATCTTCAGTTCCTTGAAGCGAGGTCTACAACTGTCCGGCAACCTTAAACCACATACGGCTCTAACGCATTGTTTTTGTGCTCGAAACGCATCGTCTCTCTTAACTGAGTTTCCCCAAAAAATGATTCCGTACCGTAGTGTAGCCGTGTGTGAGATATATAAGGCATGACTTAGGATTCAAGAAAATACTATTGTAGACTCAAACGCAATGACATTAAACCCGCAGACAAAGCGAGTATGTCGCAACCCGCAGGCCGCGTACGTACTCGTAGCCGTTGGACCATGCTGCGTGGTTCCTACATGGCGCAATAGATAACGCATTCTTACAAACATGCTTATTTACTGTCTCGGTTGGAATCTGAACTTATCCATGCCGATATTATATAAATAAAGACTTTTTTTGTTAAGTTAAAACGTGCTAATCTCAGGAACTACTGGTTCGAATCGTTTTAGTGTTGTATAGCGCTTTTATCGAAGAAGACTGTGAGCTATAACATCACCTACGACCAATAAGAGCGCCTATTAGTTGTAGCATATCACATTTTTTTTTACTTTGGAATGTTTTATTTAAGTGCATCATCGTCATCATCATCAACAGCCTTTACTAGTCCACTGCTGGACATAGGCCTCTCCTTAGAAAGGAGGTTTAAGTGCACTACACTTCATCACCATCATCAGCCTATCGCAGTCCACTGCTGGAAAATAATATTGTTATTTAATTTGAAATTTCCTATCCTTTACAATGCAATGGTTGAAATGATTATGGTTATTAGAATAAACAGCACTACACTTAAACACATACTTAAATACATAATTTAACTACACTACACATAAACACAATATTAATTTGTCTATCATTAATAATACCATATACTACAAGTCACATATATCACTGCTATACGTGTATTTAATCACATTCAGAAATAGTTAAAAAAAGTGGTGAGCAAATAATGTGTTTCATAGTCTGAGAGAATTCTTGGAGTCTCAAATAGTGTAGCCGTATCATTTAATATTGTTATTTAATTTGATTTCACATAAATTGCAACACTTGACCTGGGTAACTGTTGATCCTGACACAATGTTGTTAAAATATGTACAAATATACACACATATGTTAAAACACCCTTATTTGTAAAAAGTTTTTTTTTGTTCCCGCACAAGTAATAAATCTTGTGTCGCGGGGGACTTTACAAACACACATGAAGCGGACACAAAGTATACCTACCCAGACTCAGAACAAAAAAGCCGTGTGGTGTCGTGGGACACCCGATAGGAACGAAGTTGTGACGATCGAGTAAAACTGATTCGACACGCTTTTAATTACAACGCCATCTATGAAAGCGGCTATTACCTACATATTTTTCAGTTGGTTTCTAATTAAAACAATTTATACATTGGTAAAATCTCCTTGAGAAATTATGTCGAATACAATATTTTTTGCTCAACCTAAGAACATAAATTTTAATTTTACTAAGATGAAAAGTAATGATTTCCTATCTATTCGATAGATGGCGCTGAATGACTGACAAGTGACAATTCAAAATAAAACGTGTCGTTACAACTTTTCGTGAGATTTTTTTCCGTCTAGCCCGCGCTTCACAACGCGCGATAAGGAACTTCGTTCCAAAAATTTGTGGAACACACAAAGTGTTGTGCCATGTGGGGTTTGAACCCACGACACTCGGCGCAATAAGAAGAGGCGTGGCGACCGCTTAAACCACTTCGCCATCCGTGCAAGAAATATATGTCTATGTCCAAATAAAAAGTTCCAAATCACACTGATCATTCCTCTCTACACCACCGCCTAGCTAAAATGGCAAAGAATGTCTATGGTGTTAATTCCATCATTATCCTTTGTTTGTGAAAGGAATTATTTTATTTAATAACCATATTCTCCCATATCTACCCTCAAAATTCTTTTAAAAACTAACATGCTAATTATTAAATCTCCTTGTTCCAGATGAAGCCAGCAAGAGTAAGCGCCAGCGCCCTCGTGACATGTCTCTGGCTGACCCTCCTCATACCATGGAAATCGCGCAGATCCTGATATCGTTGCTCCACGCTTGGGGTCTAGACCCCGACTTGGATAGAGTCTGCGAATCTAAGCTCGGGCTTTTAAGACCTATGGTTAGTTTTCACACCCGTATCTACCACGACATTTAGTTTAGTTGTTCTGGATCTCTTACTTGATCCTGTTTATTTTAGCGTCATTTTGTGATTATTCTAGTTCAAATTGGGGACGGAGCTGCTTTTTTTCTCTTTAAAATGGTGTAACAATAAGGGATGCCGTTTTTTCTAGGATGAGGAGTCAATTTAAAATTATTTTTTATTATATTTGCAAAAATACCACACTTCAAAAATTTACGTATAAAATAAGACACGTTTAACATTATTTTGAATTATAATAAATTGCATTCTTTATTCCTTAATTTTCCACACTTGGGGGTGGTATTTTTTTCTTTACATGTATCTGTATAATAGGAATTATACCCTCCCCAACAAAAATAGACTTTACTAAATTAGTTTGTAAATAACGGAGTTCTAAGGCAACAAACGTAAAAATGCAAACGATTTTATACCTCCTTTTTTAAAGTCGCTTAAAAACTATAGTAACATTTACCGACGTCATTAATTTAGCTGACTAAAAGTGCATGTAGAGTATTTACAAAACTACGGAATATTTACAATAGCCAGGAATATTTACGTAGGCACCATCTATCGAATAAAAACCGAACTACATCGTTCCGATCCTGTATCGCGTAATGATAGTTCTTGCACTGAGTACACTTTCCTTAACTTACTTTGTGTTGGAGAAGTTTCCTATCCTTTACAATGCAGTGGTTAAAATGATTATGATTAATAGAATAAATAAAAAAACCTTAACAGGAACCATCTTCTTTTGTTGTCAGGTCCCAGTGTGCTTCGGTGTGGTCTCTCGTCATGGTCACATGGCCGTTCAACTACCCACTTGGCTCGGTAGTTGGGCTGAGGCCTGCGCATCAGTTCCTGATGATCCTCTTCTTATCACCTCCGATTTACCACCTGAATTGGTGAGGCAGGAAAAACTAACCAGGTAAATTCCAGACCAGAAAACAACAAACGAATGGAGGTGACCAGTTTGCTGGATTGGTCGCTGACCTAAAAATAATAAGGCACACATGGTTAGAGCGAAGCGTTACTTAGAATCAATATAGAATATCCTTGTCTCCTGCGTTTGCATTTTATAACGAATAAATTCTTCTTTTTTTTCCAGACTCTTCACCTCAAAACTACACTGGGAGCTAAGCACGACCCTGACTACTAACCACCTTCTGTCCATCGTGGCGCTCGCCAATACACTTATGTCCATGAGCAATGCCAGCTTCGTGCCGGAGCAGGAAGTCATAAGAAGGCTCCACAGGTAATGTGGCCTTAATGATCTAAAAATAATTGGCTATGATTTCCAGCATTTAAACAGCGTGGTAAAGACCCTAAAACCTGCTTTCTAAGGAGAGATCTATGTCCAACAGTGGACTATGAAAGGCTGTTGATGACGATGATGAAACAGCAACAGCATTTTTTGGGTATTTCGTCTTCTCTTCTATTCGAAGACACGGGTATGCTGTCTGATCGAAGGGTAGTGGTAAGTAGACATTCCATATTTAGTATTTATATGAGGTATGTACGGGTTTGTGGTGGCCATTTAAAGTATAAAGCAAAAATGAAGCACATTAAATGATGGTTGTCGATTTCAGACCTTCAACCCGAAGTTCTTCATCCTGGGCAGCAGATGAAGAGAGAGAAGAACAATTAGCCGCTCAACAGGCTCACATCAAGCAGGGCTGGTCACTTCTGGCAACGCTACATTGCGTTTTGCTGCCCGATAAAGTTGTGACCGCAGGTATGACGCATTGTATCACATGCACTACTGCTTATAACGCACAAACTACTTATTAAATAAATCTTAGATAGTCCTCTAATATTTCGAAGAGGAGGTTAAACACACCTTAATGCTTTTCGGAAATTTTCGACAATAATACCAAAGTTCCGCAATAACTTTTGATCCCTACGCAGCATAAATCCACATAATTTATAAGGAGACTATTCACCGTAGATTATCTAGGCCTATGGGGATAGATACGCAGTTTCTAGAACTGTAACACAACATTTATGGTCACTAGTCTACTGTTAATAATTTTAGTGTACATTTTAAGTTTCTCCTTAAGAGTTCAGATATCAAATGAAAACTGCTAACAAGTTATTCTATACACATATTAGTGCATTCAAAGGAATTCATGTAATTATTTAAAAAACATATTTATGGAGAATTATCTACCACCAGGTGCGAAGAGCTTCAAGCGTCCCCAAGTGGAGATGCTTGCCCGCCGCTGGCAACATCATTGTCTTGAAGTTAGGGAAGCTGCGCAGGCTTTGTTACTTGCTGAACTGGGCAGGTAAGCTACCAGTCAAATGTTTTCTTGACATTGACATTCCAGTCAGTAGCAAGCCTACAGTAGAAGACAACAAGGATAGTGAAGTGCTTTGAATGGTTATTGCGCAACTGTGGTGCAGAATTATGGACATGTTTAGTTACACATTTTCTAAATAATAATATAATAATAATAATAATATATCTCACACACTCACACACGGCCGTCTGATCCCAAACTAGGCAGAGCCTGTACTATGGTAACCAGACAGCTGATAAACATACTTATATATTTCTAAATACATACATATTATAGATAAATTACACCCAGACACAGAACAAATGACCGTGCTCATCACACAATATTTGTCCTGGGTGGGAATCGAACCCACGACCTCCGGTTTAGCAGTCACGGTCACTAACCACTAGACCAACAGGCCCGTCAAATCCATGCATATTATGCATATACGCCTGCCTCAGAGGAGCAGTGTTAGTTTATGCGACTGCTGTGCTAAGGTCTCGTTTGTATATTCTGCAAATATTTGTTTCGGAGTTTTCTATGTATAATACGAGTATGTATGTATTTATAAAAAAGAAACTATATAACTATTCTATCAGTCAATCTAGCTTTCATAGTACTAGCTCTGCTAAGTTTGAAACTAGATGGAGTTGTGTCAGATATCCGAAATATTATTATTAAAAATAGGGAATCGAAATCAAATTCTTGATGTCATACTAGAAAAAATCATGCAAATCTCAAATTAACAGGTTAGGCCCGAAAGGACGCAAGAGTCTGGTTGACAACTGGGCTCAGTTCTTGCCTCTCTACACTCACACGGAAAGCATTAACCCTCACGCCGCACCAAAGGATCCAGTTGAAAAGGTCAGAATAGTCAATAGTCATATTGCCAGTAGCTAATACAAAAACCAATATAAGTTCGTCTTCCATCATTCTCCTCCAGTAACATGGTAGAGGAGTTCCACTTTACGCAATAGAAATTTATGTAATATGTGTCCTTTAGCAAGAAGAAGAGTTCGAGGAAGAAGAGGAGGAAATAGTGCGCAAGCCGTCTTCTCTTGCCGAGCTAAAGCGGAAGCAGACCACAGCAGTTGTTTTGCTAGGAGTCATTGGTGCTGAGTTTGGACAAGACATTACCAGCGAAGGTAAGATATCTAACCGTTATAGCAATAATATTAAATATTCAGCTAATTTGAAGACTCGCTGTTGTTGCTTTAATAACTGATATATTCGCTGAACTGTATACCAGTGTTGTATATTGACCAATTTCTTTAGAGGTCAAAACTGAGTTTTTAGCAAACGGAGGTTTCAATAATAATAATAATAACCACACATCTTACACACGAGAGTCTGGTCCTAAACTAAGCAGTCTGTGCTATGGGATAATAAGTAGGAGGTCGTGAGTTCGATTCCCACCCAGGACAAATAATTGTGTAATGAGCTATCCGTGCAGTTGTCTAGTACCGCTATAGTATAAGCTCTGCTCAGTTTGGGACTAGATGGCGTTGTGTGAATGTGGTAGAATATATTATTAAATATATTAGCAGTACTCCTGCCCAAAAGGAATCCTTATATGTCATGTAATGGAAAACCTTTATATACAGCCTTTTATAGCTTCCATATTAATCATATAACCAGCTTCTTATTTAGTTCAGTTATTATTTGCATATATAATGCTTCGTTATAGGCGCGGCGGGCAACAAGAGACGCAAAGATGGAGACAGCAGAAAGAGTTCCGTTGTTGAAGGTATATTCCATTATTATAATATTATAGTTGTAGTGGGAAAGATCTTCTTTTCTGATATGTGTTTAATATTAAGTAATCTACATATTACTAAGTGTATTATACTTTGAACCCCTTTTTGAGAAAATTGCGCGAACGGATGAACTTGAAATTTGACACAGTTAAAGTTTATATGTAAAATGCATTAGAAATACATAAAATTAATTAAAATAAATATAACACACACTACTGCTTGAATGACACACAACATACACACACACATACCATACTTACTCTTTGGTTCATGGTTAAAATCTATGGTCAAACTTTTGAATAAATACATGATTAAACATTTTGATTAAAGAGGTATACCTAGTCTTTGATAAAAAAAAAATCTAATAAAGTACAAACTTTAAAATTAAATGTATTATGGTTGAATTTCGACAATTGGGCGACCACTAGTACGGTATGAATATGCGATGAAACCTATACATATAAAATGACTTGCCCTGACTTGCCTTGATTCATCAGCACAGAGCCTAACCGGCCCCAGCGGCTACAAACTTGAAACGACAGCTGATGCTTTTTATGTTGTAGATACCCACTAAGAAAGGAGTTATGGAAATTTCACCTCTAAGGTGGTAAAATAGGGCATGAATGATTGTGTGGCAGTTCATCATTTTCTAAGTTAGAAACACGAGATAATAATAATAGACACACGAAATAATCATTAATAACAAAGCACGCAATAAGATTTTCTCCACAGACCTCAACTATGACTCTCTGTGTCCCACTTCTACTACTGCGCACCTGCCTAAATATTCGCTCTTTTTTAATTCTTTATTTTTCTGCTAAAATAAAAGCTTGGTAGTTAAAAAAAAACTTTATTTTGGAACAGAATTTATAACAATAACTTCGATAGTGACTGCAGTAGTTCAAAACGCTGTCACTAACGCCCAACATTATCCTAATATACAAAATCAAGCACATGACATAATGACAAGAATTTAAGTATAGATAGTTTATTGCCAAAGATTATTTTATTTTTTTTAAATGATAATGTTACGGACCATGACGCAGAAGTAAAAAGAACGAAGAAGTACGAATTACGAGTTCAAAACTGTAATGGGGTAGATAACTGTCGAGTCAAATCAGTATCTTTTTTAACCGACTTACAAAACACAAAACCAACACCGAGCACCGACTTCAAACTAAGGGACTATTGCTATTATAATGTTACCGGTAATATTGAGGGTCGCACTGATTATAGTTTTTTTACTTTGATTTGTAATAATTTTTAGTGCTTTTTGACAGTATTGTTTGAAGCCGGTTCAACTTTTTTTTAATAAGATTTATTTAGACGTCATAACCCTACATTTTTGTATGAAATGCTTTTTCGTGACGTCACCTAGCTATTGTCAAATCATTTATATTTAATGTTGATAAAAAAGGTTAAATTGATAACGGAGGACAATTCAGACAATTTAATTCAATAATGCATGCAAAATAATTTATTTTAAACCTTGGATTCTACTCTATTATGGGACAGCCATGCGTCGGCACATATTAGCTGACTCGACCAGAATGACATTACGACCTTACAGACCACTACGCAGAGGGCCAAGTACGAGTTTATTTTACTTCTACTCGATCATCACGGTCACCGCGTTCGGCGCTCCGATTGGCCCGCGCTAAAATCTCCACCAATCGCAACGCTAAACGCGCTCGCTATCGAGAGCCAGTCGATGTGAAATAAACTTGCACTGAGCCCTCTGTTCTTTCGTCATTTCACCGAGTGAGTGAAGTTACCGGGGGCCTTCCCCCTTCCCACTCCCTAACTCTAGGGAACGGGACTCAAAGCTCAACAAGTTGTCTCTTGTCTTTTGTTACAGGCTCTTAACGAAAACATAATTTCCCTTCAACAGGTTTCACTCTAAGCTCGTCAAATAACCTGGCCCGTCTAACGGCACTAGCGCTCACCCATCTACTTCTGAGCCCCGCTTGCCCACGCTTACCTGCAGCGACTCCGCTCCGCCGTGCCGCAGTCGACTTACTGGGCCGTGGTTTCACAGTCTGGGAGCCTTATTTGGATGTTAGCCATGTTTTACTAGGTATGTACATCTTTATTATATAAATATTTCGCGTCAAGATGTTTGTCCGCGATGAACTTCGAAACTACTGAGCCAATTTAGATAATATTACATGACACAAAATTAAATTGTTGAATTACCATCTTTTTTGTATCTACTATAGGGCTGCTAGAAATGTGCTGCGATGCTGACAAACTAGTTCCGTCAATGACGTATGGTCTGCCGCTGACCCCCCAGGCTGACTCTTGCCGCACCGCTCGACATGCGCTCACTCTCATCGCTACTGCCAGGTGAGCTAACTAATGTCTATGAGTATATGAGTACATAGACATTATTTTCATAATAAAAGAGAAATTTCTTGTTAGTACATTATATTTTATTTTTGGAATTTGAGCTGGAAAGTAGGAACTTCTTTGAGATTATTAATTAGAGCGGCATTAAGAAATCCTGGATCTTAATTGGTGATGATCAAATTCATGAATACATCACATGATCTTTACATGGTATACTGAAACTGAAGCCGCATTTTTTCTTGTACGCTTAAATCTTTTAAATTACGCAATGGATTTTAATGCGGTTTTGCACCAATAGAGAAAGTGATATAAGAGGCGGGTGTTTAATAAATGCATATTATAGTAGAAAAAAGCCGAGAATTTCAAAGATTTGTAATATGAAGGCGTAAAAAGCATGTTTTTGTGCGCTTACATTACGAAATAGATCAATATACTACTACTATAGTACTACGGAGTTGTATAGTTTAAAAAGATTTACAAAAAAGTTTGAAATAGTATATGTCTATCTCCTAAATCTATTATTTCTTATACTTATTAATTATTTCTTACACTAGAAATACATTCTGCATTTTGGTATAGATCAAAGGTGCCTTTTACAGCATACGTATTATTCAAATGATTATCAGAGATTTAAAATGTATCGGCAAAACGGCCGTCGCCGCGTTGGGGCGTACGTTCGTTCCAGTTGGCAGCGGGACGGCAGGAGCGTGTGATATGTAAGATCCCCCCTTCCCCCCCCCCCCAGGCCGGGCGCGTTCATCACGACGATGGCGCGCGAGGTGGCGCGGTGCGCGGCGGCGGCGGCGGCGGGGCAGGCCTCGCCCGCCGCGCACGCGCTGCACAAGGGCCGCGCCGAGGTGCTGCGCGGCATCGAGCTGCTCATCGACCGCATGCACAACGAGGTCGCCGAGCTGCTGGTCGAGGTGACTATGGGATCCTTCACAACACTACTGCTCTTCTAGCTTTCTGTTAAAACCAGACCTTAAACCAACAGTTTAAGAAAATATACCGATCGGTATAGTCAGTCGTATCTTCGTACCCAGAGCCCTTCGTATCCTTGTGATAAATAACAATAATGTAGAATGTAAGTAAGTAGAATGTGTAGGGATTTGAATTCGTTCCTGAAGACTGTGCCTGATGCTGATGTGTTTCATGATAGGGAGAACCACTTTCGTGCAAAAATATGGGAATCATTTGGCAAACCTCGCAATAAAAAATGATAAGTATGTACCGATCGTTACTGCAACCACTAAACTCACCAGACCAATAGAGTTAAGTTAAGTTTGTAATACCTATATGTCAACGTGATTTTGTTAATATGTTGTCTAAACTGTGAATGCTGTGTTAGCTCGTAAGTGGCATGTATATCAGAACCTTATTACTGAGATTTTACCATTAATGTTACATATACGTGCTGTGAGTTAACCTAATAAATAAATAAATAAATAAATTAATATTGATAATACATTAGAAAGATAGCCAAAATGTAAACCAGCTCGACCGGAGTGATATCACGACCTCACAGAAAACCGGTGGTAAACAATTATTTTATTACTTTTCACCGAGTGTGTAGATTACCGGACAGCCCCTCCTCCTTCCGAGTCTTTAGGAAGGCTCTAAAAAGCAACAACGCGTTTGTACAAATATCCTAGGGCAACGATAGTCACCTACCCTTCAAATCTCCCCCTCCCCGTAATCAGAGATATAGAGGCTCTTCGACTCCGGTAACCTCATTTACTCGATAAGTAAGGAAAGAAGTGCTTAAAAGTGATTTTCTACAAGATCATGGTATTACTTAGGAGGAGTCGACCCAGACGTGTCAAAGCATGGCTCTTCCACGTTAAAAAACCCAACTCATAATACAACGTAATAATACATAATGTAACGTATTACATTAATACCGTTTTATGAATAAAATTGATATGCTATCATAATGTATATAATGTGGATATTTCTGAGATAGATACTTCTAGAGTGACTATGTTTTAGCATGCGGCGTCTACTCTTATAAGCTATGGTGACCACTTTTGTTTAGGTTACAATTAAAATTTGCAAGTCTGGATAAAGCCATTTGTTTTTTCGTTTTAAAGATCTTTATTTCTCAAAAAAACAAATGTCACTTACACGAGAACATTAAATTTAACTATAAAAGCTATTAACCCGATATAACCACCGGTACTTCAACAATAATAGATAAACGATGTTTCTTGTGATGCGAGTTCGCTGCTTTCAAAGTCCCATTTCTTTATTTTAACATTACTTGAAATATTACTGTAGGTTCCTTAACGTCTGCTGGAAGTGCATTGGATAGCTGTGCTCCCACAAAGGGTTTTTACTAAGTCTATATGATTCGCACGACGAGATGAATACTGCTAATATAGTATTGGAACTATTTGTGCAAAATATTTTAAGCATCTTGAGCTTATTGTACAATTATTTTGAGATTATGACCAAAATAGAACATAAATGTGTCATTTCCATAAGTGTGACTTGTCCGTGTAAACGTATAAATTACGATATAAATTAAGAATTATTAAGGCCCGAGAATTGAGCCTTGTGGTACGCCGCAAGTTAAGGATTGAGGAGAACTTTGATGGTTTCCAAAATATACGACCTGAAATCTGGCTGATAGATAAGACTGGATCATATTATATGCTTTCCCAGTGATGCCAATACTCCGTAATTTTTTTAGTAGCAAACTATAAGAGACCCTGTCGAACGCCTTATTCAGATTAATAAAAACTCGTACTGTAATCTATACTTGTTTTAATAGTTGTTATCATATCTACTTTCCCTCACTATATTATGGTATAATTAATTTACAGGTGATGGACATAATCCTGCACTGCGTTGACCAGTCCCACTTGAAGAGCAAGGGTTTGAACGAGGTGTTCCCAGCAATCTGTAGATACAACCAGGTGTCCCACTGTCCTGCTACCAGGAGGATCGCAGGTAATCTTGTACTTCAAGGTTTTTGCCTAAGTTTTACTTTTTCCTGGGTGAAGACATCTTAAATTTTTACCACTTGTGACTTTTTTGCCATTATAGTTTCACCTAAAATCGTAAATCTTAAATTCTTTGGCAGAGGATTTGCTCCGGAAAGAAAAGTAAATTGAGACTACTGTTGGTATTGGTGGGCTCCGATTGCAGCATTTAGACTCAAGAGTGGTCCTTTATGAGCATTTAGACTACTGTTATTAAAAAAAATATGATTGGTCAGGGGAAGGGAAAAGGGGTAGGCACTTTGGAAGTTAAAGATCTCAAAATAAAAGTTAATAAGATGACATGGTATATCGAGAGCCTCTGACACGTTGTCGCCAGTGGGCAGCCACACGGGGCAGCTGGCCATGTACGAGCTGCGCGCGGGGCGCTGCCAGTCGCTGGCGGCGCACAGCGGGCCCGTCACGGCCTGCGCCTTCAGCCCCGACGGCCGCTACCTCGTGTCCTACGCCACCGCCGACAACCGCCTCTCCTTCTGGCAGAGCACCGCCGGTATGTGTTCCCGCTCTAACACAGGGCTCAGGGAATTCTACCTGTTTGTAACTATGCTATTCTATATTTATAAAAAGGTTAAGTTAGTTTGTGTAAGCTTTAAAAACTCAAAAAAATTCTTCACCGGTTGAGCTCAAATTTTGACACGATGTAAAAAACGCTTTAAAGATAGTTTTTATATATTTTTCGCCTCACTCCTCCTTTACTTTTGTTCCTCATTTCCCATCAATGCAACCACAATGTGAAACAGAAAACCGTGGCAGGGTGCAGCTAGTGTTCAATAAAGAATTGTTATTATTCCACACACTTGCAAACTGACAAAAGTAATGTTTTATATATTGTCCATTAAGAACCTTAATTTTTCATATCACAAAAGTATTCTTAATTTTTGAAATTCATGACACTGTTTTGATTTACATTATATATCTGTAGACGTAACCACAGTCATAATATTTATATAAAAATGCTTTAAAAATATTACAATCCTAGAAAACACAATTTTAAACATGGTTGTGGTTGACTTAAAAAAAAATATTATTTTAATATTTGCAACAATTCTTATTTTCAAATTCTAAAAGACAAAATACTTTACCTTTATCTCTATAGATACTTGCATTATGTCTGTAATAAAACCCACTTCTCCTTCAGGTGAACCAAAATTTTTCATTCATTATATCAATATTTTTCGGAGTTGGGTGTTTTCTTGTAAAACTAGATGGCCAAAACGCCACCCAAACTCCGAAAATGTCAGATGTCCGAAAATATTATTATTATTTTTCTGTAGTGGTTTTCGAAAAACATTCGTAATTTTGACCCTAATATTTTCTTTATGTCATTTCAGGAATGTTCGGGTTAGGTGCAGCCCAGACACGCTGCGTAAAGTGCTACAGCACGGCTCCCATGGCGGACGTGGCGAGGCTAAATCCCGCGCGTCTAGCTCGGCTTGTATGGACCAACTCCAGAACCGTCACCCTCATGCTGGCAGACGGCTCTGAGACTAGGTTCAACGTTTAAATTTAGTCAATTTAAAGTAACCAAGATTCGAATCTTGGGCTTTTCTGTACCACATATAACAAGCACAAGTCACTTTCTATGATAATTATAAAAAAATAAAACAAAAGTTATACAATATTTATTGAAGCTTGACTAGTTTTGGACTTAACTGGGGTCTTTTATTAAGGAGCAAAGCGACCTGTCCCTTAACCGGCGCCAACCAGTGTGCCTGTTCATGTATCTTGATACGATCACTGGTACGATAAATATACCGGCGCCAAAACCTCCTCTTCAGTCCCGTTCTCTGATTCTGGGGGGAGGGACTGAAAGGGCGGCAATGCACTTGCGGCACTTCAGTTGCGGGTGTCCATGGGCGGAGGTATGTACTTACCATCCGGTCACCCGCCCGATAATTTTGTTGCGGGTTCCAAGACAGTTAAATTTTTTTGGGACCTCCCGAGTGTCATAACTCGGTGCGTTCGTGGGTAACTGATCAAGTGACAAGTCAATGGTGAGAATGATATATTGCTGAAATTTATGACTTGGGGGTATCTGCAATACCTCGAGTAGTTCAGGATCGCATATCTGAGTCAAACCTAGAGATATAACCATAGAGAGAACACGGGCTACAGCTGCCTGTAAGTGGAAGCGATACAGGGAACGATAGAGATGGAGATGCCCGATATTTCTCTCTGTCTCAGTTTTATCTACGCTGCGATTGGTCACCTATTAACCCCCCATATTCTCCAGCCAACCACAAAGCTCGGCTAGAAAGAGATGGAAGGGACCATCTATTATCCATCTCTCTCGTTGCCTATATTGCAAGATTGGAGCTCTTGTTCCCTCTAGGTTATAACTCTATGATTCCAACTGACTGAATGGGCATTTAACCAGAAACATACTAAACCAATGATAAATCTATACTAATATTATAAAGCTGAAGAGTTTGTTTGTTTGGTTGTTTGTTTGTTTGTTTGAACGCGATAATCTCAGGAACTACTGGTCCGATTTGAAAAATTCTTTCAGTGTTAGATAGCCCATTTATCGAGGAAGGCTATAGGCTATATATCATCACGCTAAGACCAATAGGAGCGGAGCACCAATGAAGAATGTTTCAAAAACGGAGAAAATTTATTACTATTGAGAGACGCAGACGAAGTTGCGCAGGTCAGCTAGTTCTAGATAAAAAGAAAAATAAACATACAGTTTCATAAAACTGGTGTACTGTTATAGATTAAATAGATTTGGGTTAACAACTTGTAGGAATTAGCTTTGTATTATATTTATTAGATAATATTAATGTTTACTTACTAAACTAGGTTGAATTATAAACGTTTATTTTAATTTATTACTTAGCACACGCAGCTTTATTGATCACTATTATAGTACTGTTTAAATTTTATAGCTAGGCCATATTTAACGCAAGAAAAAATAAAAAAAAGCAAATTCACAATTCACTATCGCTAAAACACTCGCATAACAATTGCTTACGTCACAAACCGCTTAACTCACAGTTGTCTATGACTATCACAAGTTTGTTGATCGGTTAATGACGTATTGGATCTGGTTGACGTTTGTCACGTGATATTGTTATTATTTTAGCCTTTTGCATTTTTTTTCATATTACATGCTTTTTTAAATAAAATAATCTTGTTGTTAATGTCAACATCTCTATTGTTATGTCTCATGTTAAAAATATTAAATAAATAAAAAAATATGTAATGTTTATGAAAGTGGAGTATAATTCCGATTATTTTATGTCAGTTAGATATAAATAAAAAGGCGGCAACTCGCATTTTATTAAATCAATATGGCTACTTATGTGACGTCAGTGACGTATAGAAAGTATTATTTATTATTGTTGTTACCAATTATAATCAAATGTAAAATATGTTAAATAAATGTTAAATAATAAATTAGCGGTTTAATTACATACCTTATTTCATCTGTTACTATTATATAAAGGCCAAAGCAACAACCGAAAACATGAAGAAGAAAAATAACACATCTCTAAACAAAATCATCTCTAAACCTGCAATGGTATTTTATACAAACAAGAGGTGGATACGCAACCTACCCACAAAACGCGTGCTGTGAATATGTCCTAATTAGGACCACTGCGAGCACATACTAATTAATTACGACCGGATGGCGTAGTGGTTTGTCTAACGGACTGCTATTCTAAAGGGTTCGATTCTCGCTCAAGTCAAATATTTGTCTGCATGAACATTTACCGTTTAATTTGGTCTGGGTGTTTCTATGTATAATAAGTATGTATTTACAAAAAAAAGTATATAAATATGTATTTATATCAGTTGTTTAGTACCCATAGTACAAGCTCTGCTTAGTTTGGGACTAGATGGCGTTGTGTGAATGTGGTAGAATATTATTATTATTATTTAAAGCTTACAAATGGTTCTCGTATTTTCATGTGCAGACTGAAAAGTGCGGTCATATTTTAGAGTTATGGGGTCTACATAGTCTACAACGTAAAACTTTAGATAAACTTTAAACTTTTTAGATAATTCTAGAAAATTCATAATATCCTGTGTATTCCGAAAGTGCACAAATTACGACAAAAAGATAAAGAAATATCATACCACAGGTAAGTGTATGTTTTCTTCTAAACTGCACTAATAGATGTATGTACGGTTACGCAACAAATATTTTGTACGTGCAGAATAATAATGGGCAGGGCACATAGCAAGGAGAACTGACGGCCGATGGGGCAGCAAGGTTCTCCAATGGAGACCACGTACTGGAAAGCGCAGTGTGGGACGACCGCCTACCCGATGGACGGACGACCTGGTAAAGGTTGCCGGAAACCGTTGGATGCAAGCCGCAATCAACCGTCCCCGCTGGAAATCATTGGGAGAGGCCTATGTCCAGCAGTGGACAAGCATAGGCTGAGCAGAGAGAGTATGAATAAAACGTATCCCCCTTAAAATATCATTGTGAGCCTGACACCTGGCATTTGCAATGTCTACCTACCCACACTCACGCCTATTCCGAAGGGATAAGCAGATGCGTATTAAAACGCCCACAGTTTGCTCCACCACTGCGCTTTTCGAAACACTTTGCCTCGCACTTCCAACCTGTGGGTTATCGTCTGCGGTTTTACCGCACCGATATGACGTTCAAACCTTCAAGAAAAGAACGTACTCCTTGCGTTGTTAACGTTCATGGACGGCGGCTCGTTTGCCCAATCCTTAAAAAAAATCAGACGATTTGAGCGTGACATAAAGCATTGTGAGTGTCACAAAATTTAAAAAAAAAAACATTCCCTCGGGTATCCCGAAATTTCGATTTTTCGAATCTGCAGTTTGTATTTTTTATAATTCTCCACAAGCTTGTGTCACTTTAAAATCTTCAGACCTTTCAATGGGAGCATTTTTTGTGTCCAAATAACATATCCCCAAAATATCTGATGCGCCTGAATATTTTTTTTTCAATTTCTTCCCCTTACATTATTTAAAACCTGTAGAAGTTTTTCCCACCGTTGAAAGTAGATACATTTTATAACTTTTTTTCATTCTATTACCTAATCTTTCAAATGCATTAGGTCCCCATCACGTTTGTGTAAATCCCCATTTAGCATCAATGACTCCCCTACTATAAATACACGCTAACTAACGTAATAAGAGGCGGGTGCACTGCCGTCAACTGGGTACCTCAGGGAAGGTAAAAGGAAAAAAAGGGAAGGTTAGTAAAACGAGATTTAAAGCACTATGCTACAACCCTTAGGAGCCGTGCAGAGATTCATATAAATTTATTCAGAAATTTAACATTTTAATATAAGGTTGCTACATGTAACTTCTGTGAGGTTAAAATATCTTAACTACTTTGCCGAGAGCCTTTCAAGGCAGACATCTGCCCTTCCGTACTTCCCTCCCTCCCTTTCTAGGTATTTATTTCATCATCATCAGCAGCCTTTACTGGTCCACTGCTGGACATAGGACACTCCTTAGAAAGGAGGTTGTGGCCTACTATACCACGCTGGCCAGACGGGTTTGTATATGGTTTGTATTCGTTCTGTTGTCCTGCGTAGTTTGCTCTTTTAGTCGGATGCTACAACTAGGTATTTTAATAAATAAAAACAAGGATTACAAAAAGACATATATTTGGTTTGTTACAATATTGTCCTTATTATACCACATAGGACAGAAATACAATGATCGTACATATCATTTGTACACAAAATACTTTAAAGAAAAGACTAGTAAACTTACACAACTAGCAATATTTGACATTTGAAATATTCACTTACTGATTTTTGTTTGTATTCCTAACGAGATATAAACTTATTTATTGAAGATATAGGCCTGACTTGATAAGAGATTTCACTCGTTGGATAAGGACCCTGTCAGTCAGGTCCGGATTTAGTCGGGCGTGTCCGAAATACATACGTGATTAAAATCGTATATCTTTAACAAACATGAATACAACTCAGGAAAAGGTTAAACTATTCTGACATTTTCACAAACGCAATAAGTATTTTAAACGTCCAAATTAAATTTATTGATGTTAAGTATATTTTTTTATTATTATCTGATATGAGATTATCTCATATCAAGACAGACTTTGACATCTAAATTGGAAGCTGCAACAAAAATTTCCGATCTTTCCACTTGCACCACCCGCATGGACCCTCCAGGATGAATTTAGATATCAAAGTATATGGAATACAATTAAACACTTATTACTAAGATACAGACATCTAAATCTTAAACGAAGGTAGCGTAATAGCTTAAGCGTTGCAGGTTCGAACCCCACCTGGTACAATACTGAAGTGAATTTACACTTATCAATATACTAAATATATTACAAATATTTAGTTTAATTTTATTGATTAAGATTACAAGAAATGTGTGACTAATGAAAGAAAAAGCTTAAATAATACATGTGTACAGGTAAAAGTTTGGTAACTCTGTTTGTTAAGCAATATTTAGTTGTTTTTTGGAGTTTACTCCCTAAGAATTAATGTTCATATAAGGCGTCAGCGTGGTATGGTAGGCCAAAACCTCCTTTCTAAGAAAAGGCCTATGTCCAGCAGTGGACTGTTAAAGGCTGTTGATGATGATGATGATGAAGGCGTCCGGTTTAAAAAAAAAATATGACGAGTAAAATTTAGTGATCGAATGACCTCGTTACGTTTTTTAGTTCTAAATCTAACTTATAGATGGCGGTCCAAGTATTTACTTTTACGTGGTTGGAATAATGTTGTTGTGAGTTTGTTGTTAGTTCTATGATTGTACGTATTGATATGTTTCAGTTTAGTGAGTGGTCCACTACATAATTACAATTGTTTTAAAACGGAATAAACCCCAAAATAATTGACAATTAATACGTAACTTCTAATTATTTACTAACATTTACATAGATGGTCCTGATAACTAAATTTATTTGCAGCCGACGTATGTATGTATGTACGTATGTACGACACAGGGTATACGTTTTTAAGGAGTAAACTCCGGTCGCGCGTCAGGGCTGACACACACTTTTTTTTGTATTATCAACTAACAACAAAAAATATAGGAACATTTTTTCCTTACAACAAAATAATGACTTTTGACAAACGATAAGTGGACGAAGGCTAGTAACTTTAAAGTTTGTCAAAAGCGACAAAAATTATACATTAACATTCTTGAATGTCACAAAACTGATCAAACACTAATTCTTAATCACACTTACGTAATATCAAAAATTATAATCAGACTTGTAAGTTATGGCCAAAAATTGAAATCAAACTGACAAAAAATCAATACAACAGATCTTACAATAATTTCTAGGAGAGTATTGTATATAGGCAAGTAAGTTTATCTAAGCATATACAAGTATATAGAGCCTTCACAGTGCAAGCTATAACTAAGTTCGAGTCGAGATATGGCTGTGTGTGTAATATTTATCAAAGTCAACAGTCCGCACTGTTGCATTGTTTGCTAATGATGATATTTATAATGTACAACTAGGTTTTATTTTTATACATTTTGTGCATAAGGCGGACTTATTCATTATATTATGAACAAAATATATATGAATTTTCGAATACGAATTTTCTTTCAGCCAACCTTTGGGTGGTACAGAGCTTCTACCTGTGGTTTTGCTCGCGTTAAAGTATTTATTCACCCCTGGCATGACTTATGACACATCAATTTTACACGTTATAAGATTTCCTATATCTTTTTTTTATTCGTCAATTACCGAAGAAGTGAGATAGGAATACACGTATAGCACGTATATCATATGTTCTTTCTCTTTCTATCAATGGAATATTTTCACTTACGTTTGCACGCTTATGATTAGCCTATGCCATCTAAATAATATACAAAATGGCTATCACAAATCAAATAACTTTAACTTACGTAAATAATAAAAAAAGTAAAAAAATGCAAAAAAATAACAATTCAACAACTAATTGTCTATGCCAATTAGTTAATAGTAACTAGGAAATAAAGACATATTAATACAGTATTTCCATTGTTTTTCTATTCAAACAAAAAGAAACGCTTGCTTACACTAATCAACAGAAAAGGTTTTAAAACAACCAAAAAAAAAAGATTTGTATTATTTGACATTTTCTTACCTCGCGTCTCACTAGCATACTCTGGCGGTGATATTTCTCACGCACCTGGTGTAAAAAAAATGTCAAAATAAACACAAAACAAAAAAAATTAACATTAAAAAATCTTCCAGTAGGGTTGGATATAAAAAATAATAAAATGGACTATTAAGTCAAATTACTTTCTCTGGTTTAAAACAACAACTAGTGACGTCACATTTCGCTATCGTTATTTACTTTTAATGGAATCAACATTAATTATACAACTTAAAATAAAGTTTCATGTGGAATGTTTTTTTACGCACGTAAAAGTACATAAGCGAGTTATAGGATAAACTTATGAATATATTATAATTTCCTTAACGACCGGAATTTACTAAAACCCGTCTCTATCATCATTCATTACATATATATATATATATATATATATATATATATATATATATATATATATATATATATATATATATATATATATATATATATATATATATGTATATTATATATAACAGATCATAAATATTTCGTAGAGATTAAAAAGATAATAACCTAATCTACCTATGCTTAGCGTTCAAAATCGAATAAAAGAAACTTTAACGTATAGTCTTTAAAAACCAGTCCCCTAGCGTGTCACCAAACCAAAATAGTCGCTTTAGACTAAATTAAAAATCAGAAATAATTAACCAAATTGTTTAATTATTCAACCAATATTGTTTGATTGTTACTGACGCATTTATTTTTTATGATTACTATTTTGTAATTCTAAAAAAGTCATCAAAACTTTATCTCCGGTTTTTTTAACAGTCTATATACAGTCAGTTGTCTATATTTAAAAATACGCGCCAAGTAGTGTTAACATTAAACAACGCCGTTTGTACGTGACACGAAACGCAAACAACCTGGGCCTCAATTCTTCTATTTTAATATTGTATCAAAAGACTGTCAATGGAATGTCGTCGGAATAGTTTTGTACTTTTATTCTACTAACTATGACCTAAGACCAATGGCCCGATGACTTGTCACTAATACAAATGTTGTCGATGTGATCTTGTTTATAACACACAAAGACACACAAGCATTGTCCGTCTGCGTCGTCTATCAACACTCAGATCTATGTAGGACGGCATGGCGGAACGGCAAGATTCATTCTGTAGAAGTAGTAGGATCATAGACCAGAGGTTATCGAATATCCACTCTTGACCTATCGGCCGTCTATGGTTTCCGCCATCATTCAACACGACAAAACCTATTTCGCCATCACTTGAATAATTAGCACTTAACCACTGAGGGTTTATCAAGAAACTTGCCTCACATACTTAACCTGTGTAACTATTTGCTGCCTGCGGTATTTCTAGACCAATACCACCAAGAATTAAAGTGAAAGAAAAAAAAGTAAAAAGTCCATAAAGTTGTAGATGGATCAACATAAGAAAGAACTCGAGAGTCCAGTGGACGTTCCTAGAATTTGACTTTGAAACAATCGAGATGAAGTCAGCTCTAACAGTTCACCAAGCCAAGTCTTACCCAGCAGACGGACTAATGAACAAGACTGGTGGGTCCTTGGAGCTGCGAGGGAAAAAATATTATCATCTTCTTGCCCTTTCTCAATTTTATTTGGAGTCAACGCAATGTGTAACATTGTTAAGGGTTTTAGGCTGGCTTGTGGTGCAAAAAATGCGAGAAAAATTCATATGTCTGATACACATGTAAATGTTCGCACTTCATCCAAGACAAGACAGAGAAGCAATAGTCAAGTGTTGCGAAAAACGAGGAAGTGATCACAATTCCGCTCGTGCAACTCGGGCAAAAAAGTGGGAAATAGAAAACGTGGTGGTTTTAGTCGGTTCGACCCATACTTAATCACATCGTTTGGGTCTAATACATGTGGAATCCGTGAAAATAGACACGTTGAAAAAAAACTATGGATCTACTTAAAGATAAGTCATTCCATGTCAAAAACGTGGTCCAGGTCCACATCCTGGTGCCAGACCAGAATTCCTCATGAATAGGTCTGAGAATTGAAAAAAGTCAACATAATATCAAACTTCTCATGACTAATCGATCAAAGGAAGTTTTCAGGCCCCATAAGGATCCTCCACCGCAAGACCAATGACGAATTTTAAAAGAAAAAGAATGTAGTCTCTATATTTCTTTTTTATTTAAGTCAGACAGCCAGTTGCAACAAATATAGCGCTCAAACGAGTCTTTCAATTCGGTCAACAGTTTCCGTACATCCATTTATTTCTCTTTAAAATACTACTAGCGACACGCCCCAACTTCGCACGGGTTCAATTAGCTACCAATGCGGTGTCAGTGTGGAGTAACACAAAAAACGTGTTTTTTACGACATCACAGTACAAATCTTTGATATTCTCGGATTTTTTTTATTATAATATGCATGTATTGTACGTATAAACCTTCCTCTTGAATCATTCTCTCTAACCTAGATGACCACATTAAATTCCGTTGCGTAGTTTAAAAGATCTAAGCGTACAAGAACGGGAAGCGACTTCATTTTATATTATGTAATGATTTCAGTCAGGTTGCTTTTTACACAATTCTCTCTTCAATAAGACGTGACAAAGCGTTTGACATCGTGACATTAAACTTAGTAGCCGTACTCGGCTCTATTAACATATCTATGATTATTAAGATTCATCATTATTACCCTGGACGCCATCAAACTATTTGGCAGCAAGAACTTCAGTCATGTCATAACAAGAACAATATCATCCATAAATCAATATGATTAGAATACTGAAGTGAAATGTTAGCATTTCTGTGGTGCTTGGTTATAAAGCCAAGAGTAGCGATTCGGTAGCAAAATTCGCAAGGGCGTTTACAATTTCCAATTAATATCGAGCCAAAATTAGTAATAGCTAGAAAAACTGGAACCAAATCACTCAAAAACCTATAATAAATTTTAGAAAGGAGTTTGAATTTTAGCACGCTATATCATCTTAAAATTCAAACTTTTATAACAGCGCTAATCTATACTAATAACTAAAATCACATCGTTATCGTTAGGCCCATTTAATGCACACTTCAATTAAATGTGTAGTCTGTTGACTTAATAAAAATACCCAGAATCTTATAACTAAAAAGCTCATTAATAACAACAATATCAACAAATAAAAATATATAACGTTGATAAGGTGTTTAAACTAACGTATTAGACAAAGCATTTGAATTCGTATCTCAATAGTTGTCATGTAAGTAAGGAACAAGCGTAATTTATAAGTAACTAAATCTTAGTTATCTATTTCGTTTACGTGAAGACTATTTAGTTGTATGATGAACAATAAAAGTACTTATACCCTCGAACGGTAATATTTTATACATGTCTGTTTTTAATGTAAGGAGCAATATTTATAAGGAACTATATTTTCTTGTTTGACAATGGATTGGATCGAAACTTCCAGTAAAACAAATGCAAAATCTCACCTAGTATCTGTATACGTCTAATATTGTTTTTTATATTCAAAATTAACATCGTCCGCAAAATCATCTTCACTATCGCTCTCTTGATTGAGATTCAAATGATTTCGGAGATTGGTGATGTCATCAGTTAATTCTTGTTCGTCTTCAGACGAAACATCAATACCGTCGAAATCGTAAACAATCCATTTTTTTACATATCCTTTACCTAGTACTAGCCAATTGTTTCCCATGACTTTACTCAAACTGGCCTGTATGTACTGTCCTTTGTTTGAATGTGAGGATTTGTTTACATCTATAACACCGTATAATTCAAATTCAAATCCATATTCCTCGTCGTTGGCTTGAGCATAGAATTTGATATGTTTATCTTGAATAGTTAATTCATATTTTTCAGTTATTAACATAATTTTTATAGTAACTTTGATTTTGTTTTGACGCCAAACAATCTTTGGTTTTCTAAGATTCTCTTCGTTTTTTGTATTTTCTGCATCAGATTTTCTTCTGACGTTTGCATTAGCGCATACTACTTTCCTTACACTGCCTTTATACAACGTCAACCACTTTTTAGCCAGAACTTTGTTCAGATTAATTTCTACATATGCATCTTTCTTTGTATGAGTCGATTTTTCAATATTTATAACCCCATATAGTTCAAACTCAAACCCATAATCCGTATGATTTACTTTCGCAAGAAACTTAATTTTTTTATCATCAATAAAGAGTTCGTAATTTTCTAGCTGCATTTGTACTTTAATAGTGACATTAGTATTGTCTTGGCACCAATTTATTATTATTTTAGCTTTGGACGTTTCGTCATATAACGATAATATTTGGTTATTGTCTGTCACTGACCATATAGACAATTTTGTAGATGTACCTAACGAGACTATAGGTTTTATATCTTTATCTGTACCTGACAGAGTTTTTACGTTGTCTATGTTATCGTTTACTCGGACATTTTCAATTATTTCAGATTTCTTTCTGACATCAGCTTCTGGTTTAACATTATTTAGGGAAGGAAGAATTGTTTTAGGTGCTTCACTAACATTAGATGTATCCTGATTAGGAGCCATGAGCATTTGTATAGGGTTTGAAGAATCCCATCGATCAACATCAATATCGTCATTCACTAATGGCATAGATCGCATCGGGTTACTTCTTAACAAATTCATTACAGCCTGTTGGTTAGCACGGGAATTCTCCAGTGAGTCTTCAGATGAACTGCTCGACTCAGAATAATTTGCTTCATTGTTATTATTTCCTTCACCTTTGAAAGGGCTCACTAAAGTCAGATGCTTGTTATTATCAGATTCTGAGCAGTCTGTATTATGTATGTTATTTATTTGACTTTTATCGACATAATCAGATACTGATGCTTTGGTTGGTGTTATCTCTTTTACCGGTGTAGTTAAGTTATTTTCTACTAAATTATTATTAGACAAGGTAAGTGCCGAGGTGGAATTAGATATGAAATCATTATTTTTGGCATAAGGCAATAGGTGTGATGGCAAGGATCTTGTTTTTGGCTTTTGAGAGGTATTTAAAACTGTTACTTTATCATCGTTAGTATTCTTACTTATCTCATTATCTGATTCGTTTTTTAAATCACTATCGTCCGAGGAATCTTTAGTTTTTTCAAGGTAAATGGTATTTAAATATTCAATCTCTTCATTTTCCTCAGCCAAATTGGCATCTATCATTAATTTGTTAATATATACATTGTCAGCATACGTATCAATCAAGCCTATGCCGTATTTACTACCTTCAGTGAAATCCGCCTCTTCTTTAGTAAATCGTTTTGCGAATAAATATTTCCTTTTAGTGTCTGACTCATAGAATTGGTCGACAAACCAGTTTGTACTGAATTCTGACCATTTATCCCCAACAGGTCTAATTCCAACTAACCTACATTCTATCGCTTGAAACGGTAATTGCGTAATTATATTTTCAGATATTGGCAAAACTTTATCGGCAGTCACAATACTCCAGTCTCCTAAGTCAACAAAGAAACACTTAATGTTATTGCTGTCAATTACGCTATCGACCCTGGCTCTTTCAAAACATGTATCATCGGGAAACTTTGCTAGCACAATATCTCCTTGTTTTACGTCATGGATAGGTTCAGGATTTTCTGCCACGTGTTTTTTAATATCACTGAGAAGATTTTTTAGGCAATTTTGAAATTTGGCATTCTGTACAAAGAACAGCGATGGACTTTCAGCGTATAAGTAATATACAAGAGTTTGTTCTTCGCTATCTAAGTGTGCCCACCTTGGTTTTGGCAATACTTTGATTGGTTTAGGAACTTCAACCTTTTCAATGAGTACGTTCTTACGAACAAACTCTAAGTGTTCACCCAGTTTCAGCAAAGTATCAATATGACCAGGATTGTTAACCGCATGACCATCTAAAAGTTCATCTCTAATATTATTTTTTACTACTGTTTCGTTTATTGAAGATAAATCTTGGCAGGCTTCTAATGTTTCGACAAATATACAATTCCCTATGACCAGTGATATTTGAGCCCGCATGTAAATTTCTTCACTATTACCTGTTATTTTCTTGATCTGATCCTCAGCTAGTTTTGAATAAGAAATATCTCTTTCTTGCGGTGCTATATTTGCCAGTATTACTTTAGCTACATGACTGTCTATATTCTTTAGATCATCAGGTAAATGATACAACGAGGTATCACAAGCCATTTCAAGCTTCTCTTCGTCAATGAGATTTATTAACATCTGACTAGGTAGATTATCTTGAGTGTATTTTAAAACTTTTAATACTTGACAGCGAGCAAAAAAGTTTCGTTTTAAAGATACTGCGCATACATCGCCAGGTTTAGCTACGCCGTGAAGTTTTTTATTTTTCTCTTTACTGTAATACATTCCTAACTTAATAGAAAGCGTACTGTATGTCTGTGGGTACTTTTTGACGCCACTGTTTGTTGTGCACGACATTACTCTGACTGAATAATGAACCGGGGAATGATAGTGTAATATTTCAAAGGTTATGGTGCCTTCTCTAGGAATCCAGGCTAACGGTTTGTCAAAGTCTTCAAAAATGGCATGTCTTTCTTTGCAATACCCTATGTCCACACATTTTCCTAGCCTCAATAGAGTATTACACAATGGAACGAACGCTTTAGCTTTTTCTAAATCCTTTTTTAACATAACAGACGCACTAATTTTATCTAAGTCGGCCGGGACTTTACCGCTGCACCTTTTTATAAAATGCAGTATTTTAGGCAGTTGCTCCACATTATTAGTTTCAAGGAATATTTTAATTTTTACACCATTATCTTGACTGTTAAACAATGAAGCATAATTATCGATTAGCACCGCAAATCTTTTGCTGAACATTGAGAACAGTTCGGGTAGAGAAAAGTGAATTAAGTAGTGAGCATCTGTAATATTTAGATGGTTCAAATTACCATCACAGCACACTAAAATAGGTCCTTTTAAAGGCTCGCTATATTCGCTGAGAGATAAATCAATGGCATACAAATCATGTATAGTCATAGTACTGTCACATGCATAAACTACATACTTCAAGTTCGTCAGAGCTTTTTCTATTAGATGCACTTCATCATCCGACCTACAAGCTATCACAGTCTTTTTGGAGTTATCAATACTGTCTAAAAAGGATAGAACAGCTTCCATCTTTTTTTCTTTTTCAAGAAATTGGAAAGAAGTATCAGACTCTGAATATAAAACGCACTCTTGGAAGGCTCCAATACATACGACCGAGTCGGGTGCTTTTTTAGCTAAAGACGACATAAAGGTACTCCAAATTCTAGAAGCAACTACATACTGAACTTTGAGTTCTTTATTGGCACGACCTTTTAGCATTTCTTTAACTTTCGAAAAGCAAAATTTGATTTCATTTTGATAAACCTCAGATATTAATTCACAGTCATCTATGACCAAAGTGCTAAGGCTACGTAAATCTAATCCTAAATTTTCACGCATTAAATGAACCAATAACGGAGGAGTACTAATTAATATATCACATCCATTGAGAATGTTTGTACTTATAGTGACATCTGTCATTCCTGAGTAGCATGCAAAAATTCGCGCTTCATGGAGAAACATCTTACACATTTCCTCTACATGATAGGCCGACTTTGAAGTGGCACAAACTATAATACATGTTAACCGAGAAACAGAAAATCCATCTGCGGTATTTTTGCTGTCGCTTACTAAACGACACACAGCAGGCAAATATCCTAAAGTTTTGCCACTTCCGTTGGGACTCACAAGGAATAAACTATGACCTCTCAAGATAGTAGGCCATGAAACCGTCTGTACCCTCATGGGTTTTTTTACTAACATATTTCTTAGAACTACATGAATATTCGATCCAAAAGGAATATCTCTTAAGTTTGACACGGGTAGTATACGATTGCCTTTCTTAGTATGTACCATTAATGTTGGACTAACCAATTTTTCAACAAACACAGATTTGCTGCCGTCTAAATTTTTGAATGGATTAACATTATTGCCGACGTCTGTAAAAACAGTTTCGGGTTCAGATTTTACTTCTTTTTTAATACTGCCGCTACTTACATCTAATTTAGCAACTAAGGCAGAAATACTTTCAGAATCTGAGTCATCACCTTTAACTGTGCTGTCGGTATCTGCAGTTGATGAGCTAGTATTCAACTTAGCAATTTTTTTTTTCAGGATATTCATTTTTCGTTGTACAGGAGATGACGGTCGCTTCTCTTTAATATTCTTAGTATTATCTTGATCAGGTTTATTTTGGTCATTATGTTTTATACACTCATCTGGTACGTCTTTTTGCTCTAAAACATCCTCAGAATTTGCTTTGTTGAGTATTGAGCTATAATCATTATCTTTTTTGTCCTGTGTTTCTTTATCTGTTGGTGGTAATTTTGAATCTGTTTCAATTTCTCTTAGATGAAACTTTGTGGGATTGATGCCTGGAGGTCCAAAAGCTATGTATTTTTTATCTTTTTCAACTACATTTCCTTTGCCTGGTTTGCCTGAAAATCAAAAAATATATATTAAACTAGAACTAAACTGCAAACCACTTGTTTATTAAGTTACTTGTTTGTTAAGTTATTTGCATACATAAGACATACTATTTTTCCTAGATCCATCACACACTTCTTCCTGTTCCCCCTGATGGTGTTAAAAAAGATATAGACAAAGATAATGTCCAAATGACTTGGTTTAGACTCTCACTAAACAAAGAGAGAGATCTAAATCCTTTTTTAAAGTGTGGTCCTGGCACCTTCGAAAAGATTGTCATCTCGCAATTCCTTGTGTCAGAAACGCATTGTATATTTTGCAATCCTAGTGACCTCCAGCAATAATCCCACCCTGGCCTCTTCATACCAGGACCATATTCTATGGGAAACTATTTGATCTTCAATGCTAATCTAGTTTAATCCTCAAATAGGAATAAGTATTCAAAATAGCGAACCACATTTGAGGAAGAGGATCATCCTCCTAAACATGGCAGAGAGTAACCTTAGTGGTTGGCTACTAGCCTGCACCCAATAATACTATCCTATTCTATTTTTAAAAGAAAACTCCTGCATTAGGAATATATCCTATGTCATAGAGGACTTTACAAACATACATGAAACGGACACAAAGTGTTAACAGATACGAATTATTGAAAAGCATCTTCAATTATTAGGTGACATCATATGAACGGACACTACAAATTTATCTATCTAAGCTAATAAGAGACGAATAGGTCTACTAGACAATAATTACTTTAGATGGAAGCAATGGATTTATAAATTACATTAGATAGTTAATAAGAAAGACACAATGATTAAGAATACGTGGAAAGCATTAATGAATTCCATTAAAACAATGTGACTGCACAGATGGCACGACTGCAACAACTTTGTTTGATCTATATTATTATTACTATTATTCTGAGACTGGTTGTTTTTTGTATCTGTTTGATGTATGGTATACAGTTTTAGCACAGGAGTTGGCTTTTTAAATAATACCTGACCATCAATTTTGATTGAAGCAACAACAACTATTAAACAAGTGCACAAACAGTGTGGATAAGAAAAATACTTGAGCTGCGAGACTGCCAGACCTCTGATCGCTTTAATTCAAATACAATCTTATTTAAGGATGTGGAAAGACTGTAATTGTTTAGTGAAATACCCAGATGATAAGTTCTTCATGTCCACAATAGTATGGCTACATAGTATGTACAGGCTTAATATGGAAAGTATATTAACATTTCACAACATTGTATAAATTACCTCTTCGATTGTTTTTCTTTCTTGTTTTGGATTCTATAAAATTTATAGGAGAATCATCTGCATGCTGATTACATTCTGAACTGCTATCATCAGTATTTTTTGTCACAGCAGGTGCACCAGAAACTTTTTGAGCCTGAATTAAATTTAGTTTCTTCCTTAATCCTGAATTTAATCTGGCTGGAGTTTTTCTACAAGCTCTGCCAGCAGACTTTTCATCAACATCTTTGCAAGCATTCAAGTCATTTAACCGTTTATGTAACATCAACTGTGAATGTTTTTCTCCAATACCCACACAAAAATTTCCTGCGACTGCATCATCTTCAAATTCAACTGTCTTTAGGAAAATGGAAGTTTGCATTTTCAATATGGCATCTATATGTTCATTAGACTTATTTATGACTTTCAATGACTGTCTGATATTATTAACTACCGCAACAGTATTAACATAATCTAAATTGGTCTTCAGGTTTTGGTGAAAAAGTCCAACATCATCAGCGACAAAGCCTGTATTAAGGAGTTCTTCTAACATGCTCACAGTTTCACCATTATTCATTTTTAAAATGAAATCGCCATATTTATGTAAATTGTCATCAAAAATTGATATTCTGAAAAAAAAAATGGGGTAAAATTATCACTATTTTTAGTTGATGGCCCTGAGCTGAACTTTAGCTGATACAAGTGGGTATAGTAAATGGACATCAAGGTGTTAAGGCTTTATTTCTTCAAGATTTTTTTGCTCCAGCCCAAGGTCAGTTACATATCAGATGGCAAGCAGACAAGCCGGTGCATTTTAAAATCGCAAAATTGAACACTAGCAGGTAAATTGTTAAGATTTCTGCAGGATGCAAGTATTTCGCTAGTCATATAACAGCAATTCAATCTCCTTTTTTCTACTTTTTTAACATTTTTTTTTTAACTTACGTTTTATCGCAAAAAGTTACAGAAAACCAGACTTCTGAAGCTTCAAGAAACAATTTCTTCATAGCTATATAAACCGCTGGCAACCATTTTTGACATCTATTTGTTTCTACAGTTCCTTCAATATCAATCGTAACGCTTAACGGCGAAATCCCGTAAATGCCGAGTTGTTCAAAGTGAGTTTTATTTTCTTCACCATCTTTTTCAACCAGTGCCCAAATTAAATACGGGTTTAAATAATGTAGGATCTCAACTTTATACTTATCGCCCCCCATTTTACGTATCTTTAGTAAATTTCAGATTTTTATAAACAAATACAACGACTTTTTACAGACAACGTGCAAACTTCAAGTTCATGCATGATACTTTATCAAAAGGTGGCCAATCCAATCAAATCAATGAACAATCATTCAGTGTTGCCTACAGTTAAATGAACTCTCCACCAGATTTGGCATTTTGACATCTAAAACCACCACAAAACCACTAACGAAAAACGGCCCTACTCTATAGTCATTAAATTTACACTAAACATTTTTATAGTAATTACGAAAGAAAACAATAACTGTAATAATAATAACTTTTCTTTATTATTATGTAATTGGTCCTGTGCTGCCCGCATCCAACAGCTTCCCGTGACCTTCACCAGGTCGTCGGACTACCCTGCAGCGTACCACCCACGCCCACGCTCCGTCTTCCGGTATATGGTCACCATTCCAGAACTTTTTGTCCCCAATGGCCCTCTTTTCTACGAGTAATTTCCCATACCCATTACCACTTAAAGTTTCGCAATTCTCCGGGAACTGTCAGTGTCAGTTGGTTCGTCTGCGGATCTTCTCATTCCTGATTCGATCTTTGGGTGACTTAAACCCTTCTTATAAGGCCCATTGTGAGCGACCACCACCACAGAACTAATTGTTGTGGAGAGCCTTGAGAGAGACCTATGTCCCGCAGTGAACATCTTTCGTATGAGATGATGATGATTATTATGTAATGCTAATCACATCAACAGCCTTTAATTGTCGACTGCTGGACACAAGTCTCTCCTTAGAAAGAAGGGTTTGGCCTATTATACCACGCTGGCCAGACTGGTTGGTATAGGGTTTGTGTCAAGTTTTCCTTCTCTCTGCAGTGTTGTTGTTCTGCGTACTTTTTTCCCTTTGTCTTCTCTTACGATACCCACGGGATGAATAGGGGTGGTGACACTCTGTATTCTTAATCCGTCACGACACGGTGATTGAAAAAAGACAGTGATTTACATGCGTTTCTCTCGCACCTCTTCACTGGACTGTTTGCCCGTCGCCGTCTTAATTCTCTTTCTACCAACGCAATGTCGTCGCCATTCCACTTATAACCAATTCAATGCCTTCTCCGCTCTACCTATATTATCTCTATGGGCGTCACCCCGCTGGATCACTAAATCGAACCGACTAAAACAACAAGGAGTGCCACTCTGGGCCTAAAATAGGAGGGGTCCGGGAACTGTTTTTTTTTTTTAAACATTCGAACCCTTAATGGCGCTTGTCCGCAATAGCATGGGCACCGTCAAAAATTGTGGTTTAGGTGCTTTCCTCTGTGGCATCTGGAGTGGAAAAAACATCCATTCCTAATGG